>CM056457.1:4452368-5652368 GCA_029783895.1 Triplophysa bombifrons
TATGTCTTTTAGACATCAATGAAATTAGAAAGAGAGAACATTGAAACCTCTGCTTAAGTCTCCTGTGACATTTCTCAGAAATCTCACAAATTTCTCTGAGCCCGATTTGTCAAGTCTTTAATCAAAAGTCAATATCATTGAAGATCTCAATATGAATTTAAACATTTCTCATAAAATTGACCCAAATTCAGATTATTTTACTATCTACATTCATTTTACACCTCCATCCTCTCAGAGATTTGAATAATTACAGTCTCATTTATTTCTGTTTTCATTACTCTGTTTTAAGTACTTTTAAAGTAATTTAAGGACAGTTTTAGACTTATTTGATGCTTTAATAAAACGCATCAAATCTCATGAGCCTTAACTTCGGAGAAATAACGTTTTCCTCTGGGATTTCATATTATTAGGGTGGATTGATTTGTTGTTTGCAACATTTGTATTAGTCGCTTTATATTAAAGTTTCCACTAAATGCTTAAAGGGACAGTTCACCCAAAAATGAAAATTCTGTCATCATTAACTCACCCTTGAGTTGTTCTAAACCTGTATAAATGTCTTTGTTTTGCTCAACACCAAGGAAGATATTTGGAAGAATGTCAGTAACCAAACAGACCTCATTCACCATTTACTCCCATAGTAGGGAAAAGAAATACTATGGGAGTCAATGGGTCAATAAAATCTGTATGGTTCCCTTTAAATGTAAATGTGTAGACTAATGTTGCCAGACAAGTAGGGCAGAAAAGAAACATCTTCAGCTGTTAAGATAAGAGGTTCATTTGACCACCAAGATTCAGTGAGCATGAAAGAACCGCAGTGTTGAAGAATTTCCCATGCTCCCCTGGGGTGTCTCAAACCGTAAATTCAAACAAAAATGGTAAAAAGAAGGCCATTATATTTCCCAGTATGGTGTTGCCCTGTCTTTCCTGAGACCAATTCTTTGTGTTGTTTGGTTTTTTAGTCTTGTGTGGTCCAGAAAAATCACTTCTCTTCGTGGTCAAACGCTGCACGCGGGGATTTTTCAATGAGGTACAGTGAAGCGTTCGCACACAAACACAGAAAACTTCATGTGCTCGGCTTTTATCAGGGACATTGAGCGCTGCCGGCCGTGTGTGCACTTCCAAAGTGTGTGTGTTCTGGTAGTCACCCACGGTGCAGAAATGTGTCCCCGTAGGCTTCTTGGGTAATTCTGGGTAGATATGGAGTTCACACCCATGAGTGCACGTTCTTTTTTTCCTGCTTTGTCTGAATTTGTTAGCCAAGCTGGAGAGTTGATGTTTGTGAGGTTGTTTTGTAGAGGTGGTCCATCTCTGCCCCGGGCGAGGGGGTTATTAGCGCATGTTAAAACCTCTTTCCATATCTCACGCCTGCCAAGAACACATTCCTCGCTCAAAATCAAACCAGGCCATGAATTTACATACGTGCTGTGAATCTGAATCTGTTGATGTACGGTAAGTCCATGTTGCAGGACATAACAATGTGGTTACTTGTTTTGGTTCAAAATCAAAAGTACACACTTCATTTTGCATTAGCTTGGTTATTAAAATCTATAAACGTGGGTTTGACGTGTGTTAGTTGTTTATAAGATGCAGACGTTGGCTGGCCTGATATACAAGGGTGCGTCCAATCGTGTGTGTTGTTGCCCAAACAAACACCTCAAATCCTTCGTAACCATATAAAAAACTGATGTCAAAAGCCGGTTTTAAAGATCTCTGGAACGCTTTACGTTCCAGCTGACGTCTCATTTGTGCCTGACGTTGTCTTTAGGTTTGGATATCTTGGATTTCAACAGCTAATACCGCAGAGGTGGACTACGCCTTGTGTTGGCAGTCGGGATGAGTTATATTACGTGCGAAGCTCTAATGGCTTTTTTTCATTGAATTCTCTTTATACAGTCCAGTTTTTACAGTTTTGTGTATTGGCAAGGAACTGCAACAACAGAAGAAGAACAACATGAAAACATCAGGTTCACATCAGTGTTTACAGCATGTGAAGATTTAGTCAGGTATCACGACTATCTCGGCTAACTGAGAGCAGATGTGTAGTGGTCTTTACTGGCCGGCTACACCTGCTCGAAACTTTTTGCGACAGTTGGACGGCGATCGATTCTTTCGGACCCCTTGATAAAGTTATGTAAGGTATGCATTTGTCTAGAAAGCATTTGTGGCATTCCAGAGCGTTTTATTATGCTTGATTTTAACATCCAGAAACAGATAAGGTGAATACTGCCTTTCTGGCCTAGATAAAAATGTAGCGATTCCTCGTGAACCAGTTGATAATGGATTATAACATTTGAATATTCAAGCCGGTTGAGATGTTATTTGAATGCAATACATGTTTTGAACAGCAGGGGGCGCTGTGTTTACTGCTAACTTGGAAAATGTGGATATGCTTATGTTTCTTAAATGTAAACAAATCTGAGAAACGCAAAGTCTTGGTTAGTTTAGTTTAAAGATACTTAGGTATTATTCGTTTTTTATTTGATTTGGAATTTGTTTTAAAACTGCAGTTTAGTTTTGTTATTTGACATAAAATATATTTTTCTTTTACAAACAAATGTGCAGCACTTGTGAAATAATTAAAGGGCAGTCGTTCATTTCTAATTTGTCTCAATTCATTTTGTAAAAATAAATTGTGAATTAATCGTATCGTGAATCGCATCGCACTGTGAATTGTTACATCCCTAGTCATCATTTATTCTCCCTTGCCGCCTGCATATTACTTCTGTAGCACACAAAAGAAGATATTTTGAGTAATGTCAATACACATAATTTTCGTTAAATGGCAAGATTTGACAGTCTTCTCCATCGTTCTCTTCACTCCTGCTTATTACATTTGCGGTTCGCTCGGCTCCCGTTATACCCGAGAGCCTCGTGCTCTTTATTCACCGCATACCTCGGTCGTTATTTTTTCATTTTATGTATTTTTCTTCATCATTCCACTCTTCCCAGTCTCCATTATTTCTATCTGCGATGCTAGTGTCAGCATTCCTGTGGTTTGTGGGTCCGGGGCTGGATTCAAACCCTGCTAGAGGCCCGTCAGCGCTGCTCCTGGACCTGTCAGAGAATCTGAAGTCTCAGCTATACTGGGAAGCATTAAGATGTTTTTAGAGACATTGTGTTTGTTGTTGTCACATCAGCGTGAAGTGCTGGTGAACTGGCTTGAGTGATTTGCACATACGGTATATATAGCTCGGTTGCAATTAAGATGCCATTTCAACTTTTAATATTTCCCTTTTTTCAATATTTCTCCCACATTTCGAGTAAAAATATTGTTTCTATTATATAGAAATAACAGAAACGTTGTAAAGAAAACAGTAATATTTGTACATGAATTTAGTTCAAAATTGTTTTGTATGTGATAGACTGACAGCATGACAAGACACATGAAAACTGAGATAAAAATCCAGGTTATCACATTGCTGTTGGATGACTTTGTCACTCCTGAGGTTTGATATTGTTGAAATTTTATCGTCACACCAAAGACTTGCATATTAGTCTGTGTCAACTACCAATGTACAAGTTTATATATATATCGAATAATGGGCAAAGAGGCGGGACGTGGTCGCAGCTGAGGCGCCTGGTTGATGAAACCACTTGTCACTCAAGTAGCCACGTACCTAGTTTGCACCTAAGAGTTTAAGGCTTAATATAAGTTAAACGGGTGAGTTATAAAAAAATTCACCCTCGTCACAGTTGTCATGAAGGGTAAAATTAGCTATATAGACCAAAAAAGTTTTTTGTATCAGGCTGTAAACATGTTTGTTCCGGCTGTAGAGTTGCCCATTTTAACATGGGGCTCAATGACATTCTGCTCTCTTTTGGAGCTAGTCTCTAGCAGCTAATCGATGAATTGCAGTTTAAGTCACTTCCGCGTTGGCTTCACAAGAGATCGGAAGGTTGCCACTTGATATATACACATACACACACATAATATAATATATAATATAATTTAATTTATGTAATATATATCGCGTTTAATATTGATATCTATTATACTTTTACAGTATTATATAACATAATATTACATGAATTAGAACTGTGCTGTGTACTAATAAATGTTTAAAAAAATGTAACACATTAATTGTTTATGTAAACATATAGACATACAATTGCATAACTAAAAAAATAAGAAAATGTTTTTTCAAAGATTTAATGTTTTAGTGGTGAAAAAACATGACAAAACATATAAAGGGCTACATAGACCCTTTATTTGTTTTCATCCAGGACAAATTAAGTCTATATCTGCCCATACTAATGTGGCTTCTCTTGTTTTTACCTATAAGAAAGCTTTAATGCTGATGCGTTTTTGACAGTAATCAGATATACAGAGACACGGTTGTTCATGCTGTTATTGCAAATCCTAGGTTTATTAATGAGTTATTGTTTAGTATTATTGCTTAAATTAAACTTCTGCAGCGAAGGGGAAAAATGGATGAGAAATCCAGAGCAATATTTACTCAGCAGTAATTTTCTGTGGAATTTTTTCGGGAAGATAATTTGAAAAAGTCTACAATAGAGTCTTTGAGCAGCTCAGTTTGAGTCTGGCTTTGGAGCCGAGCCAGAGGACCAGGTCTCTTAAATTCACTGAATGAAGGGGCTCTTTTATTAAGAAGCTGGAAAGCAGACACACACACACAACGGCCTGTGTAAAGCATGCAGGGAATGACGTGTTGCTGTACCACGTGTTGAAGTTATGTTTGTTGCCGAGGCCTGAACTTTCTTATTGGGTTTAGACTTAGAGACTCAACAGGGGTGTTTAGAGGTTGTTGTTTGTAATTGTTTGACAAGATTGTGCTCATTACAAATGGAAATGCTATTACTGTTGGCCAGCGGTGGCCTTTAAATGTGCTTGTGTTGTTGAACGTGGTTTAATTCAAAACAGCTGTTGCGTTAGTGATGTGCAGATCTCAAGAAAACAAATGTGTGTTCGTGTAAGTGTTTGTGTGTGTTTGTGTACTTGTAAAACAGGTAGGTGGTCAATTTATGATGTGTGCATTAGCAGTCAATGCTCAATTTGTTGAGTCGGGTGACGTGGATGTAGGTGATGTGCGACTGTTAGATTTGGAAATAATTTGTTCTTCATAAAAATTCCCCAGTTTATGTCAAGCGTTCTCTATAAAGGGGAAAATCGAATGCGCTCATACGCTAAGTCCTCATAAAGATTTGCTTTGGGTTGATGCAAATGCTAAATCTCACAACACTTTCATCTATTAAATCTTACAAGCAAACACACCAAACGGTATGTTTAACGTCAGTAAGCGAAACAACTGACGATTAGTTTGCGCAAGAGAAACGATCGACAGGTTTTATTGGAACGTTTTTATTGTTTGCGACTTTCAGAAAACAGAAACTTATATACACACATCATCATGGACAAATATAAAAAGCACTTCCCAAATTAAACAGGGAAAATAAGAGGCAGATCTTATCAAAAATATTCACAAATCTTTTCGATACTTCATACTGTAGAGTTTTGTTTTCCAGTTTGGATCCTTCCCTTAAGCAGAAGGCAGCAGACGCACCTGTAAGAACATGTCGTTTTTACACCTTAAAAAAAATGTAGAAACAGTGGCAACAAGTGACAGGTTGTAGAACAAGTGCTAAAATAGTAACACAATTCCTCACAGAGGTAAATCCGCACAGCTCTCACTGTCTCTCGCTTTGGCATTTTCGGGTAAACATAACTTTTAAGAACTCATAGGGACCCACGGTAGCTGTAGATTCTCCCTCATCTTATGTCTCACGTAAGTGTTTCATTACATCATGGATCTTGGTTGTTTTTAAATCTCTTAGTTTTAACATCTCAACGCTGCATGTGAGCAATGGATTTTTAAGAGCTGGAGTGTGCTTTTTTGGTTTGGTTTAGATTGAGGCTAATAGGTCAGTCACACATTTCTGTCCTGTAACCCTTCAAAACTCGAATGGTTCTGAATCTAAAAGCCTGTAAAACAGGTCCTGTGCCAGAAAGACAAAGATGTTCAGATGATATCAAATGTTTTCCCCACATACAAATAGTGCACATAATAATTTTGCAGATGGATGCAGAAACTCAATCTTGACCCTTTTTTGGTTCTACAAAAGATTTTTTGTCTATCGTGTATTTGACCTACGAGTGTTCTGTCTCTTTTTGATTCATCCGGTGTCTGCCTGTTTAACTTTAGTTTTGTCTAATATTTTCAAGGCAGTGGTGGCTATAGGGGTTAAAAAAGGGATTTTGTTTCAAGTCTGCGTGGACTTCTCACTATTTTAGAAAAGTCAGTCTAAGTAAAGCCTTTGATTCAGTTGGTTTAATGTGGTGTTTTGTCGCGCTAGATGGGGGACCAGCAGCCTGGTAGCAGTCATATATTTGTACAAAATGTAAGTTTTTTCTATAAAAAAAAAGTAAATATAAAATAGTCCCAACAAATACAAAATTGCAGCTTCACAAAGCATAAAAGTTAAAGTATCACAAGCATCAGCCTTCTTTTGACTTTTAAAGTCAAAGTCTTCAGTTGCCTACTCACACATAGGGCTTTGAGTTCACAGTTAGCACAGTTCTGTAGACCTGCACAATTTAGCTACACACCAAAATATCAGCAACGTGTTTCAGTCAGCCTTGTGTCCTTTAATGAGTGGCCACCGTTTGAAAATGCAGATTACAAGGCACTTTGGGGAACGCCATTTTGATTTTTCACAGAAATGTCCTAATAAGATTGCACCGGGGACGGTCTAAGTACTTTTTATGAGGAACCTGCTGGCTGCTCATTTATCTATACTGTTAGTGAAGGCAAGGCAACAGTCATCCTAAGCAAGTCAATGACTCAGTTTTTTAGTTGTCAGAAATACGAGGGTTTCAAACCGCTTGTGTTGTTGTTGGCAGTACAGTAATCTTGCATTAGTGGCACCTCGTAGTCCAAACCACCGTTTTGCACCGCTGATGGACACGAGAAAATCTCCTGCTTTTGAGGTAAAGCCCCTATGTCCACACCCTCCAGCTCCAGCTGTGAGGGATCGCATTGTAAATCCAGGTCTCCCTTTGATTTTTTCTTTTGCATGTAGCAAGCTATACCAACTGCGACGGCCACTAGAATCAACAGAAGAAGGATGGCGACAGCAGGGATGAGCATCGTTGTGATTTTTGGGCTCTCCAAACGTTCTGGTTGCTTACTCACTGTTTGGGCCTCTGTGCATGTACTGTCAATGTCTTCAGGCTCATTCAGTGGACTGGCACATACAGAGTAGGTAGAGTTTGGCTGGAGGCCTCGTAGTGTGTACTCAGGGTAAGAAGGGGGAACGTTGAGGGTCTTGGGACGTTTATCTGGGCCAGAGAGGTTCCTGTATGTTAACCGTACTCCCAGTATGTTTGGTCGCATATCAATGTACCTGTGAAGGTCTAAAACTATGGAAGAGCTGGTTACCCCTGATGCTGCAATTTCAGGATCCACTATGACAAATTCTGTAGGGATTTCCTCAGGTGCCAAAATCTCCTCCTCGTTTTCACAGTATGTCCCTGAGGTTTCTGGGAGACAGATGCACTCAAAGTGTCCCTGGTGGTCCAGCCAACATGTTCCTCCATTTAGGCAGATGTTTGAAGGACAGGTGGTTGATCTTAGGTCAGGTTCAATACTAGCACTTAGGGTAGGTGAAAGGTCATTGCTGATTTTAGTAGAAGAGTTATCACTAGGTTTGGGATGGAGCACGACATGTGTCGTGCTCTGCGAAGTGGTGATCCTAACCGGGGGCACCACAGTGGTTTTTACAATCCGAGGCTTAACGGGTTTAGTCGTCGGACATCCAAAGTCTCCGTGTCCTAGTTGCTCAAGCTCCCATCCAGATTTTAAAGGTGGAAAGTGGCAGCGGGTGTCTTTTGTCCTACCTAGCTGAATCTGTTTAAGCCGAAGCCAGCTAGGAAACCAGGCCAGATTACAGAGGCAGTTGAAAGGGTTCTCGGCGACAGTCAGTTTATTGAGATGAGGAAATAAATGTTTTAAGCTCTCTGGCAACCCCTGTAGGCTCAGATTGCTAATATCTAGTTCCTGAAGCTCTACCATCTTCTCAAAGTCCTCCCAGTTTACTGGACCCATTGGATTTCCAGCCAGGCTGAGAGTAACCATGCCCTTTGCCTCTCGCAGCGTAGGTGGAAAGACGGTTAGATGATTACCAGAGATGTCGAGCTCATGAAGGTTGCTGAAGCTTCCCAGCAGCTCCTCATTCAGACTGCTAAGCCCCAGTCCACCCAATTTCAATGACTCCAGTTTAGGTGTCTGCAGGTCATCTGGCTTCAGCGAGGGGATGCTGTTGAACCCCAGGTCCAGCAGAAGCAGGTGGGGCATTTTAAGAGCAGGCATCATTGTCAATTTGTTTCCTTGTAGCTTGAGCTCCAGCAGTTGCTCTAGTCCATCAAAGGCTCTGGGGTCGATACTCTCGATGAGGTTGCTGAAGAGATACAGCCGCTCTAGATGCTCCAGTCCGGCGAAGCTGTCCTGTGTTATGTGGACAATCTGATTGGATGAAAGGTCAAGGTTGTGGAGGGAGGAGAGCAGTCTGAACACGCCATCTGGCAGCTCTGTCAACTTGTTCTGGCTTATATCCAACATCTCCAGGTTGCTAGACCCTTCAAAGTCCTCCTCAGACAGGATCTCGATACCATTTTTAAAGACAAATAGCTTTTTAATTGTTGCGGGAACATCGGTGGGCATCCTTGTGTCTCTGCGACCGGCACAAAACGTGGTGTCCGGGCCAACACAGACACAATCTTTCGGACAGGCATTTCCCATCGACGGGACCAACAAGAGGTGATACAGGAGAAGGGGCAGCCGTAGCATGAGGAAGGGCTTCATGTTGCTGCCTGCATGCAACCCTCACAGCCTGCAATGAAACAAACAAACAATGAATGATAAGTCAACATTTAAACAATCAAGTTCAGATGTTCTTTGAGCTTGACAAACAGGTACACATGTCCTTACTGAACACTTCAAACTTCTTAAACAAAACTTGGAACTCAATATTGCAACAATTTAGGCTTGAACATAATTTGAAAACTTTAACAAGACTTAAAGTTAAAGTGACTTTCTTGTTTCAAATAAAATCTAGTTATCCCGTGCCTCAGTGTTTGTCTATCTGCTTTCTTTTTTTCTTTGTGGTCTTTTTGTGTAGTGGGCTAAATGGGATTTTAATGTTGCTTTAGACCGAGTGCTTTCAACGGGGGATCAAAGGCGAGGTCTCTTGACATGCTTCTGCTCTAACAATAGTTTCAGCAACAGGTTGCGGTAGTGACATAAAGACCTGCAGAAACTTCTTTCAAACAGAAAGATCCAGCAGGTCTTTATGTCACTACTGCAACTCGCTGCTGAAACTATTGTTGGAGCAGAAACGTCAAGAGACTTTACCTTTGATCCCCCTTTGCAACCTGTTGCTGATACTATACGCATTTTCTATGACAATGTGAGTTTCGTGGTTTTGATGATGTGAACAAAACTGAAATCTGTATCATTGATGATAAGAATATGAAGCATTGGACATGAACTTTGCAAAGTTTCTGGTGCGGTTGAGCATAGAACCAAAATGCATTGTGTTAACTCTTACAATCATTGTTTACAGCAGAACGTCATCTTGCTTTTAAGAGCATTTGAGAATGATTTTATCTTGTTCCTTCTGAAACATTTTCTCATTAAAAAGGTTCCCCTTGTTCCTTTTTTAATTTGGTGATGAACTCAGATGTTTGACGTCTCAGACTTGACAGTGAATATCAAACGCAATGCTCCTCGGATGATCTCAGACACCTTTAGCGAGCAACGTGAGAGTCAGGGAGTAGAGCGAGGACAAGATAAAAGATATGAAATTGGGAGAGTGACGAGAGCTGGGGAAACTCTTTATCATCTCCTGTGAGATTAGTCACTCCAGTAAGCGGCCTTGAAATGGAGGGGTGGAGATGATTCTCTCTCTCTTTCCCATTTTCTGTTTCTTTCCGTGTGTGTGGTGTGGAGGGGGGTTGTATTAGAAGTTCATGTTGAGGTGAAATTCTCTCACTCAGTTTTATTAGTCAGTAAAGAGAGATTGTAGCTCATTATGTGCCTCTGGCTGTAATATTAAAGCATCAGTCTCACTGCCCTACTGGTGATCTCACAAAAACGTCTTGCGATATTAAGGAAACAGCAATCTCTATAGATTGTTTTGATTGTCGATTAAGCAAATGGCGATCTTAAGAACTAACTGCGTGTAAACTGTTCGATCAGAATGATTAGGTCATTTTTAGGTCATCACTGTCTGACGTGAGGTCACCCGAGGACAGTCGTCCCAGGAGATTGATTGGTCTGTGTTTTGTTTTGCTCTAAGGAGTTCGAAAAGCTGTAGAGCAGGTTTAGACATTCCTGTTGCTCCGTTCGACAGTCGGCTTGGATGCAATTTCTGAAAATGGGTTTCGTTGCAGCTCTGTGCAAATAAATCGAGAAAAAAGCAGGCTGGCTGCCAGACACAAGCATAGTTTTGCACAATTCTTTTTCTATTTAACGCAACTTTCTCAGCGACACACAAGGTTTGAATGTGCACACAAGGTAGCGTTGCGTTCACTTTTATTATGTGATTTCGCCTCTCTCATAAGACAAACTAGACCTCTTGTTGTGTAATAAATTGTAGGGTTGTGATCTTTTAGGAATGGCGCTGATCAACAAGATCTTACGACCAAAGTCAGAACAGCATCAGTAGAAAACATCAGCCAGCTCAACTCTGCCAATATGTAACAAAAGTGTATTTCCTTTACCAAGAACAAATACCCCGGGCATTGTGATAAAATCACGCCGGTCTCCGTTCAGTGATGTGTGACACTTTACAGTCTGTCAAGAGCTGATCAGTTGTTTTACTAGAAGCAGTAATGGGAAAAAGGCCGTTCAGATAACCTGATAACAGGTGGAGCGCAGTGGTTTATGGGCAGAGGGGGTCGTAGGTCAGCGCTGTCCCATGCTGTTTTGCTCTCAGAGTACCGTGAGAATAGCTTAGGTTGAATCTGTGTGAGGTGGACCGACGACACGCTCGCCGTTTAAAGTATTTTATTAATTAATCTCATTCCTTAATACCATTATTAACGAAATATTAATTTGATTATATATCTTTTGTTAATTTATCATTCTATTAATATAATAAATGTATAAATAAAATATAATTTCGTTTTTTTTTATTTTTAATAATTATATATATATATATATGTATATTATATAATTAATTGTGCTTTAATTTAATATACTGTTATAATTTAAGATGTTAATAAAACACTACGTAATATTTAGAGAATATATGTGTGTGAATATTTTTTGTCTTTTTTTTCAAAGTTTATTTAGATTCTTTTATGTAATGGCTTGTTTATATCACATTACAACATCGCGAACTATCAGAAGAAGAATCTCAGGCTGCTATCCACGCTGTGGGAGTTCTCCGACAGTGCAGTTTGATCTCAGATAAACCCCCATCCCTGAACTCATAGATCCTCCGTCCTCCAGCCTCCCTCCGCCAGCCGCTCTTATCACGCAGCAGACGGAAAAAAACACATCTCGGGGATTTACCCTTAAGCCTTCAAATCTGCGCTGAGTGACTCCCCGCTGCGCTGTGTCCATTCAAGAGCCTCTGTCGTGGAGACGCGAGACCGACCTGTCAGGTTTATGTGATGAAGAAGTCATTGCGGTAAACTGTCGGCCTCGGCTTTGAAACGTCTTCCTACACCCCCTCAGCACTTGAACACTTTGTTTAAACATTCTTAGGATACGTGGCTGGTGAATTTCAAGAGCTTTCTATCCTAATAAAACGGTATTCCTCATGGTCTGACAGTAGCTGTAGTGGTTTAGTTCCCCTTTTTGTGCGGTTCGTACAGCTGGCGCTTTGCATATTCTTGGGTGGGAGCATTTCATTCAAAGAAAAGTTGGCATTGAAACGCTGTGGAATTTAAATAGCTGTTCGTAAGGACGTTATTGCTCACGGCTTTCACCAGACAAGTAAAGAGCAGTAAGATAACGGTTAAATGAATATTTCTCTTTAACGTTCTCTCTCAGTCTCACTGCTATCTTCAATCGTAAAGAAAATAAAAGCAAAGGAATGAAGTGAGGGGCCCGTGAGGTGACTGATGCCAGGAGTGAGAGACTGAAGTGGGACAACATCATTAATGCCTCGCAAGATCCGCATCAGAGCGGCTGAGGGAAAGAGGTGGAGTTGGTAGGAAGAGAAAGAGTTTGGCCAAGAGTTCCTCATAAGGTTTGGAGGAAATGTGGTTATTAACTCACTCTAATGTTATGGATCTTTAAAATGATTTTAGATATAGACTACTATTAGTCCATGCTTTTTTTAGTTTCGTCATACTTTTATTGTTTAGATTATTTTAATACCGGTACATTACAGAAACCTTAAACTAAATACAGCAACAGAACATTTATAAATACGTCGGAATTTTAAACAAACATATTTAAGGCTTAAGACTTTAAGAATTATGTGAGAAAAAAAAGTTATTTTGGACAAGTGTCTTCAAAAATAGTTTTTGGATAAATTTACACGCGTTGCTAAATAACAGGATTACCATTGCATAGAATATTTTTATAATGTTTTTTATATATTACAGAAAACGTATATTTATAGAAAACAATTTATCTACTGTACTTATCAAAAAATATTTTACGTTTTAAAGTATAATTCGCTTTTTCAATTTACTGTGTTAAAATTTTGCCTAATTATAATATGATGTAACCAATAAAAACAAGTTGAAATTGAAAAACTTACATCATAAAAGTAAATTTCCATGACTTGATCACATTAGTTTTTAGAGTATACAAAAGGAAGAATGAAAATTTCCAACACTTTTGGCAGCTGACACCTCCACAGCTCGTAGATCTCTGTATAGTTTACAGATGACAGATCTGTGAAAGTGTTGGTTGTTTAACAGAAGCTCTGAGAAAAGTTATGATTTTGGGGTTGATTATGTAACCCTTGATGTCCATGAGATAAAACAAGAGGCCTCCGGCCTCACCTGACCACAGCTGGACCCTGTTACCCACAATGCACCAGCGCCATTCCTCAACCTGACAGCGCGCAGCCATAAAACACTAATGCGTGGCAGCGAGAGTAAGAAAAACCACAGAGAAAGAAGAGATAAATGTCAGTGATACAAACGCTGAGTATCATCAATCTCGTCAGCGGTCTTAACCTAAACATGTCATCTCGCGCATTCAATTGAAGGCTTTAATCATGCATGCATTGTTGGGAAGGATTTTCATTGTTAGGTAAAGTGACAATACCTGCTTAACTTGATGAGGCATTTTTGTTTACTCTTTGATAAAAAGCATTGTAGAGGTTACAGTTTAATAGAGTAATGCAGGATTGATTTTTCAGTTTAGAAGAAAGAAGTGCCCTAGTTCAGTACGTCAGATGTTATCTATACGTCATAAATACCATTAATGCAACCGCTAGAAAAAGCACAGCTGAAGCACGGCTTTGCAAAAGCTGTTTTTTTGTGAGTCACACCACAAAATGATTTATTTACGTTTTTGTGTTTGTGTCATGGTTTCTATACAAATATTTGAAAGACCCTAAATCAATATGTGTTTGCTTAGGGAGAAAAAGACCCTGTTTAAAGCATAAACTCACTTTATTTGTATCATTATTACTTTAGAAAACAACAATTTGATGTATATTTTGCAAGTCAATGTTTATTTATCAAGTAAATTTATGTGTATTTAAAAATATTATTATATTTAGACAATTGGATATGAAAACTAGAGAAAATGACTAAGGAGTCACTTTTTGCTGTGCAGTGAAGACTTATATTTATAAACATATGTGCGATTAATCTGGTAATATATCTATCGCCTTCCTTGTTTTCATGACGTGCGCCAGATTATAATCTGATAAAAGCGTTGTCTTGTCGGAATAAAATGAAAACACGGTTCTTGCAATCTGATCTAACATGTAGACTTCAGGACACATTCAACTGTTGTTTTGTGGCATTTGTACACAACCCCTCTTCGCTATAGTTAAAGCGTTAAATACGATCTCCTAGTTTTTTCACGGTGTTGCAGATAAGCATCTTTGCCCACAACCTTAGCCTGACACGCTCATTTAAGTAACAAAGAATCAACAGTGTCCGCTGTTCGTTCGCTTTTCGACTGCGGGCTACAGGAGGCGTGTCTGCTCTGTCGTGTTTTGGCAGCGCTCGGCTCCTTTTGTTGCGACGCCTCTAACATCTCAGAGATGGCGGGGTTGAGTTTTGATGCAGGTTGCATTACAAACCTGAGCGCGGGCAGGTGCTTTCTGCATGTTGTTGCCCCCGGGGAGCATTGAAACCAAACGCTGCGGACGTGTGCCTGCGCAGACGGGGCGACATGCGGCCTCGGGGAAGGATTACAAATATGTGCATGTCCAGAAGGAACGTGTTTTGTCAGTTGCATGATTGTTTCAGCAAATCTTGATCCTGACTTTTCAATAAATGAACCAGAAACTAGAAAAATACCGTCACGTCATGTTCCTCTCAGTCACCGCATGGAGAGATTGTTGATTTAGATAAGCTCTCTGTGAAAGCGCTGTATTGAAACCAACAAGCCAAGCATTGTCCGTATTACTCTTGACATAGATTGTTCGATAATATCAACTTTGGAGTGTCCGCACATTGCTATTAATCGCAGTCTGGTTGGGAATTAGATGATAACCTTACAATCTGATTTGAGATCCGTCGGGTGGGGTGCACAGGTTAACGGAGGTCACAAGTCACTCAGTGATGGAAAAACACAAGGCCTTTAGGTTTACTCGGGTTACAAGAACAGTGGCGACCTGTGCGCACAGAGATGGCAAAGATAATTGATTTTATGTTGAATTAACGTTATCAACATTGCATCAATTATCTTTGCTGTCTGGTATTTATTTTTGCTTTAAAATCAAAAGATATAAATAAAAAATGGCAAATCCAATTGATAATTAGTTTTCAGTGAAACACAATAAAAGTGAAAAAAGTAATGAAAGTAAATGGAGACCGAGTCTGTTCTATCTAAACATTTTTTTTTGTGTGTGTTACAACGGCCAACCTTCCGTTTAACATCTAAAATAACCAAATCATCATTCAGTTTCTACAAAATTTGACCCTATGAGTTGAATTTTTTATGCGAATGATGCAACAAGGCCATAAAGCTCACATAATGCATTTGACTATTGCACTCGAGAAGGAGCAGCGCTGCAGCGGCAGCCTGGTGTCCTCCAGTGATTTAAGAGGCAGAAAGGCGCCGCGGTGTTAAGCGGTGTTGAGCTCACAGTCCTGAGGTCTTAAAATGAAGCGTTAATGTGTGTGTTGGAGGCCTGCGCTGGGTCGTGCTCCCGGCTGGACAACCATCCAGAGCTTGCTTAAAGGGACAGCTTAGCCAAAAATAAAAATGATGTCATCATTTACTCACCCTGGAGTTGTTCAAAATCTGTATACATGTCTTTGTTTCCGATGAACACCGAGAAAGATATTTGGTAGATGATTGTACCCAAACCGCTCTTGGCCACCATTGACTACCATAGTAGGAAATATGGTAGTCAAAAGTGCCCCGGAACTGTTTCCTTTCCCACATTCTTAAAAATGTCTCGTTTTGTGTTCAACAGAACAAAGAAATTTATAAAGCAATTTTTTCTACTATGGTAGTGATGGCTTAAACACCGGAAAGAATAACACAACGTAACGCAACGGTGCCTCGGAGACTCAGAGTGTTTTACTTACGATACAGTTTGTAACTTTACGAGTGTGAGTCATTGTTAAATTCTTTTTCTGTGACTTGTAACCTCAAACATTTGTTTAAAGTGACTCGACCTGTTCTGTCATTCAAACAAGAGCGTTATGAGTGCTCTCATTTATCCATTGTGTTTTAAGCGCAATAGTTTAAGCAAATATCAGGTGATTCGTATTAAATTTTATAAATATCCTAGAGCGATCCAAACGTAACCGTAACTTCTTCGTCTAGAGTTACACCACATCTGATTGTTTGGTGATAGGCATTGTGTTTTTCTAAGTTTAGTTGCGTTGCCCGCAGGAAAACACTTGACACTGCTTGACATGCATCCTTGTTTACACACAAAGCCGTGCGTGCTGTCGGGCAACAGGTGGGTATGAGAGGAATACGAGCGCGCACGAGACTTGAAGCGGACATCGCAGGTAAATCTCTGGTTTGTGTGACAGCGGGGTTGCTGAAGTGTAGGTTTATCTCCGTTTTCATTGCCTTTGTATGTCAGCCGCCTTCACGGGGGAAATCATGTGAGAGAACGCAGGCCATCACGCTATCACCAGCGTAAACAAAGAGCCGTCTGATAAGAAGAGCCAATGAGAAAAACATACAAATACACTAGCTGTCTTAAGATAACATGCCGCTCTACCTCTTCAGTCTAAGCACTGCTGTGATGTCATGCTCACTTTGGGTACTTTTATAAGACAGTGTGCTAAAAATTAAAGTATAGTCAAAATGATCAAAACGATCTACAAAACACTTGACACTAAAGGTTAGCATTTTCAGGACCTCAAAACGCATTTTTTGTTTTGCCAAAAGGCCTGTTGTGTTGTGTTAGGTTTAGTTTAAAATGATGTTGTCAAAAAATGAATGGCATTTTTGTCGGGTTTTCCAGTACAAATATTACAAAATCCCGAAATCTACATTCATTTGAGAAATAAATAAAGTCTTGTTTATAAAATTTACAAAATAAATTGTATTAAATAATAATGAGATGTGAACCTAAGAAAAAAGATCTGCAATCATTTTTTGACACCATTGGCTGAGATTCATTCTTGCTTTAAAAATGATTCTCTCTTAAATGTGATCCTTTTTCACAAATCAAGACTTGAAATCATAATTTTTCTCCACAAGTAAATGTGTCTTGATTTGTGAATGTTAATATAATTTGTAAATATTTAAACTGGAAAAAAACAAGGCAAAAGTACTAAGTGAGACTTATTTTGCAGTGGAAGATATCGTGTGACCGGTAAACCTGCATCGTTTTGATTTATTTTTACTGCCTCTGATATGCATGGACTTGCCAGCATTTTTGGTAACTGATGTAAAAATACCTTTTGCTTTGTCAGTCGAGATGAACAGGTTATTTTTATAAATGAATATGAATCACAACTGGACTCTTAAGCTCACGTGAGAGTACATCAGTCTACAAATATTCATATTGTTTTAGTTATTTTAGAAAACAAACTCGCTGCACCTTTACGAATGTTACACATGTCAGAAATCTCCACCGCTCGCCAAAACTTCTACAGCACGCCGGGACTTCTCATTCTCCGGATTCTTCTGCACTTGCTGTGAATTTCAACTGCTGTTTTGTAAGTGTAGTGCGCATGGCATGAGTAGTTGTCTTAGGAATGTGTTTGTATGTTGTTGGTGATAGATTTTGGAAAGCTTCCTCGTTCCAACCGATCGTGAAATCTGGCAACGGATGACCTACTTGTGTAACCGGCTTGTTTTCCGTTGGTGATTTTCTGAGTCTGGAAGCCCTGGGGCCTTAACTCTCAAACACATGACATCTTACGCATGACATGAAAACAGATCTTTCGCATTATTTGACCAGTGGCTTTTTTATTGGTGTGGTGCCAAGACCTCACAGACGGCTGAGACGTCAGCGGACTGTCTACCCTTCAACATCAGCCAACACCACAGTATTCTATCCATTGCTTTAGATAGTAGACATCACGGACCCGGGGTCCTGCTAGGAGTTACACTACTTAAACTCGGGCGTCTCCGAGGAAACCCGTGAGCAATAAAGCATCATAGAGCCTCTCCGAACCTCCCGTGTGCTACCCATGTAAACACCCCTCCCTGCTTTAAACCGTTCGCCAAATTCAATTGGACCAATCCCTAGAGTCTATTCAAGCTCGCTCATCCGTCAGCATGCCGAGATGGGTCCTTGCGGAGGTTCGAGGGGCTGCTTTTGTACCTGTGAGGGTTAATGGATGAGAACCACATGCTAACCCATGAAGCACCCTTCGCCCCAAGTGGCAATTCCATAATCAATTATTTGAACGTAGTAATGCAAATCTATACGCAAGGGTGTGTGTGTGTGCGCTGTGTTTGTGCAAGCGGGTGTTTGTAGGCAAGGTAAATCCTAGCCTTGTGCTGTAAGTCAGGTTGGATGGTGATAAGTAATGCAGCGGATGCGAATGCGTGCGTGTGCGTTTGCTTGTGTGTGCACAGGGACCAGCGAGGCTCAGGATGAACTGGATATGCAGATCGACGCTCGCGGGCATAGCGTAAAACAAATATAAGCAGGATGTCAGTGCGCTGGTGTAATGAGTAATATTGTTCCAGCTCTTATGCTAAGAGGCAACCTGAGCATCAGGGCGGAAAGATGTAGTGTTGACACAAGGACTTCTTCCAGGAAGGAAAGAATTTACAGCCACTTGAGCCGGATTGAAATGCCTTTGGTTGCATCATGAAAGCTGTGTTTGTTTAATTCTGGCCTATCTCTCATCATTTACTCGCCCTCATGCCATCGCTATTGTGTATTAAATTCTTTCATCTGTGGAGAATTGTATTATTTACTTATTATTTACACCACTGCATCTAGTGCTGAGGTTGCGAATTGCAACCAACAGCTGAACCGCCAATACTATGAAAAAACTGTTCCATTGGAGTCAACGGAGTTGACACAACTCTCTCTTCCAATGGCTCTGATTCTAAGATCATAATAACATAACGCTTCATTAAGTAAGGTACACCTCTGAAGACATAGTTATAAATATTTTATTGCATCTTTCAATAGTTCCTCCAAAAAACAACACATTCCATTCAGGTCCTGTTAAATTAGAGTTGGAAGTCCATTTGATCGCACACGGGTTTAAACTTCACCTCTTGTTTCTACGTGACGGAGCACTATACAAACATATTTACTAGTACGTTTTTCATTTAGGACGGGGTGTTTTGCGGTTTATGGGCCGACTTGGGCCAACCGTGTGGTTTTGGATGGTTGGTGTGCCAGACCGTGTAAGTGTCTCTTTAGCTCTGAATGTCTAATAAAACACAAAATGTGCTTTTCAATGGTTTTAGTGGGTGTGTGGACTCACCAGGCTGTACGACGGGATACGTCCCTTCTGGTCTTCTCTCGCTCTCTTTCTATCTGTAGGAACACAAGGGCAGAGGGTCATTCTTAAAGAGCTGTATGGTTCATAAAGGGCTGGTGTGATGTTCCTGTAACTTATTTGCGTTTCATTCACAAAAAAACACAAACACTGATCTGATGTGCGGCTTTCGCTTTTCCACCATCGCGCCGAACCGTTCTAAGCACGGTCTTAAACGGTCACACATATGAGCCTGGTTCGACACGGCACCATTAGAAACTTTTCTTGGCTCTGAAGTTTTGCACGGTTGTCTTACCGCTCTGAGTCTCCTGTGTATACAAGCCATCGCGTGACACGTTTGTGTATATATTCTATGGATTTCCGTTATCAGCCCTGCGGTGGAAATTTTAATAAATGTAAATGTACGTATACTTGGGGTTAGTTTGTTAATCAGAGTTTTACATCTACATTTACATTACATTTATATGTTTGCGAGAGAGAGAGAGAGAGAGAGAGAGAGAGAGAGAGAGAGAGAGAGCTGTCGTTTAACAGTACAGATTCCGGAGGTGTTGAGTGGAGCTTCGGAGTCTGTCAGGAATGTTTATCTTACACACACACACGCGCACGCGGCCTGACTGTGGAATGCTGGCCAACAGCTTCTCTCACTGTTCCCTGTCCTGCAGTATCGATTCACACATGTTAAAGTGTGTTTGTTTCCGTCCCGTTCAGTGTCAGCTTTGTTACTCCGTATGTGTGTGTGTGTATATCTGTTTCTTGAGTTTCATTTAAAAAAAATCATTTCAAACATTTTAAAATGTTGTCCCAACAAAGGAGATAATGTAACTTGAACAACTTGAACTTGATTTGATAGTAAATTGATTCCACGTATTGTTATGTGTATACAGAATAAGATTAGTCTAAATATGTTGCTTACAAAGAGTTTTTGTTGACATGATACATTTTGCATCAAACAAGGCCTTTGAAGTTCCCACCACGCACTGCAGCATGTTCTGTGGCTAATATTGTAAAGGTGGGGTTACACACGCAGTTTCTGCCAATCTTATATTAATCTTGAGTACTTATACAGTAGCATTGCGTACGTCGTATCTTCGAAGAGTTTTTAGTTTGATCACATTTATAAAAGAGAGATACAGCTGTACGATTACTTCTGGAAAAACACGAGAAGCTGGTGTTGGGCAGGAGGGACAGAACTAGAGCATGAGCACACAACACATCATCGCATTAATCCCTTTACCCTTAATTCCCCCTTTTTAACATTATGCACGTTACGCGGCGATTGCCAACAAAACACAGACATATGACTTAATTTCACTTACTGCGTGCGGTTCATGTTCGGCATCTTTTAGCACTGGGAACGCGCCATCTATCAAGCGATCTCCAAATCCAGCGTTATATCCATCGTTTATGTAACATTCATCACTGAAATGCCGTGAACAAACAAACTACTGACTTCTTTCATTATCGCAAGTGTAACGAGCTGAAGGCCCACAGCACAGCCAATCTTGACGCAGTGCAGCCAATCTTAATGGTAGGCGGGTCTTCCTATCACTCATTGGTTGGCGCGTGGGCGGGCTATTTCATTCACCTTGCTTTTCTGGAAGAGTTGCCCACAAAAAGGATCCCTGTTACAAAAACGTTCCCGGTTATATTTAGATTTATTTATGAATGATGTTTGTTGGTTGAGGTTTGTGTTTTCAGTGTTACGGTCGAGCTGCAAAGCACAATGCAATGATGCTACGTGCTGTGTTCGAAATCCCAAAATTGAATTTGACCAAACGTTAAAACAATTGTTTAACTCAAAAATCATGCCTTATTTACACTTTCTCAAATCACATGGCATTTGTCCTGGACGTTCTACGTGAATGCGAGATCAACAACATGATGCATGGTGAGGATTCACAGATGATGTGTAAACACCAGAAGATCATTTAGGTGAAACAAACAGGATTTCCATGGAAGTCATATGAAGTTTCGTGAGAAAGCACGCTTCACCCATTAGTCAAATAATGATTGATTTCACGCAGAGGACGACTAACTTATCAAATTCCAAAACGCACACACAATTCTGGTCATGTGTTGACAGGACTATCAGCGATTACAAAATCCACATGCGTGCCGTGTCAGATTATGAGAAAACTGAGATGTTAAACAGGTTTTGCGTGTGATGTGCAACCTCTTTCCTGATTAACACATTATAAATCATCTTTCTCTGTACACTTCCTTTCAAGTATTGCACTAACATGGAAATGCTTTGACATGTACTTAGGTAATACTGTGGAAAGAAAAAACGTTTTGTGCTTTTTCTTATGATTTGTAGGTGAAATATGACACGTCTGTTTGTTGAAAATTTACCTAGAAATACTGAGGTATGGGATTGTGGTAATCTTTCAGTACCATGGTATTCGTGTACCAGAGTACCGCGGTGTATTGTGGTCCATTGATCTGCTATTCATTTCTCAAGCGTCGTTTACACGTCACGTGTCTGATTTTGCTCTTCTCGTGTCATTCTGGAACGATGCGTTATAAGCGAACCACTTCATTCACTCTCATTCTCAAGTTTACAGCTCAGCAGAAGCAACACAGCAGCGTTTTTTGATCTTCTGTCAGACGGGATTGTAAAGTTGCTCACTGAAGATTTTAAAAACACTTGAACACACTTTCTCTGTCGCGCGCGAGGGCCCGGAGTATTAAATGTGATATGTTTAAGTATGCCTGAGATTCCGTCCTCCACGCGTCGGGTGCACAGCTCATGTGTGTCTACAGTATCTCTGCTGTCTGTCAGAGACGTGATCCGATGATATTTACACACTCAGAATTCTGTTTGCTCGTCTGCTGACAAGATGTCCAAATGAAAGATGTCAGCGGCTTTGGATACACTTTACTCACACAGAAAGAAAAGTTTGGGAATGCATTGATGGTAACAGACAGTGATAACAACTTTTTGAGAAGTTAAATGCGATCTCACGAATGCCTTCAGCAGAGAGAGACCAAAAAGAGAAATTAGTTTTTTCATCAAATCTTTATGAAACCAAATTATTCGAGCCCTGCTATCCATGATTATTTTACAGATCTGTGGTGTAAATGTTTGTCAAAACTTGTTTTATTTCTGTCTGGAATGAAACTTAAAGAAAAAAATGAATTAAGACTTGAGCGAGAACTTTTTTTACAATGGTGCTTAAATGAGAGAACCCTTAAAGAATACCACGTTTACCATGGTATCATGTCCAGACATAACAGGATATTTTTATGAATACTATAGAACTTTATTACTTTTTCTGATGCACGCTCACACTGAGAAATGGTTTCACCCAGTGCCGGCTGAAAGCAGATATGAGCGTCATTGACCTGTACTGAAATAGCTTCAGAAGACGCTCGCGTCTGCCGGGCACATGCGTGTGTACTGTACGCTAACTTGCGGTGAAGCGTGTGTGTTTGTGCATGCACTTTATCGAGACATTCCACGACTTCACGCCGACAACTGAACCCCAGACCCTCTCAAACAAACACCAACCCACAGTAACCACACCGTCTGCTCAACCTAGACCACCAAAATCTGTCAACTTTCAATCGGAAGTTAATTATAGAGAAATGAAATGAAATGAATTTCATCATTCTCATGTCATTCCAAACCTGCATGACTTTCTTACTTCTGCTGGACACAAAAGAAGATATTTAGAAGAACGTCTATAACTGAACCCCATTGACCTATGAGACATTTCTCAAAATATCTTCCGTTCAGCAGAAAAAAGTCACAAACAGGTTTTAAACAACACGAGGGTGAATAAATGATGACAGAAATGTCATTTTCTACTAGCACGCTTACGTATTGTATGAACTTTGACTTTGTGATTGTCATTATTCATTGATATCAGTGGGTCTGACCCCGGTGTAGAGTTCAGGGTCGTGGTGGCACGCTGGCCTGCTGTTCCGCGTCTCTGGTTGAAGGCTCATTTCCTAATTACAGTTGAGTCGGGAGGTAATTACAACCTTACATTCAAGTCCTTTCTTTTTTTACTGCCCGCCTAAAATGCAGCAATTTGCGGCGGCTTGCGCAGATGTGCCCCCCTCTCCCCGCGACGTCGCCCGCTGGGAAATTGTTTGGTCGACAAACCAGCATTTTTCTGATTTTTGCTTATATTCGTAGTAGCGGGAGATAGAAACTCAATCCTGTGCGTGTGTGTGTACTTTTTAATGCTGTCATGTGGTTCTTCAAAACGCATCATTGGTGCATCAAGGATTTGGCCTGGCAACGTTTGCGGCCGGAGTGAGCAAAACGCACACTCGTGCACTGCTTGGTCAGCATGGCTTTGTGTCTCTTTGTAGCCTGAGGGGTGATTTAAGATCACGGAACCCGTGGGACACCTTAAAGATCCCGAGTTCTTATGGCAGTCGTTGATTTTTTAAGACCTATCGAACATGGCAAGTTGCATGGCACGTAATAACGGCTCGCTTTCTGACCCTTTTGAAGGTCTTTTGTGACACTCCCTGGCCAAGGAGACACGCATTCTTTCACAAGTGTTGCTTTTTCTGCCCTGTCGACTCCCTGAAGCCGCCCGCTGTTTGACTAACCCTGTCTCTCCGTTCTCTCCACCTCCACCGTGACTTTTAACCTCTTAATCCTGCTGTTGTGAAGTATGGGAACAACGGAGACGTGGCAGTTAATTGGTGTAAAAGGGGACTAAAACCAGCAGGACATAACAAAGCTGTTCCTCAGGGAGCTGTCGATGAATTATGGCAAGTGCCAACACAACCCTACGCATGAAACAGAGAAAGTTCAGCCAAAAATATAAATTGTCATTTATTCACCCTCATGTCATTTTAAACCAGAATGAGTCACACAAAAAGAAAAGAAACAAAAGAAGCTATTTTGAAGAACGTCGGTAGCCGAATAACACTGGACACCATTGGCTTGCATTGTATGAACACAAAACCACTAAGACATTTCTCAAAATATCTTCTTTTGTGTTCCACCAAAAAAAGATTCACAGACAGGTTTTAAACAACACAAGGGTGAATAACTGATGACAGAAATTTCATTTTCAGTATGGATGTTGACATTAGACACAGAGAAAGAAATTTGGAAGAATGTTTATAACCAAACAGATCTTGCCCCCCATTGACTCCCATAGTAGGAAAAAATACAATGTAAGTCAAAAGTGCCCCAGAACTGTTTGCTGTACAAAATTCTTCGAAATGTCTTGTTTTGTGTTCAACAGGACAAAAAAAGATAAATTAATTTTTCCTACTATGGGAGACAATGGGGGGCAAGATCTGTCTGCTTAGAAGCATTCTTCCAAATATCTTTCTCTGTGCTCATCAAAACAAAGACATTTATACAGATTTGGAACAACTTGAATGTGAGTTAATGATGACAGAATTTTCATTTTTGGGTGATATATCCCTTTAAAAAACATGAGGGTGAATAAATGAGTTTATATTGGATTTGGGTTTGTTATAAATCGGATGCCTGTGTGTAATCTCATGTTGTTTTGTAGTTCTTTCAGTGTTGCATGCAAACCAAACCTAACAATAGTTTAGTTTTGACTTCTTAACTACACTTAAACCATACCGGCATTAATAATAAAAGTCTTATACACATTCCTTCCATGAAGCAGGAAAGGTTTAATGTAGTAACGGAGACAAATACTGAAGTTCAGAGAGGTGGTCTTCAGGACGGCTTTAAGACGTCTCTGTTTGGGTTGGCAGCGTTGTGTGTGTATTCGTGTGGTGGGTTGAGCAGAACGGCCGGGTTCGGTTTTGTACCGTGAGTGATGTTGTTTGGAGAGAACAGTAGGGAAATACCGTTGGGATGTTATTTTGACACTGTTATTTAGAGGAGAGCTGCCATCTGCGGCTTTATTCTGTACTCCTTCAGCAGATACAAACTATCATGCGTGTCAACGATTCCACAGAAAAAACAAGATCTTATTGTGTTAGAGATTAGATAATGTAAGGTTAATTTAAGGTTAAATGACTACAACAACATGCTTTCGTAGTTTTAATCTTTAAATTTGGCACATTTGGAGATGTGGACTTGAACTGAACAGTTCATGTAAGAACCTCATCATTCCAAACGTGTTTGACCTTCTTATTTCTGAGGAACACAAAAGGATAAAGATATGACAACAGCAGTCCATACAACTCCGAAGACACACAGCTTTGTGTTAGGAACAGACCAGTTTCTTTATAAAGTCGTACAGGTTTGGAATGACATTAGCGTGGGAGGAAATGATGACTGAATTTTAATTGTTAACAATACTTTTTATCTAAGGTTGGAAATACCATTTAAAGACTATTACCTCATTTATTGGCCTGACTGTATGAGGCAGAGAGAATGAATGTCTGAAATGAAGTCTCAGACGGAGGAATATTTGCTTTCTCTCAGGTTTCCTTCCATCTAATATCCTGTGTGAACCTCCAGCACGACACGTTCTCTCACCTTCCGTTCTGACTTTTCGGTATCTACACAATCTCCCGTTCTGGGCTTCTTTCTGACATTTATAAGTGCCAGGGAATTAAAATACCAGCGGCCACTGGATAACACACGCACATCATGTATTGTGCTCTCCAGGCACAGATGTATGTGGAAAGTGCTTTTAATGCAGACTGCAATCTAAACGAAACCTCAACAAAGAAAATAAGGGATGCAAGCCCAGCTCGCATGCATAAATGAATTCTCGTGTGTGAACTTTATTAAAGAACGCTGGCTTTCTGTTTTACATTTTATTGCTGGTAAAATGTTGCACTAAACCTAATTAAACTTAATTGAACAAGTTTAAAAGGTTTTTTTAATAAAGAAAAAGACGTTTGAATGACATGGAAGTGATGCAGAGGAAGAGATAAATATACTGATTCTTTCCAGAAACAAAATATGGATTGTTTTGTTATGTCATTTAACAAGATATTATTATACTGCAGTGCGTAATGTGGTGTACATTACATATTTAATTGGTGTCGTTTTTCCATGAGCAAGACTTCTTTATTACTTCTTCTATTTGACTAATAGACTCTGTGCGCCATAAGAATTAGAAACATGAAAAAACAGTCTGCCAACGCAGAAATAATAACGTTTAATCTGCTTTGCGCCCCGTGTGACTAAACAGATTTGTCTTTGTCACCGCACTACCTTTGAACTCTTGTCGAGCAGACGAAATTAAACCTGTTTTTACTCATTTGTTTGCTGAACCTTTCGTTTCCAGAGCTTGATGTGGAGACACGCTGCTAAAATAAAAGCAATCTGCACCCAAAATAAGACGCGCGGAGAGAAACAGAAGCCGGCGCGGTGCGTGCGCACGCAGTGTTTCTGTCCTGCTGTGGTCAAAGAATTGAAGTCACCACCACCAGTTCATTTCCAAAGCTTTTCATTTATTCCACAGTGATTATATATCATTTGAAAACATGTGTAGAAAGTCGTAAAAACGTAGAACCAAACACTTGGGTTTTGATGTTGTCAGAACTTGCAAAAGTTTGTATTCGCGCGTTCTTTACAAAAGAACCAGAACCATTAAAACAAGCACGCAAGCAGGTTTTAGCCATTTACGCGTACTGTTGCACAACTTTAAACACTCGTTACACACAATCTTTCTTCCCTCTCGGGCTGTTTAACCAATTGACACATAAACGTTTAATAATCAAGCATATTTTCTGTCAAACATTTTCTAGAATCGCCTGCTTTAGTTTTACAAGTCATATTCTAAGTTTGTATATATGTGAAACGAATAAGTAAATAATGTAAATATTAACCTTGTGTTTCTACTGTTCAGCATCTTATCCAAACTTTGAAATGTTCCAGCGAGGAATGTTAGGCAAATACATAAACTTTAAAAAACGTTGTCTTTTAAAACTTTGCGTTTCACTCACCAGCTCAAGCGCACCGGCCGCGAGTTGGAGAGAAACGCGCCGCCAGACTCCCGAGCGCGTCGCGTCTCCTTTTCGTTTATATATCCACAGGCGCGACTTTGTCTCCAAACGATAAACAGTGCGTTTTTCATACACAACATCTGAGTTTATATGTAGTGTCCCGTTGGAACGCGTACTGTCCCGTTCAAGTGTCCTGGGTGAAACTGTCCGACTCTGCGCGCGTACAGGGCTTTAACTTCACACTGGGAGGAGCGCCGTGTGCGCGCGTGTCCACCGGTGGCGCACTGAAGAGCACGCGCGCATGACGCTCGCGGCGGACGCTGCCAGTGGTATTTTTTTCTTTAGTTGCATTTGAACTCGCCGGACCGGTATGTGCGCGCACACACACGCTGACATTGTGCTTTTGCATAGGCTACCCTTTATTTACATTATTACCTCTTCGTGCTCGCTAAATATGGTAACACTTTTCAGTAAGGTCTCATTCATTACTGAGGTTAACATGAGCTTACAATAAACAATATAGGCGTATTTTTACATCATTTATAAAGGCATATAGGATTGTGGAGTAGTTGTCGCCATCACAGACTGGTATGTTCCCAAAGCCACAATGTATTTCAGCGGATGTATTGAATTCAGCTTCAAGATCAAAATGTGATTTTCATGCTGGGGTCTTCACTCGTGTGTCTTTTTTTATTTTTTATTAACAGTTTTATTTATTTTTTGTTTACAACATGCCCAAGAACCATCCAATATGACAGTTATACATATATTTCAAAAGATAAAAGGTGTATACATGTAAATAAAGAGAAAATTATACAAAATAGAAATGGGAACAAAACAAAAATCAATAATAATACATATGCACATTAGGAAGCAATAATCACTCGTGTGTCTTGATGGTCCAGTAACTGAACTATAAACCAACAGCTGCAGTGTGTTTGCAAACAGTTTACAGTAGAAAGAGTTACTGTGTTCAGGCTGTTTCTCATTTGGTGTAATAGCGATCAGACCCTTTTCTGTTTCGTTTAGAGACCTCTGCTCATGAATCATCTTTACGCTGTGAAGCAATGCAAAATAAGTCACTAGAAATTTTTTTAAAGGGCTGTAAAACAAAATACAAACTGCTTTGTGAATTTGCATGAGATTTCAATGTTTGTTTTCAGGGGGTATAAATGTTTTCTATTCTGTAAGATTTGTGCATCTGTGATCTATAAAGAGAGCAAAGGAATCTTGATTCTGATCCGGTCTGATGTTCCAGGCCATTCATACTTTATATAAATGTTTTTACATGTGTATGGCGAGTTTGGTTTCAAAATGACATAACTCCCTTTTAAAAAGAAATAAAAAATGTTTTTTTTTATCGCACGTTCCAATTAATATCAATCAAACTGCAGTCAATCAAAAATTGAAGGCGTAATAACTCGAAATATACAGCTAACTTACAGAATAAAACACGATAACATAAAAAAAGTGTTCAACTCTTCATATATACACTTATTTGTGTATATTAATTATTTTATTACATTTGATTGCAAATGCTGTTTTACCACAAATTGTGTAAATGTAATGTATATTTATTTATTTTTGAATGTTAAAAAGGCTAAATTATTTGCAGTCCAATCAAATAATTTATGAATTTTTTCTCAAGTTGAATTTCTTTTACGTATGGAACTACTGTATCAAACAACTATTATGTAACATTGTAAAAAAGCATGCAGAATAATAAATATATATACAGTAGAGAATGCAAACCATAGTCTCTCTCTCTCTCTCTCTCTCTCTCTCTCTCTCTCTCTCTCTCTCTCTCTCTCTCTCTCTCTCTCTCTCTCTCTCTCTCTCTCTCTCTCTCTCTCTCTCTCTCTCTCAAGATTCAAGATTCAATGATTCAATGATTCAATGATTTTTACATTGCCAAAGCACAAGATTAAATATAAACATGCAGAAATACAGATTAAGATAAAAAATAAGATAGAATAAAATTAAAAGTCTATAAGAAAAAATATATATATATACATCTCAATATAAACAGAAAAAAAGTTTTAATTGAAGTTCTCAATGAGGGTGATAGTGTCAGTTTGTGTGTGTTGTCCTGTCAGTGTTGTTTTGTGTTGTGCTGCTTGTTCTTTTGTCGTGGCAGGACTTGACATATCTTGCAGCCAGGGTTGAGCTGCTTGAGCCTCTCTCTCTCTCTCTCTCTCTCTCTCTCTCTCTCTCTCTCTCTCTCTCTCTCTCTCTCTCTCTCTCTCTCTCTCTCTCTCTTTCTCTCTCTCTCTCTCTCGCTCTCCCCCCGTCTGTCTGACCTGTGTGATGATGGATCATTCACACAGTGTTAAGGATGTTTACGTCTGCAGTTCTCAGATAAAAGCTCTCTGTATGTACAAATTGTAAGTGATTGGTTTGTAGATGCAGTAAATCTTTAGTGAAGTTTATTAAAGATCAGTGAGAGTTTAGACTGTGCAGACAGTCTGTTGATAGTTCGAAGGGATTCGGTGTGTGACACGTGTCGCTGTCACAGACGCTTCGAAGAACACCTCTGTGTATCACCGCTGTGTGTAAGTGTGTGTCTGTGTTTCCAAATACTGATCCGTCATGATCATCACTTCACACATTCAGTGCTAAAATAAACACATCACATTTTCCCCAAAGAGACACAAATCAACCTTACCTACTGTTTTTACTTTAGATTCTTTTCTTACAGTACATGCTGTGCATCATTGAATCCCTTCGTTATTGCTTAATTACTACATTGATTTAATTACTCGTATAACATGTTCAGTTGCTTAACTTGCTTGCTTGCTTGCTTACTCACGTGTTTGTAATGATGTCTTTGTGTGTAATTAATTTGCTATTAAAGGGATAATTTAGCCAAAAATAGCAATCATTTAAACTTGTATATGACTCGTTCTACAGTGTAACAAAAAAGAAGATATTTTGAGAAATGTCTGAGTGGTTTTGTGTCCACACAATGTAAGTCAATTGGGTACAGTGTTGTTTGGTTATCTTATCAACATTCTTAAAAATATCTTCTTTTGTGATCTTTCTTTCTTTCTTTTCCACTCTCTGGAAATGTGTCTTCAGGTTTATTGGTTACTCAAGTGAAACAGCAGAAATACATTAGGCCTTAAAGCCATTGGCTGCCTCTACTTTATAGCGCCAAATGTGGTTGGCTTACAACAGCGTACTGTAAAAAAGCCAGGTGTTCATTTCCAGATGTCAAACTATCTCTCTCACACACACACCCACTCGCACACATCTAGTGTGTAAGTATTTATAGAAGTGATTCTGATAATGCCGTTTCCACCTGTTTCTCACCTCATGCAGTATGATGATACAGTCTGTCTCTCTCTTGCACTTCTGTTGAGCTTCAGAAAAGCATGTAAGGTGCTCATGTTTAAATAACAAGTCATAGATGCCCATAGACCCTGACCCCCGTAACCAGACCCCAGCCTCTGGCGGATTTGGCCTGACACATGTCAAACGTCACATAACATACATACACAGAGTTCCCACAGCCATTATAGACACATTCAGACTGTAAGACTTTTAAACAGGCAGGTATGTTATAGATTTAGTGTGCAAGAGATAAACATGTGGATGGAAAACTGTGAAAGAATAAGATGGAATGTTGGGGAGGGACTGGAAATCTCACATGATGTTTTTACCTTCACATTTCTTTTAGACTTGAGGATTTGAGTCTTCTCTCTGTCATATATAGGGGGCGACGGTGAGCACCCCATCACCAGGCCCCTAGTTTCAAATTTGTCATACGCAGACACACATTACATTTAGCATTAACTGCTGGATCTGTTTACACTTGATGATGTGAACATCCATCTCATGAGATCTGGTTGCAAGCAGTCAGATGGCTCAGACTGATGTTTCAGCATGGATCTCCTGCGAACACTTGTAATGGCTTTTTGAAAGCTGGGTCTCTGGTGTCATCACAGTCATTATTTACTGTTTAAAGTGATAGTTCACCTTAAAGTGAACATTCTGTCATCATGTACTCACCATCAGGTTGTGTAAATTTCTTTGTTCTGTTTAACCCAAAGGAAGATAGTTGGAAGAATGTCAGTATCCAAACAGATCTCATCCCCCATTTAGTGCCAAAGTAGGGAAAATAATTACTATGGTAGTCAATGAGAACTTCACAGGGTGCAATTCGCAACCTAAAACTCCTTACTGCATCTCAAACCGAGGATGAAGATATACAGACAATGATATTGGCACTAAGCAGCTTAATAATCTTTCCTGTTGATACGATCTTACGCACTCTTGATATTGTATTTACTTCTGAAGTGGTTCCCACAGTTGCATCATCAGACAACATCTTATTCAGTTGCACATGCGACAAATTGAAAACACTGGACCTTTAAATAGTGATCAAAATAAATACCTTTGGTCATTACTGTGGAAGTTTAGAAAAATATCAAGGAAATGTTGTTTACAAGTGTGAATGCATAGTTCGTCTTAGATTTTCTCTTTTGGTTTGGCAAGTAAATTATGGATTACCTCAGGGATCTGTTTTAGGACCCTTGCTTTTCTCCATATACATGCTGCCCCTTGGCAACATTATTAGAAAACATGGAATAAGATTCGACTGTAATGCAGATGATATCCAGCTATATATCTCACCAAGACCAGATGATTCTTTCCAGCAATCAAAATTGGCAGAGTGAAAAACATTGGATGACTAGTAATTTACTTCTTTTAATTTCTAATAAAACAAAAATCTTACTTATCGGACCAAAGACACGTGAACAGAATATTTCGGATTATAACCTGCAAATTGGCTGCACTGTTTCTCTAACAGATACTGTTAAAGACCTAGGCGTGATAGTAAGACAGCAACCTGTCATTTGGAAATCACATCTCAAATGTCACAAAAATAGCCTTCTTCCACCTTAGAAATGTTGCCTTATTACGAAATATTCTATATGTTGCTGACGCAGGCAAGCTTATTCATGCATTTGTTACATCAAGTCTTGACTACTGTAATACTCTCCTTTGTGGTGGTCCTGCGTCAGACTGAACCAAACTGCAGTTGGTTCAGAATGCAGCTGCCAGCATTCTAACCAGGTCCAGAAAATACGATCACATAACCCCAATGTTATCATCCCTTCACTTTTTTCCCATTAAGTATCGTATTGACTTTAAAGTTCTTTTAATGACTTGTAAAGCCTTAAAAGATTTAGCCCCTACCTAGTTAACAGAGCTTATTATTATAAATAAATGAAACAAATAAAATTGAATTGAACCTTGCTGGAGTCAGGCTGGTATTAGTGAGCAGAAATGTGTAGAGCCGGTCCAAAAGTAGTGCTGTGACATTTTGACACATGGCATTTTTGTCTAAGGCTAGCGCACCTGTAAAATGCTGTCTCGGCAGGCATCTCGCTTGGATTTGAAGCGGAGCGTCTGTGTCTCTCAGTGCTGGACTGTTGTGAGGTATGTGTGGAATGACACGTCTGATGTTTGTGGTATGTTGAGGTATGATCTCAGTGGTTCGTAGAAATTATCGCTATGTGCATCCACAAGGGAGCATGTTTTTAGAAACAGTCTAGATAATGTCAGTTTTAAGTAACAATGGCAGCAATATCGAAAGAGCCTGTTAACGGATGACCAAACGGTTCTCATTGTATGCACCCTACATTAGCGGCAACCTTTTAAGGGGCGATTCACATTTTGCATCTAAAACCGGACGAAAAACGTGAGCCGCGCCACTTTCTCTCTTCAAATGACATGCGTGTGTGGTGCCGATGCACCTACAAAAATGTGCGCACCCCATGCACGCAGCGACCACGTCGCTCCCTATTTGCTATTAACACAAAGTGTTAATCTGGCCTTAGTCAGCATCCAGCTATCTATATAAATCTGACAGTTTTGGAACGCTCTGGATAGACAGCCAGATTATGCATCAAATCATGGGATTCACATTTTGCGTCTTTTCTGCGAGCATGTGCGTAATTTTAAATGTAGCGTGTGCAAATAGCGTGCGCACATTTTTCTAGGCATGTCGGCGCCACAACGAGATGGAAATAGTTCAACCTTTTGAAGTGCGTTTTAAGAGAGAAAGAGGTGCGACTCACGTTTTCGGCATGGTTTTACATGCGAAATGCGAATCTGGCCTTTCAGCTGCAGTCCAGATTTTTGCTTGAAAACAAACATAAATCATATATTAAGCAAAGTACTATGTTTACAACAGTAAGCATATTTATAATTTGAGCTGTAAGGTAAGATTTTGCGGGAAATGTCAGTTTATAGCTATGAATTGGACAGAAAAAGGGTTGAAGATGTGTTTGTGTACGTGTGCGTGCATGCATGTTTGTTTCTCACCGTGTAGACCTCCATGGAAGACAGCTGAGATGATGTTCAGCGACCTCATAACACACACACAACGCACATATGATGACCTTATCATGCACCCTTCCAAAAACTCACACACAAACATGCTGGAACAAAATCACACATGACACAGATAGACACAGAAACGGATAAATGCTGTGAGCTTATAGAGATAAAGACTCTGAGGCATTATGGGTAATAGAGACCTCGTTCGGTCGGTTTGCTCAGGCCGTGATTTTTTTATTTATTTCCAAAGCTGCTTCCAGCTATTTTGTAATGCCAGCCGTGTCTGTTAAATGCGAATACAGAGCTGGCAACTCAGAGCCCAGAAAGCAAACAACAAAAAACTACAAAGGCACATGTGGTGGGGCAGATTGCTGAAGCTGGATTTTTAGTTGTGTGCATGTTTTTGCAAATGTGAGTACACAATTGTTAAGTGAATAATGTTGAAAGTTTGGTGTGCGGCACGGAATTGCAAAGAAAATAGATGGCCAGTTTTCAATGGTTCCAAACTGTAAAATTCAAAAACAAAATAAGTTATGCATGGATGAGACTGGATGTTTGTTGAACAGTTTTATCGTCTGTGTCCTGTGATGCTTAAAGGGATACTTCACCCAAAAATGAAAATTCTGTCATTATTTACTCACCTTCAAGTTGTTCCAAATCTGTATAAATGTCCTTGTTCTGATGAACACAGAGAAAGATATTTGGAAGAATGCTTATTATCAAACAGATTGACTCTCATAATAGGAAAAATTACTTTATCTTGTTTATGTTCCGTTGAAGACAAAAGAAGAAATGATGTACAATCTACTTTAAAAGTGACAGTTTTATTGAAGTTTATCTGGAGTCTTTGATTTATGACCAGAACTCGATAGCGATCAGAATCAATATGATCTTTGATCATTTCTATCACTCTTTGATGTGTTCCGGTTATGTTTTCGTCGCGTCATTCAGAAAATGCAGTGAACTTGAGAATCCACACAGAACCTTTTAAGACTTTTTTATGGTTTGGAGTGTCCCTTTTCAAGAGAAGATATTTTGAAGAATGTTGATAACCAAACAACATAAATCCCCCCATTGACTTCCATTGTATGAACACAAAACCACAGAGACATTTCTAAAAATATCCTCTTTTGTCAAATGCAGGTTTTGAACCAAATGATTGTGACTAAAGGAAGAATTTTGAGTAGAAATCTTTGGGGAACTATTCCTCTAACTACTTCATTGAGTTTTCTGTTTGCACGTGTTTCGTATCCGTTTTAAAATGTATCGATTGATGTTTGAATCCAACAATGTTTCTAAGCTGTCTCTGAACTTTCGGTTTACGGCACATTTGTATTTTTCCAAGTGTAAAGATGAATGTGGGACTGATGGTACCCAGACATGCACGGACACGACCGCATACGTTTGTCGGTGAGGGTGCAGGCCGCATGTGTTGTCGCATGTCCCGTACGGACAAAGAATGCCTCGTCCTGATGTGTGATCCGATCTGCACAGACCTAAAGCGAATAAGATGTTGCCTGATGATGCAACTGTGGCAACCGTTCTCAGAAGTAAAGATAATATCAAAAGTGCAGAAGATCGTATCAACAGGACTGATGATAAGGGTGCTTCACATTGCCAATGTCATTGTCTGTTTATCTTCATCCTTGGTTTGAGATGCAGTAAGGAGTTGTAGGTTGTATAACGTGTAGTGTCAGGTTAGTTTATAAAAGCAAACATTGATTTTAATAAAAGCGTTTAAACAAACTTTTCAACAACAGTTTGCTAATGCGTTAAAAGGGAACGTTTCGGTCCCCGCTTGCGTTTCCGGCATCAAGTGCATCTTAAAAAAGCTTCAAAAGTAATGTTCACTTTTTACTAAACGTCATGCTTTCTCAAGGGCCGTGTATGTGTGACTAACATGCTCACGGTGAGCAGATGAGTCTCTTCCTGTGACCTTCAGCAGCCGGGGGTCGGCCGGTCGTGACCTTCTGTGTACGGCCTCCATCTATCCCTGGTTCTGCTTCTGTTGTCTTCTGCCAGGTCGTCCGGTTCTCAAGCCCTGCTGACAGGTAGTTTAACGCTTAAATTCTGCTTCCCCTTGAAGTCAGTTTCTGTCTGGAGTTTAACGCCTAGCTCCTTGTTTCCGGGCCGGTGTGAGGTCACGTCTTTACCACACACACACTCGAGTACAACAGAACCATCAAATTCAAATGTCAGTTCCTTCTTGCCAATCAGTCGTATAGCTTCATCAAGAGATGAATGATTCGTTTTTATAAATATAAAACAAAAGTGTTGTTCTGGAACGATCAAAATGTTTCCGCTGTTCGAGAGTGAAGCAGATGTTTTGTACATCAACACTTTCTGAAGCTCAATTTGCGGTTTCGTCTGCACACGCTAAAGTGCGATTTTTACTTCTGCGTCAGACCTATGCCGTACCCTCAGCCGTAGCCGATGCGACCACAACCCCGATGATTGGTCTTCTTGAAGTGAGGTTTTAAGTAAAAAAACGCATTTCCGTATGAATTATCTAAATAAATTACGTGTTTTTCTGTATTTAACAACTCAAGCTGCAAAATTGACAGTTTACTTGCCGCTATCACTCCTAAACAGCGTACACAACGAACCGCTTCTTCTACGCCTATTTACTTGATTACACAAGCAACACGCCTGTGGACACTGACACCTAGTGGCCATTGCCTGTTGACGCTGTGACGACGGACAAGTATTTACAAAAACCACGGCGTAAGTCTGACACAGAAGTAAAAATCTGCCTTGAGACAGATTTGTTCGCTTTAATGCATTTGGAAAACCAGATGTCTCGCATAGAATTATTAATGTAAACACAGATATGTTTTTACGAATGTAAACACTGGACTAAAATATGCTCCCAAAATACCGGATTTGTGCACTAGCTATTGTGTTATTTATATGATTTGTCATCGTTTGCTGTGTGAATATTCTGTAAGTGATCATTTTAACTCCATGTATTTCGACTATTATAATAGTTTTTGATATTTTGTTTGGGTAAATATGAGTATTCGTATTTGCGATAGCCCTATGTTATTAAATATAAGTGTATTGGCCCTCGATTTTTGATGTTCGAAACCATCCGAATATTGGTATTTGCATAAAAAAGGCTGATATAACACACCAAAGTATATTCATTAATTGAAGGCATTGAGGTGTAAAACATCAAAGTCTTATGACGTATTTGACAGCAAAATCGAATTGTGTTTTTATTACAACATGATCAAAACAGTGACTTATTTCATCGTCCAAAATAAATATCAGTAGTCGATCCTGATTTCTCTTGTATTGTTATTGACCATTGAACATTGGCACAGTTTGAGCGGCTATCCAGATGGCTTTTGTTTTGTCAGCGTGTGTTTATGAGAACTGTCATTGCCCTTTAGTTTATGAGGCAGTCTGGGCGTCTCTACAGCTCCCCCCCCAAGAATACTAACGCTCTTACATACACTTTGTATGTCTTGTGGATTGTGTTTTTTTCTTGTGTCCCATAATTCATACCACCTTTCATGTAAGCAACACAGTGAAAGGTGACCAAGTAATAATTATATTAAAGATGGCGCCCCCTGTTGGAGACGTCTTTGTTTGCGCAGTACTTACCACCTCAAGTTTGGTATCTTTGTAAAGCTTAGAGTTTCAGCTTTCGGGTTCTTCTACTCTCCACAGTGGTTAGGCAATAGAGAGCATTAAAACAAACCTCTTTCGTCTTAGCAACGGAATGCTCTGATGGACAACTTTTTCAATATTTCGATTTTTTGCACATGAGGTCTTCAAATAGTTGTATCTCAGCAAAATATTGTCCTATCCTAACAAAGAAGTAATGTGTGCTGTTTTAGTGATGAACTCAAAAGCTGGTGAACAGATGGTTGAAGTGTTGAACTATATTACTATATCGCATGTTTTACTGAAATCGTGTTGACCAATCAGCATCCAGAACTGAAAGTATAAAGTAATATACACACAATGCCTCTATTCAAGTATGTTGACTGGGATTTGTTTTATATAAATATCCAGAAGACTGTAAACCGGGATTGATTTTTGTGTTTTGCCCTCTTGTAAAAACATGAGTTTGGTGTTTAATTTTGCTGTCGACTTCATTTGAACCAGATTTGTTTCTTTCTGATGAGGTCCAGCACAAAGCTCAATATTGAGTCATGTTGAATTAATAAGGTTTGTTTTGTGTTTGCCGACATGTTTTCTTCATTTTATTAGTGTGCTGAAAGACGTGCCGTGGTGTGTATTTTGGAGCATTTTTTTGCCAGATTCTTTGTGATTCTCGTATAAAGTTGCATTGTGAACAAAAAGGCCAAGCGATGTGTTTGTGTCATCGTATATCTTCAGATCATTATTTTGCCGTGGAAATGTGTGCGTCATGGTCAGGTGTTCTGGCAGGACTGGTGGCCAGTTTAATTAAAATCGGAGGCACACGCGTGTGTTCGGACCGCAGCTGGTCACATTCCTCCTGAACACCACCTCGCTAAATCCTTTCAAATGAAGTGCATCACAGATCTGAGCCTCAGATATCGGAGGTGACTTTTTAACCTTTAATCAATTTGAACTCATGTTAACATTATGTACACTTATATAAAAAAATGTTTGAATGGTTCTTTGAAGGTGTTTGATATAACTTATAGATTCTTTAAATCAGCATTCGAGTATATTAGTTTTTTTATATTTTGAATTTGTTTTTTATTTATTATAAGTTTTCATATTAGCTTCAGTTTAATGTTTATAAAATTTTTATTTATTTATTAATTTTTTAGGATGAATTTTATTTATATTCTAGCTTTACTTGAGTTTCCATTCATCTTCAATATCTTTTGTGACTCGTCTTAGACATTTCTCATTTTTATTTAGTGTAAGTTTTTATATAAGATTTAGGCCTGTAATTTATTTGATATCAACAAACACAAATATTTTAATTTTAGTAAACTATAATAACCTTGGTTGGCGTATCTGTTTGTTTGCTCTGTAAGACACATTTTGTGTGCGTGTATATTTCTCAAGAACTGGAGGGTAAGGGGTTTCTTGCAGAACTTGAACGGTTTCTTTCGGCTTTTTTATTTGGAAACTGTCAGACCTTCGCTCTGATTGGACGGGTCTCTTCTGGAACAGACCGCAGGTGCTAATCAGATCTGGATTTGTTTTGTGAAATCTTGTCGTGGTTGTCACAGCCCACACGCACCTGTTTGGCAAGAAGCATGCCGTACGCCTGGTGATGACACCTGCAATTACATGACCTGGGACGACATTTTTTAGAATCTGATAAGCCGTTGCACATTGTGCTTGTGAGATACTTCTTTACAGTACATTAAGTATTCCCAGTCCAGGTGTTTATCCATTAGAACAGCGATATAATGGTGCATTTCACGGCCAATGTTGACCGGCATCAGTACTTTATTTTAACGTTGTATTTGACTGTTCATTCAGGCTTCAGGAATGAATTTGTGTTTCAAGAGCTATGTGCTTTCACACAGACGAGTGTTTGTAGATGTGTGTGAAATTGTTAGTCTTGTCAGTGTTTGATATACAGAGCCTGTAGACTCTCACACTCTCTCATCTGTTCAGTAAAGTGTTCTTGGGTTACCCATCGAACGCTCTGGGAAGAGGAAGTTGTGTCGTTGTCTTAACGCGCTCGTAAAGCTATCATTGATGTTTCCCACAATGCAGTGTGTTTGATGGATTGTGGACCGATGATGATACACACACACACACACACACACACGCTTGTTTGCGTGAGTGATGTCATTCCATAGACTTCTGGGCTATTCCAGCGATATGGACTTGACATTTTGCATTATGGACGTGACATAAAAATGCTCAGAGAATGAATTTGTTTACGATTATATTGAAGCATCTGTTTATATTTAACTGAACCCTTGTTGATAGAGTCTAAACATCAAAAAATGTCAATCTATGAAAAAAAATGATATGTAAAAAAGGGATATAAACACCCGTTATGGATGTCACAAAAAACTCTGATTTTTGGGAGACGATCAAATTTGTAGGATTTTGAAGGAATGTAAATTAAAATGTACAATCCTGAAGCAATATTACCCAACGTATGGAGAAGGGATGCCTCTTTATAGAACATAAAATGGTTATTTTATTTAAATTTTCATGTGTCAATTTTTGAGGAATATGTAGCGTTATGGATGTGACAATCCTGAAAATGGCTCTGACCTGACTGTGGTAAAAACAAACTTTTTTCGTGGTAAGTTTGTCATTTTCACAGAATTGCCCATCTATTGGTTTTATATTAATCTTATGATATTTCTTACCCCCTAAACCTCACAAAAACATTCATGGTATCAGATTGAAAGAAAAACATGAATTGGCCAATTTATGAGCTAAATTATTTATTTGCCTTTCATGAATATAGCTAGATATTCATATACTCCATACCGTACACACAGACACAGGTCAAGCCCCTCCCATCCACCCCACAGCTGTCCGTCAGTCTGTCCCCGCCTCTCCATTCCACCTGCACGCTTATCTATAACTCTGACATCTCACACACAAACACGGCGGCTGTATTCAGCCTCCAGGCTTCCGTGTTTAATAACATAACCAGAGAGTCCATCACAGAAATGATAGTAATATACTGTACGCGGCCTTTATCCGCTCATCTCCAACACACCTGGAGGTTATTTCATGGCTGAATTGGAGTTTACTGACAGCTATGATGCTCACGGGGGCCGAATTCCTGTTATGTTCTGATATGATTGTCAAGCTGCCCAAACCAAAGCAGATTTCACCCTCTGATGCTCACATTCAAAGGGTAGAAGGGCACTTTCAATGTTCAGATTTCAAGGAAAGGGCTTTGTTCTAAAGATTGTATAATAGTTCGAAATTTTACACGTCTCTTCTACAGTTTTTTTTATTAAATTTCGTTTTATTTTATTTCTATAGTGCTTTTCACGGTTTTGCATTGCTGGAAATAAGCGTTACACAAATATAGGAAGATATCGTTTAAAAAAACAAACATAAAGAGTAGATGGTGCAGTGGATGTGTGTTAACTCTTTCACCGCCATTGACGAGTTATTACGGCAATCAGTGTTTGTACTGTTGTACAGCAGGTGGCGCCATTACACACCACTGGGAAAAAGTACAGAATCCCAGAACCTAGAACTTATGTTGTAATGTTTGAGCGGTTTTTAATGATTGTTCGGAGTGTAATCTTGGCGGAATCTTTGACAAAAAACGTTATTTGTCTCAGCTGTTTAATCAAAATGATGCTTTTTTGTAGAAAAATACCCCGATCTACGGAGTGATACAAAACGAACAAATGAAGATAGAAGAATACGGTTTCTTTTGTTTAAAAGCTGAGATTCTGTTCTTTCATTTGACATATTGTTTGTCCTTATATTCTTTACAAATTTACTGTGAGCCATTAAAGTTAAGTGAAAATATAAAAAAATGCTGGCGTAGGCTGGCAACTTTTTTTTAAAGAGGCTGGCGGCGAAAGGGGTTAAGAAAGCATGTTGTCACTGTTTGTCAAACATTTGTCAACAGCTGTAAAGTGCTAATGCGACACACAAATGGCATCGCACAACACTTGCACTGTGCAATACTACTAATGTGAGCTGCCAAAAATCTGCCAATCTCTTTATTGACTGATTTGATTACTGATTTTTTTATGCAAATTCTCTTTTTTCGAATGAAAATGTACAACTGCAGCGTTGAGAGAGCAACTGACTTTACTTTTTTTTCATTGTCATCTACCAGTTGCGCCTGGTCCCTATCCCATAATCCCCAGCGGCCGCTGACCGATCTCTGTCCTTTAGATGTACTTTTCAGATGCACGTGAAGAATCATCAGGCGTATGATGGTTTGGCTCTGTGTCTCATAAAATTTTGGCCAGCTAATGTGCGAATAACTCAGTGTGCCTGCGGGAATCATTTGGGTTTGACCCGTGTCTCCGTTTATTAGCAAAACTCAGTTGAGCAGTGCACGTATGCTGTGTATTTCGTGTCCTAAAAGGTTGTAGTAATTGAATAGTGTGCTGTGTGCGTGTGTGTTTGTGTGTGTTGTGTCTCACATGATCCTCTGTGGTCTGCACAGGCTTACATCTGGATTAGCGGCAGAACGTCCCTCCACCCCCAATTTAACAACAACACACGTGTGTGTTCTTGTGTGTGTGCGCTCACAGCTTTAGTCACTAGAGGGTGACGTCCCTAAGTGTTTTAGCATTCATTCATGACGGACAGACTACCGTCTGGACACATACACACACGTCCTTTTCACGTTCAATTGTGTGAGAAAATGTTTCCTGGGTTTGACGGTGAAGCAAAGCGTACCTTCACTTTAGTGCGTTCTTATTTCTCCCAGAGGAATGTTGTGTTGTTTCAGATGTTGCTCCTTTATAACTTTAAACTGAGATTATTTATTGTAGTTTCGGCTTTTTCTCACCTGTGTAATGTTAACATTTAAAAGAATGTCAAATAAAAATAGGCCAGTTGTTCATCCGTGAAAGGATGGAATAATGTAACTCATAACTAACCAGTGTGGTAAAAGATTGATCTCCATTTTATCTCATTACTGTTAATAATAATCATAATCATTTAGGGCATAAATAGTTAAATAAGAAATGCTTTGAAATACTTTGATGAAATTTTTGTTCATGTTAAAATCTAAGAACAGTTTGAGACATTGTAGAGATCTCTTCATGAACTAAAGTGTCTAGAGGAGACATGTGAGATTTCTGTGAGAAATAAGAAACATTTGGGATGCAAAATGTTGTACCATACATAAAATCTCATTATTTATAAGAAGCAAGCGTGATATCAAAAGTGGCTGAATTCAATTCAGATTTATTTAGATGCTTTTTTACAATCTTGTGTTGTTTAAAAAACAGCATTACGATAAAAATAAAAACTTAATTTATTTTTATATATAATAAAATAATATATATTTTAATAATAATATTTATACAAATACAATGAATATTAAATGTATAGCATACTTATATAAGTATATTTAGTAGGTCTCTCCTTCGATTAATCGTGATTAATAGCATCCAGAATAAAAGTTTGTGATTTTATAAATTATATGTTTGTGTACCCTGCTTATTAATTTTGTTTTTATAAAAATTAAAAAATATATTTTAAACTTTATATAAATATATATATATGCATGTATTTGCTTAATATACACATTCATGTGAACGTGTTTATAAACTCATAATATCCACAGTGCACAGAAATATATTATGTAAAAACAAATGTTTATTCTGGATGCGATTGATCATTAACAAATATTTTTAGAAGATGCGTGTGAGTTTACAGAGGAAAAACTCTTCGGAGAAAGTCTTCAAAATGTGCTCGCTGCTGTTGAAAAGATGATGATTTTTCTTCATTGTTTTGGGAGAAGTTGTCGACATGAGAAACCTGCAGATTCATGGCAGTGAGAAACAGAAAGAGTGTGGAGATTTATTGTGGTGTATGACGGGGAGGTGTGGGAACGTTTGAGGTGTTTGTGTATTTCCTGCGGAGAAACTTTCGACATGGGAAAGCGGAGTCGCTCTAACAAAGCGTGGTAACCCCTTACTGACTTCAGAGGCCTGAGGCAAAAGCTGGGGGAGGAGAAGTCAACCGTCGACACACCATCCCACCCGTCACAGACCCACAGAGAAACACATCTTGCTAGTCGAGTTTAGGGCACCGATCCAAACACACATTACCAGCTGATAGTGTTCAGCGTGGCCTGACATGTTGAGTTCTTTACTTCTAACTCATTTCACGAGAAAGATAAGCAATCGCTTGCCAAATTGTAAGATTGAATAGAACAAATTATGTGGATTACATTAAAAATTTCTATTTTAAGCTTGTTCATGAAAACCAAACCCAGATATGGAAGAAATTCCTGGTTGGACAAAATGACACTTATTCTTCAGAAGCTTCTTTATGCAAAAATCATGGCACGACATCAATACGTGTTGGGTAACCTGTTTCTTTAAACGTCCCAAACAATCCTTCCCGCTGGTGAACTTCTCTAGCATTCAGTGGTTTTCCTAAAACACGCAACACTTAAAGAAATCACTTCTATCCCTTGAGGCGTTTGATGTGGTTGAACGGTTTGATCTGGTAACTTTGACTGAAGCAGGAAACGCGCCTCGCAAACAGCGGCAAGTGACTTAAAATAGACGCTCGTGTTCTTGCGGTGACCCCGGTGTGTGTCTGGGTGAGCTCACCCGGCTCATGCTTGAGGGCGTCATCGGGCGGGAGGATGAATGTGACATTGTACGTGAGAGACCCGGACCGCTTAAGTTTCACCGTGGGGTCAAGAGGTCAGCCTAAAACGACAGGCGTATGATGTTCTCAACATTTGTTTCTGATCAATGATTTATTGTAGGGATGGGAGTCGACTCCAGAAGACTCGATTCCTCGACTCTTAATGTCCCTAAAGTCCCTTTTCGACTTCATAATCTTTCCACAACTGTTAATCAACAAATATAAGTTGCATTGAATGAAAGCGTCACGCTACGTTTAAATGTGAGTCTGTGCGCATATCTGGACACAAATCAAAATTTTGTGGAAACAAATTATAATGCGTTTCATCAAGCTTTAAAAAGTAAAAGACCAGCAACAGCTAGGAAGTCACAAATCATATATTAAGTTCTTGTTGCTGGCTTATTTTTATAGCATATTTGTTGGTTTTAAAATGATATTTTGATATTTTTAAAATACTTCTTATTGTTAAATGGTCAACACAGAATGGCAATGAGTTACATTAAGAAAAGAACACAAGGTAGGCTCAACGTCTTTTCTTTTTCCTTTTTAAAAAACGTGTTGAACTTATCAATATATCAATTCTTAATCGAAAATAAAATATCAATTCTTAATCGAAAAATAAATGTATTAGGTTTGTTTTGTGCACATTTAAGGAGCATCAATTCAAACAATGAAATGTGGTGTCTTAAAGTACAAAACATTTTCATTTGTGTAACTGCAACTCTCCAAAATCAATGCACTATAGAAATTAGAAAAAGAATAAAGGAAAAAAAATGTCTTGGCTTTACCACAAGTCTATTGCTACGGTTAGACCTGGGCCGTCATGTCCTTGCGCTGCGTGCGCTTGGAAAACCACATCAGTTTAGAACCAGAAAGGAGTAACTGGTCTAACAGCACAAAACACTCAGTGTGATGGGGTTTGTTGCACAAATGCATGTGTATTTCCTGGGGACTTTGGAGTTTGGTTGCCAGCCCAAAGTTCCCAAACTTGTGAAGATACATTCATTTATTTTAATACATTTTTTGAATGGCAGTCTCCAAAATTGGGAGTCGAGAATCAGAGTAGATTCCAAAAACCCCCGGAACCGAACACCCCTAATTGATTGTTCAATCTAAGATTCTCCAATGCAACCTTTGTTTTGTTGACTGTACTTCCATCTAGTGGTAGTTAAGCATTGGTTCATTTGTGTCTGATTTTATTTGCAGGACTCTGATGCCTCTGTTCGATCCTGATACCGGACTGCTCATAGTGTCTGGAAACGTACGTCACTGTTTCTTTCTTTCTTAGGAACCTCTTCCGATCTTTATGTCATGTTTGATATGTCATGTATGAGTTGGATTGTGTTTTGTCAGGGTGAAAGTGTGATCGACTGTTTCGAGCTCACTGTCACTGAGCCCTTCCTCTCACAAGGTAACATTGCGTTCTTGTTTTTAAAGGCATGGTTCACCCAAACATGATAAGTCTGTCATCATTTACAGAAGAAGATATTTGGAAGAATGTTGATAACCACACAACGGCGGTACCCATTCACTTGCATTGGTTTGGTGTCCATACAAGAAAGACTGCCGTTGTTTGGTCACCAACTTTCTTTCAAATATTTTTTGTGTCCTGTGGAAGAATGAATCTCATAAAGGTTTAAAATGACTTGAGGATGAGTAAATGATGACAGAATTTTCATTTTTGGATGAACTATCCCTTTTAACACTGTGATGCTGTTGATATGCTCTAAAAACTCTTCTTCTTTTACTTTTCTCTCGTCTCTCTCTGTTTTATTCAGTGAGTCATTGTCTGACTGACACCTCGACCCGCGGCGTCGCTCTGGTGCCCAAACTGGCTGTGGACGTCAGCAGCTGTGAGGTGTTACGAGTGCTGCAGCTCACAGACAACTTCATAGTGCCCATCAGCTATCAGGTGCCACGCAAGGTAAAGATCAAGAAGAATATACTTAACCTTAAAAACCAGAATAAATAAACAAGTCCACAGTGTAATCGTTTATTGACTGGTTTGGTTTATATTACATATGTATATATGGTACAGTATACAATGCCCTCTCCTATTATTGGCAACCTTGGTAAATATGAGCAAAGAAGGCTGTAAAAAGAAATCTGCATTGTTTCTGCTTTTGATCTTTTATTAAAAAAAATCAACAAAATTCCAATATTTCATTAAAGTAAAACAATTTGTAGTGGGGGAATAAAACATCATGAAAAAAAAAATCTTGAATACTTCCTGGCCACAATTATTGGCAACCCTACAAATTGTTATGAGTAAAATATCTCCCAAGTATATTCACATTAATATTCCCTTTTTCTGAGCACACCAAGTGACTAGAAACATGATGTTATCCAGTCATGACTTCTTATTTCACAGGAGGATAATATTACGTAACAAAAAGCCCAAACCCCCTTAATGGTTCATCACAATGGTTAAAACCAAAGAACATAGTTCTGATGTGCAGCAAAAGATTTGAGCTACACAAAACAGAAAGTGAATTTAAAAGGAAATGGTTGAAACTATTTAAATTAGTTTTAATGGACTGGAGATGTTCTGCCTGAAAGAGAATTTGTGTCTTTATCGTCTAAATTCACAGCAAAGAGAATATTTTCAGTGACCAAAGACTTTTCAAAGAGCACAGATGCAGAAATGAGTTTAATTTTAGTGTCAGACAAAATAAAATAAAAAATAATGGATCTCCATCAGCACAAGTTGTTTGGGACACAAGAAACAAATCTTCTGCTCTCATGCAAAATAACCATACTAGTACTTCAAAGAGGACTGGGGTCTATGGACATAAGAGTTTTTTGGCAGCAATAACACGATAGATTTGGTGCACACAGGGATTTAAAGTGCCTCATGTCCACAGATAAATATGTCACCAGATCTTCATTGTTGTGAACCTACTTTTATACCAAAGGTCCTGGACAGCTTGATCACATTTTTTATCAACTACCAACAGATATAAAAATCAAAACCTGACTTGCTCTTATAGAAATATTATAATGGGCCGAGGTTGGATCTTTTTTTTCACAATGTGATATTCCCCCGACTGCAAATTGTTTTCCTTCATGAAATGTTGCAATTTTGTAGATTTTAATAAATCTTCACACACAATCTTCAAAAGGACACTAAAACATTTTTATTTTGAGGACGTAAAGTGTGATAAACTTTGTTTGTTTATCAGGCAGGACAGGACTTCCATGCAGACCTGTATCCAGACACGGCGGGCCACACTCCGGCCATGACAGCAGACGATTGGTGGAAAGGAGAGAACAAACAGGTGCTGACCAATCACAACATTCACTGCCTTTATCACTTACATTTACAAAAGAAAATAGAGACACTTGGTTTTGTCTGAAGAGGGTTATTTGGATTGTGAGACAGGGGGTTAGAAGTTGTTTCAATATATTATTTTTTCAAAGAACATGCACCAATGAATCGTGCACAATGAGACCAGCAGTGTTTAGATAATGTTGAGATTTCTCAAGAAGAGTTGATAAATGACTCAAAGTGAGTCGTGCTTCCCACCCGTGATGTTTGCCGCCCTGTTACAGGCGGAGAGAGTCGGTCTTGACCCAAACAAGAGACCAAAAGCCAACACTCCATCGGCAAAGGTGCCATCGAAAGATCTTCCCCGTGACAAGAGCAAAGAGGTCAGTGGGAACAGATCCAAATGTTTTCTCTCTCCTGAAACGTTCTTTAAGAATTCTAAATGCGTCTTATTTTGCTCAGGAGGCATCGACCTCCAGTAGTCCTGTGAGCACCCCCAGCAGCAGCAGCGCCGCCCCGTCACGCTCTCCGTCCTCCACCAGCGGCCTGTCCTCAGGCTTTCTGCCGAGCCCAAGCCCCAGCCAGAGCTCTCGCGCCATCCAGAACATGCTCGGTGATTCTGTTAATACATTCTCTGACATGTCATGTTATTTAAACCAGTATATCAATTGACTTTATAAATCGCTGAGAACTTGAGTAACGTTCCCAAATACTGTTCTCAGGCCCGAGCTCGAAGTTCCGTCACATTCAAGGAAGCGTTCTGCACCGGGACACCCACATCACCAACCTGAGAGGGCTTCACCTGACCACACCGGGCGAGTGTGACGGCTTCTGTGCCAACGGAGAGCGAGTAGCGGTTCCCCTCGCCATCGCTGGAGGCCAGATCGCTGTATTTGAGGTGTTAACAATGTTGCAGTATCTTCTTTGCACAGTGACAAAAGATTTCAAACGCTATCAAAAATGATCCTTTGCGCATGTTTATACATGTTTCGTGTCTAAATACAGGCGACGTGTGCTTATTATTTGATCTCTGTGCTGTTTCAGCTGTCTCGGCGTGGAAAACTGCCGGACACGGCCTTGCCCACCATACAAAACACTGTCAATGTGGCCGACTTCTGTTTCGACCCCTTTGACCCTCGTAAGCTGGTTGTGGGTGAGTTACCTTCATCTAGCTTATTTATTTTTTGAAATTTTGGGGATTTTGTTGATTGTTAAGTGCAGTTTCATAAGTTTGTAATCGGATATTTATATTCATAATGCTAGTAAGTGCTGTGGTTATGGTTATTATTTAAAAATTATTATAAAAAATATATTTATTTGATAATCATTAAAATATTTTTTCTTATCAAAAAATATACAATTTACTTTGAAAAACATTTAGCTAATTTAGCACAAACATTTTTTTTAAATATCTAAAAATATATTTGAAAATATATATAACTATTTTAAAAAATATTTAAAAACAATTTTTTTTTTTTTTTTTTTTTTTTAAATATTTTATAAAAAGATGATGTTTGTGCTAAATTATATAAAACATCTAATTAACATAACAGATTTATTAGATTTATTAATTTATTTCTAATTTAGCACAAACATTTTTTTTTAAATATCTAAAAATATATTTGAAAATATATATAACTATTACATAAAATATACATATATATATATAAGTATTTTTTGTGTATTTTAAAAAATATATAAAAAAATTTTTTATAATTTTTTTAATTTTTTTAAAAAATTTTTTATAAAAAGATGATGTTTGTGCTAAATTATATAAAACATCTAATTAAAATAACATATTTATTAGATTTATTTATTTATTTATTTCTGGTCTACTAGAAGTATTATTTATATGTTTTTTAATACTATGTTGGAGTATCAACCAAAAGCTGTTTTGCAGTTTCGCAATATGCAATATGCGTTATTAATACAATATCAATGATCAGTTCTTAAGTTGTAAGAGCATTTCACTCGAAAATGTAAAAGGTTTTTGGATGCACCCATCTTTAAGGTGCTAGTTTAAGATCCCTGATATTAAACCAAAATGTGCTCAAAATAAGATGTCATCTCTCTCTGATGTATCTGTGCAAAAGCCGGTGACGATGCCAAGATCCGTGTGTGGCAGATCCCCGAAGGAGGCCTGACGGAAACCCTGACCGAGCCGGTGCTTGTCCTCAAGGGTAAGAAAGCGCCACCCATCACCTCTCCGCTATAAAAACACTGCTGGTGTTTTCATAATGTTTGAGTGACACGTGTTTTCGACCAATGACAGGACACACTGAGAAGATCTACTCCATCAAGTTCCACCCCCACGCCTCAGGCCTGCTGGCGTCCTCGTCCTATGACCTCACGGTGCGTCTGTGGAACCTGGAGACAGGCGAGGAAGTCAAGCGACTCAGCGGACATCAAGACCAGGTGAGAGAAAATGGATTCCGCTCGATCAGAAAATGTACATATAGTTGCGCCTCAGCCTATATAAAACAAACTCCACATGCAGATATTCGCAATGGCTTGGAGTCCAGATGGCAAGCTGTTGGCCACCGTGTGTAAAGATGGGAAAGTGCGTCTGTACGACCCACGCAAGTCCAGTCTACCCCTTCAGGTCAGTTTAACTTCGGATCATTCTAAAAACGTTGTTTGTACGTTGTATGACCGTACCGTGTCCCCTTCAGGAGGGTCCTGGTCCTGAGGGCCAGCGAGGGGCCCGTGTGGTGTGGGTCTGTGATGGCAAATACCTGCTGGTGTCAGGATTCGACTGGTGAGTACCACAGACGTTTACGGCACAAAATATCCTTCTATGATTTCTCCGACAGTATCGGCCCCCGCTGGAGTCTAATGCGCTTAATGTTGTGTACAGTCGCAGTGAGAGACAGCTGTACCTGTACTCCGCCGAGTCCTTGGGGTCTGTGGCTACGGCGCCGGCTGACGTCTCCCCCTCGACCCTTATCCCTTTCTACGACCCGGACACCAGCGTCCTCATCCTCACCGGGAAGGTGTGCCAGCACGTGTCCATTTTGTGTTTATTTAGGCAGTGTCCAACTAGGGCTGCGCAATATATCGATCTGCATATCGCAATATTTCGCAATAAGTGAATTCTTTAAAAAATTCAAAAGTTACGTATAGACCACTTTGGATGACGTAAACAACACTGATCCTAAGCTGGTCCAGAAGAACTTCCTGTTTTTTTTGCAACCCGACACGCAACTAACTGCACATTTTTGACCGAATCGGTAAATGTTAAATGAGTTTCTTGAAGTTTCAATTATATATGTGAGATTTAAAAAAAGAAAATAAATAAAAGTGAAAACATAAGTGCTTCTGGACCAGTGTTTACATCTTGAGAAGCGGTCTATACCCTGTAAGTTTTAGGTTGATGCAGATTGAAAAGGAAATATTGTATCGCATATCGAATATCACATTATTTGGCATGCTATCGCATTTTTCTTTAATTTTGCACAGCTCTAGTATCCACATACTCTGATAACAGCATGTTTGTTCAAACTTTTCTCTCGCAGGGTGACACGAGAGTCTACATCTTCGAGATCGCTCCAGAAGCTCCGTACTTCATGGAATGCAGCAGCTATAATTCCTCGGAGCCACACAAGGTGACGCAGTAATACTTCCCTAGTTATTTGTTTTATTAGTGTCAATCAGGGTTCCCAGATCTGCGTAGCAAAATCCGTCAATAGAAATAAATTCCTGTTTGTTTAACACAGTAGACAGTTTAACATCATTTCGATATTGAAACCATGTATATTGTGTTAACGAAGGCCCAAATTGTGTCGTCGCAGGGGTTGTGTTTCCTGCCCAAGACTGAATGTAATGTCCGTGGTGTGGAGGTTGCCAGAGCCATCCGACTCGGCAAGACCACCATTGAACCCTTGGCCTTCAATGTGCCCCGTGTCAGGGTAAGAAGCCCAACCCACCACACCTGAACAAGATATGGTGGACATTTGGAGAAGACACTATTGCGTTTTTTTTAGCTTCTTCAGTGTAGCTACTCTGTTTCTAGATTTGGTAGAGCATTGGGTGAGCAACACATACCGATAAAATGTATAGATTGAAGGCTTAAATGTAAATATATTTGTATGTGTCGGGACAGAAAGAGTTTTTCCAGGATGATGTATTTCCTGACACTGCCGTGTGGTGGGAAGCATCACTGACCGCCGCTGCCTGGCTCTCTGGATCCAACGGACAACATCGTAAACTCAACCTGCAGCCTAAAGACATGACGCCTGGTACATCACTTTTATCCCTCATATATTCATACAGTGTATTATGGTCTTTACTAGTAGGACTTTAAAGGATGCAAAAGGACTGTTGTAATACCGTGATACTGGTATGTGTAAAACCTCCATCTGTTTATGTGTATTTCTAACCTCTCAGTGAGTGAAGCGCCTAAAGAAGCTCCTGTGAGGAAATATCTGCCCTCTTCTGTTTACCTGGAGGAGAAGACTGATGAGCAGAAGAAAGAGGAGGTGTGTGTGTGTGTGTGTGTGTGTGCTCGTTCTTATTTTAGGGACAAATTAAGCAAACCTGTGGAAAACCTCTATTTGGGGGATGTGCTCATTAAAGATTTTTAATAGTTTTAAATGTTTTTATTGGTTGAAATTCAGAAGGTTTTCTATCATAATGTTTCTAATAGATTAAAATACTTGCAAATATTTATTAATAATTGTGATTTTATTATATATATTTTATAAATAATACATTTTAAAAATTGATATTTTTAAATTGTTAAAATAGATGAGGTTTTCTGTTATGTTGTAATAAATATGTTTAAATATTGAAAAATAATAGTGACTATTTAAATTTTTTTTAAATAGTTTTTTTTTATTGTTTAATAATCATAACCGTTTAAATAGAAATAGTTTGCAACTATTTTTATTGTTGAATTGCAAAAGGTTTTCTGTTATGGTTAGACTTTTAAATATATCAATTTTTTATACTTTTAAATATACATAAATTATAGTCACTTTTTAAAACATAAAACAAATAGTTTGTTGATTTTCAAATTGTCTAAATAATTTAATTAATAGTTTGTTTTAAATGAAAAAAAAAATCATGTCATTTGCATTGCCCAGCGCGTTCGCATTTATTCTTTGTATGTAATTTACTCGTGCAAATCGCTTATTTTGCATTTGGTGTGAAAGTTCATTCAGTTCTTCTGGTTCACTCTTAGTAGATAATGTAAAACAAAATATGTTTATACATCACATGTGTAAGTTTTGAATATTGTTTTGTCTACAAGTCAATTTGAAGTTAAACATGTGTGTTGTGTGTGTTGTAGCTCTTGAGCGCTATGGTTGCTAAGCTGGGTAACAGAGAGGATCCTCTGCCACAGGAGTCTTATGAAGGGGTGGATGATGATGAGTGGGTGAGTGGATAACCATCTTTATACACACACCCGTCACAGACAACACACCATTCAAAACAATAACACACTAATGTCATCATTCCTCTGTTTGTGTGTGTTTCAGGACGACTAGCATGGCCTTGTTTTCGAGTCAGGGTGCCAACCGCAGTTAGGATAGATGCCCACTGCGTTTTATTCTTGCCATTCCAGGGTGCCAATCTCCCTCTGAAACTCCAACACACTCCTGTAACCCCACATCTCTGTACGGCCTGGTGACACAAACACACACTCTTGTGCCTCTGTTTGTCTTTAAGATGATCACCCCCATCTCTTTGCATTGGCTTGATGAATGTTTGCTATTAACGGTTACATGCCATTTTTCACACAAACGAACAGGTTCGTAAAGCTCAGATGTTCATCTCAGATGCACGACGCACGTACATCATTCTAGACTTAAATTCGTTCAACAGGGTGAGACACAACTGTAATGTTTGTGATTTTTAATGGTGTGTGATTTTTACTGAACATTTTATTGGATGTATGACAACTGCATGATAGCAAATTTATTCCGTGTTTCAGAACACGAATCTTTCTGGTGCACTCGAAATCATAACTGGACTGTTTTAACGTGGTTGAATTACTTGTTTGTTTCACATTTAGATTGTGGATTTTAATCCCACATGAGACATTCTTTTTTTGTATGGATCAAAAATCCTCTGGAGACTGTTAAAATACTCCTTTCTCAGACTGGATATCTGTATATTTCTTAACCTCACCATCAGTATTAACACAATAATTAATGCTCATGTTTTTTTTCTAATCAGGTCAATCAGATGAGGCAATATTATTTTTTACTCATTAACATGTTTACATACGTCAGGACAGAAGTCGTGCATGTTATGGCACTCGTGCCGTGAGACGTAATGTGCTTTATACGTGATCATGTTTTCATATATAGACAGTGGATATAAATGGATTTGTGTGTATTTTTAATATGTGAAATAATTTGTGTGCAATCTGAAGGTGTTGATGGCTTTTCCCTCAATGTTTCTTTTAATACTTTGGCAATAAACTTTTCACTTAAGTTTTGATCGGAGTGGAGTGTCTTCACAATAAAACCTGATATGGAAATATATATATTCTTTTTTACAATTTAATGATATTTGAACAGGATTTAAGCGTTAATATTTTTTACTTTAAGTAGTTCACTTCAGAATGTGCCCCTATTGACCTTCCATAGTAGCAATAAAAATTACAATGGAATTACTATGAACTACTATGTTCTTGATTTAAAGGTAATTCTGTCATCATTTGCTCACGCTCATGTAATTATATACCTGTATAAATTAGTTACGATAAACACAGTAATTTTCATAGTAATTTTCAGTCCCGGGACATCATTGACTACCATAGTAGGAAGAATTAAATGGTAGTTAAAGGTCCCAAGAACTCTGTTTTCCTAAATTCTTCAAAATATCTTATTTTGTGTTCAACAGAACGAAAAAATACAATATTTGTTTCCTACTATGGTAGCGAATGATGTCCCAGAACTTCCTTCCAAATATCTTTCACTGTGTTCATTGGAACGAAAAAATTATACAAGTTTGACAAAACCCTGAGTAAATGGTGACAGATTTTTCATTTATGGAAACATGAGTTTAAATAATGTAGCTAATTTTACTTTATTTTATTTAAAAAGTAATAAAATCAAGAAGGTATTACACATAACATTTTAAGTAAATACATAAGCACCGGGACACTTCTGCTTATGATTTCTTCTTTAAAAGAAGCGGCTTCAAGATGAAAATAAGCACACAGAGTCCCATTTACAGTCAAGAACATCCTTTTATTCAAACAGTTAAAGGCGCTGTTCTTTTCAAACTGCTTTTCTTATTATGGAAAAGAAATTGTAATCAACACATGCATTTCACCGCGGCCTGTGGGGGGCGTGTCTGCTGAGAGAGATGCTGCTCGTGGACGTCCGAACAGGACCGACGCTGCCGAGGGTTCATTCTACTCTAAACGCATCCAAAAGAGTACAAAAACAAAATACGTCAACGAAAATAATAAAAAGGACGGTCAGTACCAGGGAGGGTCAATGTTCTCGGACTGTGCCAAATGTAGATATACAGTATGGCTTTACTAATAACAATAGGCAATGTGGGAGGAAGCATGCTGTCGTTGTTAAGCTCGTATTGGCGTTTGCTGGTGAGTTTTTAAAATCGTTTTAGTTTCGGTCACGTTTTGTGGCATGCATCACTTTGGTCTAAAGGTTTGGCTCGGTTGTGTTTTTTGAGTGTTTCCCTGGGCTGTAACCATTCCGATAAGGTGCTTCGTCTCAACAGGAACTTTTTAAGAATAGTTTAAATATCTGGTCTCGTACAACCATTACAAAGGTGCATCGTCAATACAAACAGATCACAGCAAATCAAATTCAATTTGGTAAGAAAAAAAGAAATAAATAGATCTTAAAAAAAGAACCGCAAACTTATCTATTCTACCTCAGCGGTCGGTCTCTGTCGGACGGGTTTCTCCAGCAAACAGCCCACCAGAGCCCGCCGGCGCAAAATTGTTCACATACATTAACTGTTCAATGGACAAGCGGAAGATCGGTATGAATACAAGGTGAAGCGTACAGACAGGAATAACATGTGAGCTAAATGCATTCTGCTCAGACAACATTTCATCATTTTTTTTTTTTGCTTTTTTATCACTCTTTTATTACTTTAAAGCCCTCCCGTTTAGAAAGAAGGGCCGCGGGGAAGGGAGATGGCTATGCAACTACTACTCCAGTGTCCAAAGGAAGCAAAAGACAAGATTACAGAGGAAGAAAAAGCAAGACAGAAAGACAGATTTTTTTGTCGATTTTTCGTACGGTTTTCTTAATTATTCAACGATAAAAAGAGGAACTAAGTCACACCGATTTGCTTTAGTACTATATATACTGCTTTGAAGAACTCGCGGAAGAAGATGCAAGAGATCGAATGAGGGGTCTTTTTTCTTTTTAAGATGGCCACTCGGGTTTACAAGATGGAGTCTGTGAACAAAAGGCACTTTTTAGGGACGACCTTTATGATGCTCTGAGTCTAACACTAAATCACATAACAAATACTGAGAGTCATTTTTACACAGGTCAAGTAGGGCTGCTGTGGTGGGTTTCAGAGAGGGAGGGGTTCAAACCGTCACATGTTCGTCGTGTCTCGCTCTGAGTGGCTGCCGACTCCGTTGGGTTGAATCTCTAACGTCTGGGCCTTATTTTGCGATAATTGAATTATTAACTTTGTTCTGATTTGGGGTAAAATACGACCTGGACATTTCTTGATTGTTTTCAGTTATCAGCTTTAGCTACCGATAAAAAAATTCACGTCACGCCTCCTGAATTTCTGTTTCTAGCTTACATGGGTTTACAAAGTAGTTTATCTGTGCTGTGTTAATGCCTCTCCCGTAAACAGGGAAGATCTTGTCATATTTTCAAGGATCTCGAAATTTTTCACATGCACAAAATACCAGCAAAGTTCAAGTTTGTTAAGGACTACGGCGGTTCATCATTCGGCGACCCAAAGCATGGAAGTCCTACAAAACTGGAATGCATAGTATGATATATGGTTACACGTGTGAACAAAAATCTCATTTTCAGCTGGTCGTAAAACCTCAGCGGTGACCTGTCAGGACATTTTCCGTCAACTCCTTTCGGAACAGTTGGAGGGAAAACGCCTTTTGTCACAGCCTTGAGCAAAATGAACCCCCTCCCCCTCCTCAAATACAAAAAAAAGAGTCGTGAACATTTCTCCTAAAAGTTCTTTTAAGATAACACTTGCGTTTGTCTCGTCATTACGTATATTAGAGAATGTACTTTAATCCATAAAAAGCACCTGTTTCATTTAGTGATATATTCTGACGAACTGCCTCATCAGCCCTCCTAAGTTTGGAGAACAAACCATTACACGTAAACATTAAAAAAGCAGAAAAAGAAAGATTACAAAACAAATTCCCAAAACGTACTGTTTACTCTCGCGCTCTCCGCCCTTTCATTTAGAGTCCCGGGCGGGTGGGACTTGACTAGAATAGACGTTATTTTACCGCTAGGTTTTCCTGTACACCCTAATACTCACAAACACAGTTTCTACTCAAGGCATTGCACGTGGCTCATTCGACACACTTTTTTCCATTTTGCAATAACAAACACTTTCTGTCTCTACACTATCCGTAACGGTTTCTGCAGAAATCGCACATCTCCGCCGATTTCGCCGAACACTATTCCCTATGAGTGCAGAACGGGGTTATGGGACTGAACTTCTGAACGGATTTATGATAACTCATGTCGTACTTCAAAAAATAACTAGACTGCCACTGAGCTTATTAGGCAAAAAAGGAAAAAAATGTATATATAAATATATATGGATATATCCTGTATATATAAAGATGTTTGTAACTAGTAAGCTGACACTTGTTTTTTTTCCATAAAAATTTCACGCTCCTCTATAGCTTATATGCAAGAAAATAACCTGAATTCATGTTTAACAAATTGCATAATGGGAATACAGAGGCACTTCCTTTGATTAGAAAAGAAAAGACCATTGCCGTCGTATTTCTCGCGTTCGTTTTTCGACTAAACCGTTGACACGGCCGCCTTTCGGCAACGGCGCTTCCCTGCGCTGAGATACATGGTCAGGCAGTCCAGTTATTTTGTGAGATTGCTGTTTACAGGTAAAAAATGAAACAATGTTTTTAGTGACGTCACCTGCGGTCGTTACGCGGGAATATTTATGTACAGACGAATGACTATTGCCCTACTGTAAATGCTTCCCTTTATAGTTCAACTGCGGTGGATGGCGTGCGAATGTGTGCGTGCGTTATTAACGTCCATACCGAAATGTTACCGAATTAAAACATCTTGAAAGATACAATTTAAAAGAACAGTATGTAATAATATCTAATAACACATTCGTTCCCCCCGCAGACACACTGCGTGTTCTTGGAACTTCTGTGAGCGTAAACATTTAAGTAAACAATACACGGAAGTGGCCATGTCGCCGTATTTATTTAGGGAACTTATTTTGATTCGAATTTATGTGAAAAATCTAGATGGCTTCCATTGAAAGAGAAACTGATAAATCCAAACGATGAAGTGATTATCTGGGGCTACATACACGACAATAATAACGCCACAATTTTTCCCCCAGATGAATGTGGGAACGACCTCAAAGCACGATTCGAAAATGGGGCCGTGAGCCTGCTGGTTGGCATTATTGGTCCTATTAAGATTACCTCGTGATGTTTAGTTGGCACTGAGGCTAAACTTGACTTTAGTTTGAACAAACTCGAAACGTGTCTCTGTGTAGCTTAAGGGTGCGGTGTCAGTTTCGTTTTTTTCCGCCATAAATGTGCAAATAATGTTCGCCAAGTATCGCATGTTCAATAGTGCACATCAAACTAGTGCTCTTCTCATTCTGTAGTGCAATAATTCTGCCTTGATTTAGTTTAGTACTTTAACTTAGAAAACCTTAGATATTACATGTGAAAGTAAAAAAATAACAAAAAGAAACGGCCAAATGCTGATTTAAAAAGACTAAACGACTGGGCGTTACACTTTTAGTGTCATCTGTGGGGTGTACATCAGCACGTTTATGTGTGTTGGCGTTTTCAAAATTTTCTCATTTCTGAATGTTTAGCACTCAATTCTCGGCCACTGTACACTACATCCTTGTGCCTTGTAACATTTTGTCTCTTCGTTGAGTTGCTCCGCTGGTTCTTGCGTTGAGGTGCGTGTCAGTCCCTGACCTCCCGTGGTCATCCTAGAGTCTTCAAGGGGCGGGGTCAAAGGGCATCTGATGATTGGCAGATTGAACAGGGCTGAACGTGTTCACAAGAGGGCGGGGCTGTGGATTTTCAAATACGACGTTTCCTTTTTTATTAAAACTTCCGAATTGTGACGACAGGTTGCAGGCAGGTCTCGTCAAAGGAACCATGACTGAAAAGGACGAATAAAAACAATGTAATTAAATTCAACTCTAAAAGGGAATCAAACAAAAAACATTTACTTTTACATCCAACAAGAATATACTTCGATTAAAAAATGAATAGTAATAGTAATGTCAATATTTATGTGATCGTGTTGAGAACTATTTGAGGTCTAGATCAAAACATTATTCATTTTGATTATACAAATATACAGTACAATAGCAGTTGCAGTTCCTCACGACACCACTAGAGGTCAGGCACGTATTCCTGATTTAGTCATCATTTCATGTTTTTACATTTGCCATTTATCTTTATTACATATCTATTTACAGTAAACCTGCTTTGAATAGAACAATATAAAATAGAGAAAGTCATTATAGAAATAAATCTGAATGGAATTTACATAGCATGTATTCACCAGTATAACTGATCTATACACCAGGAAACCCAGTCATTGTACGGTTCAATAGAAGCCAAATATGCCTAGCACACTGGTGTTTTGTTACACCGACAGGTTTATACAAAATCTGAATCATGTAAAAACACAATTCCCCACATTAAATCCCAGTGTGGAAAAATGATTACCCCCCAAAATATATATCAAATGTTTTTTTAATCTCCCGATATCCACTGTACTCCATCTGAGCCAAGTCTGAGGATCCTCGAAACACCTTGAGGAAGACGGACTGTATGGGGGGTCTAACTTTTGTTTTGCTTGCCTCTCGTGGGTCTCACATATACCCCCAGCATGTCCCACCCACCTCCCAACCCCCCCATTTGCCCAGGGCTGAGGCCCAACAGCCGCTCGGGCCAAGAAACTCTTCCCCTCTAAACCATAATCCCCCCCTTTAGCAATCCCATCATCCCCCTGTAATCCTTGGCAATGACCACTTCCCCCCCCAAATTCAAGTTCAACTGCCTGTGACATCATGTCTCGTTGCTGCGGGCAACCAGACGGTGGGACGTGACTTTTCGATTTAGGGGCCGCGCTTTAACTTTCTTCTGTCCCTCTCATATTTCTTTCTCGCTGTTCTGGATGGCTGATCTTCTGGTGTTTGGAGAACTCACATTGAGCTGTATGAACACAAAGTGGCCTCATAAAGTGTTGTGGACTAAAACGTGTATCGGTATTAATAATTATAGATACGTTACTGTAACGTGTTACGAACAGAAAGTCTCCAAATGCTTTTTAGGGGCCATTGTATTTCAATATCGGCCCTTGCAAAACATCCCTAAGCTCATTTTTTCACCCTCCGTCTCACTTTCATCTCAGTTCTAGCTCATACTTTTCTTAGCAGTTTTGCAAAAACTGTTTGGATTCTTACATTTGTGTCTCGCAAATCACTCTTCATACAAACATCTGGAAGGCAAGAGGAACTGAAAAAACTATGCGGTTCGGTCCACAAAGCAGTTTGAATCTCGTAGAAGTTCGAAAGAAAGCGTTTCCTTTACTCTGTCCTCGCGAACACACACAGAACTGGAAAAATTGTGCAAGTTAGAAGAAGCCAAAAAGGCACCATGGGAGAAAGGGAAAAATAAACATATTAAGAAGAAAGACCAGCAGAGGGCGATAGAGGGTCAGGAATCGCCCCAAGAAAGAAAAACAGACCAATCGTAATGGGAAGAAAAGAAATTCTGTAATACTTGGAAGTCCACCAGCAGAGGGGTGAGAAGAGAGAGTGAGTTAGTGACGGAAAAAGAGAACTTCAGATGGTGACCATGTGTTGAGAAGCAGGGAGCTGGCCCGAGGCGGATGTGGTTTACACATTAATGAGTAAAGTGTACTGGGTGATGAAGAAGGCACGGTGCGGTGGCCGCACATTCGCAACGCTCGAATCAACCACGCCGCCGTGAATGGCTCGAGTTAGCTCGGGCCCGCTCCAGATGGCAGAGGGCATCGTGGGAAAGGGTGAGAGACAAAAACAGCAGGCTGATACTTTTACATCCCGGCACGTTTTGGGGCTTTTTAGGCAACGTCAAAAGTAATTCACCAAATTACCTGCGTCTGCTGGGGGATGTTCAGAAAGTTGTTGTCCGGTGATCCGATGCTGACAAACCTGTTGGGAGCTGTGGAGCCTGACGAGGAGTATGCTGAGAGAGAGAGAACCATGAAAACACTTTAGTGCACATAATAAGTACATTTAACTTTATTTTGTGTTTATTTTAAACTGTTGACTCAAGCCGTTTGAGCAAAGGCCAATTTGTATTGCTGATTATTTTGCCAGTTTTGCGAATTTGTGCAAACTGGAACTTTTTCACACTTTTTCCAAACCAAAGAGTAAAGCGAAATTGTGGATATTAGACTGTTCTTAGTTCACACAACTGGAGATCAGAAATCAAGAAAGCAAATCAAACGTGTGTTTCTGATTCTGCAAGTTTAAAGTCACTACACAAATTTAGGGCAGTTTGAGGATCCACATTTATTTGATGGACTCCGTGAGGAAATAGCTAATCTGGAACGGAGATCAAACATAATCTGTGCTTGTGATAACAAATAAAAACAAAGATGAGATTGTTTTTTCTGCAGTTTGCTTTCGGTTAGCCCTTTCATTGCCAAACATTTGAAAAAAAAAGATGAAATTAAGATGTTACGCTGCTTTGTTCATACAACAAACATTATTTTATATCTGATGTAATAATTCACTTTTACATTTCGCACGACACAGATAATTTCATGTGTCACTATATCATTTTTTGGAAGCTGGGTTTTATCTCTGTGCTACAGTTAATTATACGACCTGTGTCTTTACCACATTTAAAACACAGAATTATTTTTATTTAACATTTGAGAATCATTACAGCTGAATTAAACTGCAAAACTTAACTTCTCACTTTGTATTTTTGTCTTGTTTCGCAGTACAAATATCAAAAAATCCTTCAATCAAGATTGAAAAGTGACCTAAGATTTTATATATTTTCCTGAAGAAAAAATTTAATTTGCATTATTAAAACAAGCAAAAATACATACTTTATATTTTCTTTCAGGAAAAGTTGAATATCTTATGTCACTTGTCAAGTAAATTGAGCTTGTTTTAAGCATAAACCTACATAACATTTCTTTTTTTCTTTCAGAAAACAATATTCAAAGTATTTTTTATGTCATATATCTTGATTTGAGAATTTTTAGATATCTGTACCAATTTTTTTTCGCAGTGCGTTCCCCGTTAGAGCAAGTTGCTTTAAGTGATTGACATTGCTTTGCCTACTGTAAAATCACAGTTTTTGGGGGTCGTAAATGTGGTAAAATCACTTTACTGTAGCACAAAACATTCAGCGTGTTTAGTTTGTTGAACAACATATAAACACATAAAAAGACAGTTTGGGCGCAAACATACAGAAAACAATTTAAGAGAGACAACAAAAGGAAGGAAAAACAAAGATGAAAGAAAAGAGGAAAATAAAGGCAAGTGCTCCGTCCAGTGCCCCGTCTGTGGTGAGTGAACACCTGATATTTGATTTTCCACCCCGATATGCCACGTCCTTTCTGAACGGCCCAAAGGTGCAGGTTTCAGATCAGTCCGTACACACTGCTCATGTCGTGTATGCACTGACCTTTGGACCAGCACTGGAGCCCATTCCACAGGCCGACCGACAACTTAAAGTCGAGCAAAACAAACTCAAATCAAAGCAATGGTGAAGGCATGAGTTAAGTGTTACAATTGCGAATGATGTACTCGCGTTGTGTGAAAGGGCCTTTCAAATGCCTTTATCAAGAGCTGTTTTGGAGTCCATTTTAACTGCCCTAAATTTGCACCCCTATTTCAGATTTAAAGCCTGCCAAGCCACCGACTGTCGCTGCACCAGCATGAAACCCAACAACAGTAAGGATGCTGCGAAAGGACCCGCCAACATTGTGAATTGGTTTTATTTAGATTCAAACACATGCAACACAGTAATTCCTGCCCTACCAGTACAGATAAAGAAAAAAATTCACCATTTGTTCGCCCTCAAAACCTGTTTATGAGTCTTTCTTTTGTGGAACACAAAAGAAGATATTTTGAGAAATGTCTCAATGGTTTTGTGTCCATACAACGAAGTCAATGGAGTTCAACGTAATTAGGTGACCAACATTCTTCTAAATATCTCCTTTTTGTGTTCTGCGGAAGAAAAAAGTCATAAAGGTTTGGAATGACGTGAGGGTGAATAAATGATGAAATGATGGGTGAACTATCCGTTTAAAGGAGAAGTGTGTAATTTCTGCACCAACGAACAAACAAAAGGGCAAGATTCTCTTATTTTCAGTCAGTCAGATAACTCACTAGCATTTTAAAATAAATAAATCAACAGACCAACGTTTTGCCTGCGTTTATAAATGTGACCTTTCGATTCTTCCTGCGCATTTTTGTGAAATCGTTGAAAGTAAAATGACGCACTTCCCCTTTAAGAAAATCTGGTTTAAGAGATCAACGTTCTGGTTTCTGATAAGACAAACATGCCCAGCGTTTGGCCCGCTTTCTCCCCGCCGATCTGGAGTTTGGTGGGATGGGGGGGTCACTTACACGGAGATGTGGGTGAGGTGAGTCCACCATCGGGGGGCGTGCTGCTGGGTTTAGAGTCTGGCATTGGGAGGGGCACTGGACGCGCCACAGGGGGGGGTGGAGGAAGCAAGAAGGAGCCCGGCATTTTGCTCTGGCCGCCTCCGTTCGGCTGCAGACGACACAAATAGGGTGAGGAGGGCGGACACAGCCGGCACCCCGCAAATGTCACAACGAAAAATAAAGGATGGGGTGGTTGGCAGTGATGTCCTGTGAAACAACCAAAATGATGGTGGATGTATGTTCGCTTCTTGTGCGTGTGTTTGTGTGTTCACCACAGACGGGGCGGTGAGGGAGCTGCAAAGAAAATCAAGATGGAGGGTTCTCGGTAGAGAGTGAGGAAGAGGAAATGGGAAGCATGGATGGAGAGGTGAGGTACTGGTCTGTGAAATGACGTCGGAGCGAAACCTGGGCTTGAAAAAACAAGGCACGTTTGTGACCCTGTACCGATGGGTTCGTCATATGGAGTTGGACAGAGAATTAAAGTTTAACTCAAGATCAGACAAACACGAGATACAGAAAAATGACAGAGAGGTCGTTCTCAAAGACAAGAAACAGACAGGTTGTTTTCATCTTACAACTAAAGCCAAGATGTCACACGAGGATCTTGCTACATTTTCATATTACTTTTTATTTCAATTAAATATTAGATTTTGTATGTTGCACAGTTGCCACACAAACAGAAAGCATAAGGCAAATATGATTCCCAGTAGGGGAGAAGTACTGGACTTCCTGTCCAGTATGATGTCACTTCCTCTTACCTGACCGCTGGACTGTCCTGATCCGTCGGCACACACAAACTGCACGAACTCCTTGAGCGGGTCCTGCCCTGGGTGGTGGTGGTATCGGATGGTGGGGTGGGTGAAATACGGACTGGACTGCTGGATGATGGAGGGAGAGGGGAAGTGCAGAGAGGAAGCCGAGGCACGGGGACTTCCTGCTGACAAACAGAGAGAGAAAGAGAGAGAGTTAGTGATGTAGACGTTATAGAAATACCAGTATATTAGCAGTGAGGACAATGAGCTCATGCACCGACACAAGGGATGACATGTGATGACTGTGATTTATATACAGTACAGGAGAATTGTAGTGCGAGTGTCTGTGCGAGTGGACAAAATGAGTTAGAAATGAGCCAAACCGGACAAAACCATCTTGAGGACATAAATAAAATACATTTTAGTTTTTTATACTCAATTACATCTGATAACTTGATTAAAGCTTCTAAATATATATAGTAAGTGTGTGTATATGTGGCACCCGTGTTTTATAAGTTTTATAAGTGATCACTTATTCAACTGAACGTTTTAATTCTTGCACGAACAGGAAATGTGATATTATACACATACACATACACATACACATTCACATACACATACACATACACATACACACACACATACACATTCACATACACATACACACAACACAAAGGAATCACTGCTGCCTTAAACATGAATCCAACTCTGAGAAACACTTCAAGGACCATCTGCAGAAAACGCCATTGAAATAGAAATATATCGATTTCATTATCTAAATAAAGACATAAATACAGAGGGGTTCTTGATCACTCGCTCGCAGTAAGAGCAACGTTAAGAGCTTCTCTTGTTTGGCGTGAGGAACGGGCCGAGATCTTTTCTCCTCAGGCCAAGCAGGACTCCCAGCTGCCCGGGACAGTCTGCCAACTTCCAGAAGCTCCCTGTAACCCAGACGCTACCAGCCAAAGCTCTGCCGTCCAGACTCTCCCTCCATTTCTTTCATTCTGTCATCATCCATCCCTTAATCCCATTAGGGAAAGAGATGCAGCCAAAGCTTCAAGATGGAGGCAAATGGTGCCACAAATTACCCCCCATCCCCCCGCAACACAACAACAGCTCTAAACATAACCGCCGCAACACAAAAAAACACATGACCACACAACAAGAGGTCTGTCGGTCTATTTGCGTGTCTATCTGCCTATCTATCTGTCTGTCTACCTTCAGAACTGTCTGTCTTTCCATCTGTCTATCTGGCTTTTCTATTTATCTATTTGTCTGTCTATCTATCTGCCAGTCTATTTGTTGGCTGTCTGTCTATCCACCTTTGTCTGTCTGTACACCTGTCTAAATGCCAGTCTGTCTAACTAGTTGTCTGTAAATCTATCTCTCTATCTGTTTGTCTATCTACCAAACTGTCTGTCTGTCCGTCCTGTCTATCTGCCTGTCAATCTATTTATTTGTGTATTTATCTTTTGGTCTGTCTGTCCACCTAACTGTCTGTCTGCCTATCTATTTGTATGTCTACCTGTCTATCTGTCTGTCTATCTATCTTGATATTTGTCTGTACATTTGTTAAACTGCCTGTCCATCTGTCTATCTACCTATGTGTCTGTCTATCTGCATGTCTATCTACGTAACTGTCTGTCTGTAAATCTGTCAGTCTATCTACCCCACTGTCTGTCCGCCTTTCTTTATATCTGTCTGCCTGTCTTTCTGTCTGTCTATCTAGTGAGTAAATTGTAGTCATGTTTCAGTCCGACAAAGCAACCATGTTCTATCGCTCTTGTTCTTTTTAAGTCAATAATAGATGCTTTGAAACTATTTAGAGACTTCAAAACACCCTCGAAACACTTTGTTTTCTAATGTTTTAAAATGCATTAAAGAAGATTTTTAAAGAAAAAACCAAGAGACCAACTACATTGAAGGACAGACAGACTACAAGACAAATCAACCTCTCACAGGGCAGAAGGTGGAGGGGTGGGGTGGTGTGGTCGAATGGCGAACACTCCAAGCCGAGCTCCTTGGCCCGACGGGACTACAGTAAAAAAACACGACCTCCCCAAACTTCGCCAACACCACCAAGCGCTACGCTCTCGACCGAGAGCCTGAGGGAGCGGGAACAGGAGGGGGAGGGATGTGGAGGGGATGGGAGGGGCTCTGAACTCTCACCTGGTCTCCCACCTGCCAGCATGGGCAGCGGGTGATGGGTGAACGGCATGCGGGCAGACCTCGAATGGCCGGACAGAGCGTTGAAATCGAATTTCCCCGGCTTCTTAAGAGAACCAGGCGACGAGAGCCCTGGTGGGATGGGATCAACAAAATGGCAGAACAGAGATGTGGATTTAATTAATCAGGGATCTCCATCTATGAAAAATGAGCTTATCTACAATGAGCAGCTACAGTTTTGCTGATGGTCATATCATTACTCTTGTCAACTTCGATGTCTTTGTTTTCTAAATTGCTAGAGAGAAGCCAGTCAGTCAGGTCCAGGGTGCGAGCTCTGCTCTGAAGCGTTGTAGCGCAGTAAAAAGCGGGACAGGGTCTTAAAGACAATCTGGATACGCTCTCTATTGGATCTGGTCAAGAAAGGGTCTCTATTCAGCTTCACGTAGAAAAAATTTACACCAAAGTAGCTGACCAAAAATAATCCAGTCAGGTCTTCCAATAATTGCCAAACAGCGGTATAGCAACAAAGAATAAATATCACTATTTTTTTTAAAGTCTTTGACATGTATTTGTCCGCACAACATGTACGAGAAGCAGTGCTATATAAATAAAGCAATTAATTTTAAAGCAATTCAATTCACTTCTTCATATAACAAAGTCTAAATAAATATCATAAAATCACATTGTCATTTAACAATACAGTGAGAAGATTTACCATCACATAAAACCAACAAAGAAACAACGCAATCCTCCATATTTAGAAAATCTTCTTTACATACGTTTAAAATGACAGAACAAAACTCACAACACACAAAACAAACTCACAAACAGAGGTGGACAATTAAGAAGTATTTGAAGTCTTGAGTGTTTTCACTTCGGACAAATTTTCATTACATTATAAAGCAATGTATGATATTTATTAACTTAAAAGTAAGAAAGTACTACATTTTTAATATACTTAAATATTAAAAACATTAAGAAAATATTTATGAAATATACTGGCGTAAAGTATGATTTACGCTTTATTATGTAGTCAAGTAAACTTTTACGAAGTTAAAACATTGTGATTAAGTGCAGATACTTCAAAATGCTTCACAACTGTCCATCTCTACTCACAAAAGTGATTTAAAGCCAAACCACAAGAAGTGTGTTAAACACGTTTACTGACTCCACGCGCATCTGCGTTCAGATCAGCGCTTGTCGAGAATGCTTCTAAAAACGTGCACCCGCATAAATAACGGCAAGCTTCCGCAACTTAGCTTCTGCAAACCAGCGCTTGAAACGAGTCAATAAATAAATGTAAACAGTGTACAAACAGCCACATAAAAAGACTCTTAAACAAAGTTTGTTTGGGGAACCAAATATGAGGCTTTCACCGGACACAAGAACCACACAAGCCGCTCTGTTTAAGTGGCAGATTTAAACCCAAGACGACGGGGGAAATTGAGGAATATGAAAGGAGATAGTGTGCGCCGGGTCGCTCTTCTCATATTTAACAGAGCATTAACGTGTCCTCCTGATTCTGTAAATGTCAAGCGGAGGCCGCAGGGTTGCTGGCTTGAGCTGTCGGGAGTTTGGCAAACGTTTGGAGGCTGAATATACGATGGGGTTACTCACTGACCCAGAAACACAGCCAAACGTGTCGGTGGATGGACAGAAAAAGACTTTATGATCGCTCTTGTGGCCGGTTTTGAAGGAAATCATTATAAAAAGCGGTGATTTAAATACACAATTTAGCTTTAAAGACAGGGCCATATATACATACATACATATATACAGCCGCTAAAAAAGAGACTATTCCACATTTTCAACCCTAGATGAAATGTGGCCAATTCAGTCCAGTTTCTGTTGGATTTCAATCAAATTTAAACTCAGGAGTGATACAAATGTCATCCAACAACAACGTGAAAGACTGACAGAATGACAAGACACATGAAGAAATGTGAAACCCAGAGGTTATCACATAAAAAAACCTTTGAACTTTTTGTGTGTTTAATAAACGACATTTTAAGTTGTGCTTATTGCGTTGTTTATCATAGAAATAAATTTAAATAAATTGAAGATGAAAGGGTTAAACCACAAGAATGAAGGTCTCAATGTAAATGAAGTCTCAATGTAAATGTGCACAAAAGCATAACTTGCACTTATAAATTAATACTGCAATCAGTATGTTGTGCAATATGTGCATTCATCACATACAGCCTCGGAAAAAATGAAGAGACCAGTTCAGAGGTTTTTCTGATCCCGTGAGCTACTAACAATATTTTTACCAAATTTCAAACAAAAATATTGTTTCTATTTGCATTTATTTGCAGAAAATGAAAACTGGAGAAACAGGTCAAAATAACAGATAAGATGCTCTGTATATTTTCAGACCTTAAATACTGCAAAGAAGACAAGTTCATATTCACTTTTAAACAATACAACAGTAATATTTTTATAACTTTGATTTTCGTCACAATTCTCATGTGTCTTGTCATGCTGTCACTCTTTCACATTGCTGATGGATGACTTTATGTCACTGCCGAGGTTTGATTTTGTTTAAATTCTACAGACACTGGACTGGAATGGCCACAATACATCTAGAAATGATGATTTTAAACAAAAATGATGATTAACACTTTAGTATAGGGACCAATTCTCACTATTAACTATTAATTAGATGCCTATTTTTGCCATATTGGTTTATTAGCACTTATAAAGCACATATTCAACACGACCATATTCTCCTTCCCTAATCCTACCCAATAACTAATCCTAACAACTACCTTACTAACTATATATAAGCAACAAATAAGTAGTTAACTGCGGCAAAAGTCATAATTAAAGGTTTATTAATACCGAGAATTGGACCTTGAAATAAAGTGTGACCAAAATGTGGAATGGTTCTCAAATTTTAAATGTATATTCAGTCTCGCAGAAAGCTGGACATCACGCTGCATTATTTCAGCAAGATTTAATGCGATATTGTTATTGGCTTTGTTCTTATAAAACCCACACAAAACTAGACAATAACTCACTAATGTGTGCACGCTGATTTAATAATGAAGATATAATTGCATGTGGCACAATTATAAAAAAAGGTGTGTATTACTGCCAATAAAGTCCGCGAACAAAAAAAATCACGATGTGTAAATATAATGAGATGCATGAGGTTGTGGCTATAATCAACATATAATGAATCTAAACATATGCATCTCTGTACGTGCCTGACAGCATCGTCAAACAAGAGCCTTTGGAGTTAAAGCAGAAGTTTCTGTGATCTCTCTCTCTCGCATGTGTGTGTGTATAAGAGGATATAAATCTTTATGTGTTAGTTCTGTGTTCAGTGCCAGCCACGACACTCCGACTGGCAGCCAATCAAACGATCCCGTGACCTTCTAGTCGCGCCACGCTAACAAGCTGGCGGCCGAACAAACCTTGACCTGTCAGAAAACGGCATATAACGCTCCCTCACACTACACACGCTCTTTCAAACACATCAACGTATCCAAGCATCAAAAAAAAAAACACCAACACACACACACACACATAGGTTGAATCCAACACAAGCGCCTCTGCCACGTCCTCGCACCGATCCTTTTGGCCAGCCAAGACTTTTCCAGGATTGGAAAAGATTCAAATCATTTACAGCATCATTTTAAGATTGCGTCATTTACGTCCAGAGTATAAAAAGATATTTTCATAAAGGTGGGATGATAAAAGAGAGCACATCCGTGTAGTCTAAACATACCTAAAAGTGAAAGGAAAGTCTCTTCTTTGCAGTATCAGCGCGTTCACAAACCACCCGTGTAAGAAGGCAACACCAGATTTAATGATAAATGACACTGTCACCTTGCAGCGTTGCCAAAGCCTCATTCAGGTAGTGAATCACCTTCGGAGCGTAACGCAGTTCACACACTCCGAGCATCACCACCATCATCAGCGTAACAGATGTCTTCTGTAACCCAGCGGCTACCGTCGCTGTCGACACATGGAGGTGCCATCTGGACATGAGCTCTGGTGCCTGCAGACTGTGTGTGTGTTGCGGGGTGAGTGTAAATATATGTGTGTGTGTTGTGTATTCCCATGACACCCGGAGCACCTGAGCATGCTGGCATTTTGCTGGGATTTACACATGTTTCTCTAGATTAAGTGTGTGTGTGTGTTTACCATGACGTGGACAGCGGTGTGTGTTTTACAAGAGATGGCCCTTAAGCTTTGAAACACACAAGTATTCTACGCAAGTACACAACACAGACGTCATACAGATCCAGAGCACCGAGAGCAGGATTACGGCAATAAACGTATGTGCCCACGGAGGAGATCGAGGTTGTGATGCACCGATACAAAATTTCTCCACTGATAGATGATTATTAAGAGTGTTATCTGCCGATACCGATTCTGAAGATGCAACAATATTTCTTAACTTTCTGAATGTTATTAAATTATTTAATGATTATTAACATTGAACATTAAAATGATTATATTTCTCAACATTTTCTTAATACAGAACATACATCCTCTTTTGTCCTCTTTTGATTGACAGGATATACAGTATCGGCCCTCATCATCATCTGTTTTTCACACGGATAGTGTGAAAAATTGCTTATATCGACCGATATCGATTATTGGCCGATATATCGGTTTATAGTTTATCAAATAAAATGACGGCTTAAATGTTAAGAATATTTGAAATGTTGCCTTTGCAATAAAGTGAATTAAGTTTAAGTTGAGGTGCCAAAATGATTAACTGACGATAAATAAAAACGAAACTAATCGAAAATAAACAAATTACATTTATATCGCAATATAAAAAATAAACGGATACATACAAATTTTAAGAAGCATTTAAGAAAATAGCTAAAAATTAAACAAAACGTAAATAAAAATAAAAAAAATTGCTGCTAAACTGCTAAAAACAAAACAAATATGCTTTTTGAGGAACCAATGACTTTCACAATGTGACACGGATCTTCAAAACTGGAAAATAAATGAGAATTTTTTTATATCTGAGTCTTATTTTATCCTATAGAAACAGAGTGAATTGTGAAAAGTGATTGATATATAATTAGTTTACCAAGAACTTTAGCTAACGTTTGTCCAAATTTCTCAAAAAAGGTTAAAGTAACATCCTTCTAATATCAAGGTATTAGAAATAGAGTGCTGCATGAAAATCCGATGACATCACACTTGCATTTGCATTGTATATTTTGGGGACCGGTTTATGGTTGAGAACTCATAAACGTTTGGTCTATAAGACACACAACACATGCATGCACACACACACACACACACACACTTCAAATTACTCCTGTAACATTCCAGAAACATGAGAAGATGTATGAAACAAAATAAAAGCACAGGAAGAAACAAACCCACCAGCAAACAGCAATTCAGACAGACGGAATGACGTGTGTGATGCATCAGAGTTTGAAATGACATTGAGAGAGATAAACGCATACAGAACACAGCTGTGCACGTGTACAGTACGTGTGACACATACATGCATACTGTATATATATATAAATATGAGGGTAATGTGTTCTAACCATGGTAAGGAAACTGCACGCCTTCGTTTTCATGTTTAATCTTCCTCTCCTGCATACTGGCCAAATGGTGCTGCACTGAAAAAACCCAAACAGGGAAGAGAAGAACAGTGTTAACAATCAGACAGAAAGACACAGAGAGACGGGGTTTTCTTGGAAGGTTGGAGAGAAGCACTACACACTATAACACTGAAAACTACACAAACTGTCCAATCAGATTCTGCTGAAAAAAGAGGGGCGGGGTAGAACATCACAACTAAATGTCGAAAACGTCACTTCACAATCCGCACACTATCCATCCTCATCTGTATGTACATACTGCACAATTCAACTTATTTAAAGGGACAGTTCACCCTAAATTTTTTTTTTTTCGTTTTTATTCATGATCATGTCGCTTGAATACTGTATATGACTTTTTCTTCCGTGGAACACGAAAGAAGATATCTTGAGAAATGTCTCGGAATATTTGTGTCCGTAAAATGGAAGTCAATGGTGTTCGTGTTGTTTGGTTATCAACTATCTTCAAATGATCTTCTTTTGTGTTTTACAGAAGAAAGTCATGCAGGTTTGGAACGAAATGATGTGTTCACTCACTGATTTGGCGTGAGGATACATGTCGTCCTATGTTTCTAGAATCAACCCAAGCTACACGACTCCAATTTCACACCATCGTTTCAACAAAACACTGTAGAGTGCTGCATAGATGATGGTTTTTTGTAGGCAAAACTCGGAAGTGAGTTAGCATTTTAGCACTTCATATTCCATCGTCCAGAAGTCAGTGGTTTTTTTTAAACAGGTTTTGGGTTAAACCTCTAAATCAAACCAGTTATGCTCCAGTGCCCTGCCAAAAAACAATCTATATAATATCTTGCATCTATATTACATTTTCAGTTCAACCTGATTTTACAGGAAATTAAAACTATTTTACGAGGTGGCGATTTTGTGTGAATTGTACAAAAGCGTATGATAACTAGCAAGCATGAACCCATTCCTACCTCACCTATAAACACAACCGTCACGGCAGCGGTCACGCAGGTTTATAATTTAAAAAAATTGAAGAAAAAACTTAACACTTTCTTTGAAGCATGTAGGTTTAATTATTTTTTAAAAGTATTGTTAAAATATTGTTATGCATTTTAATGTCTTATAAATAATTGTTATTATAGTTAATACATTATAACACTCAGAAATGAATTGTTGCACTACACATTTTAAATTGGTTATAATTCTTTACAATCACATATAACGCATTACAACACACATTATGCAGAATTATAATGTATTTTACCCTTTAATAACTCTTTATAATGCATTATACATACATGCTTCAAGGAAAGTGTTACCAAAAAAATGTATAAGCCGCAAATTTGGTGTGATTATGTTGCTATGTTTGCCAGCTGTTCTGCCTTTAAACTACGGTAGCTAACTGTATGTTTTGATAATTTCACATAAAAAAATGTAAATGTCCTGAAACATTAAAACATTTTTTTTTGTAAAAGTAATGCCATTTATGCTTAATACACTGTGAACTAATTTTTGTTCAAATGTCAGAAATATTTTTGAGTAACATCCATATACATGTACATTTACACGTGTTTTTTGGCATAAATATTACAATTAACATTTGTTTCATGAACTGCGTCACATTTTATGCGTTAACATTAAATTCACATATGAATTATGATTGACAGTGAGGTCTGGACGGTCTGGACTCAAGACACATTCTAGCTATTTGAAAGAGTTTCTGTTGTCACTTACTTTTCCCTGCAAGGTTCATTTTTATGGTCTGTTGAAGCATAAGTAGATGTACAGAAATGGATGAAAAGAGAGAGAAGAAAGACAGACCAGTGGATTGGTGGATGACAGGACAGAAATGGAAATGAAAAGAAAGTCTGGCTCCGTTCACACAGGTTCTGTGTTCACTCACTGCGGTGCTGTTATCCTTCAGTGTGAATATCGTTCAGATTTGAGTCCTAATTCAATCTAATGACATGACGTATGTCATTTAATTCATATGCAAAAAACGGGCGCTGAACATGTCCACTTTTTCAAGATTCCTAAATTTGTTCTCTTTACCTCTCAGGCGACAGATATTATATTTATAGAGTTTAAGTTTTTGTGCACTCATAACTGGGTGAACATTACAATACCCGATTAATGTATAATTGAATGAAAAAAACTATTTTTTGACTGGTACAAAATATACAAACTATTATAAAATAAAAGATGAGTAGAGAACAAGAAGTCAATGAGAGGAGCCACAGAGGGGGGGTCATGTGACTGTACCTGCATCAACATCATTGGGCCATCCGCTGGGTTGAGACGCTCCTGGGGCGGGAGAACGACCCGAATAGAAGACATCATCCACCGGGCTCTCCATTTCACTGTCATCAATTGATTTACGCTTGTTGGAACTGAGAGAGAGAGAGAGAGAGAGAGAGAGAGAGAGAGAGAGAGTTGATGCCAATCATCGAGAAGTTTAAAACATCATAAGGATATTAGCTAATCTGACATATGCAGTTCTGCTTTGAAATGCTTTTTAAGTTATATTATATTATATAAATCTAAAATTACAAATTATATATTACAATTACATATAATATATATTATAATTATAATAATTTTAACATATAATTCATTATGTATTATCTTATATATTAGTATAAATATATTTTTGTTATTATATAAATCAATAAATATATACATAAATTCACATTTGATTGTGTTACATAAAAAAATCTGGTAACATAATATTATATTACTATAAGAAAACAGTAGTAGGCTCTATAACTGTTTGAGTGCTTTCTAAAATTTTACAAAAATGGTTGACTTTTTTATATAACCAAACGATTATGTCTTTTTTAAGATGCTATTTAAATAAAATAATTTATAAATTCAAACAATTATAATATACGTTATCATTTTCTCTTTAGAATTTAAGGCCGTGTTCACACTTGACTTCTTTTTTTAAAACTGCTAGAGTCTGTTTTACATTATAATCTTACGGAGTAAACCGTGTTTTCGAAAAAGTCCTGAGCGCTTTTTAAACGCGCTTGTGTTGGATGTCTCTTGAGGTATAAAAAAGTTAAACTTTCCCCCCAAAAAACGCCCTACGTCAAGCACCTTTATTAAAGTTAACCAATAACAGAGACCTATCGAGGAACGTGATTGGTCGAGAAGGCTCAAGCCGTAAAAATGTAATGCCTCCGAATACGCTCTTGGAGCATAGTTTTGTATAAATGTAAGTTTAATTTTTACTTTCAATAACTTTTGATTGCATTTCCAGCGAGAAATTAGTATTGTAGTTCTTAAATATGTGACTGGTTGTAGCAAACACGCTCTCTGTTTATAGTTCAAATAGATTTTTGTTACGCTCCCTGTCTCTCAAATGCTATCTTTGAACATTGCCGGCTTTTATTTGTAACCACAACGCTGCGAGCGTTTGTTATTTACTAAAAAGCGCCTATTGTCAACTTTTCCTTCTCAAACAAGAAGTCAAATGTGAACACGACCTAAGAGAGCAAATGTTTAAATTATTCACATCGACAATGTCACGACTGGTATGAGCTCCGGATTTGAATCTATTATCAATAGTACATAAGATCAAATGAAACATTAGATGAGTAAAGTCAGTGCAGAGATGGACAGCAGCAAAAGAGAAGAGAACAGGTGACGTGTGGTACCTCCGCGGGAGACTGGCATACAACTCCATCTCAGCCCTGCAGCGTTTGACACGAGAGGGGGAAAGAACGGGGAAAGAGAGAGAGACAAAAACGACAACAATGAAAAAGACAAGAGCAAAGAAGTGAACAATGAGAGAACAGTGTGAGGAGCGGTAGATAGACACAAATATAGACGAATTGCATGATGGGCAACGAGGAAAGAAAGCTTTCTAACATGCTTACAGCTAGAAGAGATACAGATCTAAAGCCGTCTAAAGTGTGTGAGAGTTATTTTAGTTTAGAGAAAGGACGAGAAGTGAATCCATGCGTGTGTATGTACCTGGTGGATGGTGTGGACGTTATGGAGCGGCGCCCCAGGTTGATGTTGTAATATCCCGGACTGTCGAGATCGGCCAGAGAGAAGTTTGGTCCGCTCGCCGTGGCAACTGGTGCTAAATTAGACACAGACCGAGTCGATCCCATCATGCATTACCATGACAACACAACACATTCCTTACATCTATAAACATGCCTGTTGTCAGAATCCAACACTACGTTTTAAAGTGTGTTTTTAATTATTGCGAGGCTCAAAAGCAAATGTGGATTTGTGAAGTGGATTCAGGCTGATGAGAACACTCACTTTGTGACACACGGACCAGCTCGGCCACGTTCCACACGCCTGACGTCACAAAGCAGTCCTGGAAACTCAAGTGCCCTGAAAAAGACAAACTAAAAGTGAAAAGAAGTTCCAACCCATGTGAGTCACCATGCAAATGAGGTTACTTTTTTTCATGCTGACCTCTGTAGCTATGAGGCCATGTTTAAGACGCAAGTCATTTGTTTCCAACGTTTAGTGAAATCTTAAGGCTGTCGTTTGATTGGATGGTGCAAGGATTACACTCCTGTGCATCCCCGGAGGAATTTGGCCTCGCCACGAAGGATGAATGTGTAAACCGTGCGCTCGACAACATCCTATTAGTGTAAATCATTCAACTTGGATTTGCTTCAAGAGCAAGTAATGATCCAAGTTAGATATAACAGAGCAGACTAGTGTCCTGGAGTGGGAAGTGTCTTGGGGTGTGGCCTTTTGACAACGCGCTACATCCATCCCTGACGCCCCTTTTGTGGCGTAACATGGGCCGGGGACTTCTGCCCTCTTCTACCATGGCAGATATATTGATATGACTATGTTGGTTGTCAATGTTTGTACTTGTTTGTCTTTGTTATTCTGTCAATGTTTATATTTGTTTATCTATCTTACTTTAAAAATTCATAATTTTTAGTTCATAATTCTGTATTTAGCATAAAATCTGCGTCTAGCAAAATTTGTAAAGAGACTCACTGTCTGTGCATGCATTATATTAATAAAAAGATATAACAGAGCAGATGAGATGTTTAGATCACGATTTTTATGCAAATTTTCCGGCAATTGGTGTCTTTGTTGTTATATGCTAGAGCCACTATCGCAGCCACTGTGTATTTTATCTATGTTTTTCAACCTTTTTATGACACATTACAAAAAACATAAACAACAATATGAAACAGGAAAAAAAAAATATATGTAAAAATAAATGTAATACACTGAGGTTTAACAAAAATAGATAAATAAATAAGAGACACACTATTTGGTATTATAATACAGCGAATAACTGCAGTTTCTACTCATTATGATATACATTAACTGAATTAAATACTATGTTGGATTTTCACAATATTAGTGCTGTTAATAATGTTCAAAGGATCATCACGATATCAGTAAACATGGTTAATAAAACGCAATAATTGTCAGAACTTGAAACTTAAAATTAAACACTGGCTGGGAAAGAGTTAAAGGAATAATTCACACAAAAATTCTGTCGTCTCTTACTCACCCTCGTCATTTCATACCTGTATGACTTTTTCGCAGAACACAAATAAAATATGTTTTGAAGCAAGTTGGTAACTTAACAGCACCGGTCCCCGTTCACTTCTATTGTATGGACACAAAACCAATCATTGCAAGTGAATGTGTGACGGTTAACAACATTCTTCAAAATATCTTCTTTTGTGTAATGTGGAAAAAGGAAAGTCATACAGGTTTGAAATGACACGAGAGTGAGTAAACAATGACAGAATTTTGTATTTTTTGGGTAAACTATCACATTAAGAACACAACTTTTAAAGTGTTTAGCTTAATTCTGTAATAAGAGTAAAATTGTGGGCTCCCAAGAGTGTCTATATTCTAAACAGGCCATAAAAAACGGTTGGAAACCCCTACACTTACAAATAAAAAAACATATTTACTCCTGTGCACCTGTCAAACACACACACGGAAAACAAACTTGTGCGATTGTCATAAAAGGGCAGGAGTTTATAATGACTGTAATCAGCTGGCATATGTTCTCCGTCTCAAAAGAATAACAGTCTAGCCCATGCTTACGGTTAAATTCAACACAGCGGCCTCACATCTCACTTAAAACTTAATGAGCACACTAAAAATGCTTTATGTCACACAAAGCGAGTGTGTGTACAGCTGAAGAGCGCGTGTGGTACACTGCATACAAATATACAAACCCATCTGAGTGTTTTTACTGGCACATCGCTTGTGTGTGTGTGTGTGTGTGGGCAGAACGGGTGAACGGGCCACGGTTCCACACCCATCCGTAGTACCGGCTTAGGTCAGCGCATGTGTATTCTGTGTGTGCGCACACCGGTTAACCACAGCGAGGACGACGCATGAGCCCCGCGCCGCAGCCATGTGGTTCCCATCAGCCAATCACGTCAGAGTGATTTATGAGCGTTCTGCCGCTCTCTGTCACAGGCGACCCGGCCGGCTATAATAAACTCGCATGGAAGCGGCTTTCCCTCGTGCTCTGTGTTTGTGTGTTTGCGGTAAGCGACAGCCTGGGCGTGCATGTGACCTTAACAGCGTAAATGAAATGGCTTTCGATAGCGTTCGTCCAGGGAAGAGCGCGGCTCGCCCACAATTCCATCTGTTAACTGGGGGACGCGGTGGAAAATGGCGGCTGCTTTGTTGAATCCGTAGCGTGGGGATTTCATCGCACTTTTGTTGCCAGTGCTAACCGAGGGCTGTTCACTCACGGCTGATAATGAAAACGTCAAATGTGAACAACAGAGTCTGATGTAACTTCACTTCTCTTTATTTAGTCACTATATGGTTCAACAGAAATGATTTAAGGGGCCATTCACATTTTGCATCTAAAACTGTGCGGAATGAGAAATGAGAAAAGGCACTCTGAAAAGGTTGAAAAAGGGGCGATTCACATTTCACGCATATTCGTTATTTTAAATGTAGACATGCAGCAAGCACGCTCAAATATGGGGGGACAAGGTCGATATGCGGTGCGTCACTCCAGTTTTTCTAGACGAGTCGCCGGCGCGTCAAGATGCAAATATTTCAACTCCACAGAATGCCGCACGTGCAACGCAGGTCATGTGACAAAAACAATCAAGCCAATATAGACAAGCTCAGTGAAGATGGAGACACAGATGATCTTGTTGTAGACTTATTGCAAGGTATTTTCAGCGCATATAACAATATATCCTTTGATTATACCTCCTCGTCTAAATGGCTATTGTGGCCCATGGTTGCTTAGCGACGCCGGACGCCAGGAGAGCAAAAACTCCTTGGCGCATTGAAAAAAGGAGACAGTAGTGCGGCTCGCGTTTTCCGTGCAGTTTTAGGCGCGAAATGTGAATCGCCCCATATTTCCATCTTGATGCGGCTCCAAAGCGCCTAGAAAAATGTGCATCGCTCCCCATTTGCGAGCGCATGCCCCATATCTACATTTAAGATAACAAACTTTTGTGCACAAAAGAGCGAAATGTGAATCGCCCTTAGTACAGCTCCTGAGATCAGCATTTTGGTTTCTGGGTTCTTTAGCGCACCAGTAGATTGATGTGTTGTATTAAGAGCTACTTCTTGATAATATCAGACTGTAAAAACATTTATGTTTCTGATCGGAATCTTAATTTTTTTTTTAAGGTCCAGTGTATAAAATTTAGCGCCATCTAGTGATGAGGTTGCAACCAACGACTCAGTCTACCTCTCATTCCACCCTTTGGAAGCACCACGGTGGCTGACACATGACAAAGATGTTGTCACGTTTTCACTTCTTTGCAAGGGATAACCTATTTATGAAACGTGCTCCGTCGAGGCAACCATTGGTTAAAAAAAGAAGTGTGCTTTGTGATGTCATCCCGAAATGAAAGTTGGTCTTTTTCTACAGAATGGTGGACCGTGCACGTGTGATTGACTCACCATTGGGCGGAGGCTTAATGTCTGCTTCTCCTTGTTGGTTGGAGTTGTCCGATTGTCCAGATTCTGCAAAGAGGACAGGGATGAGGAGAGAGAAGAAGGAGGGGAGACAGAAAGAGAAAGCAGATTAAACAAGGGACAGAACACGTTGGCTGGGTCCAGTCCATTGGCATCGGAATCAATCAGCAGATGAACATTTTCAATTCTCTCGGCCGGCACGTAGTCAATGCAGTGTATAACAACTGGAAACAAGACATGCAAAACGTGTGTTCTGTTGGTGTAAGGTGGTAATTGCTTTATTAAAACGTTCAAATTCTTAACAAATCTCTAAAGCTAAGAATTAAACGTTTCAAAAATACAGTCGAACTTGTATATAGGTTAAACCGTCAATACGGTGACATGACGTTGTGTCATTTAATAGAAAACATCAACAAAAAAAAATTAACTCGTCGCGGATCGCAACACATCTGGTTAGGACACAGTTTCAGTCTATTTAACAGACAGCTTGAATCGTGTCTTTTTTCATCCATTTCAATTGTAAACGTGAGTCGTGACAAAGTAAAAGCAAGTTGTCACTGTTCATTTCAAGACTCACTGCTATTACACTGCTAATCTGAAATCTATAAATCTGTTAAGCATACGTTCACAAGCGGCCTGCTGTAACTCAACTCTGTCGTTGAGCTCACAGACGTGGACATAAGCTGGTGTACAGCCATCCAGTTGTTTGGACAATGTCTCTTTAGGCTTTTCATCTTAGAAAATATACCGATGTTGGAGAGAGACCAGACCCCTGTGGGTGTTTGAATTGGCTGAGAACGACTATCCACCTTTTTTTCTATATGCACCAAGCTAACTATAGAGTTTTACTAGGCGACTACAGCCTCTGTCTGCATTGTTGTTGTTTTTTAAGTTACGCGACCTCTTTTACGTCATATTCGTGCCATGTTTCAAAGCACAACAACAAATGACCACATTGAACATCAGCACATGCTGTCATGAACCAAAAGTGACGCTATATCATTTAAAAGGCAAATAACAGGACCCCCCCACCCCGTTGCTCTGTTTTCTCTCCCGCACCCCCTCATTCACTTTCTGCTGTTGTTCGATGGGATCCTGGCAGCCATCTTAGCGCTTGGCAGCCATCTTAGCATTGGCGGTAGCAGAGCATTCCTGCTAGCTTACAAAGCACCCACACACAGACGCAGTCCTCTCAGAGAGAAACACACATTTCGCTAAAAGCCTCACAAATGAAGGGTATTTCCAGCCGTGTGTGCTAAATGCTAATTGAGGAAAACATAAAATCGCTGGTTGTCGCTTTGTTCACGCCGCACACGGCGCTAATCGTTTGAGGCGCTGGTAAATCCAGTTTTAGTTTTTGCTGTGAATTCAGAAATTCTGGGACCCTCGTTGCGACTCATTTTGATGTTAAAAGGTGTCACAACTTACCTACATTTAGAGTGGCAGATGGTAAAAACGGACTTGAAAAGTCTTGTACTTCTAGCTATGTGACAATAGTTTCTGAAAAAAAACTTATTTTTTAAACATTATGTTAATATCATGGTACTTTTTTGAAGTCTCAAACTTATATAAGATCTTTCTACCAGATAGTGTGAAGTACAAAATATATTTTGTGGATATAAAAATGTGTATACATTTTAAATAAAATTTGAATTGTTTTTTAAATTCACAGATGGCACCTCATTCACCAAAGTATATTCCCTCTATATTATCCTTCAATATATAAAATATATAAAATATTTTAATATATAGAATAATGCACAGAAATATATTTTTTGAATATTTTATTATATATTCATTTAATATTTATAGAATAATATATTGAATTTGATATAAAAATAAATGTAGCCATATATACATTGCCCAAACATAACATACATGTATATACTGGAAAATATAATGCAAAATATTACATAATCCATTTACATGTTAAAATAAATTGGTAGTTGACAAATAAATAAATGTTTCCCACTAGCAAATGGAAACAAACAGTTAATAACCAATTATTTTATATTATTTATATTTATGATATATAATAGCATAAGAGAGTTTTATTTTCAAATAAACCATACATGCGTCCAAGGGTGTGACACAGAAAAAAATGCAATTGGTTTCAAATGTGGAAATGTATTATTCAATATTTTGCATCGTATTTTATGCATATTCCCCTATATTTTTATTTTGAGTGGGCAATGTGCCCTGTTATGGTGATTTGATGCCATCAGTGAATATAACGTGCAAAACTGCCATTGACTAGCGCCGTCTAGTGGTGTGGAGAAATCTCGGATGACCTCCAATCCAATTACATGGCACATTAGTGAAGCTCACTATGCAGAATTGGACGTGAGTGAATGAGCGAGGGCCGCGCTATTGGGCAGAGACAAAGCTCGGATGAGCAGGGGGCCAGATCATCAAAACTTCAACACACAAAGGAGAGCCTGTCCATTATTAGAGCACAGTCTCCATCCTATGGAGTCCAATCAATGCTGTTATCTGCATGCAACCACACACACACACGCTAGTGCATCCAACAACGCTCATGCTAATCCTTATCTACCCGGAACACACTGTCAAAGGACCCCTGCCCTGAACACAACCATGCCAAAGATACCGGGCGCCGTGGGTTTTCAAAATTACAAGAGTGTCTTCACAATGCTAAAACACTTCTTGAGGTTTAAGAACGAGCTATTAAAACTATTACCATCTCTAACCAGCCGGCGCTGTTCACAAACACATGCATCTCTTGAAGGACTATGTGTTATTGACTCATTTAGCATGCACATATTCATAAATAACTGCGCTCGTGAGAGCTAAAACACATTTGTTATTATTATCACCGTTTTAGTTTATTCTGCCTTGTAGATGTGAACTAAACATGCTTGATTGCTAATGTATAGATTGAACGTCGAGATCCAAGTCTGAAAATAAAAAACACGCCGTTATCCTTTAAATGTTTGCAATTATCTATTAATTTCTGCCAAAACAAAGTTGAATTAATATCACAGAGACTTTGGAGATGAGTTTTTTTGATCATGTTTGTTTTGTGAGATTTGGGCATTTGTAGCTCACTCTTAAAAACAAACATGCTACGAAAGTTTCTGCACAGCGATGCTAAGAAACCTTTCTGTCTTTTTTCAATAACCCAAAGAACCACTTTCCACTACAAAGAACCTTTTGCGAAACCGAAACGTCAGTTCTTCATGGAACTAATCAGCCAAAAATGTGTCTTCTTTGGCATTCCTGCGAGTTACCTTTTTTTAAAAGTGACTTTTGTCTGTTTCATTTACAAATAAACAAACGTGCACACACTCGCCAAATGTACACATACAAAAGTAGTCGCTTCAGGGATCACATTTTGATAAAATTTTAAACGCACTGATAAGACATGAAAAGCGTGATGAGTAAATGGAATCAATAGTGACTTCATGTTGACTCCTATCAGAAAAACACGAGACTCTTTCTGTGTTTTAGTAAGAGAGGTATGTTAGATCCCCTGCTTTTAAACGTCAAGGCTTATGATGACAAACACATAAATAACGTGTACGGCACAAAATGGTGCAATGCATTGCTCTCAAAAAAAACAAAAATCCAATGCACGCCTCCACACCTTATACACACACAAGCTACAGCGCTGAATGAAGAGGCAGCACAGCCTTTCCAATTGGGTTTTGCTTAAGAGGTTTATCGGTATGTTGCTAAACATTCTGACCTTTTTTTTAATCCGTAATGCGCTTAAAATGTTCCAAACCCTCTTAATCCCCACGGCAATCCCACACAGATGTTCTCTGAGCTGTTTTATTGGACTTTATTTGAGTATTTGCCCCCCCAACCATCACTTATTTATTCATTTCCTATCTTATGAAAGCACACGCCAACCTGCGCCCGCCCGCCCGCGTCCCCTCGGCTCTGAGTTTCCCAGCAGCCCCTACAGCCAAGAAAATCTGGAGGATTTTTATTTCTAAAGGGGTGTATACCTGCTCGGGAACCCCCTTCGGCGGTGGCTTATGCATGTGTGTTTTTCGATTAATGTGTATGTGGATGCTCGGGGGATGTAAAAAGTGCAGGTATGAAATGTGCCCGTGAACAAGTGGCAGGTGTGCTTTGATTGCGTGCATTTACATGCATGTACATCATGCACAGACATGTTTTAAAGAGACAGTTGGTGCTAAAACAAAAAAAAATGTGTTGTTCCAAATGTAGAAGTATAGAAGAATGCTTTATTTCAGACATGCCTGATGCAAATCTTAGCTTGCGATAAAAACAAAAAATGATTATTTAAAACGAACTGTCTCTTTAAATCTATGCGTGCCCTGTTTGTTGATACACAAATGTCGTTTTTTTTTTCGTTTCTGTTTACGCATGTGTGTGTTTGTGTGCGTCTGGCCCGGGTCATGCCAGAGAGGAGCAGGTGTGCAGAGATCTGCCCTGCATCGCCCGCTGCCCATCTGTGTGCCCGTCTGTGCCCGCTCTGTGCCAACTACGCACCCGACACAGAGAAAGACAGCGAGAGCGGCAAATGGGAATTGAGACATTCACGACCGACAAGAAACGTGGAGCCGCGTTTGAGAAATTAAAAACGGGATGAGAAAACAAAATGAAAGTCCTGGAAATGGGGAGAGAAGGGGACAGAGAGAGCGAGACAGTTGGCGTGTCGCCCATCTCTTTCATGTTGTCCTCTTGCTGTCTGATTAGAGACTTGTAACAGAGCAGCTGTCGCAGACAGACGCTGCAGTCTGCGCTTTCTGGGGATAACGGCCAACATCTAATCTATACATTTACTATGTATACACATCAAAGACACACATACCTTATCGTAATCTAATCCACTTACCGTCCATGCAGAACTGAGTTTAAAAGCAGAGAGATATCTCTGCCGCACACACATCTGCGATTTCTGTGGCCTCGATTTTGTGTTTTAAGCTTCCATCTGTATGTACACTGATGCTGTTCTACAGCTGCGCCTGTATAAATTCAACCTCAGAGGGCGAATAGTATATTATCAGTGCTGATTTTCATCTAATCAAAACATGAACGCATGAGAAAACACACAGCGTGTTTGGCTGAGCTTCAAGCATGGAGGGGTGCAGTGACAATCAGTGGCCACCGGGGAGAGCTAGACACAGAAGCAGAGGGTCTGCTGGCCTCAGGTGTGTAAAATGTGCACTTAAAGGGATAGTTCACGCAAAAAAGTAAATTCTTACCCTCATGTCATCTTAAAAGATGACTTTCTTTCTTCTGCAGAACACATAAGAAGGTATATTGAAGAACGTTGGTAAGCAAACAACCAAACCCCAGTGACGTCAAATTTATGATAAAAAATTTAAATGACACGAGTGTGAAAAAACATGACAACATTTTTGTGGGGGGCTATGGGTGAACCATCCTTTTAAAGCTTAGTAAGTATTGCTATGCAGTTGCTATGGTTTTACTACAGAAATCTACGTGGTTGCTAGGGCCTTTCCGGCTGGACTACATATGAGGGGTAGGAACCGTCGATAGACAGTTCAAGCACTCTTAACATTTAAGAGAATCACAAAATATGGAAGAATTCAGACTCTACAAATCAGAAGGAATGAGAAATAATTGGGGTTCAAGGAGGATTGTTTACAAGCGCAAGTATGTGAAGTATGCTAACAAGACAGCTTGTTTATTAGACTGTAAAAGATGTGAAAGCGATATGAGAGTATGTGAACTTAGTACGAGACAAGGAGAGAGAGAAAGAAAGAAATGTAAGCTTGACGGTGATGTTACAATGTAACACACACACAAGTTTAAAGGACTTTGCACATACAGTCCAAAATTTTCGTAAACGTTTTTTTTTTATGACGGACGAAAATCTCGGAGGTATTGTGTAAATGTGAGGTCGTATTTATTTTTTAACATGCGAAGAAAAGTTAAACGCAAATTTTGGACTCAAAGTGCAATTCAATGCCCAAAGTTTTATAATGAGGACACTTCATGGACTCATTGTTTTAATAGAAGGTAAATTATTTTTCTCCGCCTTCCCCTTCACTCAAACCCGTTGACATTAGAATTCAAATGAAAATGATTTGGATGATTTACGAGCTTTCTTGACCACCTGAAACTCCTCTCAGAAGTCCTTTTCGGACATGTTCCAGTTTATTTGGGAGGACATTCTCAATTTGGCTCTCACAAGCTTAAAGAAACCTGTACATGCACCCTCAAGTTAACTGAAAGAGTCACTGTTCAAATCCTGAGTGTTAACAAGCAGTAATTACACAAATTACACTGAAAATACACAAGCCAGACACACACGCACACACATGCGCGCACACACACGACCAGTGCCTCTAATCTCAGAGTTCAGTGGTTTCAGCCGGTTCATCTTGAAACAAAGAGCCCTTCATGAGTTTATTTTGATGCACTTAGTAGCAAGAGCTTCCTATATGCAGGACTGTATCTCCTGTTATGTTTGTGCAAATAATCGCAACTCGCGGCCTTTGGAAAGACTGAAATCGGAGTCTACAATCATTTCTGTTGGGTCTCCGCAATACAGCACCCAGAAAGTAAAAGTGACATTTCCTTGACAAAATCAAACCAACAAAAAAACGTGTAAGCACAGATGATGCAACAGTCTCATACAAAATCCTCATAATATCTCACAACACATTTTCAAAACCTGAACACCACCGCTTTTCTCCCCTTTCCCTACATGATGGCAAACAACAGCGGAGAGAAGGATTTATTCGGGCTGGTAAACACCCAGATAATCACTAAACTGACTGGAGGTGTTTAACAAGCGCTGTAAAACTACACATTAAACACGCGGTTGTTAAAGTAGTGCACGTGCATGGAGACAGAGAGAGAGTACAGTTAACCCTTCAAGTGTTTGTATCAGCGATATGATCACATGCTAGAATTAAAATGCATTAAAACTACATGACATGTTTTTATTAAACTTAAATAAAATGAAGGAAGACTAAACAAAACGTCTGTTACAGTATCTCATAATCTGATAAGATGAACTATGTCTAGACTGTCTGTTTTCTTTAAAAGTCATGTGTTTGCCAAGTCTGCACACACACATTGACTTTCTCTCGCACATTTCCGTCATTCTACAACTGTAAGGAACAGTAAACCGATACACAATACTGTGAAACGGACACAAGCGTTTCAGCTTTCTGTTGTTCCTGCTATTAAAAGTAAAGGCACAGAACTCAAAATTCAACATGAACTATACTCTTAAAGGCGACATGACAATTAAATTTACCACACTGTAAATACAGAACACACTATTATACTGTACATACAACTAAGGCTGTCCCAATGATTAGTTGTTGCGTTTATAACGATTTATTGTCTGTTTTGGGGCTTTTACATTTAATTCTCGCACATTTTTTATTAGGCTTTGAAATGACCATATTGTTCTGAACATAAGATATATTTATGTATTTTTGGAAATACATTGGAAAAAATGGGGTCGTCGTCCAGGTGTAGGCTTTTACAAGTCAATAATACAAACGCCAAGTACTTGTAAATTGAGTAAATTGATCAGGCGTGAATTGAAGCCACCATTAAAATCAGTCATAGAAATGCTTCAAGATAACAATAAAATCTTACTTCTATGTTAATACAATTTTGGTAGAGTGGTTATGCCATTGAGATTAGTTTAAAGGGGTCACATGACACGGCTAAAACGAATATTCTGATTTGTTTTAGATGTAATGCAATGTGTATACGCCAAAAACGCTGTAGTTTCCCACCTCTCGAAAACGAGGTGATTTTTTACAAAGCTCTTCACTCTGAAAAGCGAGGTGTGTTATGATTGGCCAGTTAACCATTGCGTAGTGATTGGTCGAATACTGCAAGCGTGTGGTGGAAATGTCACGCTTCTTACCATATTTGGAACATCAGATTCCAAAGCAATTATACTCACAGGTACGCCCACCTTACTTGCGTATACATTTCGGCGGTCTTAGTCATCTCATTCCATGAACTGACGTAGATTTGTGGGGGTGTGGTTACACGAGGCGTTTCAGGCAGGTCTGGATGAGCATTAGCTTTTAGATAGAATGCATCTTTTGTTCCGAAACTTTCATTTTTGCAATTTTACGTGTCTAATACATGCATCTCCAATTTATAACACACCAAAGACACAGAAAAACACGTATTCACGCCATATGACCCCTTTAAATAATATTAAATTGTACTGCAGGTTATTTTTATGCTATAAGCGTTTACGTTTTTTGTGATGGTGGTACATTTTACAAGCATTACCACAGCTCCCCCTTGTGTCTTCTATAGAGATGTGAAATAATTGTGATGATCTGAAACCATCACGATGAGACAAAACAATCGCAATGAGACGATTATTTAATAATCCTGACAACCAGATTTACTCAAAAACGGACTATGAAAGTGAAATGGTTTATGAACAGCATTTCTTTAGGAATTTAGCAAGAAAACATGTCTTTTGCATCTATACGTGACAGAAGAAAACGTTATTGCTCAGATGTCGCTCTTCAGATGTGTTTCAACTTAGTCTCAGATGTTTCTTTTAAAACTGCTTCGAAGAAAAACAGGTAAATCAGTTGTATGAGTTTGGGTAAATTTTATGAGAAATCTTTGAAATCTTTTTTTTGCAGATTTGGTAATCTGGGCCTTCGTGACACTGTTGTGAAACTCTAATAGAGACATTTGTGATATCCTGATAACACGTTTCCATCATCTATCAAATCCTCTTACGAAACTGAATTGATACAATGTCATAAGATCGCTGTCTCTTATCTGTTTCTGGGCTTGTTGGAGCAAACAAAATGTTAATGCTCTCAGCTCATTTGTCAGCGTGGCACCTTCACGATAAGAGAATATCAAATGAAATCCTGTGTCAGTAGGTCATGTGTCATTCTCAGCGAGCTCGCAAACACCAGACGAATATCTCCGTCTGTCTCGCAGGCATGAGAATCACTCTGCGAGAGAGTACGATGGAAACCGCAGACGCCCCAAAGCATAAAAGATACACCGAACATCACATTCATGACTGCGTCTTTACTGTTTTCTTTATATCAAAAGGATACAAAAGTGAAAATTTGTTTTCGGAAGGCCTTGGAAGAGAAAATTCCAAGGAGCTTTGCAGAGAAAACGAGAAGTTATGTTTAAGATCCGAGTGTAGTGTTTCACACGACGCCTCTGGGATGTGCCATTCCAGCCAACGCTTTATGAAAAACAGCTTCGGAGAGAGAGAGAGAGAGAGAGAGAGAGATAAGGGAGGACAAGGGGTGAGACTAAAAGAGGAAACGCAGAGGAGGTGAGAGAGAGAGCGCGACTGTGAAGATGAAGTAGGTGGAGGGATGCGACAGAGAAAGAAAAACAGATGAAATGCGAGGAGACGTCTATGTGTGCGAGCAGAGATCCTGACGAGTTACGTGAAATAACACTGACAGCCCATAAAAACACTTGGTTAACTGTAGGTTGCAGGATGGGCAGGATAACTCTCAACCTGCGCTGTTCTTTCGGAGGGGATTAAATACTGTGCTATGCATCTGCAGTATCTCCTGTTGAGAATAAAACACACTTCTGTGCCATTCGCTGTGACTTCACAATATAGACGTGCGGGCGAGTATAAATTGAGAAAAAAAAATGCTGGTTTATTTTCAACTCGTAGGGACAAAAAGGCATAATCCCAGCTGTCGGGTTACATTAACCATAACATTTTTATATTTGACCCAACAATGGGTTTGAGTCTAGTATTTGAAACAAAGGTAATTAACACCTTCGAGTTGTTGCAAATCTGTGTATATGTATTTGTTCTTTGTTTTGTTCTTTGTTTACCACATAAAACAACATTTACTGTAAGAGTAAAAACAAGAAAGATTTAAATCAGAAGTCAATTTTGCATAAAAATGAAAACATACATTTCAGTATTATGCATAAAAAATCAAATAAATAAAAATATTTTATATAATCTATCATTTACAACTATAAAGAGGCATTACCCATCTTTAGCTATGACTACTTTAAAGAGTTAGCGTGGATTTCCCAGACAGGGTCACATATGAATAATATTTGTTTAATCGCTTGAAAAAAACGCTTTTGTGATACGTGTACAATTACGTTAAAGTATCTTGAATAAATAAAAGTCTGACAATTTTTTTTAGGTAAACATTGAAAACTCCGGATTGCCATAGAAGGGTTAATTTATTTCACTAGTGTAAAAGCGGCTCTGCTGTTTGTAAGATTGAAATTGTATTTATAATCTCACTTGTATTCAGGATTTGAAAGCAAATGGCCACTGACATCCCATCAATGCTGTTACCCAGTAGAACAAAAAATATAGCATCTTAAATAAGTGTGTTTTAATGCCAATTTATGACACAGGACAATATTTTCTTATGTTTTCGCAAAAACAAAAAACAAACCACACAAAGAAATGCGAGCCATTATTTTTATAAAGCTTAATGAAAACCAGAAGAACCTTGCTTTAGAAATGGCATGATGAAAACTCAAGTTTACATGTCCTAATAGCAGAGAAAAGGAAGAGTACGAGGGAGGTAAAAAAAAAAAAACTACTGCATCACAGCTGAAGTACGGGACACAGCGAAAGGGAGAAAACGGACTGGAAAAATCTGATTGGAAAGGTTGGAAATGTTCATGATTCATTTCTGGCTCTCGCTCCACTCGTGCCTCCCTTTCTCTTGCTTTAACATTCCCTTATTTCTCATATACAGCTCAACCGAGACCTGTTCATATAAAAACCAAAACATCAAACCCATTTGAGAAGGCGTCTATAAACCGGAGAGCGAACGAAAGGACAGATTGAAAACCAAAAAGCCTTGCACTTGAAGATTAATTATAACGTAAAGTTTAAGATTGAAACAATTGCATGTTAGGTTACATCGTTAGTAAAATCTGATTTGTTTTCTTCAAATAGAAAACAACTTTTATGGATATTATTATTATTTTGTTTTGCGTTTTTTGAGCATTCACAATGTTCTAATGCACTTTACCACAAATATACGGATAGCTGGGCTCCTTCTGCCTACAAATAAACATATTAGGGAATATACTGGAAAATATAATGCAATATTTTAAATTAAACACTTTCATATACTGAAACCAAATGCTTTCCTTATTCAACAAATGAAAAGTGGCAATTCCTCATGTATCATTTATTATATTGCATTATTGTAATATATGCATTTTTCTATATGTTTTAAATATATGTATTTTAAATTACTTAATGTATTGACAGTTAATACATAGGAAAAATATATTTTCTTTGTGTAAGGTGTCTTTATGGTCCCACTCACCCTAATTGACAAAGCAACCAATCACAAGCGTGGTCTTGCAGCATGAGGCCCCGCCCCAAAACTAAACCCAGATTTACTTTTAGGTTGCGTGAGCATTAAATTATTACAAACAAGACCTCCATCTCTCCTCTTATCAGGCTCTCATAAGCTCTGTGCTGACCTCCCTAAAACCCCTAAAACCCCTCTGACCCGCCATCAGCCCTTTCATGTCCTCTACTTACAGGCTTAATCCCTGCATATTTACATCTTAAAACTTACAGAGATCTTCAGATGGCAATGAAATTAAAAAAAGGTTCTCCAGTGTAAAAGACTTCAGGCCTAAAACGAGTGACGTGATGTAAATATCTCTTCTCAAACTCTTTGGAATGTCCTGGTTTGCCCCTTATATGTCCCACCCATCTTCTGCACCAATCAGAACGCAATCTTTCGCCCGCATCACTTTATGTTTTTACTCCCGTGTCTCTGGCCAACATCAGTGCTAGCTGGAGCACTTCACTATGAGATTTACAGGCTGTGTGTTCTGGCCAGGTGGACTGACGGTACCGTGGGGACGGGCTTGTTTAAAAAGAGTGCCGTCAAATCAGCTTTAATGAGTAAAAGAGCAGCCCGCTGGAAGAGGGTTCTTACCCATAATGCATTTCACATCTGAGGGGGAAAAACACTGTTAGCTAACGAGCTGTCTGAAAGTTGAATCGGCGTATGCGTGCTTTAAGAAACACAAACACCTTTTCATGAAACCTGACTTTAATAAAGCATCACAAAAACAAGTTGAAGTGTGACTGACAGTCCAATGATGACTTCATCAGACCCTCGGTTAGATCAAACATCACATGACTGTCTAAGAGCGCAAATGCAGGCGCGAACGCTTGCTCGTGTGTTTTTGCTCTAACAAATTTAGGACTCAAAGGGGCTATAGATTTACCTTCCAATGTGCCATTAAACTGCTGACTATAAACATGTCGACAGTGTAGCTTCGACTGACTTGCCAAGCGAGATTCCAACTGTGTGATTCGAGCGAGAGTCAAATCGAGTCATCAAAAAGAAAACTGACCACAATTTTATTTATAATTTTACGATGCATCCTTGCGATACATCTCGAACGAATTTGCCATTCAAATACTTGTATAGAAAATGTTTTTAAAGAGTAAAGCAGAAAGGCAAGAAAAATCAAGCAAAAAATAGAGAAAGAGCAAAACGAAGTAAAAAACGAAAAAAAAAGCTTCCGTATTTTAAATACATAAGAGTAAGGGGGGTAATTTTTACTGGGACAGGGGGGACATGTCCCCCCCACTTTTCAAAATCCTGTTCGTGTCCCCCTCACTTTCAGATTTGTTTGTGATGATTTTTTAACCACATGCCGTCATCGCCACGGAGAAGAACAAGGATCGAGCAGGGCACTTGATCACTGAAATATTCAATCACGTGGTTTTGATTTGAATAAGTGAAAATACGCTTTTACGTGGTCGTTGTTTCGGTATGGCTATGTTAAGCTGTTTCCTTATAATGGACTTCTATGGGGAAGAAACACGTAATGCGTGATTTATTACTTTTTTAGTTTAATAACAGCAGTTAGTGTTTATGACAAGGTACGTGAAACCTCTTTATGCCTTTTAGAAAGTCTTTCTGACTGCAGATTGAGGTTTACAGGCAATGTTTTCTCTGTCAATACTCGCATTTCCCCTCTTCATGAACATCAACTTTTGCTACACAGTAAAAACACGTTTTGGTTTCATGGCTTAACCAATTTAGGCAATGCAAACCATAAGTATATTGAATTTGTGATAGGATTCCCCAATTTTGTGTCCCCCCCGCTTCTCAAACCAAAGTTACACATTTGAATAAGAGCAATTATTAAAAACAGTTGCGAAACAAATTTAGTGAAATTGTGCCGTTTTGTGAACTACAGATGAGCAGAGATGTGCATTTCGTCTACAGTTGCGAAAACGGTTAGATTTCTTTGTTCTGAGAACTCTAGAAAACTTTGCCTATTGTATAGTCCTCTCGGAGCTTCATAAGTTTCAGCGATTCGACTGTTTGTGTTTTGTTTCTGAGCTCTGAGGCTCTTCGCAGAAGCAAAGCCCTGCAGTTAAATCCATTGGGTTATGTAAGGTAAAGCCCTAAATCTCCAAACGCCTGATGTTCTATATTACTGTAATTGCAAATGAAAAAACTCCCCGAGCACGGTGGAGGACGCGGGGGGAGTCCAGAAGAGGAGCAGGAGAGGCGCAACAGGTTTGCAGATGACCTACTTTAGCTCATTTCAGTCTTCTACGCTTTCCAGCGAGAGGGAGAGAGAGAGAGAGAGAGAATGAAAAATCAACATGTGAGCAAAGCCACATTAATACAATTCTGCCGTCTGGATGTATTTAGTTCTCCACGTGACACTTCGCCGACTAAAAATGTGAAACGCCAAACCGCACAGAGGACTTAAAAACGCGTACCGTTAGTACCGCGATGACTGCGTTTGATCACGGCGGGATTTCGTTGGCGTGAGCGCCAAGTATCGACTTCACAATCAACTGCAGACCATAAAAAAGCGAGCTGATCAACTGCAGGAATTTTTCATAATCAGACGCCTGCGGGCCTGCACGTAACGTGAGAAAACTTGCAAACTGTTAGAAAAACTGAAACCATTTACAGATATGAATAATACGAGGCTTCTTGGATGTTTGTGAACAAGTGTGGTTATGGAAATTAGGATTTCTTTTACTATGTGAATGAATTAAAATTGTGTGTGTGTTGTGTGTCTGTGCATGTGTCTGTACATCGTAAATGATGGTGGTCAAGTGTTTCAGAGATGAAAAAAGAACCCAATCAGGGGCTTCATTAGAGGAACCAGAGATCTTCACCGTCATTATGGTGTTCTTCAGCTCTCATCTTCCCTTCTCCATGGGATAATTCAGCATGTGATTTCACTTACTGTGGATTATGCCTCGCATCCACAAGGAAAGGAGATCCGGCATGGGCCCGCCGGAGCGCTCGTTTCTGTTCCCATTCTCGTTTGTGGGAGCGCTCGGGATGAAAAGAGATTCTCCTGCATTTTTTTGCCCTCGTTTTAAATTGCGCCGCTCTGAACTGCACATGTGGGTAGCTGACCGCATCTATCCCCGAATCAAGCGGTCTGAGCCACGAGGAAAAACTGAGAAACCTTCTCATCCTAAAGACAGGATGAGCTGCTAGCGTACAGATCAAGACTCCAATAGGAGAGTCCCCCTTTTTTTTAAGGGATAGTTCATCCAAAAATGATTTTTTTTTCTTCATTTACTCAAACTCTTGTCATTTCAAACCTGTATGACTTTCTTTCTTTCTTCTACGGAACACAAAAGAAGAAATTTTTAATAATGTTGGTAACCGAACAGCGGCGGTGCCCGTTCACTTACATTGGCTTTGTGTCCATAAAATAGTGAATTGTGAAATGGGTACTCGTTGTTCGGTTACCAACATTCAACAGGTTTGAAACAACATGAAAGAAAGACGACAGAAAAAAATTACTTGCATTGGCTTTGTGATACCGTCATTGTTCGGTTACCAAAATATCCTTCAGATTTGAAATAACACGAAAGAAAAAAAGAAAGAAAGAAAGAAAGAAAGGAGGATGGAAGGAAGGAAGGAAGGAATAAAGAAAGAATAAACAAAAGAAAGAATAAACAAAAGAAAGAAAGAAAGGAAGATAGGAAGTAAGGAATGAGGAAAGAAAAAACTAAAGAAACAGAGAAAGGAAGATAGGAAGGAAGGAATGAGGAAAGAAAGGAAGGAAGGAAGGAAGGAGAAAAGGAAGAAAGAAAGAAAGAAAGAAAGATAGAAAGGAGGGAGGGAAGAAAGGAAGATAGGAAAGAAGGAGAAAAGGAAGGAAGGAAGAAAGAAATTCACTTGCATAGGCATTGTGTCCATACATACAAGATATACATGTTTGAAATAACAAGAAAGAAAGAAAGAAGAAAGAAAGAAAGAAAGAAAGAAAGGAGGAAGGAAGGAAGGAAGGGAGGGATGAAGGAAGGAAGGAAGGAAGGGAGGGAGGGACGAAGGAAGGAAGGAAGGAAGGAAGGATGGAAGGGAGGGATGAAGGAAGGAAGGAAGGAAGGGATGAAGGAAGGAAGGAAAGAAGGAAGGAAAGAAGGAAGGAAGGAAGGAAGGAAGGAAGGAAGGAAGGGAGGGAGGGAGAGAGGGATGAAGGAAGGAAGGAAGGAAGGGAGGGAAGGAAGGAAGGAAGGAAGGAAAGGAGGCAGGGATGAAGGAAGGAAGGAAGGAAGGAAGGAAGGAAAGGAGGGAGGGAGGGAGGGAGGGAGGGAGGGAGGGAGGAAGGAAGGAAGGAAGGAAGGAAGGGAGGGAGGGATGAAGGAAGGAAGGAAGGAAAGGAGGGAGGGATGAAGGAAGGAAGGAAGGAAAGGAGGCAGGGATGAAGGAAGGAAGGAAGGAAGGAAAGGAGGGAGGGAGGAAGGAAGGAAGGAAGGAAGGAAGGAAGGAAGGAAGGGAGGGAAGGAAGGAAGGAAGGAAAGGAGGCAGGGATGAAGGAAGGAAGGAAGGAAAGGAGGCAGGGATGAAGGAAGGAAGGAAGGAAGGAAGGAAAGGAGGGAGGGAGGGAGGAAGGAAGGAAGGAAGGAAGGAAGGAAGGAAGGGAGGGAGGGAGGGAGGAAGGAAAGGAGGCAGGGATGAAGGAAGGAAGGAAGGAAGGAAAGGAGGGAGGGAGGGAGGGAGGGAGGGAGGGAGGGATGAAGGAAGGAAAGAAGGAAGGAAGGAAGGAAGGAAGGAAGGAAGGGAGGGAGAGAGGGATGAAGGAAGGAAGGAAGGAAGGAAGGAAGGAAGGAAGGAAGGAAGGAAGGAAGGAAGGAAGGAAGGAAGGAAGGAGGGAGGGATGAAGGAAGGAAGGAAGGAAGGAAGGAAGGAAGGAAGGAAGGAAGGGAAGAAAGAAAGAAAGTATGAATAAAAGAAAGAAAGAAAGTAATGGGTGATATAGTTCTTGTACATCATAGGTTTTATAAATAGCACATCAAATTCTTCCTCTGTAGTGACTGGGCCAAGAGTTACAAAAAGACGACCTTCCGCCGCTTTAAACCTCCAGAGAAAATCTCCATTACGCTCAAACACGCAACAATGGAGCTCGTCTGACAGCATCTAAAAGGCCTGACGTCTCTTTCAGGTCAGAGACGAGAAACAGAGCAGGCACATCTTTCTCCTCCAATCGCTCTCTCACTAGCTCATAGAAAACCACAACCATGTTATGCGAAAGATTCAAAATAATAAAATAGTCAACGACAAATATAAAATTGCAATCTATTTGATGTGAACATAAAAGAAGATATTTTGAGAAGTGTGGGAGTCAATGGAGTTTAGTGTTGTTTCAAACATTCTTCTAAATATCTTCTTTTGTGTCCCGCAGAAGACAGTAAGTCATACAGGTTTGGAATGACATGTGGGTGAGTAAATGATGAACGTATTGTATGAAGCCTAACGGTGGTTCTCATTATTGTAATACATCAATTACAGTCAATATTACTGTAATACTAAACCATCAATATAACGATTAACATGATGTATAAATACTTGAACATGTAAATAAGATGTCATTATTTTTTCTCAATATGTACTGTGAAGTCACTTTGAATTAAAGCATCTGCCAAGACCATAGACATAAAAAATGAAAAGCATTGTTGAGAGATGCTAATATCGTTTGTTCACTCCATTTGAAAAGCGTATTATTCTAGCGCCTGTTTCTGGGTTGACTTCGCATGTGATTGACCTCCGTCAGACAGCGCAGAAAAGCGGACAAGCTGATCTTGGATCTGTTTCCGTGGAACACAGAAGCTTGGGTTTCTCTCTCTGTCGACCTGTTGCTGTCAGTCCGGGCGCCTGCGCTGGTTCACAGCTCCCCGGGCAGAGAGCGAGAGCGGCGCAGGAAAGACTTACTGCAGGAAATACCTCACAGATAGTCGCCCCGCCGGGATCATAAGACGACCGAACGAGAAAGCAGGGGGTGGGGGTGAGAATGCAGCTCTGGAAAAGCTTTCAGCAGAACGAGGCCCTGAGCGGCTCTTCAATTAGAGTTATACGAGACATCGTATTGCGGCTCTTTCCGTACAATCTGCTTGCTTTTGCTCATTTCTCCAGTCGCCAAATTGCAGACGCATTCCCGAGCCGCTCGTGTACCAGCGAACGGGAGAAGGGAGCGATTCCACGGGCCGCGAAAACGTTCAAACGTGAGTGGCCCCGGAGACGACGCTAGAGGGTTATTGATATATCAGAACCGTGTAAAACGTCCTTGGTTTTAAAGATCCGGCGAGGTGTGGTGCATGAAGAGGGCTCGAATGACTAATTTGTGGGAAATGAAACGAAAATCACCTCATTTCAGCGTTTGAGATTTTTCACGAAAAATGCACAGAACGGGTTGGATGAAGGCCAACGACCGGGGTGGTAGAGCCGATCATGGCGAAGGCCAAACCGATGCTAGAATGGAAATGGCAGCGATGAAAACCAAAGCCTAAATCAAAACGCTCATGTTATTGAATTCAGTGAACTAGGCCAACGGTGAGGTGCTCCTCCAACAAAAGCTATCAACTAATGTAGTGCTCATGAAATAGAATACCATCCTAAATACCACCTTTTTATTGAAGCCTAAATGATTACGAACCGTATAACCATCCTATAAAAGCATACACAAACAACCTAGACGTAGTGAAGTCGTCCTTATGTCAACCTACGTGGGTCTGCAGAGAGCATCCCCAAACTTCACAAACTGTCAGTAACTTCCTCCCTCGCGTCCAAAAGCGGCAAACGCAAAACAGAAATAAACAAAAGACTTATCGGCAGCTTCATCAATACAGCTGTCAAAATCAATTCTTGACGTTACACCCCTCCAGGTGTTTCTGATTCATACATTTATGTCTGTTTTTTCCATCATGTCATAATATTGAACATGATTTTGCCTTTTATGAGTTCCGCATGACGACGGTCAAGACCAACAGATGAATTTCGTCGTTATTGATTATAAAATGTGGATCACTTGGATGCAAACGGACATGCAATAACTGTATAATAAATAATAATAATAAGTACATAAAAAATGTGTGTGATTTGCCGGCACCAATGGCCCTGTGGTTAGTGCGCCAAATATAGCGCCAGTGCACTTGTGGCCCGACCAGAGTTCAGTTCCCGTCTAAATTGTCATTTGCCGGTCCCGCTCCCCTGTTTCTACATGTAAACTCTTTCCTGTCTGCTCTCCACTGTCCTTTGGTATTTAAGCCAAAAGCCCTTTAAAACAAAACAAAAAATTGGACTATTAGCTCTCAGCTTTATCGCACCTAGATGCTTTATATTCTCTGTGACAATTTACCCCATGTGACCCTGGAGTTCCCTTCATATTTACAATATTAATCTGGGGAAAAGCACCGCCCACCCCCAAAACACTAAATATCAGGTGATCCCAGCTTCTGATAGAATCGCAGGATCAAAGCGGATCAAATACAGGAAATGTGCAGATTTCTGCCAAAACCCATGCAAGCGTCAATCAGAGACATACAACACTTACTGTAATCGCTCTAATCACCGTCTGTCACTCTCTCTCTCTCACGTACAATCCCTGTAAGACACTCTGCAACATCAAAGCATTGCCAAAAATAAATCTGAACTGATTTCATCATTAAGAAGCTTGTTTATTTTATTTTTTTGACATTCACCCCACTAAAGCCTGTCTGTATGCGTGTTGGTGTGAAAATACCATGTGGAGGATTATAGTGTTTGAACGATGCTGTTCAGCTGGAGCTTTCAACATGCGTTTTTTTGTCACTACCTAAACTGCACATTTTAATTTTCAGTTTCAAAGATTTAAATACATAGTTTTGTTCAAAAATAGAAACGCTTTCATTGTTATTCAGCCTCATGTTATTTCAAATCTGTATGACTTTCTTTCTTTTACAGAACACAAAAGAAGATATTTTGAATAATGTTGACAACCAAACAACACCGAACCCCATTGACTCACATTGTGTAAACACAAAACCACTGAGACATTTCTCAAAATATCTTCTTTTGCGTGTAACTGAAGTCATGTAGCTACAGGCTTATGATGACAGAATTTGTATTTTTGTGTGAACTATTCCTTTAACTAGTGTTCTAAAATTGTGCAAAATAAATTTGTCCGAAATTTAGCGGGATCTAATGGTGAGGTTGTGAATTGCAACCAACGTCATACTCCACCGCTAGCCCCTCCCTTTTGAAATACTACAGTGGCTGACACAGGACAAAGATGTTGTCACGTTTTCACTTCTTCTACGGTGTATGTAGATAGAAATAAGGTAATAAAAACATAACACTTCATTATGTAAGTCTTTATACACCTCTGAATACATAGTTATGTATAATATAGTGCATTTCTGTTAATAGATCCTCCAAAAAAATGACATACTGGACCATTAAAGAATAAAATCTTTAGAATGAAAATAAAGAGAAAGAGTGTGCAAGCTTTTCGAAACTGGTTGTGTAGTTTAGAAAACAAAGATGATGAGCAGTGGTTTATCTTCTATCAAAAAACAGTAGAACAAACTTTTGAAGGCACTGAGAGAGAGAGAGAGAGAGAGAGAGAGAGAGTGGTGAGAGAGGTTAGGTGGTGTGTGTTTTCCCTCTGGCTGGTGAGGGTCAGGTCTCTCCAGTATAAACACATGCCTTCATGGTTCATACATTTCCTGCTTCTCTCCTCAGCCCAGCGCCAGGCCACACAAGCACAGGACACCACACAGAGAACACACACCAGAGATGAGCCCGAGAGAGATCCTGAGCACAAATGTCTTTCATACAAACCTCTCTGTATTCTGTAGCATTTTCACGCTGAAATCTTGACATGAATCCCAAACTAGACTTCAAAACAGCAGCTGAGAAAGTTTCCCATTGCAATCAGGATGTATTCAGTTTATATGAACAGGGTTACAGCAGTCACACTGTCAGCAAATTCAGTGGGGGTGTACTTCTGTAATATCAGCTTTTACAAACTTTGCTTTTTAATTTATGCATTTACTGTAGAATTCAAGGTCAATTAACATAACCTTAAAGGTCCATTGGGTAATTTTTTTGAAAGATCTATTGCCAGAAATGTAATATAACATACATAACTATGACTTCAGAGGTGTATAAAGACCTTACACAATGAAGCGTTATGTTTCTATAACTTTAGAATGAGTTACTTCTATCTACATACACCGCGGGTCCCCTTACATGGAATTCACCATGTTTTTTCTACAGTAGCCCTAAACGGACAAACTGCTACGGAGCATTTCGTTAATACGTTTTCTCCTTCCGCATAGACTTGAAAACGTAACAACATTTTTGCCCTGTGTCAGCTTGTTGTGCTTCGACTGGGAAGGGTGAGCGGTGGAGTGAGCCGTTGGTTGCAATTCACAACCTCGCCACTAGATGCCGCTAAAATCCCCGCATTGCCCCGTTAAACCAATAATCATTTCACAGCGAACACAATGTCAACATATGTACAACATATATACTCTACGTCTTGAAAAAATTTAAAGAGTAAGTAACATTAGATCATGAAAATTACATTTCATACAGTCTGTTATGTTGCCGTGTTTGAAAGTAAGCTGTCTGCCAAGTTGTAAGTCTGAAGGTGAATAAATAAAGTTATTGGCTTGTCAAAAAGGGAGTCGACTCTAAATCACGCAAACGAGACGTGACCTAGCACGAGTCTCTAACCACCGCGTATCTACGTCACTAGAAATAGTTGCCACCTACGTTTTGCTGGGACTGCTGCAAAACTTCCCTCTCCTGCCCCAAAACACTGTCGCTCGTTCGTGATGCATGTGCATCATGTCTAGAAGCTGTCTTGTACGTTGTGAAACTAAGTGCGTCTTATTTAAACTACCAAAGCAAGAACTTCTGAGGAAAAAATGGTTACAATTCATTTTTCAAACTACACCAAAAGAGTGTAACCCCAGGGTTTTACCGTGCACGCATCCATTCACCGAAGATTGATTCAATTATATTGCCACGTTTAACTATCCTTGAAAGAGGGGGCAATACCAGCCTTATTTGGACCTGTTAGCTCCATCGAATCACAACCTGTACGTGTGACTATTTATTTTTGTATGAACTTCAAGAAATATTTGTTGCCTCATGTCTGTGTTTAGACAATTCATATAACGCTAACGTTAATATGTACCGTTATTTCTGGGGTATTACTGTTTGTTTTTCTAGCTATAAACTCGGCTAATTTAAGTGTTCAATCTATTATCGTCTATCTATTATCTACTATCATCTTTGGATGTTTCTTCGTCAGACTCGTGCTCAAACTGTAAGGTAAAATCCCTGCCATCTCTATCTATACACTGTATATAATATATAACCTGTAAACCGTAAACCAGCAATGATGATAGGCGTTCCATTTGCGACACATGCTGAATGCGTTTGACCAATCACAACAGACTACACCATCTGACCAATTCCATGACAATAGGCAAGCGGATTGGAGGGGTTTAGGACGGATGAGAGTCAGTCAAGATGTAAGGTAAGAATAATTACCTATTATTACAACATAAAAGTGTTTTTACACCTTCTATGCACATAAACTTATTGTTGGACACTCCATAAACCAAAGAAGGACCCTAAAAATCATGTGTTACTTACTCTTTAATATAAATATATACACATCAATATATAAAGAACTGAATAAGTGTCTTCGGTGCTTTCCAGTTCACCTTTGAGAACACACCTCCTCCAAACTCTTTCCATGCTTGATGGAGTAAAAAAAGCCTGAGGGTCTTTCAATCCGATGGGTAGGATCGTTTATTTTTGCTATTCTATACGGTTCATATTCCTCCAGCAGAATACTGAAGTCACATTACTCAACGCCGTCCATTAGAAACGTTCAATATTGGGAGACAGTTTAATGAAAGCTGTGTGTGTTTCAGACTGATATTGCGTCTAATCCTCAGGATGACTGTTTGCATACATGAAACACTGTGTGTGTGTGTGTGTGTGTGTGTGTGTAACCCACATAAGATTCGTGCCTCTAATGCTGGGCCACAACTTTATTTTGCACTCTTTCCATTTCTCTCTCTCTCTCTCTCTCTCTCTGACATCAGAGGTTGAGCAGGGCGTCTGCTTTTCATTCACTGGTAATGACTTAAGTGAAGTCATTCTTTGGAGAACAAACTAAATGACCCTGTTGTTCTCTCCCATCTTTCTCCTCCTCCCTCTCCCGTGTCACATTGTTTTGGGCTTCCCTCGTTTTAAACCACGACCGAGGCTGTGGAAAATTTCAACCGCCGCCTCAAGTCAGCTAGGCGGAGAGATGACACATGTGCTACGACTGTGCATAAATACTGCGGTGCGGCACATGTGTGCGAGGCCATGTGTGTTTGCATTCAACATCAGTCAAAGTGGAAAATAAAATATGTGACATATATTCCCTGAGCTAACCTACTTGGAGACGCTACGGTTTCTTTGCCGAGCCACCAGGGGGGGTCGTGTGCCAGGAGAAAGAGAGTGCAAAAGGCCCTTGGGGAAACAAATAAGAAAAGTCCTCCGCCAAAGCATTAGTCTGTTGAATAACTGCTGGATGTTTATGTTTGCATAACGCTCGCATGCATGTTACCCAACAGCTCCAGTAAACTCCGCCATATGGCTGCTGTTCCGATGTAATTGAAATGTAACGCAAATGTACGACGCTTAAAGCCTGGCCTGATTGGATATCTTATTTTCGGCTTTGATAACTCATTCATAATGTCGCCTCGAACTGTGTGTGCAAGGAAGCCAATGCAATTCACAACTTTAAAGCCCAAACACAGACTGTATATTTCTATGCAATGGATGTATGTTGTATTTTTTTGCTTCATCTGTTTTAATTTGACATGGTTTCTGAATAAAGTAGAAAAGTATGGACTGAAGAGTGACTGGTCTCATTAGACAATGATTACAGCAACATCTGTCAGCCTCTGCCTGTAATCTGTCTGTCTGTGTGTGCATGTGTGCGTGTGTGTACATGTGCGCCCGCAAACTTGCAATCTCTGAGGTTAGCGGTGGGCCATGGCTGAACGCAGCATGGCTTTTATTAAGATCATTACTATCAAGCTATTGTTTTGATTACACATAAACCAAATATATTCAGGGCGTAAACAAAGAATCCATTTTACAAGCTCAATAAAATGTAATGTTGCCCTGACAAACCTGCGTTGCTTCTACCCATGAGGTTTGCCAATTTACCAACAATTACTATCATTTAAGACGTGTACATAACAAGACAACGATTTATTAGTCAACTACTCATATAAATACAGTATATATAAAAATGTATATATATAAAATGAATGTTATAAAGTAATCCAACAGCAATGTGAAAGACTGAGAGCGTGACAAGATGCATGAAAATTGTGCTTAAATTGTTATAAGATAAAAAAGTCCTAAATCCTAAATCCTAAATACAGGTAGAAAATTTTACTTTTGTATTGCTTAAAAGTGATTATGAACTTTTCTTTACAGTTTTCGGGATCTGAAAAATTAAGAGCATATTTCTGTTAGTTTCACATGTTTGTTTCTCATTTTTACATTTTCTGCAAATACATGCAAATTTTTATTTGGAATTCGAAAAAAATATATAGTTAGTTGTATAAACCTATATGGTCATGTTACCTAAAAACATTCACTAAATTCACTAAAAACTAAAAAGGTCTAAAAAAAAATTCAGTGGCTGTATTTATAAATATGATTAAATATATAAATAATATAGATAGTTTAGATAAATTATAGATATAAAGAAAATAAAATATATAATAAAAAATATATTTTATATTATTTCTGTTCTCATTTTTGTTAGTTTTTCTGTTTCTCTTTACTTTATACAGTATAGTTATGTATGTGTGTAGGCAAAATGTTTTTTTTTTTAATTCATAATATGAAATTTATTTTAATATATTTTTAATTACATTTACAGAAAATGAAAACCGGTCTCTATAACAAAAAGCAATGTTTTCATACTGCAATGCTGCACTGAAGCAAGTTTATAGAAGTTTATAGACTGAGCGCGCCTGGACCGCAGTTAACTTCCAGTTTGTGGATCGGTTAGGCTAGTGGCTAATATTACAATTTATATATTTTTTCATTTATATTTTATTGTATAATAATTGTATATTAATTTCAATAAATAAACAATTTGTTAAATAGGTTGTGTAGCTTTATCGCATTTTTACCATTATCGCAACGTTTTTTCTACTGGTAACTTAAAATAATACTGAAAAGACATGCTTTTAACTTCCAAGCTAATGTAATGGTTATTTCTTTGGCATGTCTTCATACATAATCTGCATGGACTCTTTGCGGACGTGCACCGGAAGTTAAGTTTGGGTTACAAAAGCATGCAGGTGCTTTACATTGTTTATGTTGTTGCCTCTAAACATCCTAACAACATAAAGAAACGTTACTGTGCATGCACACTTTTGTGCCCGGAACTAAAAGTGCATGTAGATTATTTTTTAAAACAATCTAAAGAAACCGAGAAGAACCGTTATTTGGCTTAACTTGTCTCTCCAATATTTTGAATTTAGACTGCAATACCCAGCTCAACCGCTAGGTGTCAATGTACCATACGGTTTGTTTTAAATGCGACCGAATTACAGGACCCATTTAACAAATTCTTAAATCAACATTCAACAAATCATTTATTTATACAATAAAATATAATAATAATACAAATTAACATAAATCAAATCAAATATAAATAGTTATATTATTTGAGGCTACCCAAACCTAAACTGGAAGTTATCATGGCCCGGCGTGCGTGCATCTGATGAAACAGTCTATATTAACAGACACAAAATGTATGTTTGCGCTTGTAATGTAAAAAGCATTTAATAAATATTTGTCGAAATAAACCTGATTTTTAGTCACAGGTTTCATGTATCCTTAAATGCTCGCATTGCTGTTGGGTGACGTTATGTCACTGCTTTTGTCGGGATTCAACAGACACTGGAATGACCATAACACATGTACAAATGCATGTACCAAATGCAAAACTGGAGTGGTCTTTAAATCTTTTCCAGAGAGAAAAAAAACATGCCGCATTTCGTGCAACACCAACACTTTGCATAACTCAAGATATACAGTAGAATACTTCCTACTATAAAACAGAGATTTGTGCCCGTCATGCCTCAAAAAACCGGTACACCAAAGTGTCTCGTGTTTGAAAGTACTAAATTCAGAAGATGAGAGCAGGATTAAAGGCGCACAGACGAAACAAGTGGGAATGAAAGGAGAGGGTGAGGGGGTGTACGAGGAAGACAGACGGGACGTGGAGAGCGAGAATGGGAGAGAGGCAGACACGTGAGGGGGTTAAAAGTAACAGAGGGTTTATTGTTTACGATTCTTTAGGGAGGGGAGAATGGAGACGCACTGAACACTAGCCTGGCATAGCACGCAAGCCCCGGCCAAACCGGGCCGCGATCCAGCCTCTACCATGCAGAGAGATTGGTCTAAAAGACACAGTAAAACACACATCCGCATGAATAAAACGACAACTTACAAACACGGAAGTCTGGTTGCAATGTTGCGACTAGTTTTATATAAGTATAGTTGGATAGGTGACTGGTTAAGCTTTGGAAAAGCCGCTCAAAGACGGACGGTCTAATGGCCAGTTTGTGAGGCCTGGATATGCATGCATTCTCTTTTCTTTACTCTCTCTCTCTTTATTTCTTTTCGGTGACAGATTTTAACCAAATAGCAGCAAACAAGCAATTATTTCTGGCAGCCCCAATCTATGGTTTCCTTCCAAGAGCGAGCAGAGGGACGGGGGGCGGGGGTGTATGAAGTCACTCTGACAGATGGGATTTAAATCAATATTACATTATATGTCCTTATTTATTAAAAAAGAAACAGGAAACCCGAGCGAAAAAAGGGCCCAGAAGAGCAACTCTTGCTGATGGAATAATTGCTTCAAATGCATTTTTTTCGCTCTTCTATATCACTTTTTTCATTTCCTGTCACCCCCCCACACACACACACGTACGTACACACATCTCGTCTTTAGACACTGTGAACTTTGGTGTATAAAATAATGGGGCGAAACAGCGCAGAGTCTTAACAGAAACCATCTGGAATGGAGCTTGAGGACTGAAAAGCCTCCAAAGTTCCATTGTCAGAGAGGAAGAGAAGGTCCGGGGTGAAGATCGCTTTACGAAAACAGCTGCAGATGCCGGGATGATATACGCGTTCGACAAAGACAGCGAATTCAAGGTGTTATCAGGGACGAGCAAAACGGCGGACTTTGTCAAATCGATTAGCCAGTGAGTTGCATGAAGTCCACCAGTTGGTCTTAAAGAAACAGTTCGCTCAAAAATAAAGTACATCCCACCTGAATCCTACGTGAACGTCCTTAAAAGGATGGGTCACCCAAAAATTTAAATTCTGTCATCATTTTCCTAAACATCATGGTATTTCATACCTGTGCAAATTACTTTACAAAGATATTTGGAAGAATTCCTCAATATATCTCACCTTGTGTTTAAAAGAGCAAATAAAGCTTACAATATTTTTGCTTCTACTATGGTAGTTGATGATGTCCCAGAACTGAAAATTCCTAACATTCTTCCAAATATCTTTGTGTCCAACAGAACAAACAATGTATACAGGTTAAGAACAACTTGAAGGTCAGTAATTGATGAAAGGATTTTCATTTTGGGATGAACTATCCCCAAAGTCTGTTTACTGAAGTTGTGCCACTCGGCGGCCATGTTTGCAACACCTCTGGGCAGTTAATAGCAACTCCACAGTCCTTTCTATTTGACTTGGGGAAGGCAGATATTTTTACAATCACAATTAAACTTTACATGTCTTATTACTAATTTAACCTGAAATGAACTGTAACATAACCTGAGATCGCACAGGCTGACAAGTGCCTCACAAGAGCCCCACCCCAGAGAATCATCAGTCAATACTGATTGACGATTGGCTCATTTCACTGGAAGGCGGGACTTCCTTTGATAGAGCGGCAATATTGAGCGTTGCATTCCTCGCCATTCATAGTAACGGCAGTGTCGCATCTTGTTAATATTAATATCTTTGCTATCCCTTTAAAGAAATGCAATCATCGTATGGTTATTATTCAAGGTTTCTTAAAGGTATAGTTCACCCCAAAATGAAAACGAAATCAACCTCGACCCATCTCAGATGTTTATAAGTTAAGATGAAGAAAGAAAGTCACAGACATCTGGGATAAAAGGTGCCCATATGAAACATGGTTTCTCCTAGACGAGAATGAGATTAAATGGAGAGCAAGTGGAAAGTCATGCTTATGTCTCATCCGTCTCTCAGATATTTCTTCTGTGAAAAAGAGTCAGACAAATGTCTTCTGGGTGAGTAAATAATAAAAAGTTTTGGGGTGAACTGTCCCTTTAAGAAACCTTGAATAATTACAGTAGGCTGAATGTATAGGTTGTAACAAGTGTATAGAGTTACTTTTTGTCCTTTAAACATAAAAAAACTAAAACAGCACTAAAATCATTTAAATCAGAAATCATAATTCAAATCACAATCAAAATAAAAAAATCAACCCTTTCCAATGGTGTTCCATAATTCATGATGGGAAGTCATGCGTGTGAGGTCATGGTCATGTCGCATTGTGAATCCGCCAGCCCTTTACATTGCCATGTTGTGTGTTTGCCACTCTCGGGTTTGCGTTGGCATCCAACCAAAAACCAGCGTTAGCAGGCCCCAGTTTCTATGGCGACGGATCCAAATAGCACAAAGAACCGAATAGCATCCTGTTCTGTTTATCGGCAACAAACAGTGTCCTCAAGTGGGCCCTGGGCTTCAAGACAGTAGGACTCTATAAATTCAACATCGAATGAAATGATTTTTAAACACACATGCCTGTGTGTCATAAGTTCAGAATCAAAGCCCAGTTGCACTATACTTTGAGTTTAGATGAACAAGAAAGTCGACCTTTGTATTTGGAAAGCATCTTCTGATCGTGACCTTCTCGTGGACAGTTGTCATTGCATTACAACACGCACGCACAAACACAAATCCATGCACATAGAAGTTTTCTTACCTGTGTTCGAGATCACAGTGGAGCGGCAGCACATAAAGTGGAATGAGAAAAAAAACTAGATTTCAGTTTCATGTCACAACAGTTCAGAACTGAAATATAACCGAGTTCATGTGAACAGACCCGGCTGGCAGCGTTTGGAGTGTGAAAACGCTTCAGTACGTGCAGAAGTGCGAAAGTGTTTTTGTGCTGATGAGAGTGTGTGTGTTTAAGCGAAAAAAATCCTAATTGGAGTCTTTTGTCTTCACCTCCATCTGTAGCTTATCAATGCAAAGGGCTTCAACACCGGAAGGGCTTTCATTAGAATTGCAAGGCTTTTGCCTCGCATGCCGAGCGCTGAGAGGCTTATATGAGCTCACACTGTTATACACACATGAACACACACACACACGCACTTTTACTTTCACACACACATAGTAGCTCGCAGAAACGCATCGTGGCCATCGGATTTACAGATTTCTTCAGGAAGTCAAGTGACTGAAAGAATACTTCAAATGTAGATGTCTGTGCATTATAGTATTGTCTTGGTGTATCAAGCGCACCATGTGTGTGTGTGTGTTTTGTGTATTTGTGTTTATAAGTGTGATCCTGGATTGCATTGTTATCCCTTATAAACATAAATTTAAGTTGGCTTTGTTGTCTACATTTCAACATTTTTACTAAAGAGCTGCTAATGTAGGCAGTATTAACGCATGAAGGATCCTACATTGAGGTTAAGAAAGTATTTCAAGGAGGAGTTAATATAGCTCGTGCAATCCTAAATTACACTTGTCCACAGGAAAGAAACAAAAAGGTTGCATAGAGAAATGGCAGAACAAATAGGTAAAAATATAGTAAGTTAAACAAAAATGTACTGAGCAGCATATATGAAAATTTGCTTTTATTTAATTGAATACAATAAATATACAATATAATATTAATATAAAGTTAATATAAAATGAATTGTTATATTATAACAAACACAGACCGGACGTTAATGTCAGGTTTTAATGCACATTAAAAACTTTTTATCACTTTTTATTAACTTTCCTCCAAACCGAATTTTTTTCTCTGCGGTTTCGGCCTGAGATCAGGACTGTATTGACTATCCTATGGCCAGGCTTCCAACATTCAACGATCCAATCAATTCTTACAAGATTAAATCAAGCCCCCCCCCCCCCCCCACACATTTCGTTCTCAATCCAGAATCCGTCACACTCAGATAAACGTCACAATTTAGAAAAAAAATCTTTGCTTTTGTGTCGACTTTCATGCCATTAAAAAAAAACGAATCCAATACTTAAAATGAAGAACTGTAATCTTAAAGTGCAACTTAAATTTCTATGCTTCAACTTTTTTTAATAAAGTTCGCTCCTTATCTCATGGGAGGGAGAGAAAGGTGGGGGCAGAGGGGTCCCTCGGGTTGGGGTGAAGGGTCTGGAAGTGATCTAGCTCTGAGCAGAGAGTGAAGAAATACAAGCGGTTATGGAGGTGTCGGAGAACACAGGGAGGTGGGGTAGATTGTTTTAACCTCTGACCCTGACACACTTCACACTAAAGCTCTACCACCAACACGAGCTGGGCAGCATCTGTGAGCGCCTCTCCTCCTGATGTGATCCTCGAGTGACTGTGACAGCAGGGAGTACTGCTATTCACTGACTCTGAATGATGTCTTTACACCGACACCAACGCATGACTTCTACATAATATTTTGATAAAACAATAAAACAATTCACCCACAATGTCCTCCAAAAGCATTTATACTTGAAGTTTACCACGATGTATGACTGTCACAGCATTTCAAAAGATGCTATTTATCATAAAAGCTTTTATCATAACAAACTAAAAGGTGAATTATAATGTATGTACCATCCGATGCGACAAAATATTATCAACTAAAACTAAATCAAATAATATGGTCAAATAAATTGCCCCCAATAGACAAGCCTAAATGTTAGACTGTCAAAACACAAATCATACTTTAAGCTTTTGCTTTTTAGTTTATTAATTTGGACTGGTCTGTATTGATTTATTTTGGGCCAATGTTTTGTGGTTTCATCTTTAAAGAGAGAGAGAGAGAGAGTCATTCACAACAAAGCCGAACCCTCTCACCTGCATGTGCACACCCACAATAAATCACAAACACGTGTCCAGCAGAAATCATCGTGATAAACCTTCATGTAAACATAGTAAACCTCACTACAGTTCAGACAGACACACACAACCACATAAATAATAAACCTGACAGTCGGCAGGTCCGAGGTTAGCTGGAAGATTCACTTCAGCCCGCTGCACACACAAACACACGGAGACTAAATGTGGTTTTATAATTACGGTCCCGTTCTGACCCTGTGTGAACCGCAGCAGATTGAGGTCTAATCAAATCCCACATACACAACAAACACATGTAAACAACATTCAAAGAAACGAACAGGAAACACAAGATGAAAACCTGTTTCTGAGTCGAAAAATGAAAAGCTAAGTAAATGAAAGAAAAACGCCAAATGAAAAAGACGACCAAAGGCTGTTTATAAGCGATCTTATCTCCTGATGAGGAACAGCACGTGGATGAAGAAACTACTGTAAACACACAGCAGCACAATAATACTTCATTAGTACAGTTAAGCACGTCTGAGCCCTTAAAGTCCACACAGAAACTGCACAGAATAACACCACAGAAGAAGAAACGCCCGCAGTTTGTGCGGCTAAATATGCAGAAAAAATCTAAACTAACAACTCAAAGCAGAAAAATGAGGCTCTATTTAGATTTGACTCTTTTTTTTTTTTAAGCTGTTGCGGTCTATTTTACATTATAATCCTAAAGAGTAATCAGTGTTTTCAAAAAAGAGCCAGCGCCGGCATCTTTTCCTAAAGCTCAAAGCGTGTTTTGAAGTTGAAAACAGTTTTCTTAAAAAACGTCAAGCACCTTTTTCACAGCTAACCAATTTCAAGCGAGTAGCGAGACCTGTCGTTTTCATAACAACATACGAGGAAGGTGATTGGTCGAGCTGGATGAAGCTCGAAAAAATAAACTGGCGGCCGAAACACCAGTTGTAGCATAGTTTTGAATAAATGTTTAATTTTATACGAATGTTTAAAAGTTAAATTGTTACTTTCTATAACTTTTTATTGCATTTCTAGTGAGAAATTAGTATTGTAGTTTCTAAATATGTGATTGAATTATAAACAGAGAGCGTCTTTGCAATAACCAATTATTTTTTTTACTAAATAAGCGCCATTGTCAAACTTTTCTTGTCAAAAAAAAAAAGTCAAATGTGAACACAGCCTAACTCGCTTTACAATAAAATAAATCAGTTATTGAGCATAAAAATGGACAGCAACTGCAACTTTAAATAAAGAACAAAAAAAATTGTAGAACCCACTTTTACTTGTAAATCGCTGTCGAAGTGTAATGCACACACACACACACACACACACACGCACACACACCTACTGTATGACTGACTGCCAACACAGGACAACTTACACACACAAACACACACATGAAGTCGTGCATATATGATACACCTGATTTGAGAAGCTCAAATATACATTCAGATATGTACACAGAACACACACACATGTACAGAGCTATTCAACTGCGAATGGTTTGGTTGCTTTACACCCCGACCGCCCACCGACTCCTACACTCTTCCTTTCCGCCCAGTTCAAATCTAAACAAAAGAAACATCTGGTCTCTCTCTCTATTGGACCACGACACCGTTCTCCTGCAACTGTGCGTCAGAAAAAGACGTCATGCCAGATCGGTGTACAAAGATGTGAGCATTTGCCCATGTGCTCAACAACAACACAAGAAATCACAATTTACAGTCAGTCCGTCTCAGTGAAATGTGTTCTTAATTCAGATGAATTAAAGAAATGATGCAACTCAACCGCAAATGACACTTCAACGCAAGTGCAAAAATGCGGTCAAGAATTGAAAAAAAATCCACCTGCTACTTGGAAATTTTCATCAACTGACTGGAAGGATTGAGGGCACATTTCAACTTGGATAATCCCACCTTCGACCTCATCTCGATTTAATGGTTGTCAAAATGTTGCTTTGCAGTCGGTAGTTGAAAACATTTACATTTACATTTAGAAATTTAGCAGACGCTTTTATCCAAAGCGACTTACATTGCTTTATCCTATACATTTTACATAGGTATTTGCAATCCCCTGGGATCGAACTCACAACCTTGCATTGTTAACGCAATGCTCTTACCACTAAGCTACAGGAAAACCATCACGTTTTGAGATTTGAAAACCATAGCAACAGTAACCGTCATTTTTCCATACAGTATCAGGAGAAATGCATGCTGGGAAGTGAAGTAAACAATACTGCATTGTATTGAACCACAGGAAAGGTAAGCGACACATTACACAACAAAAACAGCCAAAAACCCTCTGCATCACAGAATGACAGAGGAATTTGGCTTTGACCACGTGGACAAAAAACACACACTGGTCGTTTCTGTCCTGCCGTTTGTGTGTGTGTGATATGGTCAGCAGGTGGCACATGACTCTGATCAAACTACAGGTCACATTGAGGTCTGAAAATCCTGCCACACATCTGGTGTTACTAAAGCTCATCTTTATACCTTACCTCATTTCTCTGTGTTTTCTTCATTGATATATGAACATTCCACATTGCTGGTGCTACTCAAGAGGACGACTGCTTTTTTCAGACCCTAAATTGATAGCAAATGTGAAGATGAATCCTTCTCTCTCTCTCTCTCTCTCTCTCTCTCTCTCCTCTCTCTCTCTCTCTCTCTCTCTCTCTCTCTCTCTCTCTCTCTCTCTCTCTCTCTCTCTCTCTCTCTCTCTCTCTCTCTCTCTCTCTCTCTCTCTCTGGCTATGAGATCGAGAATACGTGGAAATTCCTCCAGGGCGAAATCTCTCTCTCTCTCTCTCTCTCTCTCTCTCTCTCTCTCTCTCTCTCTCTCTCTCTCTCTCTCTCTCTCTCTCTCTCTCTCTCTCTCTCTCTCTCTCTCTCTCTCTCTCTCTCTCTCTCTCTCTCTCTCTCTGGCTATGAGATCGAGAATACGTGGAAATTCCTCCAGGGCGAAATTTGTGTGTTACTAATGTTGCTAAATACATTAGTGATCAAAGGTTTGCACACTTAAACATGTACACTCATTTCAAATAATCCCATAAAAATATGTGGTATCATTTCTTTAAATATTTTGCCTATTTTAACCATGTACCGGGGAAACACAAGTAGGTTATATCAGCATTAAAGGACTGTTCCAAATCTCTGTATACGTTTCTTTGTTCCAATGAACACAAAAGAAGATATTTTGAAGAATGTAGGAAAGATGTTTAGAAGAATTCATGTAACCAAAGGGTTCTTGACAACCACAGTAAATATAAAATGTTTTGTAAATTTCTTTGTTCTGTTGAACACAAAAGAAGATATTTTGAAGAATGTAGGAAAGCAAACAGTTCTGGGGCACTTTTGACTACCATTTTCATGTTTCCTTCTATGGATGTCAATGGTGGCCAACAAGTGTATGGTTACAAGCACCTTTTGAACTGTCCCGTTTAGTCTGCATATACTCCTTTTCTCTGGTAAGTTTTAGACCTTTAAAACCTGCAAGTAAAATGTTGTCCCTGTGCCACAGGAATGAAGAGAGGCGAGACTATGTGAATGAGACTCAAAAGATTGGTGAAGGTCATCAAATAATAAGATCATTAGTTACAAAAATGAAATAAATAAATAAAGCAGTAAGAGACAGAGAAACCGACATCTCAGATCTCTTGAAAAAGAAAGTTGAATTGCTGGTACATGCATTTTTAGAGACTTTACATGACAAGACACACTGAGCTTTTATGAACAAAACTGTAACTGAGAATTAAAATAATTAAAAGAAAAGTGTAAAATATCTGTGGGTTTATGTGGGTTTCATATAAGTGACCCTGGACAACAAACCAGTCTTAAGTAGCACGGGAAAAAATTTTGTAATCGCCAAAAATACATTGTAGGGGTAAAAATTACAGATTCTTCTTTTATGCCAAAAATCATTAGGATATTAGGTAAAGATCATGTTCCACAAAGATATGTTATACATTTCCTACTGTTAATGTATAAAAACTTTATTTTTGTGTGTGGATGGCCTGCTACAGTGCCTCAGATTAACAACTTCAAAGGCGATTTTCTCAATATTTTGCTGTTTTTGCACCCTCAAATTCCAGCTTTGTAAACATTTGTCTCTCCGCCAGATATGTCCAATCCTAACAACCCATATATCAATAGAAAGCTTATTTCCTCAGCTTTCAGATGATGTAAATATCTCAATTACGGTTTTGTCGTCCAGGGTTTCGTTTAACAGTTATTAACCCTAAAACGTTACATTTATGAATCATAATGCATACTGAATATCGTGATATTTTATAGGGCTTTTACCATTTGATGTGAAAACAGATTTTCCCTTCAGATCACATTGTTTCCCTTTCTTTCTAACTCAGAAACGGTGACTACGGTCCCACTACATTTGTCTGTATAAAAGTTATCCGGCATAAAAATGTATATTCAATCCCTTTAATAAATAAAACAAAATGACTTTCTCAAAGCTTCACAGCACTTCTCTAAATATCCATTTTGGCGAACTCAAACAAATACATGAAAAGAGTTGACTCAAACTCCAACCTTGTTTTTCTGTCACTTGCTTTGGCTTCGCATCTTAATTCGATGGGTCACAAACCCTTCATCCCTCCTTCTATCGTCTCGGCATGAAGATCTGTTGACCTCTAGACAGAAGTATGAGAGTTTCTGCATCTGTAATGTGTGGATGGCTGCGAGCGAGACCCGGCTAGCTGCGGGACTGTAGTCCTGTGAGGCTACACAACCGAGTCGACGTGTTTGTGTTGGCGGCCGAACGGCATTCCTCGTGTCTTTGTGAGCTCTGCGGCTCTGACCTCAGGAGACCCAGAAGGCCTAGCGGCTACAGATGGGCCCGAACGCTCCGCTCGCCGTGGCCCTCATCGGTCTCATCTATTGATCGAGAAGAATGATTTTAAGCTGTTTTTGATCAGTACAGACGCTATAGTTTGACGTGGAATAAATCTTCTGGCAGGCAATTGTTTCAAACGAAGAAATGATTTCCACATTTGGTGCACACAAGTTTTTCATGTGCTTGTAACTAGACGATCCCAAAAGCACTATTCAATCCTTCAGGCAGCTATCTAGACTTCTGCCGTCTAGAGTTACGCGTTATTGGAACGGTCGCAGATATAACAAATCAGACCGGGGAGACCTGGCAGAGACTCTGAATAACCATCGAGTCATTTGTGAAAACGGAGGAGACGGCAACGCTTGCATCTGCTCGCTGAAACCGGGAGGCCATCTAACACTGTGAACAATTTCATTCACATTTATGCATGTGGCCAACGAATTTATCCAAAGATACATTCAAGGTACGCATTTATTCAAACCAGCATTTTTTGCGCTGCTGGCGCAATGCTTTACCAATTGAGCCATAGGAACACAAAGCAAAATGTCACTTATGTTTCAACCAAGTATAAATAATGACCGCAGCAGGCGATCGTAGAGCAAAGGGAAGCTCAGACAACTCTTGTTCGCCTGGTCATGGGGTTTTCACACCAAAAATAAAATGAGTGTCTAACAATGTTAGCTATTAATGCAAATGACCTGTGACAGCAACACAGCGCAAGATCATGAGGGTCAAATCATCCGGACGTCCGCTGCAAGCCGCAAAATCTCACATTCTGTTTAAACAGGAAAACAAGTTTGCCAAACTAATGTCAGTCAAACTCATCAAATCGCCCAAAAACCTAACGCAAAATGCCTAGAAATATTGATTTAAAATATATAAGCTTGATGTCTAATAAAATCTTTATTTTGATTTAATTTTAAAATAATATAATAATAATAGTAAAGGTTTATATTAAAAATACATATAAAATATAGAGAAATGTATGATATTTAAAAGAAATACAAGTAATATAAATAAAATGTATAATAAAAGCTTAATTTTGTTAAATTTTAAATAATACAAAATGTTAAAATTTATAAATAAAATCCTATTGATCTAAACTTAAAAATAATATAATAAAATAATAAATGCAAATTATAAACACATATACAGTTTTTACAATTTAATTATTGCTTGTGAAACATTTTGGCCAGTAAGGCGACTGGGTCTTTTAATTGAAAGACGGGCCTTTCATACACCTTCCACATTGAGCATTTATGATTTGTCATTCGTTTTTCTACTAGGGTCTGATATCACAAGCGTTTCTGCCAATATTCTTCGCACACGTCGACAGCCAGGTTGGACAACCTGGAACTAGGGGGAAATAGGAAATGTAATTCAAAGGGTTTTGTCCAAACAGAGAGACACACCTCTTCTAAAGCCTTCTAACTCCTGCACCATCTCACCTGTCAGCAAGTGAAGATGAAGGAGGAGGGTGCAGAGGTGAGGCACGATAGATCCTTTCACAACTCACAAGCCGAGAACATTCAGGGCCAGAGGGCTGAACGCTCAAAACTGGATTTACCTGCCCCCCTTGTCCTTAAATGAACCAGCATGCAAAGTCGCACCCTCTCCTGTCATCAATCTAAATACTTAACTATCCTTAACCAATACTACACTATCCATCCAGACATGTGACCCCATTTAGACACCACTGTATACTTAAGACTGCTTAAAAACACATAGCTGTATTGCATTAGAAAACAAAAAAAATTATGCAAGAAAGTTTTTCAGAGCTAAATGCAGCTAGTCACCTGATGTCAAGATGATTTTAAATAATGCATGAAGTTAGTCCTAAAACGATGCATCTATGTATGTATGCATGCATGTGTGTATGTGTGTGTGTATGAATGCCTTCGAATGTGTTTGTGTGGAAACATGTGCATACACATTTTTGTTTGCATGCATGTGTCAGTCCATGTGGACATGTCGGTGTATGTATGTTTGTATGCACATGTAAATGTATATGCATGCAAGCATGTGTGTAAGTCTGCGTACGTACGTGTGTGTTTGCATGCATATATGTGTGTGTGTGTGTGTATGTATGCATGTAATTTGTGTGTATGAAATCATCTGTGTGTATGTACAGTATCTATGGACGTACAGTATGCTTGTATTTCTCTCTATCTAGGCTCTTTGAAAAAGCAGTTTAATCGCTTCTGTTTTTATGGTGTTGGTCAGCAACAGAAATAAATTCCAGTGTTTAATAAACACAATCGGGAGGCCGTAAATCACGAGACGAAAACAGAGCGGCTGGCAGTGGCGTTCACATTCCCATGTAGAGATCTCAAGGCCAGACGCCGACAGCCTTTATTTATGCAGAGCATGAGAGAGGCTTAAGGGGAAATATACAACGCAGTAGGTCACGCGGCTATGACATCATCCGAACACAAACACGGGACGTGTCGCGGCTATCACCGCGAGAGAACGGACCGTTCAGACCAGATCCAGCATGTGTAAGCAACCACATAACCATGTTTTTTATACACCATCACTTATATCCAGTCATTTCAACGCTCCACTGAGAGATGCGTAATGAGAGAAAGACAGAGAGAGTATAAAGAAGGAATAAAGGAGTTCTTGTAAAAGAGAATAAGCTCAGGACACAAGTCTTAACTTTGTCTCAATTGTTTTTAAATGTGAAATAAAACACAAATCTGTCAATTGTATGAGTACAATAATAAGAACATCTGAGAAGTGTACATGTTGTCAAGTCTTTCGCTTGCTGACACTTCGCAAACTACAATGAAGATCACACTTGTGAACAGTCTCTGTTGGCACTCCATCTTATCTCACTGCGGTCTAGTGGATAAAAACTGATACAATTATTTTCTTTCCTGTAGGTTCATGAAAGCAGTGAGCTTAGATCTCAGATTGTAACAAGTCCAAACCTTTAAGCCAAGAATTCTTCCTCTGGGCTTAGATGCAAACCTGTTTACAGATATAAACATTTACTGGAAAACAACAATAAACTAAGAGAAGGTGTACATAAAAAAATGCAGACACCCCTGTGTGTATGCGAATGAGAGAGAGAGAGAGAGAGAGAGACACACGCCAACAGATGTTCTTCTACAAAAATGTCGCCGTGGCCACGGCAACATCCGCTTCAGCTGACCTCTCAATATGTATATGCACATCTGTGCTTGTGAGAGAGACGTTTTAAAGCAATAATTCACACAAAACTGAAAATTCTGCTTGACCTCATGTCAATCCAAACCCATCCTGTTATTTTTTTATGGCGCACGATATGACGGGGTGGGAACGAACCGAATGGTTTTGAGTCTCGCATTTGTAGTAACCGAAACACGCCGATGGTCAGTAAGGTGACAGAATTTTCAGCGTTGGGTGTATAACCGATTTAAAAGCATAAGACTGAAGTCTGACGGAGATGGACGAGTCGAGCAAAGAAGACACAAGGGTGTGATACAGTATAGCAGCTTTCTCTCAATATGATGATCCACGTGTGTAGGACACGAATGTTTACAGAGCAAACCACTGAGAGACGGACGGAAAAAAAGAGAAAAGTTACTCCTGCTCGATCTCACAAACACCTTATGAAAGAAGTCCGCCACAAAAGGGCCTCTGTGTGCCGAGCGTTGCGAACGGAGGTCTAACCAGGACAGCCCCTCAGAGAGAGGAGAAAATGAGCGGAGAGAGAGAGCGAGAAAAGTGAGAAAAAAGGTACAGAGGAGGACAAGGAGAGGAAAAACGCTACAGTGATTCGATAACCGGAAAAATTTGTCATTTGAGAGAGTTTGTCTTGGATTTGACTATCAAATGACCCTGGAATAGAAAGGCAAAACAGAGAAACAGACTTTGCCGGAGTTACTCTGGTTTTGTATGTCACCTGTGGGCAAACTGGAGGTTTAGCCCGCCCCTCGAGAAAATAAACGCTGCGAGTCCGCGCGCTGAAAGCTCGAACAAAGGCTTCTTTATATTTTCTCCGACTGTAACTGTGAGAACCTTCGGAAAACGTTAAACCTCGTTCTATCTATCAGAAAGCAAACCATGATGTCACAGTTTATATAAAAAGGGAAGTTCTGCGGCCGAGTTTGCTAAATAATCACAGACCAGCGGCGGTACCAAACCCTTTACGCTTGACCAATAATCTCAACATTAAAACGTGAAGTCCACATTCCCGACATCTGACGGCTTATTCGGATACTACATCCAATCATGTTGAAAATATTACTTTCGCAGAGAGTGCGACAGTAAGAATCCAAAAAGATGATTTCAACTCAACAAGCTTTTATGGGAGTTAAAGATATTTTACGCAAAACTTCATTCTCATTTCATTTCAAACCTGTACGACCTTTCTGCAGAAGATATTTTAAAGAACGTTGGTGACCAAACTACACTGAACCCCATTGACTTCCACAAAACCCTGAGGCATTTCTCAAAATATCTACTTTTGTGTTCCACTGAAAAAAGAGTCACGTACAGGTTTTGAACCATATGAGAGTGAATAAATTAAATCATTTTTATTTTGGGGTAACTAGTCGTTTTAAGGCCTTTGGGTTGTGTCTACATACAGTATAAACATATAAAATATATTTAACCAGCTCAGTGTCTTGTGTTATCAAACCTCACATATACACCTGGACAGACGGCACTCGAGAGCCTGCCGGAGCTACTTTACATCAGAGCAGGCCGCTTTGGACCAGCAGTGAGGAAAGTCCCAGGTCTGGGGCCCGTCCAGGGAGTTCGGGGTCCCATCTGTGTTTGTGGAGTAGAGTGGGGATCACACAAACCCCCAGCATCAGGTGTGAGCTGGGGTTCAGCTGCTCGGGGGCTTTGCGTTGGTTAGGCCCATATGTGATATTTGCAAATGCCGTTTGTGGTGGCCTAATCTGGTTTTATGATGCACATGTGCGCATACTGTACAGTACATAAAGACACACACACACACAGTTGCTTGTATCTCTGGTTAAAGGATTCATTAGGGATGACTGAAGAGGAAAACAGAAGAGAAGAACAGAATGAAAAAATGTAAAGATGTCATGAGCATGTTAAGCCACTCCACAACCTCGGGAGAAACGCTCTGGAGAAACGAGGAACGTCGACAGAAGCCAATAATAGTTTTTCTGGACAGAAGCTTGGTTAGTAGAGTCTTAAAAAAAAAACATTAAGTAAAAAAATTAATAACTTATGGAATAACGTCATATTATAACCAAACACAGCGAAAGTTAATTAATATATGGTGTTATAAACTAATATTAATATAAATGAAAATAAATTGTTATATAATAACCAAACACAGAGCGAAAGATAGTTAAGATAAGTTATTTTTAATGAATATTAACATAAATGTTTTTTTTTTATATTATAACCAAAAACAGAGCAAAAGTGAGTCGATATATGTTATCTTTAATAAATATTAATAAAAATGAAAACAAATTGTTATATTATAACCAAACACAGAGCGAAAGTTGATTAATATAAGGCGTTATAAACTAATATTAATATAAATTAAAAATAAAATAAATTGTTATATTATAACCAAACACAGAGCGAAAGATAGTTAATATAAGTTATTTTTAATGAATATTGTCATAAATGAAAAATAAATAAATGATTATATTATAACCAAACAAGAGCGAAAGTTAGTTAATAGAAGTTATTTTTAATGAATATTAATATAAAATAAAAATTACATAAATTGTTATATTATAACCAAACACAGATCGGAAGGCGCGTGCTTCAGATGAAAGCATCTATAGCTTGAAGTCTTTGGATAAAAGCATCTGCCAAATGCATAATTGTAATGAGATTTTAAGCCCTCTGGTTCAACTAAAAGTCGATTTTCAAGAGTTTTCCCCATTTCAGAAGGATTGTTCCAGGTTTAATACAATTAAACAAGTAAACTACACAAAAACAAAACACTTATTGTTGGAGGCGAATGTAGGGATTTAAGAAAAGCCATGAAAAGGTTCCTACACATTTAATTTGCAATTTTACGGGAACATTCCTTAAATGCATCCTAAATATCATCAAGCAAGAAAGAGAGAGACACAGGGAGGGCGAGAGACAATGGGGTACTGTATGATCATTGAAGCAGGTAAGGTTCAGAGGTTCAGAGCCGGACTGTAATTAAAGCAGCTCTATAAAATTAAACTAAATGTGAGAAAGAGACGACAATAAATCTGCTCTAATCACTGCAGCTGCACTCGCCACCCTGTGTGTGTGTGTGTGTGTGTGTGTGTGTGTGTGCGCGATACACTCTGGGACAGCCTGAAGTATCATTGGTCTGTAAAGGTTATTGGTGGTGCAAGGCATTGTGGGATTTGCATGCTTCATTGTCACATGACCTCACTGCATTTGTCACATGATCTAATCATGTGTATATTATTCTGAACACAGCCCGTTTGAGTCTGACCTACAGACACACGCTCTCCCCTGACTATCTACTTGCATGTATTTTGATGTGCATGACGAAGGTAATTACATGCACAATTGATTCAAATATGGAAGAAAATGAGTTTATTAGTTGTAAAAATACCTCATGAATCCCACAGAATAAAGGTGCTTTTTTCCTGCGTGTTGACAAAACCTCTAAATCAAAGCCTGGGCTGATAGGTCTTAATATGATAAGTGGAGGAAAAATCACAGCATCTCTCTCTCTTTGCCTCTCTCTCGCTCGCTCGCTCACACTCTGCTCAGCTGTGTAGAGACATAGCAGCTTAATTTATTTATTCCATTCCCATTAATTAGAACGTTTGCACTGACAAAACAGGCAAGAGGAAGCATTAGCACCTAGTTTACACTCCACGTCCCTGAGCTGCACTGATGTGTTTTCTCTCACACGTGCGCATTCACGCACACACAAACTTTTACCTAGCTAAATACAAAAACAGCATGAACGACTATTGTTGCTAATTTCTATATACTAACCCTGTCTCTACTCTTTAATAAAATGTGGAGATTAAAATAAATATTTCAATTTATTATTAATTTTATATAAATGAATGAAAAACTGGTTGTTTCATGATATTTATATTTCTTTGATTGTTAGTGTACAAACTAGCAAATCCTTACTTAACTATATTGCCATGGAACGTAAAAAAACTTTGTGGCGTGCTACTCTTTACACCTGTATGCTAAAGTAAAACTATCATTTATGAAGTTATTTTGGTGTATTAAAGCAATTTTATTAAAGTTTATAGTAAAGACGGTTTCAATAGACGGACGAAGTTAACTTCTTGTCCTGTGTTTGTTGATCGGTCTGGGGCGTAATAACATAACTATTTATATTTTATTTTATTTATATAAATGATTATTCATATTCATATTTTAATGGTTGTATCAAATAAACAATTTGTTGAATTTTATTTCAAATATAACATTTTATTAAATAAACAATTTATTGAATTTATCGTTTAACTTTGTCGCGTTTAAGTTTAGCCAAGTGACGGTTCTTTTACTGGCAACCCCCCAAAATACCAGCGAGACATACTTTTAACTTGCTAGCTAATGTAATTAACTTATTATTTCTTTCACTTGTTATCTGAAATAATCTTCAGGGACTCTATTCTTTGCGGACGAGTACCGGAAGTTACGTTTGGGTCATATGCCCGCGTGTACAAAAAGTTTTTTTTATGCTGTTGCTTTAAAAACGCCTAGAAGTATAATCGAGACCTACTGTTTTTTCAAAGACACAGAAAAGCCTCATGAAGCCACAAACAAAGGTTTTGTCTGACTTGCAGGCAACATCTCTCTCTCTTGTGTCAGAGGGCCGCAGGAGGACCACTGAAGAGAAGAAAGCGGCCCAGTCCGGCGCTGTGGTGAATGAGGTCTTTTCACCAGAGTCCAGTGCTGTTTACTCTACTTTAATAATAGCCCTCATTTTCCAATCATTATTCATTCAGTCTGACTGCTGCTATTAGCCTGTCCAGTGGATCACTCATATCACAGCATATACACACACACACAAATAACATTTCACCCCAAACACACACAAACACACACACACACACACACATTCCTGTCCGTGCTTATGTCAACCTCTCTGACTCATCTGTTATAACCCGGTAAGTGAAAGTGTCGTTGCTTCCCTCGAGACGCTTTGAAAACTTTCTATGACATTTCTGACAAGTTGAAAAGCATAATTTTAAAAAGGTAATTCTATTGGCGACAGCTCGGCTGACGGGCAGGTGGGGCTCGCTCTGGTAAATTAGCACAAAAAGAGTCATTTTGTGTAAAAAATACATGTTTTTAAACACGATTAGCCTGTTGATGTATTGGACCTATATTTTTAAGCGCCTGACATCCCTCTCCGAGTCCGTATGCACACAGAGGCCCGACAGCCAAAACCAGCCCTGCCAAAATCTCCATTTTGATTTGGAACATGGCGTCGGGATTATTCGAGTTGCCAATTCCTGAATTATTAAAAAAGAAAAAAATCTTTCCAGCCCTGAAATACACAGAATCACGACGAAGCGTCTTTCTAGCAGATCTGTATTTTTACGCAGAATTGCACGCAAAGGGATGTTTTTCCCGTCGGCGACGTGACGGAGGTGTTAAGATGGCGAAGGGTTTTTTCGAGAGAAGAGGGAGGACGTGTGCGGAGGACAGGGCAGGAAAAGCGGGTTAAATGGAAGGAGAGGCTGGGAAAGAGAGAGATGTTGGCAAAGTGTGTGCCATGATTTGAAAAGCCGAGATCCGAGCAGCTTTGCCAAACACACACACACACACACCAGTCGATGTCCCTCCGCAGACGGCCTTTTGTTTTCATCTTGGCATTTTACACCGCCTTCATTCTCTGACCAATGTTCTATTTGAACAAACGCTACAATGCAAATAACACAAATAATTAATAGTTAAGCGGGGTTATTTTTGCTCCGTTGCTGTCGACAGAATTTCTTATAAATTCCCAGAGTAATAATATTTTCACATGATGAAGTGTAAGAGAGGCTAAGACTGCTTCACGCTATGTAGGCTGTGTTACGTTTGTTGAATCAGTCCGACTTTTTTTCTCCAACATTTTCTAACACTGTGATTTTCCAGACGCTGCTTTTTCCTACACATATTAAAGGCAAAAGTAATAATTACAAATATTTCAACTAATTATTACAAAAAACATTGAACATGTTTTTATATATGACATTTTGCAGTATGTTGTGTGATTGATTTAAATATACATTGCTGTAAAAATGAAAGATATTAATGAAATGCCAATAAATATAAATGAGCTAAAAAACAGATTGTGCAAAAATAAAAAAAATCTCTGAAACCAGCTGTGGAATTATTTAGAGCTACAGAATATTGAAAACTGTAATTAAACAAATAAGTAAGTGACAAAAACACTTGATAAAAATATCCTAAATATTTGAAATGGGGGGAGATTTTTTTATTATTATTTTATAAATGACACATAACTAAATCAGCATTAATACAAAACATCAAAAAACCTTTATATAATAATTGGAAGATTATGTTTTCTTTCAGGTTTTTTATAAACTGATTTAATTAAAGTATTTTAGACAACTGGATTTAGAAATTACATTCATATTTTCCTATTTGTACAATTTTTAACACTGTAAAATCAAATTGAATAAAAAAAATCATATATTATATAAAGTCTATGTAGCCTATACATGCATATTTTTATCACGCTGATCAAATTTTTTTGTAAACAGCTGAATCGTACCAAAATGCATGAATATCTTCCAGCATTTACCATCCTCTTTAAACTCTTTTCTCCATTTGCTTTTCTTCCTGCACTAGCACACAAACACACACACAAATAAACACAACATACACAACAGGAACACGACAACCAGCTGAACGTCATCCAAGCTACAATATTTAGTGCAGATCTGGCCCGTCACTACCAACGTTCTGCCAGAATAAATCCTTCCCAAAATGAAAGGTCAAAATTACATCCAGATCAAACCCGTGAAGGTGACCAAAGAGGGTTCTGTTAGCACCCCACAACACCACGCTTCACCTTCTTTGCCAGCTGAGAAGAAACGGAAGTATTTTCTTGCTGCCCAAAGACCCGAAGGCGTTTACAAACCTTGTGACATTCCTCACTGGATTTCACATCTGAGAGACGTGTTTGGCGCTATCGTATCGGTATCTGGATCACAAAACGACAATATTGACCTTGTTTCAGATTTAGTGTAATGCAATTTCTTGCTCATTTCTTTCTAGTTTATATCAGAAAAATTGTGAAGACGCCTTACTGTTAGCACAGTTTACATCCTTAACCTCTTCCGCTAGAAACGCAACACTTCTCTGATATTTCTAACACGCGAGGAAACGTCCCTGAATAGATGAATCGCTGTGAAATAAGCGATTTAACGCCTGACTGGACTTTAAGAGTCTATTGTCATTCAAAGACGTACATCTATTTCCCCTCTCAAAGAAAAAAACCCACCCTTAGTTCTCCTCTTTTCAAACTGGGCAGTCTTTCAGGGTCTCTCTCTCAGATCTCTTCTCGTCCGTCCGCCCGTCTGACTGCAGAACTTGGCATGCTGGCCTGTGTTTTATCGGCCGTGCGAGCTGGACGCGTCTCGCCGAGAGAGCAGGCACATGCTTTTATCGTGACGGTGCGATAATGGAAGCCGTATGATCAGACGAGCACCAGAGATGACTAACTGTGGAGAAAGCATTCATCATTCTGACAAACACGGAACGAGAAGGCCGACGTGGAAACTACCGTGTTTCATTCATCATCATCATCATTAGCGTGGCCGGCGTGCGGCGACAAGACGCGTGTAATTAACGCATCGCGCTCCGGGGTATTTAATGCGGTGCGTCGCTCCAGTCAGCTACAGTTTAACGTCATTAATCGCACCCGTGGGGTGATACGACACACGGCCCGTCAATAGGAAGAAGACCTTACAAACAAACACAAACACACACGATCGACACCGTGTGCAAATATCACTCGACTGTGTAATTGAAGCGGCGACGTGATCTAAACCAGGCCTGGTTTTTGGCCGGCGCTGTTGAATCGCATCTCAACGTTTAGAACTGCGGTCGATATAAATGCAAATGTTTGTTTTGCAAATCAACTGACTTTGCTTCAGTTCTGACAGAAAACAAACATTTCGGTAATGTAAATGCGGATGGCGGAAGTCAATAAACTGGTGAAGAGCGTCCGGATTAAGAAAGGATATTGGGCCGGGTCGGCGGGAGATAATCTGAGACCTGGCGCACGGTTAAACAGGAAGAGAACGGCATGCTGAACAGGCTAACTGACGCTGAGATCCACACGGAGCGAGAGAGAAACTCTGCACGGACGACAAAATCTCTCTCAGAGCTCCTGCCAACTATCAGAATTACAGCTCAGTGTCACAACAAAGACGAAAACAACAGTCAAACGTTGCCTTGTTATACACTGTGAGTGGACAGACGGCTAGTCTGCTTTAACCGATACAAACCTAATATTCTGACGTGAGTGTGCTCAGAAGATGCCATAAACACACACTGTAGTGCATCTGACAAATGATGTTTGAAATGACGATTACCACCAAAACAGTGAACAGAAAAAATAAATCAATAATATGGAATTGAAAACACTGGTATTATTACACCCTTCTCTGGATTTATACAATATAAATGAAATATTTATACATTATATGAATTTAACAGAGTTGGTCTAAGGACTTGGATGGAAAAAATGGGAGAAAAAATTAAGATTCCTCAAATTTCACATGTTTAAGATGGTCGGATTGGAAATTCTGTATTAAAAGTGACTTCAATTGAAGAACTTAAGTATTAATAATAAAAATAATAAAAGTGCATAAATAATAATAATAATAATAAATCAATTATTACGGCTGTTCAATTATTAATTGCATACAAACTTTTTTTTTGTGTTTACATAATTTATGTATGTGTACTGTGTATATTAATTTTGTATTTATAACCACATACACATACACGTACATGTTACAATGTATATATAATGTGAATTATGTATGAATTAATAACATATCAATTCATTTATATTTTTCTTATATATGTGTTTATAAATACAAAATTAATATGCACAGTGTACAGACATGTATGATTATGAAAACAAACCTTTATTCAAACCATATTCTCATCATTTCCATGTGTGTATGTGTGTGTGGGTGTGTGTGTGTGTGTGTGTGTATATGTATGTGTGTGTTTGGTTCTGGTTGTCACACCAGCTGGAAGAAGGCCAGCTATCCCTGCCATAACACACTATCTGATTTTAACATGTACACACACGTGCTCACACACACTCACACACACACACACACACAAACACACAAACACACACCACTGCATTAGATTTGTCTTTTTAAGATTTTTACATGCGATTTAAATGCAACACAAACACACACAATGAAGCATCATTATGAAAATTGCACGTGCATAGATTATTCGTACGCATTGTACGTATAAGTGTTTGTGACTCACCTGGCGTGTGGACGAAGTAGGCCAGGTACAGGTCCAGTTCTTTGACGGACACTCCGATGTGATGCGGCTGGACGCACAGGCCGTGGTTGGAGCACTGCGGGGACTTGACCAGTCGTTCTCCGTCCGTGCTCTCCAGCGGGCTTCCCTTGAACAGGATGACCATCACCAGGTCCAGACGCCAGACCTTGTCCGCCTGCCGCAGGCAGTCGATGCGGCGGATCTTGCCCTTCTGGTCGGGGTTGGACAGCACGCAGCAGGGCGGCTTCTTCCCTGTGATGGTGAGCACGAAGTCCTCGCGGAACTCGGGCCGGATGTCTTTGCGGAGTTTGGCGAGGAGACGCGACGCCCACTTCTGTTTGATCTCGGGCTTCTCGCCCAGCAGCTCGTCTTTGACGGCGCGTTCCTCGTCCTTTGTCATGCGCTTCTCGTGCTTTTTGAAGTACTTGCGCTTGCGGGCCTGGAGGTTGAACCAGGTGTAGGAGAAGGCGCGGACGTGTGGCAGCAAAGCCTCGATGAAGGGATGAAATTCATCCTGTTGGGGAAGACAACAAGAAACTTTAGAGGTTCTGGATCAACTTAAACTTCTGGATGTTTGAAAATCTAGAAAGAAACTCTGCAAACCTGAAAAAAATCTATTTCTTAATCAAAACAAAGAGTTTGCTATTTTTTGTTTCTTTTTGCTATTTTTTAGGTTGGGTATCATACACCTCACTAAATTTAGTTGGATTCATGCATAAAACAACACTGAAAACAAAATAGGCAAAATATAAATAAATAAATCTTACTTTAAGGATATTTATATTTTTTCTTCTGTAAAACAAGACAACTACTTATTAGCAAAACCATTTTTTGCACTGCCAAAAACAATTGAGTTTGTAATAAGAATAACTTAAAAATACCCATTTAGTCCATTGCATAAATAATATTATTTAAAATTATAAATATCCGTTAATTATCATTCTCTATTAATATAGGCTTCACAACATTCAGTTACAAACATGCATACGAATTCTGCTTAGTCTAAGTAGCAAACGCTCTAATCTATACATTGCTTTTTAAGAGTTTTGCATCATTGTGTCGGGTGTACAGGAATTCTCCCATTCTGTCATTCAGAGTAAGAAGATTCTTCAGCTCAGGCCAAGGAAAGCTTGGCGATCCCCACGGCAACCAAAGACTCATTCAGCCATCCAGTAATACCTTCACCACACAACGTTCAGTGACAAAGCCTAAACCGCGCCACGGACCCCCAGTGCCAGGGCCGGCGTGCCCCAGACCCTCTCCGCCAAATCTCGCCACAACAAGACCGCGGTTGAACTGCGTCCCTTCAAGACCTGCCATCAAATCCTCTCTGCGGGCTGCAGCCGTGCAGCGGAAATCCAGGCATGTTCATATTTTGACAATCGAGAAGGCACCATGAAAACCACACTGCACACAGGAGCAGAAAGAGAGAAAGGCTGGTAGTTACCATTTTGCACTCTCATCATAAATTTGGCACGCCGTTCAGGATAGAAAAAATCCGCCCGCACCAGTTCTTTGCCACTCACGCCGAAACAACAACTGCTGGCTTGGCAGAGAGGAAGAATTGGCAAAAAAAAGTTGGGTAAATGTGAAAGCAGCCTGGAGGAGCTCCAACTGCCGGCGGAAAGAAGTTAATTTCAAGATTGGGAAATTTCTTTCAAAATATTTCTAGCGCTGTGCTTTGCTGAAAAGGCTTCCAGGTAAAATCAAAAGACAAAAAAATTATAACTGCCAAAAAAAAGAGACAAGGACAAGGGACGCAGAAAAAATAAAGAAACGCGGTTCTCAAAATAAACCCTTCCCGTTCCAAAAAAAAATCTAAACAATGCAGGAAAAAAAATCCTTGGCAAAGTGCAATGAGTTTTCTTAGATCTCAGAGTCCTGTAGAAGACTCAAAGATGCGGTACACGCAGAACGCATGCACACACGTGCACGCATGCATACGCGCTCCTGCAACGAAAGGGTGGGGGGAAAGGGGAGCTGGCTAATGCAAAGCACAGAATACGGGCAGAAAAAAAGAGAAGCGAATCAATGTTGGACGAGCTCGCAGGACCGCTGGCAAACGCAAGTGCGTCTGCTTTTTTTACTCCTTTTCTCTCCAACTCTCTCTCTCTCGTTCCTTCCTTAACTATTGCCTGATTCTTTGCCAACACGAGTAGGGCCCACCTATTTGGCAACGAGATGCCTGTAGCTCAGCCAATACGTTAGCTTGAAGAGCTGAAAGGGAGGGGAAAAGGGGGGATGGGGTGGGGGGAGAATGAAAGAGAGAGAGACAGAGGTAGAGAGAGTGCACGCTGTCCAGTCCGATGGTGCACAATTGGCCAATTTGACAAGTTCCTATCTGCCACGGAGGCAAAGTTCAGCATCCCGTCAACCTCGTCATGGCAACCATGCCCTTAAGTCACAGCCGTGGTCACCATCACCGTGGTCACCATCGCCGTGGCTACTCCACCCTCCCCTCTCCCGCCTTGTGCTGTGCCACCTTGGCACAGGGCGATGAGAGAAAGCACACATCCTCCCCAACACTCCCAGCAGACCCTGCAGCCGGCAGCTGCTCGTGGATTTAACGCCCGAGACAAAGGCGAGGGCACCGTGAACCCGTTGCATCTCTAATTTAAAACATACATACACTGCGTTCGTCTATTACAACACCGGCCAAAGGAAAGGAGATAGAATGCCTTACCCAAAGTTGATCGTTTTGCCAAGTTGTCTGGTATAGAGTAGAATTCGCTGCAACAGAAATCATTCTTCACATCACAGTCAGGTGAGAGCTTTCCGAATCAGTGCGGTAGGGAATGTGCCACACAAGTGGAGTTTCTGGTATTTCAGCATCATCTGACCATTAGAAGAGAGTTGTGGAGGTGAAATACCGTGGTTTGCTATGCAAGTCTCTCAGCAGCGTGGACCTTTAAAGGGATAGTGCACCCAAATATGAATGTCATGAGGGTGAAAAAATATGACAAAAATTTTGGGGTGCACTATCCCTTTAAGTGTGCAAACGAGACCATAACTCACTAAACCATCCAGTACAAACAATCTCCTACGTATACACCCAACAACCATCATAAAGTTCTCATGGAATCACCCAAGACAAAGCTTTTGGTAAGTCTAGTTTTAAAATCCCACACAGTACGCTCTTACAAAAAAAATGCTGGATTAGCAAACATATGCAAATATCTGTTAAATGACAGAAGAGGAGACCATCCCTGAATGTCACTTTCCCATCACTCTATAACTCTATATCAGTGTTCCCTCTTTCAAACCAGAGTCTATGTGTCAAACCCAACACCTGCTTGGGGTCTCTAATAAGATGTTAATTGAAGCGCACCAGCAGAATTTGTTTATGAATGCATTTGTTCAATAAAAGCAGCACCTTTATTTGAAACAATCCCCTCTCTGTTTGAAACACAGGCCTTAATGGCTTCCTCTAGTACTACCAGTGTGAGTATGAGATAATGAGCTCCTGATCAACATGTGCATCTGAAAACTCAGTCGCGCCTGAAGCGCTAAAGCACTTGTGCCATACAACAAACAGCTTCAGGGAATAGGCCGAAACGAAGCGCTTTCATTTGTTATGTCTAATCATTGCTTGCCTCATTTCTCCCAAAAATAAAATATACAATTTTAAAGAATATATATCAATATAAATAAATAACAAACAAATAACACAACTTTTTAATTCTTCAATTCTGAAGTACCACCGCGCTTGACATAAAATCAAAAACCATTACTGAATTATGGTGCAGAACTGAAAACAAAAATGATTTTGTTAGACCTATTCCTTAAATTTTGTATTATAAAATCCGAATCTAAAATCGGATTGGAGTTTGAATCTGTTGTAAAAAAAGGGGCAGGTATATAAATTACTTGAAACCAAAAATAATGCGCCATGCTTACTTGGGAACCTTTAACAGCGTAATCTATAAAATGTATTATCTATAAATACTTTACATTAAACACTAGTGTCTTGTTAAATCTTGCTATTGTTTTAATAATCGGTAGTTTAAAATAAGTAGTTTTAGCAATGTTCATAATTTTTTAAAACTTGCATCCCTCATTTCTGCGCAAATATTTATAACAATAGTGAAATGGCATAACTCATAACCTGCTTTATTGTCAAAGAAGATCCCACACAAGCAAATCTGCCCAACATAAAGGGTCTAATAAAATAAGAAGAAATAAACGGACACGTTAAAGGTATCTTTTAAAGTTTACCAATTGTTTTTCTGCATCTTTGTGCCAAACATCCTCAGCGGCGCGTCACTTGCGCGACACGTCCGCGGCTTTGACCACAAATTATGAGAAGCGCGAGATCTCTGCCAGCTCAATTAAAAATAAACTCTCTTATTTTCCTCTACAATATTAATGCTTAAAGAGAGAGAAGACATCATCTCTAAGCAGTGTGCCAGCATTCGGGTGGAAATGAACGAGCTGGAAAGCGCGCTTGGAGTCGAGCGCCAGAGAATCATTTCTGTTAGTTTGTCACCGTCAGTAAAATCAATTAATATTAACAAAAACACACCCAAACACCTTCAAATCAATGCAGATAAATTCCAATTTGGCCAAAGAAAATTTGTTGATCTTCCAAGCATGCATAATTGTGAATAATGTATCCGAATTGAATAATTTCGCTGCTTTAGAAAATACGAGGCGAAATTACTGGCATATAGGCCTATTGTTGGCAAATACATTTTCCTGGCATTATACGTTAAAATGCATAGAGGCCACACGGAAGTCACACAACCTCTAAAAATGAACGTGAACGGTGTTAATATTAAAGTTATATATATATATATAATATATTCATAGTTTGCGAGAGGAAAAAGAAATCAGCCTTTTTATTTATTTTCGTTAATAAGACGCATCTGGTTCATCCAGCCTGATTAGTTGAGGAAACAGAGATCCATAAATAATTACTGTAGATATTACATCTACATTAGGCTATATAAGAAAGAACAGTATTCAACACAAGTTTGCACTAAGACCTGCTGTAAAGTTGGCAAAGTTGCACAGCTTCTACAACAACAAAGAATAATCATTAGCCTACTTTTACTAAGCTGGCGCAACAATAAAGAAAAACCTTGAAAAACCATCATAAACATTGGAAGACTTACATAAACACCACGTTCTTGTTTCAATAATCCACAAAAAAACTTCGCATCTCACATCTCCGCCTGGCAATTCAATCAAACCCGAGAAAGTGAAGCTGTCTTTAGGATAATTGAATATTGATGAATTCTCTTTTTTCTTGGAAGTTTTCTGACGACTCTGACAACTCGACGCGTACAAATAAATGAATATAAAAAGATCACAATATAATTGAACAGAAATAGGGAAATAAGAATTTAGTGCAACATAAAAGCTTATTATATCCAGGTTGCAGATAAGATGACGTTTGTGAAACCAGAGGAATTAAACATTGCGACTAAAGACAGAAAACAATGAAATCGTTTCTTTATTTGTCGTAAAATGTAAGTGAAAAAAATATAACTAGCCTACCAAGTCTTCAGCTCTTCCTTCGCCGATATTGTTGTTAATTATTATAATTAACAAAATTATTATTATTATTATCGACATCATTATCATTATTAGGGTAAAATTAAGGTGAAAACGATGTATGGCTCTTGTCACTAAGCATTGAAAACATCATAACATCAATATCCGAACATCATAATCCAAGTCAAGCCTGTTTCGGTAAAAAAAACTTTTGGTTTCCAAACTGATGTGGAACATTAAAGTGATGGATGGCTTCAATGAAAGCCAAAAAACGTTTTAAAGCACAAATGTACTGTATTATATTTGATACATTATATTTGTGGATATATTTCTTTATCCATCCTTCAAGTTTAATAAAAGAGATCAAGCTGCCCATTGCGCCTCTTTGACCTCTGACCTGGGGGAGTGACCCTTGAACTCCACAATGAAGACGGACACAATGCCTGATTCTGGCCATTTATGAGAAACAAGAGAAAGAAATGATAAGAATTAAAGTGAAGAAGAGACAAAGAGGTTGATGTGGTTTTGGAAAGAGTGAGAGAGACATGCCTTAAATGGGACGGTAGAATGCAGATTGAAAGTGATAAATACCAACATGACCGACTTTGAGGGAGGTGGTGATGCAAAGAATCATCTGCTAACGTATGCGATAGTGAGGACGCCAGTCCAGACATGCCAGCGTGCCAGCATGGACCAAACCATGGCCGTAAAGAGACACTGGATAACACACAACCTCACACATGAGAGACAGGGGCCGTGTGCGAATGTGTGTCAGAAACAGGTGTGTAAGTTGGCACAGGTAAGGCGCAGCGTGCACGTCTGCCCCTCCTCTCGCTGGCATTGTGCTGCGGGTCTGTTTTGATTTCTAAAAGACAGACTCCGATGAGTCAGGCGCTGTAAAAATTGGACGTGCTGACACGCTCTTGCAGAGTGACATCACTTGCTCTCAGCGAAATACACACCTGTGGATTTCTAAATAAACATATAGTGTATAAAATCACATTGTGATCTATACCAGTGGGTGTGATATAGGGAAGATGTTGTCACTATATCTCAAAAAGTACACGATTTTGAGTCCAATTATAAGAATCGTTGTTTTAAATCATGAATAAAGTTTTATGCATTTATACAAATTCGAGTAAATTACTGTAACAACTAGCCCCAGTCTGTGTCCCGCATCATGTTTCTGTAAATTCTGGATTTTGGAAGCACAATATCTCTTTGCTGTCAGTTTAACGGTTTCCGTTTATGAATCTCTCTCTTTCAAACTGTATTTTTTCACCACCTGCTTTACTCCTCCAGTGACAAATGCAAATTTGAGTTTTTGATCGTCTTCATCCAAATTGTAGCGTTCCCCATAAACCTCGAGCAGTGCCCGTGCAGATCGTGGCTTGCCTGCGATCCATGATGAAAACTGTAGCTGTGTTTGGCGGTGCTTGCAATTACCCCAGTTTACAAACCAGCACATTACTACGTGTGAAAAATCTGTAAGCAATTTGTGGCAGTGGAGAGAGGAATGGCACATGTCTCCCAGAGGGCCTCGAGGGACGCGGTCTCCAGAGCGCCGAGGAAAGCTCGGCACTGAGGGAAGAAGCATGCAAAAGATTACCCCGAAGTCATTTGTCAACACATGTTCTGAAACTGACGTGAAAATTGTCGAGGTGTACAGTGCTGTGCATTGCATTTCAAGGAAAACTTCCTGTACTTTACTAAAATGAAGTTCCAGGACAGATGAAATCTGCATAATTTTCCATTTAACTTCTAGCGTCATTTTGTTTTATCCAGCAGATCTACTCAACCTCTGGCAATTTAGCAGTGATAACATCTCTTACGCCTCGAGTAGAAACGGTGATGTCATACATGCCCACGTTTTTGTTTCCCTCGCTAACAGGAGGAACAGAATTGCACTTAATGCAATTTAAATGGCGATGGCTCCGATAAAAATCATTATTATTGTAATTATTATTTCCTGAGTAGGTGTTGCAGGATGTAGCTTACCATAAACAAACAAAAGCAACAGGGTGAGCTGACGGCTAGAGATTTTGTACGATTGTTTTTAAAAAACGCAGAGTTCGATTCTCAAGGAATTTAATATAGTCATCTTAAGTGATATACCGATATATTGCCCTGGCCGATATATCGGCCTATATTTGGAAGTTTTTAGTTAATAAAATGCTCATGTATTTTACAATTGGACGTTTTTTTGGCCACTGTACAGCGCATTAGCATTTTATTTGTTAAAATGCAACTAATATGTAAAGCTGGCATTTGCCACTTTTACATAAAAATGGGTTGTGTGAGGTGGATGAGATGCAAAAATATATGGTAAATGTGTGGACCTCATAATGTGTTCAAGTTTGTTACTAATTAGGCACGCAATACACAATAATCGTTCATTTAGTTCCACCAATTTTCTGTATGTCTCTCAATTACTAATTTAATTGCATTTGTGTTATAACAGCCACTTATCGGCCACAGCGCTTTCTTAATATCGGTATTGGCCATTAAAATACCAATATCGGTCCACCACTGGTCATTTTACTTGGATTCACTTGGCGGGGGTCTTTGTTAAATTCAACCTCTTATTTTTGTTAAATCCAGATTTTTGTGAGAACACCTGGACACGCTAGAAAGGTATAACTCAATTTCTTTCAGTCTACAATAGAAAGTGACCTGCAGATTCAAAATATTTTCATTGTTTTTTCTATTATTAACAAAGCAAAACATAATTAGAAAAAAAATGCATTTGTTATTTTTTGTCCTTCTGGTCTCCTAGTTGCATTGTTACTAAGCATTATCAGAAATCGAGGCAACTGAACTTGTGTCCGATAAACAGTACAGCATAGATATCTTCACGGCGCGAGGCTGTGGGAACATAAAAATGCTTTCAAAACTTGAATGTCTTTGCTTTACATTCACATAAATGCAGAATGAATGTCTGCCGATCCCATTCATCATTTTTGCACACTTTTCATACACCAAAGCCAAACCAATTTTTCCCAACGAGGCTTGTCTGAGACTCTGAGAATAGCAACACACACAGCGGGAAATCACAGACAATATCCGCAAGCACCAGGCACTTCGTGCGACCGCAGCGTTACAGAGCTGACCGCCGCTTTGATGACATCATCCAACTGCGCCGGCTCTGCACCGGGTCGAAGCTGCCTCGATTAAAATCCTCCGATTGGTTGGCAGGATTTACTGAATGCAAATAGATTATTGGCTGTGCCAAAATTCTCAGGAACGATGGCCAGAGTCACGTATATGGTTGAATACATTAACAAACTGATGGTGTTTGTGTCGTGGGCTCATGCATCGGAGATTGAAATCCTTACAGGGCAAAAACTTATAGCATATAGTTATACTTATAACTTATAGTGTGACACAGTTAAGAAGCATTTGAAAAGTAAAAGAGGAACAGATGCCCCCGCGGATGCACGCGCGTAAACGCAGACTCGCACGGGCACTACAGTTGCCGAGTGTTGAACGCTTCGCAATCAAAGAAATAAAGGGGCAATCTAGCACACAAACAAGAGATTCCCCATCGGCTCTGCCAACAAAGCGGGCCCTCCTCTCACAGAACAAGGGATGCACTATTGACTAACCCCCTCCCTCACCTCCCCCCACTATTTTTCTCTCTTCAGTCGCCCCTCTGCCAGTCTGCGAGGCGTGATGCCAACCCTTTCCACTGCCGGGCACTCTGCCCTGCCCTTTATGCAAATGCTTCACTGCCATCCCCAAACCACAACCCCTACTGTCTGCTCTTTGCCATATCCGTGGCTATCTCTCTCTCCGTCTTTTTAAGCAGTTATATGTTGTCTCTGTTTAACACCTTCTGTATCCACACCTCGATGCCACACAGCCGTCTCCGACCCTGATGCTCGTACTGTCTCTTTAAATCTCAGACTCATTCATGATCAAGATTTTTTTAATTGAAAGAGAAGCTGGAAATAATCACAGAAAACGAGTCTCTGAAATGCTTCAGTAGTTTATTATTCCTAATTTAGTGAATATACATACACCCTTAAAACTAAAAGGTGCTTCAAAAGGTTCTTCAATGCCTTAAAATAACCTGAATGGTTCCATAAAGAACCCTTAACATTTAAAGAACCTTTCTATTTTCACAAAACTTTGTGGCGAAAAAAGGTTCTTCAGATTGTGAAGAGAAAGTGAAAATGGTTCTTATATGGCATCGCTGTGAAGAACCTTTTAAGAACCTTTACTTTTAATAAGCAGTGTAGTGCACTATAAAGGGAATATATCGTCGCCGTCCTTCCGAAACCTTGGATGTCCAAATTCACAGTTTTTCAGGAAATTGAAAAAACGCTGTACTTTTAAGTGATTAGATACTGTGCTGTCAAAGTTGACAAGCACTTTGTAATATGTTTTATTGGTAAGATACTTGCCAAGCGCATCAGAAAACATATGAATAAATATCACAAAATATGGAGAAGGTCATGAGGTTTCAGAAGGACAGCGATATGTGAAGAAAAAAACGATATACTGTATATATAATTGCTAGCTGCTAACTAGATTGTAAGGAATAGCATTCACGCTCTGACACTAAAACTCTTTCTTATCTGAATGGCTGAACTCGGAGCGCGGTGAGAAGTTAAACACCCTCTTCCTATCTGTAAATATGACTGCCCACATCCCTTTCCCCATTTCCTGCAAAAACTTCCTCCTGCTGAATGAATAAAGATCCAGTAAGTTTAGTTCACCTCTCCAGGAAACCAGCGAGCTGACGACAGGCAGCAGTGGGAGGTCAAACAAAACAAAGAAACAGCCAAACGTGACAACCTGCAATGCTAATTAAATCTCAGAAAAGTCGGCCGAATTAAAATAAGCAAACCTTGCTTCAATCCGACCACATTTTGAATGTTGAATTGATTGATATGATTATACTCACCCCCGTGTCCCAAACACTGATATTTTTCTGGAAAACACAAACCGAGATATATATTTTTAATTTTCATGCTTTTTCCACACATTAACAAGTCACAATGGCCACTTCTGTCAAGGAAAAGACTCAACAGTGTACAACAGATTTATGACAAAAAGGATTTAAAGAAGTCAGTTCTTTCAAAAATGAAAATTCAATCATCATTTATTCTCCCTCGTCTCATTCCAAACCTGCGTGCCTTTCTTTTTTCTGAAGCACACAAAAGGAGATATTTTGAAGAATGTCGGTAACCATTTTTTCAAAATATCTTCTTTTGTGTTCCACAGAAGAAAGAGTAACATACAGGTTTTGAAAGACATTTTTTAGGTGAATTATACTGTAATGGACATCGGTAATGGACAGATCGATTCGGATAAAAAACACAGTGTGAACAAACCGAATAAAGAAAGAGATTTTGACAAATAAACAAATTATATCCAATTTTTTTTGTCTTTTTTAGACTGTCCTTTTGAAAAGTTGTGTTTAACATATACTATCATTAAATAAAAAACAGCTGCTTAAATATTATAAGAGAAAGTAAACAATGACGAATGTTTTATTTTGTCCTAATGGTTAACACCGTCAAGTGCCGTTGCTAATGCCATCTGAATTTAAATCAACAACCTCAATCCCAAATAGATCAATTCAAAGAACTTTGCATAATTGTTTTTTATGTCTAAAATTTGTTGCAAGTTTTGCATTTAAAGTGCAGGTTAGCTGGCAACAACGACAAAGCAAAATTAAATAAAGCCATGGATCAAGACTTAACTATGGGATTTCTCTCTCTCTCTCTCTCTCTCTCTCTCTCTCTCTCTCTCTCGCTCTCTCGCTCTCTCGCTCTCTCGCTCTCTCTCGCTCTCTCTCGCTCTCTCTCGCTCTCTCTCGCTCTCTCTCGCTCTCTCTCTCTCTCTCTGCCATAATTGGGTTAGGCAACACAACCGCACCATTGTTTTTCCAGTGGATGGATTGTACCAGCGGCATGCCTTTCTCACAACAAATGTATTTTAAGAGGGAAGACTTCTCTTTTGTTCACTCACTCTTGTCATGTCTTCTTAACTAAGATCTTTTATGAGAATGGGCGATCCTGCAGCCCACGTTTGGGAACTTTTCCATAACTTGAGTACTTTCACGTGACGTATTTATTTCAATTCTAAATGTCATAAGCTTCACTCGATGTGCGTAAAACAGTTGTGTTACGACCCAACCAAAACCAAAAGGAGCACCGGTTGATGGATTGAGACCTGAAAATAAGTTGCAAATCTGTTTTGATAGGATCATAGACAGCACGGTGAAACAAAGAGTTTAAATGTAAATCATAAAATGCAACTATCAATATAATCATTCCTAGTTAAAGAGAAAAATACGAAAGGATATGCATCTTTAAAAGGGAGGAGCAACTGCCTGCCATATCTTTTAAAGATGTCAACAAACTCTTTGGTATTTTGGCACAGGTTCATCACTTGGTTTGTAAGGGTGTCGAATTAGGTAGATGCCAAAATGACATGCCCTCATTCTTGAAAACCTAGAACGAAAGTACATTAGAGAAGAAATGCAACCCAGGCGACATTTAAAAAGGTTTGACTTGCAATAACGATTAACATATTTTGTGCCAAACACAATGTGTGTTTTCGGGTGCACGATCCCTTAAAAACTAGATATTAATACGCATTACATTAGTATAAAATGCGTCTGTATATCATGAACAGATGTAGATGTAGATTAGAGACGAATCTGCATGAATTATTAAAAAACCTTGCAACATTTCAGGCCCCGGTTGATAAACTCAATATCTGGAACTTAATCTGAAGTCTTAAAGTAAAACCAGTTGACGATCACTGGTTCAAGTCGTGTAGCTTTTCAGCAAACACTACAGGCTGTGTTTCATAAAAAAAAAACTCAACTGTAAAACTATAACATCCCCAAAAGTTTGACTCGATTAGGTTTCGTTCCTGGTTGCTGTTGCTCATACGAAATGTCGACAAGCTTCTGTAGATACGACATTCTTTATACGTGACTCTGGATTAAAAAGCGGCCGAAGCTGCACTTGATCTCTCGCTTGTGGTTTTCAAATGGCGCTGTGAAAGGCGGCCCGTTTCTGTGCCGTTTACGTTTTCTTCTTTCACATATGGCTCCTATTCCACATGTATTTATCAGAGCTACGTCAGGCGTTCTGCAGCAGGGTGGAGAGCACGGCAGAGAGAGAGAGAGGGAGAGAGACACATTTTGAGAAAGGGCTAAAGTGATACAAATCTGAAGAAATCGCAACAACCATCATAATGCTTTGCTGTTGTTAAAGTCCCAGTGAAATTAAACATGACAATACTTATTTTTACATGAAATATAGCAGAGTTTATTGTAAAAAGAATATCAATGTGTCTCGATCTCTTTATAAAATTCATGTGTCCTCATGATCTTCAGGAAATATCTGAAAATGCACTTCCAGCCTGTAGTGACTATCCATCTTAAATGACGCATGTTAAACGGCCTGGGCGGAGCATCTGTCAACTCCTCCCATTCAAATGTCAGTCTGCTGCCAATTCCATTTTAAAGTGGCTGTTTTTGTACATCCAATCAAATCGCAGAGAAAAACACAAACACAATTTTTCTCAGTCGAAATTCCATTTCACCCGGAAATGCGTGAAAATACGGAAGTAAAAAAGATTGCAACTTCCAGTTCTCGGGGACTTTAAAGATTTTCATTTGTACATATATTTATTGAGTTGCTAGGGTGTTGCTATGGAATTCTACATGTTTGCAGTCAAAATGGTATTTGGTCCATTAAAAGGTTGTACGAAATCTCTTGCCAAAACGCAATATGAGATGTAATTCACGTCTGTGGTACAAACGGCGAAGGACGGGTTACTAGCCAAACGTAAACGCTCAGGGTTTGGGGCAAAAGAAATTCACCCAGCTCAGATAACAGTCTTTTCAGTCTGGGTTAAACAAGGATACGCCAACATTGGAAATCTCAACATGCCTGTTGTTTTGCAGCTCCAGATTCATTTTATATGTTGTCTTGGGGTTAATTCAACCGCGCGCTTGGCCGCAGAAGTCGAGCGAAACGCTCCAAATGACTTCCTGGCTCGCATCGGACTCCCGGAGACGTGGCCAATGTCGTTCTTACTTTAGTATGGAAATAAAAAAATGACATATGAAAGCAAACACGAGTTAACGTAAGGAAGGCGATATGGAACTTTTCTTGGACCGCTCATCTTTTCTTTGTTTGTGTAAGTCACGGCACATGGTAAATGTCATCCTGCATTAGGCCGCCCTGAAATGTGTGTTTCGGGTTGCTTACATTTGTCTCAATACTACCCAAAGCACGAAGAGAGCACGGGTAGACCCTAGTTTGGATACTTTTGTTTCTCTAGAGACGTTTCCAATCAAATTGGGTGGGGAAATGGTATTAAACACTAGACAAGATGGGATTAGAAAGACATTGCTTGAACCGAAGCAGAAATCGAAACAGCTGGACATCTGGTTATCTTTGAGGAGAACGGTCGGACAGGGAACAAAGCATTTTACTTGACCGGTTTGAAGCGCAGGGCCGTGATTAGTCTAACACACACTCCACAGGGAGCCACAAATGTGACATCATGAGCTTCATATCCAATTCCAGATCAAATGTAGAAGTGAATCTGTCCCCGAGCAGATCATAAACAAATGTGCACAAGGCTATAAAACCATTTTGTTCGAAGGCTTGAAACACAGGCAAGAACGTGGATGCCAAAACGCTGAGCAACCCACCCTTAAGACAAATCACAAAATTTGATCTTATTTAAATCTCAGTTATATCTCACAGATATCAAGAAGACGGAGGGCAAAACATCTCCCGTGTCTCAGTTGCGTCTTCTGAAAAAAACAAAATCTCAAACCTTCTGAAGCGATCGCAACAATGTTACAATTTGAGCTCGGGTCCGCCAAGATAGTCTGCAGTCAAAATTCAAGAATACAGCAGCAGAAAAAAGACCATTTTAAAGGCCTTTTTTTCTGAATTCCTAATTTATGTGTTTAGGTAAAATTATCATTTTTTATTTTATGCAGTGAACTGCTAACTTTTCTCCCAAATTTCAAACAAAAACATTGTGTCTATTTGCATTTATTTGCTGAAAACTGTAGAAACAGGTGAATATAAACGAAAAGATGCTCCGCCTCAAGAAAACAAGTTAATATTCAAATTAAAGCAATACAACAGTTATATTTGTATTTAGGAAAAGTAAAAAAAAATGTGATCAATTGTTTTTTTAAGAAAAAAACTCTCATGCTGTCAGTCTTTCACGACTTTTGAAATTCAACAAACACTGGACTGTAATGACCACAATCTAGAAAAATTGGGAAAAAATTCAAGTTAGTATATAATGTGTGTGTGACCACTAAAATCTTAAATCTTATAACAAGATTGCCTCATATGTATCCTGTTAAATATTTTTTGCTGCCTAAAGTTTTTAAGTACTATCAATTTGAGTTTCCAAGTCATTTCAACTTACTGTTTTCACAGCAACTCATCAAAATAAAGTGTAGCTTTTTCAACTTACTTGTAGAAGTTACATCAAGTCAACCACTTGCCAAAGTGTAAAACCGTTGAAATGACAAAGTTGATTGTACTTGAAAAACTTAAGGTAGCATAAATGTTTTACTAAAACAAAAAGTTGGAACACAGCTGAGAACTGCATCAAATCTCCTGAGTGATGAAAGAGCAACGTCTGAGCAGTAACATTTCTCTCTTGGCGACCATTATGTTCATAGTGTGATGGTTTTTTCTTCAGATATTCATCAGGGAAACATGAATTGAAACATTTTTGAGCTCTCTTACGCCTCTGTCTTGAGCTTCACCTAATGCAAAACAACAATCATGTTTTTCTGGTGTAATATTCTGGTTTCGAAAACAAAGCACTCGGAAAACAAACTTCAGCTTGCCATCTAGGTTTGAAAGCACATGGATTTTTCATGGTCACATCTTTCTGTAAAGCTTCAGGCCGATGATTAAGTGTCTGGTAAAGCCGCGCAATGTCACAGTGGCACAGGGCGGCAACTTTCACCGTAGTTATTCTACACCACACAGGGCCTGTAAGAAAAAGCTTGTGGCCTGCAACCACAGCAAGCAGACGCTCGCAGGAATCCTGTCCGCGCACACACACACACACACGCCCTCCCTCACCAGAGCTCTGTTTGCTCACAGCTGCCGGGCCTCCTCGGGGTTCATGCGAGGTAAAGATATGCTATATTATGCAACCGTGTATAGATTTTCCACCTCTGGAAGTTGGCCAACTTCCTGCTCGCTCAGAGACGGTCGACGTTTTGTTCCCGCCAGCAATGATTCCTTACAGGACCGCTCGGCTAAACGGCACAGAACGTCACGGCACGCGGCCGAGAGTGCGGTTGTTTACGATTCGCTGTCCGTTAACAACGCTGCTTTGTGTTTTCGGGACGTTCTGAAAGAGTGCTTGCGCAGATCGTCCGTTTCGCTGTGGGTTCTGACAGACTCAGAGGAAGAAAAAACACAGCTTTCCCTCCTGCACCTCCACACCCACAGACCTCCAGGAAAACTCCCTCCGACTGCACAGTTAACTCGTGAAACGTCAGGGTGTCCTGCCGTGAACGCATTCTTGCATTAGTTAATGATTTTGAAGAAGAGATCATTTCATTGAGTTTTATTGCTCAAATGTTGCTCTTCAATAACTTTGCCGGCATGATGAAATCTTTATTTAGTATCAGCTTTGTCTCGTGTGTTCACCTGACAATGAAAGCAGACACAAACGAGAGATGAATAAGAGACTTTGCTAAAGAACATGTGAATGGTTGCCCCCCAAAAATGACTGGAAACATTTCTTGAGAAATGAATCGAATGAGCTGACAAGCTCTGGACATCTGCGCACAGTTTGAGACATTGATGAGGTCTCTTTTGAAAATCTTGATGAGACAGAAAATATTAGTAATAATTTTTAATACGTGACCCTGGACAACAAAACCAGTCTTAAGTTGCACGGGAACATTTTTAGTAATCGCCAAAAATACATTGTAGGGGTAAAAATGACAGATTTTTCCTTTTTTCCAAAAATCATTAGGATATTAAGTAAAGATCATGTTCCATGAAGATATTTTATACATTTATGGTCAGAAAAACTGTATTTTTGTGAGTGGATGGCCTGCTACAGTGCCTCAGATTAACAACTTCAAAGTCGATTTTCTCAATATGTAGCTTTTTTACACCCTCAGATTCCATCTTTGTAAGCATTTTTTGTTCCGCCAGATAATATCATATCCTAACAAACCATATATTAATAGAAAGCTCATTTCATCAGCTTTCAGATGATGTAAAAATCTCAATAAAAACAAAATTGACAGATTTTTGCCGTCCAGGGTCACATATGAGTAAAACTCAGTTTGATCTCCATTTAATATCAATGTAAACCGCCGTCTCGGAGAAACTCTCCTTTCCATTTACAAGTAACTGGAACAGGCTGATAAATGAAAGTTTGCTCCTGCCAATCTTCTCCGGGGCTGCTGCATGTCTGCGACAGTGGGCGTGGCCAGAGTAAAGGTGCTAATGCGATGCATGTTGACAGTCAAACTCTGTGGAGGCCATATGTGCTAAGACGAGTCAGGCGAGGATCTGGCACATGTGGCGGCGTCAGAGCGCTGCGTTCGTATTCTCACGTGCGCCCCGCCGGTGCTGGCCGTGATATCTGCGGTCGCCACCAGATTGACACGGATGAGTAAAGAATGCACACCTGCGTCTCAAGCATTTAAGTGTGTGCAGGTGCGAGGACATGTACACGTGTGTTTGTGTCTGTCTAAATGCATTATGCATGAGGGCAGAGACTTTAAAATGAGTGTTTGTAATTGACAAAGGGATTGTAAGGGAAAGCAGGAAACAAAGAGAATAGGAGGGACGTGGAATGCGTCAGTTGTTAAGATTTTGTTAAACCGCGGTATCTATTAACATGGCAAGATTGTGTTATATTACATGTGAGAGAGATAAAGAAACACGTAATCGTGATTGAAATTTTTAAGTGGCGTTCGGCGTTGATCGACCAATCAGAATTTGGAGTCAAAGAATTATCCATATATTATAATACAGCTACAGGGAAAATCATCTTAGTTTTTTCCTAAATCTGCATGTATTGTGTCAATTCCAGTCCAGTGTTTGTTGAATTTCGACAAAAACAAAGCTCATGAATGATAAACAGCAATTTGAAAGAGAGAATGCTAAGATAGTTGTGAAAAAAAATCAGGTTTATTCCATCATATATTCATTTTCATCAACAAATTTACTAAAATACTTAATAAAATGGATGTAAAAACATTAGTATTGTGTAGTTTAAACATGAATATTAACTTGTGTTCCTTGTAGTATTAAAGATCTGAAAATATTGCATGTTTTTTGGTATATTTTAACAAGTTTGTCTTGTTAAAAAAAATATTTTATTTGGAAATTGGGAGAAATATTGTTCACAGAATGAAACAAAAATAATCATATTTTTAAACACATAGCTGTAAATAGTAATTTCAGAAAAATAATATTAGTTATTAGTTTATTTATACAAATTATTTAAACAAAATAAGATAAAAAAACAGGTTTATCTTATATTTATATAAATTAAAAAAATTATAAATTGAGTTAATAACAGGAGTAAAAGTTTGGTGCAGGCCTATCTGTTTGGCCAAGAAATGGCAGACATGTTAAGGACACCCGTTTAAAAACAACATATTCTTTGGTCAGTTTAATTACTAGCTGCATGGAAAGTACCAATTGACCTTTAAGAATCTTAATAAAAAAACTGCAGCGGATCTTTTAAAATGGGATCAGTGTGTTTGAGATTTGCATCATGCTTGAGTTACAGCTCAACAGGGTCATACGGTTTGACCTCAGGGTGAGTCTCATAATACATCAGCCTTAAAAGTATCGGGCGTTCGAGGTTCGACAAATACAAACTTAAAACAAAGTGATCTCCACAGACAGAGCTGGAACCAGTGGAGCGCAAAGCCAGAGCGGGAAAATTTGCCTAGCAACACCGCTCGCCCAGTCCATGCCAACGCTGGCGTAGCCATCCGCCACAACCGTCCCCACCCATAAATCTGACGAACTCCTCGCGGAGGACTCTTAAAAAACCCCGTCGTCCTAGAGAGAATGAGAAAACCCGACGTTTTATGGGCGCGTTCGGTGAGGACGGTTGTAATTTCGTCCGTCCGCGATGCGCAATGTATGATTTTGTGCGCCTGTTAGTCCATCTACCAATTCGTTACTATGGGAACTGTTTTGCAGTTTTTAAGCTTCACTATTTTCACAAAGATGGTTCTGATCGTCTCCAATCGTGCACGTTAGCTGACCGCTAAACGCGCGTGAACGTGAGCTAAATTATGTAATTTGCGTTCGAGTGTGTCTTCCGTTACCATAGCAACAGCACAACATATCAGCCACCACAGAGCCACAGCGGAGCTATGGGCAGTGCCAGGACGCTGCCAGGGCCTAATCCATGCCAAGAGTGACATGAACGAGAGGAAAGGGAGGTGGAGGCAGGCGTACACGTACACACACACTGGATATCCTCCTATTCTTTCGGCTGGAGACTCCCATGGCAATGGCGGTAGGAATCCATTCTCCATGCATACTGGGACAGCTGTGCAGATAGTGGACGACAGCCGATTGGTTAGGGCCGTTCTGCATAAAGCTTAAGATAAAAACTACAAGGTAGTTTATTCGAGACGGTATTCCTCCGTGCCAACACGCTTTTGATTCACAGCGGCTTTGGCTCTCCAACCACCTAATATACTGGACGGCAGAATAAAACAGCCCTTCATGGCATTTATTACGTCCATTATGGACTGCGAGTTTGCTCCCGTGTCTGTCTCTCTATAAACGTTGACATGTTCGTGTAAAAGGTCTTGTTGTATCAAAGAAACCCAAGTAAATGAGTTCTGAAAGCACACGTCTACGAAGAAAACCAAGTGACAGCAATGTTTCAAGAAATCTTGTAATAAAAATGTACAAATGTTCAGTATATATGACTCTGCTATAAATGACGTACTATGGAAAAAACATTCATTTTCAAAAACGTCATTGCCAGTCCAACACAACTAAATGTCGGATGTCAAAACCCTGAAAACAATTAAAAATGATCCCAAATTTATAGTTTACGTTGTTAAATAAAAGCATCTAAAACAATCACATAGAAGCGCCGTAAAAGTTATCTACATGACTTGTGCACTATATCCCAAGTCCATTCCTTAAAAAAACATTATCGTACATCTTTAGGAGTCAAGAAATTATAACACACAAGTCCTATAAACCACTGTTTATGGTGCGTTTTTGGAGTTTGACCTCTCCGTTCACCTTCACTGTATGGAAAAGAGACGACATGTTCCATAGCGCCATTAAAAAATGTCAAAACTTCAAAGAGGCTTAAAACAACCTTCTGTAAATAGTGACAAAATTGAACATTTAATGTCGTGTTTAAGAACCGTCTTAAAAAAATCAAAGTAACAGGTGGACCTGAGAGAAAAAATGTAAACACTAAATGATTCGATCTCTTTAACAAAGTCTGTTTATGGATCCAAATCATCGCAGATCTTACAGGGGGTGAATCGGACCCTTTGGCGGTTAGCTAGGGGATACGGCTGTCGCCTGTGAGAATGAATAAGTAAAAGGAACACGGTGTCTCTGTGCCCGTCTGGCATTGTAACCGTCCCTCTCCTCCCTGTGTGCCACGAAACCAGCTGGACTCTGTGCCACTGGACACCCTTTAAGCAAACGGGATTCTGGTTTCACCAGCAGACCGCCTGTCACATGAGCGTGCATCGCTGTAACGGCCCTATGAACTCTTCAGAGGTCCCGTCCGTACATAAACCTTTGAACTCCGGCAGGCGTTATATTAATGACTCGCTGAACAATCGCGTATTATGTTTAGACGGGTATCTTTAAGGTCCTGCAGTGATTTATCTGTAACTATCCGAAAAATATGTACGATTGTTCGAAACTTGACAATTAAAGCTAACTTGAAATCCTGATCCGTGAGATCTGAGGTATTTCATCGTCTGGTCAAGCCATCAGACATTTGTTATAAAAACTTGTATATAAAGTGGAACTTCGCGACGCACAATCCTGCAGAAAATAATCTGATCAAATCAGAAAAACAAACAAAAATCCATTATCGGAAAATAGATGCATGAATAATAATAAATGAAGCTTTGATCATTTTTGCAACGCTTAATGGGAATGTAGTCAATTCCTCTATTAAATACATTAAGTGCATTTTTGTCCAATTTTGGAAAAAATTGCTTCACCTTAAAGGCCTTCCGAGAAACGTTTTTGAAAATATTTTTGTGCCTGTAATAACTGGTAAAATAACTAACTACGTCCTAGTATATAGCTCAGGACAGCACACAACATTTTTCCATTTTTATATTAATGGCATTGACTGATGGCCCAAAATATTTTATATTAAAGCAACATTTTGTTGGCCATCAACCACCACGCTATCATCTACTGAAAAGTCAAGTGATGTGATGAAATGTGCGGTAGGCCAGACAAGCACGGCTTAGATCATGCTTTATCGGTTATGTACACCACATACTTTGAAGTGGTCTGTTAACATTTGTGTCTAAGCTGAAGGCACATCTACACACTAATCCACAAAAACACAAAATATATTATATGTCCTATTAAATCATTGGTTCAGTACGGGAAAAAATGAACAATGCTTAACAAACATACTCATACCGTATGCATGCAGTGTAGTTAAAATGGTATTGAATCTAAAGTTGAAATATCCAAGAGCGAATGTGAATCGTACGCTCGTTCAGGCTTAAAAAAGGCAGGTGTGACCCTGCAGCTGTACGTGATCATCTCTCTCTCTCTCACACACACACCGCACGCACTCACTCACACACACACACACACACACACACACACTTTAATTATACAAAACACAAGTACATAATTGGATATAATTTTTTATGTTAACCCTCATTTTCAACAGGAAGCAAATTGACTTAATTCAAAGCGACCTTGAAAGGCCTGTAACATTTCTTTGCAACATAAGAGAAACTGAGAAGACTGAGTTATGGTTAGTAAAATTAAAATAAAATACTTTATCACCACAATAACTGCCTCTAAACCATACTTTAACCTGTCAGAGAGCCAAAGCTAAATTAAGTATGTTTTTCCTTTCTCTATAGCAAATAATAAATTCAACTCATACGTGCAACTAGTTGACGTATTTACTGAATTCTATACAAGAAAGATGCAAAGGCACCTGAGAAGTCTACTTTATAAAGCACTCTTTATATATGTGTTAAGCGACTTATTAAACCTTTTGATTCACATTATATGACATTATTAGTCTTCTAGGCCTGCTTTATTTATTAACAGTTATCAAACAAGCCAAAATGTGAATCAGCCACGAGCCTCGCTCAAACAAACTCGCTCTCTCTTCTCCAGGCACTAAAACTTTCCATACGCACAACTAAAAAAACTAATTTTTAAATATACTTCCGACCACAACTGACGTATGGATGCTCATATATTTATAATGTACGTGAACAGAAAAAACAAAGAATCGTGAGCTGCTGTTTTCCAGATAAGAAAATTTCTGCATCCACTCCAAATCTTTAATCCGGCAAAAAAAGCTTAAAGTCATCCTGTAATATGTTAATATAGCATATTTGCTTTTCCAGTTGCGACTGACCCGCCGGCGTTGTTTTCACTGGAGCAGACGCAGGTACGGTTCAGTGCTACATAAACAGAAAAATATGCAGATTTCAGACCCAAGAGATAACTCAGTTTCAGTCTAACTACTAAAAAAACATCTATGCTACACCAAGAAAGCAACTTGGAGTAAAGTGCACATATCACATGCAACACATAATTACAGAAAAGCTAATGTAATAAACGCCCCTAGGTTGTGATGAAACATGTTTTTAGACTCGACGTGTCTATAAGGAAAAAGAATCATTTTTATGTTCAAATTGCACCACGTCAAATCAATGAAAGAACACACGTTCACGCAGCAACTGTTGTATTTTAAATGGGAAACAGGCCGCAACTCGCATGCACAGAGGAAAACACACACGCTCTGTTTCTGCAAGCATGCGTTGAAGGCATGAAAGTAAAAGTGTTTTAATAGAAGCGCTGTAAAACTCGGGAATGAATTACACATGACACATCCAGTGCGAGCCAAGTGTCCACTATAGCAGAAATATAAACAAGCACGTCGTCTGAATGAAAGAGCGCTTGGACTAAAAACTTTGAGGAACAATGGTGAACAATGGCTACTATTTCTAAAGACAAAGGATACCAAGAAATAGACGAAAAAAGAAGCCGTCGGCTCTCTTCAAATGTAAACTACGAGTTTAAACAGGCGTAATTTGTTCATGGACTTTGTTTACAGTGGGATTACAAAGACTAAGTTTTAAACACCTGTTTGGATTGGCTGTTGTGTTTCTCAGTACCTGCTTGTATTGTGTATAAGACGAACATGAATTAACCGTGTTGTGTAACGCACACATGCACAATCCTGCATTGTGAACATAATCGGCTTGTAATGTAATCATTACATTCTTTTCATTCTAAAATATAATTTAGAAGAAGGAATAAATAACCTAGATCTAGCACACATCCATAAAAAAAGCTGTTTTTAAATGTAGAAAGGTTAAAAAATAACGCGGCCATTTTACATAAATCCATAAATGTCTGGTGTGCTTAAAGACATTATATAGTAAAGGGAAGAAAAAGGCAAACTGGATCAGTGGACATCACCGCATAGTGCGGCACAAGATTCTTGCACATAAGACACTGCAAAACCAAAATAAAACTGGGAATGAGTTTTCTTTATATTTTTGCTTTTAAAATAACAGCCAAAAATGCACATACAACAGCTGCAGTGATGCAATCTAAACATTACATTTATATCAATAAATGCCTAGACTGTCTGTGGCCGTACAAGCACACAAAAATCCGAACTGCAAAGACTTTCCTGTTAAAGAAATGCCATTGTGCACTGACGTCACTTTGCAAATCAACTTCTATATAAACACAGATGCCCCACTATATGGTTCTCGTGTGAAGTTTGAATATTTGAGACATTTTGTCCAGGTGCACTTAAAGTTACAAACACAAGAATGTCTAGTAACATCAAAAAAACAAATATTCCGTGTCATATGCATAAAACTGCATTTAAAACAGCACAACACATACACGCACTGTTTTTTAAACGAAAAGATTGGCATTCTGCAGAACAACGTTTACGACCCCAGACGTCTCCAAAAATATTTCAGCGTTTGTTATCGCGGGGTGTTCAGAACAGACCAAACCTCCACATTAAACTCTGGATTTTTTCAGTCCAATACGCGCCTTAAAATCTCCCCAAGTCTTGATCTAGGAGTGGCGGATAAACCGACATGTAACTCTAAACTTGCAGTCCAAAGTTCATCTATCCGCGCACTCCTCCTCTTCTGCCCTCCTTTTATATTAAATGGATTTCCAGCGAAGCGCCATTTTCTGCCCGAACCATGCGCAATGAAACGCGCACAGACATTCAGCTGGAGTCGTGCCACCAAACGTGGAAAAGCGCACAAGACAAGTACGACTGAAACACTCGCAAAGTTCAGTGGACTGTTGAGAAAAGCACATAATGCGCGGTAAGACAGAAGGATAAGTAAGGCTTTACCTGTGTGAGGCAGTATGGAGAGTACATGCTTATTTTGGAGGCGCGTTATTGAATGGAAGTGTTTCTCTGCGCTGCGGCATCGCCGTGCCCGCTCGCTCACTCCATGCTGTTGTAACTCCGCCTAAAGCGCCTGAAAGTGAAAGCTTGCATAAAGTTTGACGAAGAGAAAACTTTCCCTCCCTCTCTCTCTCTTTCTCTCTCTCTCTCGCCCGCTGTCTGTCTCTCTCTCCCTCTATGACTGAACAAACGTCTTATCAGACTGTCAGATGCGCCTGCATGAGTCCCACGACTTGAGATTTTGAGTGTAAATGCGTGTGTGGCTGCTACTACACAAGAACTCGAACCAAGGTATGGTTTTTACAGTTAGCATAGTATAGTATACCAGTATAGTACAATACAGCACAGAATAGTATAATACAATATAGTGTAATGTAGTATACAGTTATATTCTTATGAAGTATTTTCACCAATTTATAGTTTTTCAGAATATATTTTGTTGGTGTGACATAGTCAATCCTTTTTTACAAGAAAATGCGAAAACAAACACTTCTTATAACTTCTAATTTAGATGCACGCACATTTTGGGTGACCTCGAAAAAGTGCATGTGTGTGCACCTGTGTGTAACCAAAAGTAAACAAAAGGTTTGTTACCCAAACCAAAGTCTTACTTTCATGAACAATAAAGATTTAAACTGGCCTTAATGAGACTATGGTCTTGAAAATTTCCAATTAGATTAAAGTTAAATGAAATGTAATGAAATTTCTGTTCTTGTTGAAAAAGATGGATATTTATGCACATTACGTTAAATAATATTTATATACAATATGTAAGCGTACAAGTCGTGCATGATTATTCGAATGTGTATTTGTACTATGGTATTTTGCAGGTATGTGCAATGGCACAGAGGCACGAAACAAATCAAATACTCACACAAAACACATCGAAACACATGTTTTTTTTTAAATAACAAAATTATGATCATCCAAGATCAACTAATCTAAAACACCAGTATGCAAAAGAAACAGACACAGAACTGGACTATAACACAAACACGAACAGTAGTGACGACGGACGCCATCCTGCTTTCTCCAAACTTTTAAACCTACGTAACTCACGTAAATGTGAAAAGACTAAACAGTTAGAAAACGAACGTGCGGCGAGTGGAGGTAAACGTTTTGGAGCGGGTCCCTGGGTGGGGATTTCTGGTTGGGGGTGAAGTCATTGAGCAAAACTAGAGCTGAAGGTTGGATGTGCCGCTGGAGGCCGGGAGATTTATGAGGCCCCGCTGTCTGTGCAGCTTCACCACAAGCCACTGCAGAGAAACAAAGAGAGAAGCCTCCACTCCGTGGCCAATTACATCCGTTTGCCAAGAGATTCAGAGAGCGACAGAGCAGGAGATGGAAGAAAAGTGAACAGCAGAAGAGTGAAACGGATGTCACCCTCAGTTACCTTATATGACCCTTGACCTGTCGTGACTCGTGTGCATGTGACTGCCGACAAATATCTTCTCATTTTAAGATAGATTAAAGGTGCACTCAGACATTTCTTTGCATTACATGCAAATGAATTAGGCATTTAACATTTCATTAGATAAATACTTATGTTAGAGCTGTTTATTTTGTGGGTCAAGATACTTTCTCTCACAAAATAAATAAATTATGTCTTATTTCAAACTGTGCATCTTTACAATTACAATAAATGACTGAATGCATCTTTAACATGTATCGACACTTCGACTTTAGTGTGAAATGTATACAAGGAAAAGTTTAATGTTAAGGCTCAGAAAATGTATATATATAATCCTTTATACTGAATAGCGGCTAATATATCGGTTATCGGCTTCCGATGTTCAAGAATTATCGGCCGAAATTTACATATCTGTGCATCCCTAGTTACAAGCATTTGAAATATCAATCTCTGTGTTCAACACAACAAAGAAATTTATACAGATTTGGAACGGTTCGAGGGTGTGTAAATGATAACCGAATTCGTATTTTTGGATGAACTTTCACTTTAACGATCAGTAAATACTTTTTTTTATATATATTTGTTAGTTTCATTTTAGCTAACACATTTAATGCGCATTCAATTCTTAATGAAAGCAGGTGTTCGCTATGTTTTGGGATTTTCCTACTCAAATCCAGACTTTTGCACTGAAATGCCACAAAACCAGTTCAAAGCCATGAAGTGGTGAGAGGAGGTTTCTCCAAACCCCCAAAAACGTCATACAAAACGAGATAGCTCGCATAGCACCTCTCAAGATGTGCCCCACATTTAGTGGTTTGAGTGGGTACAAGTCTACTAAACTAACACATGACAGAACCACAGACCAGGACCAAATAAAAGAATATTCTTTATGCAGAGCATTACAGCTATATTTATCTTCAAAGATATTCATTTAGAGATTAATCAGAATACATTTTACAAGCACGTGTGGTTTCTGTAACCGGTCCATGTTGGCATGTGTCTGGCATTTCTCCCACTTGAAATCACTGATCCGTTTCAAATTAATAATCTAAATACCAATTCAGAACTCAACTACTTGGACATCCTAACAAAATGCCTTAAACTCATTCATCAGGGTGAATTATGAATATTATTCTCTCTACAAATTATATAAAGGAGAATTTATGGCTGCGCCGAAATACAGCAAGGTCTCTAAATTAATCTGAAGGATGCTACAGGATGACACATTCCTGATATCCAACTAGGCAATATTTCACGCCTCACCCTCCTCCCAAACTTTCCACCAATCACGTTTCGTCCTTTTCCCTCCATTTTCCAAAACGTTGGCGAAAGTGAAAAGCAGGGGAAGAAAATCGTCTCCCAGGTCATTAACGGTCTCGTTTCCAGCCATCCGCAAACTCCCCTTCCTATATGTCCATTTCTAACCCACCCTTCTGTTTTAATTGCCATTTTATTTCACTCCCATCGCTGTAAATCCAGCGCGCTCGCTGGGTGGAATGTTTAAAGCTGCACTTCTTTCAGCGGCGCTGTGTTTTTTCTTCAGCCTCCCTCCCCTTCGATCTTACCCTCAAGTATACTTCTCATTTTATAGAAGTACGCACGTTATAATTTTCATTTCCCACAAGAAAACTGCGCTCCGCCGAGGACAATATTCCCTTTTATTGTGCATATGGAAATAATAACCGTGTTTACGTTTTGCAGTTGAGAATAATTACTGGCGACTCAAAAACGTAGATCTGGAATACTGTGTCAAAGAGAGACGTACCCTGTACGAGTCGGATACGACGAAGCACTCCGGTATCCCAGGACCTCTGGACGGATCTTCATTCACCAGGAACGGTTCGGTAGCCTGAAACAAAACAAAACCGTCATTTGAACATTCTAATCACAACAAAGTTGGAACACCGTGATGTCATAAGACGACATGATGTATTAAACAAAGTTTAAAGGGTTTTTATTTCGGTTTAAAAAAATCATGGGTTTTATTTCTGAGGAATACACACAATAATGATCAAATGGACTGCGTGTCACGTTGGATCTGCCAAAATGCATAAAACGTAAATGTGAAAGGTTTTATTTCCAAGAAAATTATGGATTATGAACCATCACCAAGTAAAATTTTCTACCCATGTGCTCGAGCTCAGACCTCACATCATAACTTCCTAAATCCAGCATCTGCGTCCAGCATCTGTTTGTTTTCGCATTTTCTTGTAAAAAAGGATTTTATGAAAACCTGACTATGTCACACCAAACATCTCCCGGACGAACGCGGTGGTGCCCGTATGCTCGCCGCGGCCTTTAATCAGAGTCAGCAGGTCTCTTTTTAGGCTCAATGCCGCTCGGCGTGCCGTGCACAGTACGACCAGGACTCCTGACCGGTTCTCGTTCACACTCGCTGACCGTCCGTTATATCCGTGACTTATTCAGCACAAACCTCTCACACAGAGACGCTTTCTCCCTACACGGACGCCGGGGTGGTTTGTTTTTTCTCCAAGTGTTGTGTCCATTCATCCCCCTTCATTTGTATGCCGGGGGGTGCCCTGACTGGGTCTGCACAACTGAATGAGCCCCATTCCAGTTTATCCATTAGTGGGATAATGTTAAATCTCGCAGCAAAGCTGAGGGGGCAAAAGCGAGGTCTGCATTGTGAAGCTTTCATTTTTGGAGTAAACGGCGATTAAAAGGTTTGCAAAGGCCGGGACATTTTAGGGCTCTGATCTTTCACGAGACATAATGGAGTTTAATTTATTTGAATGCCTTTTTTATAAATGCATATGGTGCGTCAATTGTGGAATTGCATGAGAAATATTTAAGTGTGAGCGCACTTCAAAACGTTGTTGAGATCTTTAGAGGTGCTCTTTTCCACAAGAGAAAGATCTGAAAAGCAGAAGACTTATTTTTCATTAAAGAGATCTCATTTGTGATACTTCAGCTCTTCCCTATACGATACCTCCCTTGACGGCTGAAGACACATGGGCCGGAAAAATGAGGCGAAGAAAATTCCTGTTGTCCTTTGCAATTAGATATACATACTTTATGTTGATGTGGTTCAAATGTGCTGCGAACATTCCACAGATTAAACAGCTCTCCAAAATGCACTCTTGTAAAAATACATGCAGCACTGAAATAACAGACGCATAGATGTGTGTGCGTGCGTACACACACACGGACACACACACACACACACACACACACTCACTCTATAATAGATCCCAGACACTGGCTAACCAAAATGTGGCTGCATCACTAGCTATTCATATCCACAGCAATGAAAAGTTACATACCCTCTCTCTCTCTCACACACACACACACACAAACGTCAAAGTCCATAAGTCAAAGGGCTTAAAGGACCATTGTGTTATTTTTAGCGGCATCTAGCAGTGAGGTTGTGAATTGCAACCAACGCCTCACTAGTATGGTTTAGTATTTAGGCTCAAATACACAAATAGAAAATAATTTTACAGTAGATTACTGTAGTAAATACTAAAGTATACTACAGTGTATTTATGGAGAAATGTATTTACAACTGTATAGTTAAGCATTGAAAATACAGAATTCAGAAAAATTATAAAGGTAAAAACCAATTCGGGAACATCTAAAAACTATGTGGCCTTAATTTATCCATTTGTGTAATGTCCTTTTTCAGATACCTTTCTATTTACGTAATGACCTGCACTTTTTTAAAGGGGTGATATAACACGAATATTACGGTGTTTACATGATTTAAGGTTAAAAAACGCTGTATTTCCACATACTGTGCATGTTTGTATCTCCTCTTTGCCCCGCCTCTCTGAAACATGCAGATTTTTTGAAAAGCGAGGTGTGCTATGATTGGCCATTTAACCAGTGTGTAGTGATTGGTCGAATACTGCAAGCATGTGACTGAAATGTAACGCCTCTTGCCAAATTTGGAACATCAGGTTCCAAAGCAATTGTAGTGACAGGTACGTTCATCTTACTTGCGTATATATTTCGGCGGTGTTAGTCAAATCATACCACGAACTGACGTAGATTTGGGGGGGTGTGGTTACACGAGGCATTTCAGGCAGGTCTGGGAGAGCATTCGCTTTGATTAGAATGCATCTTTTGTTTCGACACTTTCATTTTTGCAATTCTACGTGTCTAATACATGCATGGGCGACTTATAACACACCAAAGACACAGAAAAACAGGTATTCGAGCTGTATGACCCCTTTAAAGATAATAGGCGTATACTTGTGCTACCACTGTTTGACCTGTGCTACAAAACTTTAAACCTTTGTAGCACCGGTGCTATGTGCAAAAGAAGTTAACGTACAGCTCTGGTCAATGACTTGTCTGGCTGCTACCTTCAGAATGTATCTTGACAAAACGTTTTAGTCATGGGACGTAAAATAAACTTATTTTTACATTTTTGAAAGAAACTCTGAGTGATGCTTGTGCAGAAGTTGGCTACACTATGCGCGAGTGTTGTGGTGGTTGCTAAGCTGTTCGGAAGATCTATACATAGCGTTTCTTCAAATGCATAACCTAAAATGGGATAGTCACCCCAAAATGAATTTGATTGCCCTCAAGTTGTTTCAAACCAAATTTATGTTGAACACAAAAGAAGATATTTTGAAGAATGTGGGAAACCAAACAATTCTGGCGCACCACTGACTATTAAAGGTTGCCTTTTAAGGATGAGCTAACCAATAGTGATGTGACCTTAGTAAACACAACTAATGATTACATTACGTTTTTTTTGTCTGTATTATAGAGTACAGAAGCACATGTCGTTTACATTTATTTAGTTAGTTTATTTCATGTAAATAGTTTTTCTCAGCTGCATTATACTGTATATGTCAACTGCATATTGTCATTTGGGAAAATCCTTGTTTATTTATGCCCTTCAATCCTTTTCAAATAAAAGACGGGCAGCAGTAAACAAAGAGATGGATGAGTGAATCTCTCTCTCTCTCTCTTCCGCCTGGTTGGCCATCACGCTTTAAAGTATCATGTTTTTTTTTTTGGAGTCTTCAGATTGTTTTGATGTTTTCCCCTATGAACTGTCCTCCTTCCCTTGCTGTGGATGTTTATGGAGCATGGTATCAATTAAATATGCCACCCTTTTCTATATATACGGAGCATATGCCAGATCCATATGGCCGGCCCGGAGCGAAAGCAGTCCCTGGGCCTTCCGTCATTAACTCTTGAGTATCAATAGAAACCTATTTAGAAGCAAGCAATGAACGGCCATATTCATTATGTTCGCTGATAGAAAATTATGGTCTGCTACGTTTCACATTTGCACAATGGGGTTCTCAAAGCTAGACTGCTATGAAACCTGCCATTATCACATGATAACATGAAAAGTGTCGCGATCTACACTTTTAGTGATTACTATAATGTGAGATCTGCTGTATGTCTGTTAATTTTGCAAATAAATATTGAGAAAGAAAAATCAGGTTTAACAAAATATGACAATTCGATTGAAACAAATAAAAAATATAACACTATCCGTGCATCCGAAATCACCTACTTCAGAACTATGTAGTAGGTGAAAATGAGTATGAGTCACGAGTAGCATGTCCGAAACCTATGTATGCACAAAACCGTATGCGAAAAAATACCCCGATAAATCTATAGCATCTGCGTCAGATGTATGCTTCGCTATCCCATGATGCCATGGGAGCAAACCAACGGTCAAATTTCTATAGTGAATCAAATAAAAATGCGGAAAACCTGAAAGCGGGTGTCTGTTTTTAAAATGTATGTCCAGAATAATTAATTTCTTGTGAATAAATAATGTTTGTACTGACGCCTAGGGTACAGGTTGATATTAATATATCTTATTACGTGGCTCGCTGGAATGCTTGATTCTGATTGGCCAGTCACAATGAAGATTCGTTATTCCCAGATAACAACCTCTCAAAACTAATAACCCAGATGCAGCAAATCATTTTGACAGGTTTTTTGACAAATTAAATATAAATGTCTTTTAATAACATATATGACATTGTATTAAACCAAATTGCCTGTTCGTAACATTTGTACAAGCAGCCGGGTGTCATTGTGAAATAAGCCCCTACAAAGTGATCAGCACCCGACGTGAAGCGGAGGGTCTTGTATCACACTGAAGGGGCTTATTTCTGAAAACATCTGGCTGCCTGTACATTATCCCTTACATAGGTCAAAGATAAAACATCTATTCATACTACACCCATACATACTATATAGAACGTACTGATTTAACGGTCGATAGGTAGTTACTTCATAAAAATCAGTAAGTATAGTCATCGTATGCGATTTCGGACACAGAGTATGATTCTAAGATGTTGGATGTGGTTGCCATGGCGTTGCTGTGAGGTTGCTAAGATGTTCCTGGTTGTTTTTGATGTGTTGCTATAGGACTGCTATGTGTTCTAGGTGGTTACTAGATGTTTTTACTGGCCAAATCACAAACTCGCAATTGTTACTCCTGGACAGTGATGCGATTTAAACAGAGCTATCAGAGCCTTGCTAATGTCCTCAGATGTTTTATCTCAGAAAAAAAACTCCAGTAATCTCACATCTGTCTCCTTCAGCTACAGAAATGATCTCAAACTTTGCAATTTTGCCAAGACAGATTTGAAAATGAGCTCCCAAATTCTCGAATGACCTGAGTTATGCTGTTCAATTGTCTAACTTACGTCTTTTAATTTTCCCAAAAAAAGCAACATAAGTGAATTGAGTACTCAACATTACAATGTTTTCCAATACTCTCCTATCCCAGTCTAACACTAAGCTATTTTTCATTTGGGTTCTGGAAAACTGCATAAACTGTGTGGCTGTTCAAAAACTTCAAAAAAGATTTACTTTCTACATTAATACAAATCTTCATCAACTCACAACAGAAATGATCATTACAGCGCATCTGACCTCTCATGTCCTCACATAAGAGAAACTGACTGCCGACAGAACGTCGACAGAACTTTCAGCCCTCGACAAACCCAGGTAACACAGCGAACACATCAAAGCCGGGGAGGGAGGGAGGGGAATTTGTTTTTTAAAAGCGATGAGGGGAATAAAATATATGAAAGCAGAAATGTATGCCGTGTGAACGTGTGCCAGGGCACTTCAGGGAGAAATGCTGGAAAAATGCGATATTTCATACCTCCATCTCCAGAGGAGCACCAGAGACATAAACGAGCAGAGAACGAGCGCAATAATGAACCTTTGGGGTGAGGGGGGGTTAAATTGACTATTGTTTGGGCGCTAAACATTGATTCTGTCAGCACTGGCACACCATGCTCTGAATATGGGCTATTATACAAAATAAATTACTTTAGAAAATACGGAATGAAAGATGATGTTTGATTTTAAAGACAAAATATTGGGACGGCGTGACAAACTATATATGAGTCCTAGGTATTCATTAAAGCTAAGTGGTTGTCAGGGCGTTGCTACGCAATGATTAAGCTGTAGCAAAACTATGTAAAACAAATGATGTTCCAAAGGTTAAGAGGTCGTGTCTCCATCAGCCCTTTGGGTAGTGAACAAATATTTTGTAAACAGGTGACAAATAAACTGTGTCCTATGGTGTGACAGCAGAAATTTAGCAAAAAATTAACAATGAAGATAAGTCTCGATATTATAAAATGAACAGTACCTGTTATATAAAAGTCTATCTTTTCAATGGTTACAACATTTCATAATATTAGCTAGTGCAATTTTAGCTAAAGGGTCGAAAAAAAGTAATGCGATGTCAGGATTTTAGGGAACCTAGGATGAAGCGAGGAAAACTGCAATGAAAAAATTAAACCTCAGTTCAAAGGTTAACTTAAATATTTAAGTAAAATCAAATTGGCTCTAAAAGTCTTTTAAAATAAAGTATATTAAACTGACTTAAAAGATGCATTCGGCTAAACTAGAATGTTTAAGTCAGTTCAATAGCATTTCAATTTTCGTGACCTGCAAAGCTAGTTTTTATATTTTTAAGTTGAAACACGTAACATTTTTACAGTGTAACTGAGATGCACCCATAAGGATTAGAAATCTGTTTCAAATAATAAGCCAACATTAGCTGGTATTATTATTGTTTATAATTGTGTATGGAAAATAGTGTAATGTTAGATGGGCCTAACATCCTGAGAGTAAACACGCTGTTTAGACGGTAAAACTGGCGAATGTGACAACATAATGATAATCAGACCTTCATAAAGATCACCGCATTTATCACATCAATGGCCTGCAAGAGGAGAAAAAGTGAAAACCTACAACCAGTTAATGAGGGACATCTGTGTCAAATGACTTGATCATAATTGTGATGGGTCATAAGATGAAGTCCAGTTGACAGATGAACTTACACAACACCACCACAGGGGGCACTAACACATGCCACACTGGCACTTCACTTTAGCTTTCGGTAAAACATACATCATTTTACAAGATTTGGCATCTGATTACTAATTTATTCACCCTTGTGTCATTCAAAATCTGAAAATGACTCTTTCTTCTGTGAAACACTAAAGAAGATATTTTGTGAAATGTCTCAGTGGTTTTGTGTTCCTATAATGGAAGTCAATGGGGTTCAGTGTTGTTCGGTGACCGACATTCTTCCAAATATCTTCTTTGTGTTCTGCAGAAGAAAGGAAGTCATATAGGTTTGGAATAACATAAAGGTGAGCAAATAATAAAAAAAAAAATATTTTGAGGGGAAACTATCCTGCAATCTCAATCTCACAATACCTACAGTGCATCTTGCTGCGAGATCTATCCAACTGTCCTTCATATCTTTGATTGCTGTTTGGAAGCGTAATTAAATTCTGTTTTTTAAGAGAAGACATTAATCCCATAGCGGAGTCAGCTTTGAATAGATTCCCTCGCTCTCTTTCTGTAGTGGCCTATTTGGGTTGGTGCCATTTAAGAAAACGGGTAAACAAATAATTATCTACATTAATGTGCTGATATTCAAGGCCATCTGGAAATCAAGTTCATAAGCATATATTTCGTCAGTCTTGCGTTCAAATATAATCTGGATTCGGACTTCAGTCAAAAGTGAGAGAAGTGAAAACTGAAAGTCGAAAAGAAAGAGGGCTGCCGCAGAAATGAGAACATTTCAACTGAAATAATCTGCTTTAGTTGACGGCCAATAGCTTGATGTCTCCCCAGATCAAAAAAGTAAAAATCAAGCTAACATTGAGCACGTGCTCCTTCTCATGCCAAGATTTAGGCAATATCACCATGTAATAGGTTTTTGGAATTACTTCAATACTTGAAAACCCACTTTTGAATAGTGTTCTCTAATAATGCTAAATGTGCACATTTTATGCACTGATTCGTCAATGCACTCTTAAAAAATGATTTTGACTAAAAATATTTTTTGTGCTAAAGAAAGATAAAATGTTCTTTATGAAAGAACCAATTTTTGGTTTACAGATGCAAAATTAATTCAATGTTAGCTAATAACATTCATTCATTTTAATATTTGGCTTTGAAGTCAGAATACTGGGGATGCATCTAAATAAATATGTATATTGCGAACATCAGCGAACAACAACAAACAAAAAGGCAATGCAACAATCCTTAGACGCATTGCCACTTCACACACAACACAGTCCAAAGTTCTAGAGAAGTAATAAGTTGCATCCTGCACGATTATTCTATAAATAAACTCTTTAAGCTTTTGTTCTGTTTGACAGACGACATGTGGGCGGTGACGGTCGTCCTGTGACAAGTGGAACAATTTTAGTAATGGCATGTTAGCCTGCATGTGCATGTGTTGTCCTAATCCTTATAAACACTAAAGCATGTAAACTGAGAGGATATTACACACTGCACTTCAGTATTCACCATTTTAATGAAAAAAATCCACGTGTGTTGAAAGTTTGAGATCCAAGGGGTCAAAGTTTTCACAGCTCTGAACACTGCGTTTCATTTTACGTAGCACGCAAAATATCAGAACGAATAAACAGGGTGCTTCACAAATGCAATAATGCAACGACAAAAGAAACCTTTCTGCACAATTTCTGACGAATCTCCCACATACGAGCAACATTTCACTCGTAATCGCCGTTACAAATACACGAGCGTAAACAAGTGACATGATGTGCGTTTAGTCCGATGAGATCTAGAGCGCGTGCTGTTTTACTGAGTTTTGCGCAAGTCTCAAACCCTCCCAAAAACATTCTGGAACAATTATTTCTTGGCGTAATATCAATATAAATCCCTCTCTCTGCGTTTAGCAGCATTTTAAAGCAGAAATAAAAAGAGCAAAGTTGATTAAGACAGCACGTACCATTGTGGAGCGGGGAATATTGCCAACAGTCTCAAAGACCCATTTTACTCCTCTAAAAAAACTTTCCCCCCGAAAAAAAGACCGTGGTGCCTGAAGAAACTCAAATGAGTCGATTTTCTTCGTTGATACCGGAAGCACAAGAGCCGGATTGCGGGATGGGCCCGTGGATCGCGCAAAACGAGCAAGTTTTACGCACGGAAAGTTAACATTCGCCGGACTCTCCGAGGTGCGTTTCTTTCTTTCAGCAAGTTCAAGCGTCTTTGTGTGAAGACGTCGCAACGCAGAAGGTTCGACAGGACGGTCCTGACGTTAACCGAATCTCTCCGTTACGAATCCCTCCGGTCTGCGTCGGTAAAATGCGTCTCCAGCGGCTTCGGTCGAGATCGCGCCGACTGCAACTTTCTCCCTGCGCAGTTTCAGATCAGCTGTTGCAGCTCATTGACGCTGGTTGAATTGGTGCTCCATCCGTCCCACCGGAGACCTGCTCGTGGTGATCTCCATGACCTCCTCCTCCTCCTCAGTGCAAGGATTACACGATCAATTATTTCGGAGAGGACGTCATTTTGGGCAAAGTGGAAATTGCGAAATCGTACGCGAGGCGGAATAGATAAGCTTTAACGTTGGTAACGTGAACAACGGTGACGCGCTTACGTTTCACATAAAAAGTCAAATGAAATTAGAACGCGTGTTAAGTAGCCTAGAAAGGAATAGTTGTCTAAATAAATGTGCTACTCCTACGTGGCCCGTGCATGCAGGGGCGGTCGGGCTGATCAGTGGACGTGGATGGAGACGTGGAGTGGCTGGTGAATTATTAATAACTGAGAGCGCTTCGCAGTCTGTCGTGTTCACAGAGGAACCAGAACGGCAGCTGGGGGTTTAAGGGAATTAAATACGGGCTTGTAGCGAAGCGGGGACGGCGAGGGATTATTCCGTTCACCGGAGACAACATAAGGGAGGGTGAGGAGAGAGAGAGAGAGAGACAGCGAGACAGAGAGAGAGAGACAGCCAGAGGGAGATGCAGAGATATTTGGGGTATATTTAGGAAACCAATCTCTAAGCAGTGCGCTAATAATGCGTGTTTTTCAGGTTATTTGCATTGTATAGGGCACACGTATAGGCCTAACGCACTTTATATGTCAACAGCAGTGGCACAAACTAAAAGCAAAACTACTTGTTAGTACCGGCATTGATGTGAATGAGATGTAAATGAGAATTGTTTTGAATGTGGCATCGATCTGACCTTCAAACAGAGAATAATATTGTTATGAATTTAATTGAAACCTATGTTGACATTCTCTGGGTTAGCGTACCTCATAGTTTTATAAAACTCTCTACTTTAAAACAGTATATTATAGAGGTTTATTATAGGGTATATTATTAAATAGTTTGCGTTGGCAGTCTGCAGTTCTCTTGAGAGACATAAATTGGCCTTTAGTATAACTGACGCGCGTGGCTATGCACCGGTAATTAAATTATAGAGCAATTTATTACGAAGATTTTTATTTTGCGATGTATGCCTGAATGGTGGATTTTTTATGTATAAAAGGTACATTTAGTCTCATTTTGTTTTAATTGTAAAGTACAATTAACCTTCACAGTATAGGAATATGGAAAATATATTTTAAAATAAATCTTCATAAAAGCAAATCAAACGAATTTGAGGGATTAACTCTTTATATGACAGTGAAAAAAAAGATGAGAAAAAAACTGTCGGATAGCCTAAACACCTGTTGTTTGATTTATGTCCAGACACCCACACATATATTAAACACAATAATAAACACCAAAATATTTTATCTTGCTTTTTAATTTCGCTTTTAGTAGCTTTACACATCAACCAGATTTTTTATGTATTATTTGCCCTTTAAACTCCAATACATTGTATGTATGCAAATATTTCTTGTTTATTTTTTAACAAATTGTACAATTATATTTTTAATTTCCTATTGTCGCATAATTTTAGGCCTTACTGATATCATTTGGAGAATTAACCATGTATAAGCCTCCAATCTATAAATTACCTTAATGTTATTTAAAAATAAAATATTTCTAAAATACTCATTAATAATATATTTTTCGATTGCTAATTATCGTAATTTTTAACGTTTATTTTAATATCAATACTAGTGTATTAATATTCGTTTTATATATTTATTCTATAGTGTAATATGGTAACGAAGAGGTTTAATTAAATAATCTAACTGTCATAAAAATACATCTGGGGAATTAAGTATAGGCCAGCAAATGTGGAATGAATGCAATTTAAACGAAATTTAACAAATCATACACGGTTAAATTATTTATAAGTACGGATTTCCTTTTTTCCCCTCTAACATCACAAATACAAATGGGCGGTGTAGCATTAATACATTTAAAAGGTGACGATATCAGGTTTCAAAATGTACATTTTTTAATGTTGCATATCGAATGCAGTTATGAGGGGAACACAAATCTTGACATTCATTTTGAAAATAAAGAATAATCATTGTTATCACCACCTGTCTGTTAACACATACTATATATATATATATATTTTATTCATTCGATCCTGTTAAAACGAAAATAAATTAGGGTGCGCGTGATTGTGGGAAAAAATATTACAGATTTAAATCAATGTTGGAGGTCACAGAGGGAAAGAAACTCGCGCAGATCTGTTACCTTTGCAGGTGCTTTGCAGGTGCTCCCCCCCAAAACATCACCCTGTTGAAACAATTTTATAAACCTAAATAACATTAATATATAAAAATATATCTATATATATTTAACTTTGAATTAATATTAATTACTATCTCCCTGACCGCAGTCTAAAAAATCAAAGCGGAAATTCGTGCCAGGGTAAATAAAGGATCGTAACGAATTTTTATACATTTAAATTAAAATAAAATTATTTATATAACTTAAACAATCTAATGTTAAATTTAATTTTGAAATTTAAATAAATGATACTGCAAACAGCCTTGTATAAAGAAAAGAAAAGAGAGGATATTCAACCTTGTCATATATTCACCTGTCCTTTAAACAGGGCACACTTCAAAATCAAATAACTAATTTTTCCCACCATTTTTTATTATAAAAACTATTGAAAAGTGCATATACAATATGATGGATTGTTTAAGAGTTAACCTGATAACATCAGGACAAATGTAGAAACATTTTATGAGCTGGTCTATCACAATTGACTCTGTTACATTTGCTTTAAAAAAGTCACCTTTTATAAATACAAGACCAGAAATCCCATATTCCTATTCAACATCACAAAAAAGCTCTACCAAAATCTAACACCAAGCAAATATCAAATATACAAAGGTCCTTCATGTATTCCTAAACTCAGAGAGCCTTTGGTTCAGCAGATAAGAGCAGTTTCGTTCATTCCTGCACCTCAAACAGCAGGGTCATTTATTTTGCGTGGCCCAGATAGAATTTTCTTTTAGCTCTGCTGCCTGTTTCTTGGCTTGGGTTTGATTTCTGACTGCCTGTCTTTAATTTAGCAGGGCTACTCAGGGCTGAACAGACAAGCATGAAACTCAAATTCAGCTAAGCAACGGCCCGGGCATGGAATGCTGACCTTGGCGAGCGAATCGACTGAGGTAGCGCACAGCTATAATCACAGATCTGTATAGGCACAGTTCCCTGAAGTCAAAGCTAAACGTGCATTGAGCCATGAATATGTCTGGATTAACCATTAGACCTCTGCTCTTGTATAGTGCATGAGCAATAATATGCTGATATTCAAGAATAAATTAAGTATATTTAAAGGACAAATAATAGTAAAGAATGCTGCATTAAATGCAGGTTAAGTAGCTGTAAGGGTTACACTTCAGAGCGTTTGTGTTAAAGGGATAGTTCAGCCCAAAATGAAAATGCTGTCATCATTTCCTCACCCTCAGATTGTTCCAAACCTGTAAACATTTATTTGTTCTGCTGAACACACAGAAAAACATCTGGTAGATTTTTCAATCTCATCCCCTATTGACTCCCATAGTATTTATTTTCTCTACTATGGCAGTAAATGGTAGATGAGATCTGACATTCTTCCAAATTTCATCCTTTGTGATCAGCAAAACGAAGAAATGTTTACAGGTTTGGTCCAATCGAAAGGTGAGTAAATGAAGACAGTGTGAAATATCCTGTTAAAACCACAAAATCCTAATTTCCTAAAATGTTTCCCCTGAATTTACTTAGGAGGAAAAAATGGAAACTAATGAAACAATTGTTAGAATCCATGAAGAGTGCGGAGGTGTAAAATTAATGAAGATTGTTGAGGTAAAATAATCTGGATTTGAGTCAATTTGATGAGAAATGTATGGGTTCATATTGAGATCTTCAATGATATTGACTTTTGAATGCAGGCTTGACAATTCCGAGCTCAGTTTGACACATAGCTGACATCTCTTCTGAAACTCTAATAGAGACATCCGTGAGATTCTTTTGCACTTTTTCTCAGGAGAAATACCAGAGACACTAATGAGATTTCAGCAATAATCTCAGTGATATCTAGAAGAAATATTATGGAGAAATTAAAGAGATCTCGCATGTGATTTTTTCTTTCTTATGGGCGCCTATCCTGTACAAACACCAAAAACAACTCTACCGCAACCACCAAAATTGCAAAGCGAAGCCCTAGCAACCAGAACATGGCAACACCCTGTCAACCACGTTAAAGGGACACTTTACCCAAAAAATTCGGTCATTTCTTCACATTCGTGTCTTTCAAGTATGCCATTTCATTGTGAAACACAAATGAAGATAATTTGAGAATTGAATCTGTGATTTGTGTTCATACAATGAAAGCCAATATATTCCGTTGTTGTTTTGTCACCAGCATTCTTCAAACGATCTTCTTTTGTGTTTTGCAGGAGATAAAAAGTCGTGTTTGGAATGACATCAGGGTCAGTAAATGATGAAAGAATTTCATTTTTTGAGTGAACTCTCTCTTTAAATATAAAAATGACACGTAAATCAACGAAGTTACCAGCGTTTAAGACGGTGACACACACACACAAAACGAACATTTAAAGACTAAAGGAAGTAGAGGAACAAATGCAGAAGGGTCCACCCTTTATCCAGTTTAATCCCGTCTAAAGCCCACCGGACCCCAGTCTAATTTAAATGTTCAAAGTGACTCTCATCTTAAAGGTGTATGTTTCCTGCCCCTGAAGACAACACGGCTAATCTGGCAAAGACTTGAGAACACTTTGAACGTGTTTAAAAGCGTAAATAAGTAAAGCCACGATAACAAACAGTAAGATCACACAGCAGGTAAAACATGGTGGACTTTCCTTTAATGATAAAGGTTTTGCAAGTTATTTCAATGACAGCTAAGTCAACTCTTGCCCAGAAGCGAGCTTTTTATTTAGCCTAAATTGAGTATTAACTGTACATTATGTTAACGTAAGCTCAGGATGTACAGCTAATGCATCGTGGGAAAGGATTGGAAAACCGCAGTGCTGTAGGAAAAATAAGCCTGACCTGAGCACTGAAGGTGGATTGTTTAGCGATGAAATTAACAACTAAAAGCAGTGCTGTGATTGGCCATCTGTGTTGAGACTCTATCTGGATTGGAGCAGAAAGTGGCTCCAATCTCTTATCAGGCTGGTGCACAGCGTCGCTGCAGGACAGCGGGTCTCCGGAGGGAACGCCTGCGAGCGCTACGCTTATCTTACAGCTGCATGACAGGTTTACACCCCTGATGTAGTGTGTGTGAGAGAGAAAAAGAGAGGAGAGACCCTCAGAAAGAATATGTACCTTTAGGACTGTGTGTGTGTGTGTGTTTTAGGGATACAATTGTGTCTAAAAAACAACCTTTGCACACATTCTCAAGCCAATGAACTTTAAATGTTCATTAAATGTTCTTTAATTGTACTTTAAGCTTAAAGAACGCAGGCAACAACGCAAAAACATCTTAGTTCTGTGTAGCCAATGCAGTGCTTCGAAAGGGAAGGCGGAGGTGTGGAGCGAGCCTTTGGTTGCAATTCACAACCTCACCACTAGATGCTGCTAAAATCACCACATTGCTCATTTAAATAGAAGTTAAATTGTGTATAGAAACTATAAACTATAAACTAAAACAGAAAATATTGGTGCTGCCTGCCCAATATTGTGTTGCTATGCGGTAGCTAAGGTATTCTGATCAATATCACAGCATCGATCTGCCATTGCTCAGGTGTTCTGCCTGGTTGCTAAGATTTAATTACCGGTCCCAGTCAAAAAAAAGCCAAGCACAAGTTTACGCTATTCTGGAAATCACCAATTTGATGACTTGGTACAAGCGAACATCTCAACAAGCCACACCACTGAAAGCATTATTTACAGTAGGTTTACCGCACAAATGAAGCAAGAAGAACTACACGCTTTAATACTTCAGGATAGTCACTTCTAAAAACCACAAAACTTGAGTATGAGCAATGGTCATTGTGATGCTTACCCTGCCAAACACAACACAAATAGTGTAAATATAGGGCTAATATAGAAAATATAGGGCTATCGAAAATCATAATCACATTAGTTTTGGCCAATACTGCAGAGATCATGATTATTTAACATGCATTGACTTTGCAAACAACATTAAAAATTATAATCCTTAATATAAAAAACCTCGGCTTTTTAAAACTGGATTCAGCTGAAAAAATTATAAATATAAATGTATAAAGAACAAATTAAATAATGCATATAAAAAAATTACATCAAAATACATGAGATTACTGATTATGACATGAGATACTATTATGAGTATACTATTATTACTATTATTAAATACTTGGTGAAAACTTCTAAACACTTCGTTCAACATATCTTATACTAAACATGTTGTAGAATTTGCAGTTATACAGAGGAGCAAAAGTGCAACGCTGTTAAGGAAACCCAATCCTTGCAGATTATTGGAAATCAAAATTAATATAAAAAATCTATTACGATTACTCGCACAGCCCTAAAATATTATAGACGTATATCGGTTACAGGATTATTAATGTTCCCCAAGTATATGGGAGGAAAATATGATAGAAGCGAATCAAAAACATAAAAGAAGCGCAATGCATCTGGCCTGAATATGCATATTAGTATAGCAGGGTCACAAAAAGTCAAGATCAAATGAATCAGATGTGTTGGCTGGGATGTCCAGTGTGTGTGTGTGTGTGCGCATCTGGTTGGGATCCAGGTGGGTCCAGGGGGGAAGTGGGGCATTAAAGCCAGTGGATGCTGGGGGAGAGAGGTTGTCCTCCCCCGGAGACAGAGCGAGAAGAGGCCTGCTATAATCTGCTTCCCTGGCTCTCCATGAAAGAGAGGAGAGGACACACACACACACCAGAGACTGACCCCCTCCTACAGCTTCATCCTTCTCATCTGTTATCATCATATACCTCTGCCTCCCAGTCTACTCGTCTGTTTCACCTTCCATTCTTCCTTCAAAACTCAGTTCTTGACCAAAACCTGCTGCAGGATTTGATGCAGGAATATTCGTTCTCTCCTATGCCGTCAGTTTTCTGTCGTGCCAGCTCAAAGTATTTCTACATTTGACAGTATCCATTAGGAAAAACTCGATTTAGGCTTGTACATTCTTGAAAGGGGAGTCTTCTATAGACCACTTTGTAAGATGTAAACACTGGTTTCCAAGCACTTCTGGTTTTAATTTGTATTTATTTATTATGAGGATTTTTTAAAGCTTACATTTATATTCAAATCTTAAATGTATTTGTTTAACATTTCAAATTGGTTATAAAATGTCCTGTTGGTTGTTTTTATGTTTATGTAGTGCTGAACCAGCAATTTTTATGTCATCTGACGAGGTCTTTATGTGAGAACCTTTTAAAATAAAATATGATGTCATGGGAAATCCATTTTAGGTTTTATAGAGCGTTTCAGAGGCAACAACATAAACAAACTTAACCCAAACTCAAATGTAGACCTGCGTAAAGAATCTATAACTATTGAGTTCATTTATTGTAATAAAATATAAATTAACGGGGAGTTTTTTTGAAAACTTGCATTAAATTAAATACATTTTCAGACCCCTAAAACGCAGTTGTTGTGTAAATGAAAAGTTTTCTTTTTTAAGTTTAAACAAGTCATGTAAACATATTTTGTTTATCCATCGTTACATCTCGTTCAAATTTTCTGATCATTTTGTCGCATTTTTCGTCCTCTATATACCTCAGGCAGTGTGAGAATGATGATACTTCCTGATATCGCTTGTTTCTCCTTCCTTTGGCATCTCTGCCGGTCGTCTTTCACAACTCTAAGCGGAAAGCCTGGGTTTGTGGAATCGGGCCATTGAATCTGGTGGAGTCTCACGATTCCACCGTCTCGTCGAGGGGAGGGGCCTCCTTGGCACTGCCAGGCTCTGTTTGGTAGAATGGGTCCAAATTAACATGAATATTCATGAGGGCCCCCCCGCCCTCCTAACAGCGCATCAACACTTGGTAGCAGCACATGGCGGGACAGCTGTTGCGGGCCAAAGCGGGCATCTGTGCACAGAAAGACGGCGATATGGAGCGGGCAGGAGGAAGAGGTGTGGACATCTGCAGCCAGGGATTGACAAACGCTCGGATGGCTGGAGAAGAGAGGAATAGAGGAAGTTGGGAACAAGATTTTTTGAACAGACGACAGGGATGTGCTTCTGTGAGAGAGAACGCTGAACAGACGCAGCGGTATATGTAAATATCGTTGTGTGGCGTTAAACTAGATTTTTTATTTTCGGAAGAAAACTAAAAAATGTCTGCACCACCACATTGTTTTGGTCTGGGTGGTGCCCAACCCAGCTGACAAAAATACGTTCCAAGAGCGTTTTGCTAACATTCCCATGACGTTATGAAAACATTGTTTGGTGGAATATATAAGAATTACGTTTAGCAATGACCAATGTTGACAAAATGCTCTTTTAATATTTTAAGAACATTTTTGAATGAACCTTACTGTTAGCTAATGTTCTGGAACAACCTCAAGTAATTGAGATATTCAAGTCGTTATACAAGTTAATTTTTTTTCACAACCGAGAGTGTCTCCCATCACTGAAAAATCCCGACACATATCCGTTCTCCCACCGACCTCACCTTTCTCCCATGATTTCTCCAGCTCTCGATATGATTGAACTCCAGCTCTGTGTTTGTCCTCAGAGGACGGTCTTATGCTGCACACACAAACGGGGCGTCTGCTTCTCACTGCCCTACATAGGCAGCAGCACAGCAGGCAGTCTCTGTGAAAGGCCCGCGAGGTTTAATCTGTGTCAGATCCCTCGATAAGTCTCTTTATGCAGAAGTTTCTAAAATCCCCATCTGAGGACTCGCTGTGTTTAGGGGCTGTGCTTTCCTTCGCTTTCCATCATTAATTAGCCTTAATTGAAAAGGGAAAGTAGCACAGATATGTAAATTATTCTCCCAGCATGTGATCAAATCCAACACTGGGGAAGCAACAATGAGTAATGCATTCATTCAAAAACCTCTCTGACTTTGTGAAGAGGAAAACTGTATTCTTAATTGGGATTGATTTCGTTTGAATAAACACACGGTGACGGTTTCTACCTTCTGACAATTAAAACCTATAAACTTTATAACCTATCTTGGACAACCAGTTAGGTGACCTCAAGTTATTTTACACAGTGTTTAGAGAACTGTACAGGTATTAATATAAGTGTTGTATTCGAGACCACATAAACTGGGACCAAGACCAGAGGGTGTCAAGACCGAGGCTGTTTCTCAATACTTGTCCTTCAGCGATCTTGTGTCCTCGAGTTCTCGCTCTACAACATCATCAACCATCAAAGTCTGATTCAAATACCCAGGTACAAAAGAAAACATAACGCATGAAAGTAATCGAATCGAATGCAGCCTTGCAGAACCCGCTTGAAGTCATAGAAGTTACTGCAGCGCGTCCTTCCAAGATTGTTCTTAGGAGGCTGGTCTCCGCGAGAACACAAGTCAGTGCTATGCCTTCTTGGAATTGGGAAATGGCCCATGACTTTGAGCCGGAACCAAGACCATCACTTCCAAAATTCCTCTGAAAGATTTATTTTAGGCCAATCCCCCATTCCACTCTTACCGGCACAAGTAACAAAAGAAATCAAATAAGAAATAAGTCAGTGATGGCTTTTAAAGATAGAAGTTTTTCACAGTCCAATCACATTAAAAACACAAATCATCAGACAATGCACAAGCAGATTATTGTAATTCCCACATTTGTGGTTTTGACCGGTCTTGAAATGAAGTCCAGAGACCAAGTCTGAGACCAAGACAAGATCGAGACAAAGACAGTCAAGACCGAGACAAGACCGAAAAATGGTCTTGAGAATGACCTTGAGACAAAGACCGGTCTTGGGCGTATAGCACAAATTAATATTGCAAAAAATAGTTGGGCAACAAGTTAATAACCAGACGGTTGGTTTTATTGGTCCGTATTTTACCCAACCATGTTAAAAACCCCCCAGCATTTTTAGTGTTTGAACACAATAGCGGAATCTTACTGAATGTACATAGTTCAATGGTCAAAGATCAAGGGTTCGAATCCAATGGAACACCGATGCTTATGAAAAAAATATTGTTTAGTTTTCATGATTCACTTTAGATAAAAGCGTCTATCATTTGCATAAATGTAAATGTCCAATCTGAGTACCTCAAGAATAATTGACATATCAAACACAAACTAACCAACAGCCTGAATCAAGTCAATCAAATGAAAGCTGTGACCCAAAGCTAACACAAGCAGCAATGCAATAGATCTCATTCCACACCCACGGAAAGCGGGCCAAAACAACAGACCTGGCGTTTATTTGCAGCCTGGAGGAAATTTACTTTCACCAATTGTAAAAAAGTGGGAATCGTGTGTGAGCAAGAGCGAAAATGCAAAGAGAGTTCTCATACAATCAGCCACGACCTGGCAGAGAAGCCATAACACAGCTGCCACCTGAACCCCGGGTCGGCCTGCCTGTCCAGCGTCATTCCCGCTGCCAGAAGAAATCCACTTCCTGGGATGGCGGAAAAATTAATAAATAAAAAGAAAACGTGCGGCGAGCACCAATCAGGAGGAGCGTGCGGGCAGGATGCGGTCGCCGTGCGCGTCTGTGTTTGTGCGAGTGTGTGTTAGTAGAGGGAGAGAGGACATTGACACAGAAAACGACAGGAAGTGCAATCCGGGCAGCTGTATGGAGCCAACGCCAGCCGCTTGCCATGCTGACATACCGATCCTACACAGCCAACCGACACTGGGCGCTGGGTGTGACCAGAGTGTTTGTGGCTACATAGAAACAAATATTGACTTGAAAGAAAGCATTCACGAGAGCAATGAGGGATGTTTCACTTGTCAGAGAAAGAGAGAGAGCGTTTATTCTCATGCCTGCCAGCCGACACAGTTTTGTGTACTTTTAAATTCACTTTTAGGAGATATAGTCATCCTGAATAAAAAACAACAACCCATACAGTATTTGCCAATTCTTCCTTTCTTCCTCAAACAGGCCTTCTTGTACACATTTACTTTTAAACTAGAACCTTGCATTTATTTTAATTGTAACATGTGACAATGATAGTTTGGCTGCCAAAATAAAGAGTCTAAAAAAGGTTTCCAGTTGAATGCAATTTCACCTTTATAATGTGCATGTATCCCAATTTAACAACACATTCAAGAGAAACAAATATAGGGTGGGACTTTAGAAATTAGATTCAATGGTGACCTGTGTGACCCACAGCGGGTGATGCCTGAGAATAGATAAAACTCCTTTAACATCTGAAGAACCATGTTGCATCAAAGGTTTTTTGTAGTAAAACAAAACGTTCTTGAGATTGTAAAACGGCTAAAAAGACATCGTAAAAATACTTCTTTTGCGGCATCGCTGCGAGTAAGTAATTGCACTGTAGGATTTACTTTGTTAATTTGCGCAAGTTTTGCACACAGTTTGTATAAGTTACTTTCACTAAGTTTTTTTCACACAATTTTATAGAGTAAACGTGACTTAAAAAACTGTGCGCAAAAACTTACCAGAAAAAAATCAAGTAACGTTTACTTAAAAAAACTGTGTGCAAAAAACTATTAAAAAAATATTAAAGTAAACAATATTTTTGTGTTACTTGTGTTTTTTAAAAGTAACACAAAAAGATTAAGTAAATCCTACAAGTTGTAGTTTTTTTTACAGTGTGGGCATACAGCAATTAACACAAGTTTAAAAAGTTCATATACACTCTTAAAATGAAAGTCCTTAAGTTTGTTTGTCAGGCTGGTTCAATAAAGAACCTTTAACATCTGCAGAATATTTTCATGTACAAAAAAAATCTTTAATCGTGGAAAAGGATTCTCTAGATCATAACAAGATGATTCTTTCAACTGAAAGGCGAAAAATTTATTAACCATTTTAGCACCTTTGTATTTAAGTGTGTACACTAAAAACATCCTTATTGAAGAATTTTTCTGTACTCAAATACATATTTCAATAGCCTATCTGTTCTTATGTGTACTTTTAGTTTTTTCTTGAAAAAAACACTTCACCACCTTTCATAAATACATTTTTTCTGTGTTTTCTACCTTATAAATGATCGTAAAATCACTGGAGTAAAGGAAAGTACTATATTTTTATGTGCTTCAGTATTAAAGGTAAAAAACAACATTTATTTATGCAATGTAGTAGAGTGAAAAAAGTCAGCTATTTGCTTTATATTGTGTTAAAATGTTTCAAATAGTAAAAACACTTGATACTTGAAAAATGTACTAACTTTAGTATTGATCACCTCTGATGTTACATTTTAAGTTGTTGTGACAAACAAATAATTCAGTCCACACCCTTAAAAACAATTAACATGCAATTCCACAGATTTCTCTTTCACTAAGCCATGTTAATAAATCTTTCTTTCAGATTTTTAACTGCCCTCTCAATGAACTGAACATTTTATTAACAACACATAGTAACAATAACCGCAGTAACTATGGTAACTCTTTTGGCAAAAACGATGGTTACCATGGTAAATGTTCAGTCACTCCGCAGATGCCCGCTAATGAAAAACTTCACAACAAGTAGGAGTCCTTCAGATTGAAAACCGCATGAAAAATCGGCCTTATTATTTTTCTAAATGAAGTAGATTCAAGGGTTCAGGAAAGTCCCTTTAAATTTTTAAGGGCTGATTATCTGATTTACCCTCGTCTTAACTGTGCAGTCATGCATGTGTGTAACGTGTGAAAGTGAATGAGAGAGCGCATGCAGCCGTGGGAGCGAACACAGGCTAGAGACCATCAATGTGCGGCTGTCGCATGAGGGCCAATTATACATCTGCTTATGGTGCGATGGTGCTAGTGCGGGCCTTGGCATGGCACCTTCATTTAAACGAATTAAAACGCCCTGAAGAAGACTTCTTTGTTTGTGCGAGATGTACCGTAGGACTGGCACTAAGTTAGGATGGTGTTAGAGATCCTGCCACGAGAAAGAAAAAAAAAACATTTTAATGTGTTGAGGTAAAATGATCATTTTTGTTACACTCTTTGAAATATTTATCGCAAATTTCAAATAAAAATATTGTTTCTAGTTGCAATTATGTGCAGAAAATGAAAAGTGAAGAAACATGTGAAAATAACAGAAAAGATGCTGTATTTTTAAAAAAAGGATGCTCTGTGTTTTAAATCAAGTTACTATTCACTTTTACGCAATACAACAGTAATATTTCAACATGTATTTAGGAAAAGTTCAAATACAATTATTTTATGTGACAACCTGGACTTTTGTCACAATTTTCACGCATCCTTTATGCTGTCAGTCTTTCGCATTGCTGTAGAAGACTTCATGTCACTCCTGAGGTTTGACCACAATACGTCGAGAAATGATGATTACATGAAAATTTGGAATGGTCTCTTATTTTTTTCCGCGGCTTTAGAAGAGCAGAAAGGTTAAGACGGCCCAGAGTAATGGAAACATGATACTGATTTACTAACACTCTTTGAAAAGGGTCTTTATAGAGTGTTAAGTGATGTCACTTGTTTCCGTCTGTATTAAAAAACATTTTTGAACAAGGATGAATGTCTGCCCTTAAACCTACGTAGATTTCCTAATTCCTGATATGTTCGCAAATAAAAAACATACAATAAATAACAAAAAATGAAACAAAAGCTTTGTCTTTATTCTCCCACTACGTTTTTGTCTAAATAATAATGTTTAGAAAAAGCGGTGCCTTTCAAGAATCTTCAAGAACAAGTATTTTCTTGTTTACAAAATAAAAATGTCAGTATGTTATTTTGATTTTGTTTGTTAAGCAAACAAATCACTGTTCATTGTGTATAGAGATAAAAAAAATGTAAAACAATAAATAAGACACACTAAAATGTATTTAATACCAAAATTCAAACCCTTTCTTTTTTGGATATACGTTTAAAAACCCCAATGTTTCAGGCCGGGGCACAGACTATGTAGTGCTGACCGTCTTTAAACACAAGATCAATTCAGTTTTAATCCTACATATTATATAAAGAACGTGATATATGATTAAAAAACATATTTCTGGATACTTATTCACAGCCTGCTACGACTTAAGTAAATTGTGATTTCTTCTGACCTCAATAGGCCACTCTCTCGAAGGTCACGGTCACTCACAATTCACACGCCGTCTCTGGTCAATTTGTGGACACTAAACGTCACATTTTAATCTCTCTGTTCGCTCATTCTGTTTCTAAAACTCTTGCTTGGTCTAATTTGTGAATCTACTGGTTTCACTTACTCGCTCTCAAAGGTTTCTGGGCAACGTGGGTTAAAAAAGTTACCATGGCATTTTTTTGGCACACGACTGCTTGCGCTTTGCCCGGGACAGGAGGGTTACCATGACATCGGCGGGCACCGCATAAAGCAAATCATTGTTTGGGGGGGGCTTGCGCGAGCGTGTTTTCTGCGTGGCTGTGCCACCCCAAATACCCAAATGTTATGCCAGCATCCTTTAATACTAAAGGGCACGGGATAATGCCAGGCTGGTTTTTTATCCTCGCTAGCTTACCATTTCAGTCTCTCCACTGAAAATCATTTATCTATCCGTCTGTCCATCTGTCTCTCTCTCTCTCTCTCTCACGCTCACCTCACACTTGTGGCATGGCCTTGCCAGCTCATCTGCGTCTCCATTCACCTCCAGCTGCCTCCACCCAACAGCAAACCAAATTAATAAAAGTGCACGGCAAAAGAAATCCGGCCAAAGTTTAGATCAATGAAGGGTGATTCTCACAACAGAGAGAGAGAGAGAGAGAGTTGATTGCGAACCTGATCTCTAGAGATGAAGCGCTAGGTTGTGCATTTGTTAGATTATATTCCCTCAACACTGCAGTAAATGTAAAATCGTGGAACTGGAATGATCTCTTATCGAATGATTGTGTGAAGCTTGGAAGGAGTCTTATATCATGTTGTCAAGACATTTACTGATATGGTGAATGTGTGGAAGCTGTGCCTGAGCACCTGTTTCATTAAGAAACTGATTCTACCGATCGGTCAAAATGCTGACATAACTGATGTGAAAAATTATGAATAATACACCAACTCTAACCTGAAAATGTGAATATGAAAGACCATAAAGCGGATAATTTAATCATTCAAAATAAAGAGGAATATTTAGCTCTCAAAATAAAATAAACAAGATAACATGCTGGACCAACACTTTTGAATATTCAGAATCATTGAAATTTTATAACATATAAAAACGTTTACAAGACGAAAAAGAAACATATCAAATGTTATATTACAAATATAAATGATTAAAAAAATCTGCCAAAAATTAGGAAAGTCCATTCTAGTAGTCCGACGTTCAGTCTCAAAGGTTCTCTTAAATCAATAACTCAATAACAAGATGAACAAAATGATGAACATAAATGACTTCAATTTAATATGAAATTCAGTTATGCTGAACTAATTGATTAAAAAAGCATTACATGGTTTTATTTAAATGCAGAATTGTGTGGGAAAAGTCACAAGTCGTTTTGACTCTTTTCTCTTTAATTTTGCATAAGGGATTATCCTTTATTCTTTATGTTTATGTTGGACCACTTTCGCATGCTCTTTAAAAATATTTTTTTCATGACCTTTCCATTTTCTTCAACAATTTAACTAATCCTAGATGTTAATGTGATTATTTATAACTAAACCTGAATCAGCAAAAATTTTGCTATTAGATTTTTGTAATATTACACAGCAATAGGAATCAGTCATTCTGACACTGTTACGTTGGTTTAAAGGGAATCATTTAGCGTGTGCTGGTTATCATTAAAAATCTATCTAAACATTTGGAAAATTTAATATTTTAAACTTAATCTTAGTCTAAGCAATTTTGCCAGAGATTCAGTGACTGGTGGTCAATAACCAGTGTTTGAATTGAAGGGGGGCTGGGGGGATCCGGGGGATCCGGGACCCCCCATAATGCATTAGGGACCGCCCTTAAGAAGTAAAAAATGGACTTTGGGGGGTCCCTCAGATATTTGAATTTGAGTAAAAATAATATATATGTTTGAATTAATTATTTACATTAAGTTTGTTTATGGGCTAGTTGTCATGTCTCTTTCAATTTGAAGCGCACCCCCCCCCCCCCCCACGTCTAAAGACCGCTAAGCGCAGGACAGCGAAAGAAGCCTGTTCTTCTACGTAAGCCTCTTTTAAATATAATAGCACAAAGTTATGCATATTATAATTACATATATAGTGTTTTTGTATCAATTGTATATTGCCATAAGACCAAAAAAAGTCTTATGAGGGGGACCCCAATAAGACTTGGTTCAATTCGAGCACTGTCAATAACAAAAAATATGTGAATGCATGTTTTTACTAAAACAATAATATATGCACAGTTGGTTTGACATTGATGTTAAAATTTAAATAGCCTATCACCGCAATAACACACATAAATCCGTTTGTTATGATGTCGCATAAATAAGTTATAATTGATATTTTTGACCTCAATCTTTCAATTAAAGGAAGTAAAAGTTGCAATGGCGGTTTAATTCGCAATGAAAGCGTACAGTTTAAATGTGTTTGGAAGTGAAACACAACTAACTATGTGTGAAAACCTGCTAACAATTTGTGGTTTGAGGAACAGCGAGTGCTGAGGTTGTGTGACAGTGAAGCTGCACAGGTGCCATGTGCATGAGAAGTGTGTGATAGAGCGCCATCTGCTGTTCATTTATACACACTGACAGACTACACAACCCTATAAAACTCATGACAGACAACAACGACTTTCATCATTGAGCCTATATTCTGATTGAAGGTACCATAAGAATAAAGATTTTGTTGTTTGTCAATTATCAAACATAGCCTAACATCTACATTATAATTAACTCTTGTAAAAATAAGGCATATTTAAAAATAAGGAACTATACTATACAGCTTAGTTATATTTGAAGAGTTTGGTCCCGAAATGAGAAAACATGATTTTTGAGTTGAGATAACATGATTGAGTTTTTTATTGTGCATTCCAATTAATATCAATCAAAGTTGGTTTTGATTGAAGCCATAATAACTAAAAAAAAACAAACATGAAAACATAATAAAAAACATATATTTTTTTAAAGTTCTCATTTTGGAACCAAACTCTTCATTTGGACATTTAAGTCGCACTTGAATTGTATAATTGTCATGGTTTTATATAATATCAGGCCAAGGTGATGAAATATGAAGATAAAAAAACGTTATAAATGCGATGAACATTCTGAAAATAAATGTGTTTTTCATTTATTTAAAACCAATGTCTGTTAACCATAAAAAGTCAACCAAAATCAAAATAGGTAAAAAAATAATTTCTTTCCAGATGTGAAGAAAACATTTTTTCATAAAGATTCAATCTCAAAATTTCTTTTTTTTAATTTAATTTTACACAGGGAATTAACAACCAGAGTGTACACTATTGTATCCGTATCATAATCCTTGTATAGAAGAAGACAAAAAATTAATTCTGAGTGTAGATCTTAAAGAGATTTGTGATGGGATTAAAAAAAGATGTGTGCACCAAATCCAAAGTTTTGCGTCCTATAAAAACGTTTGGTGTAAACGACTACTTCTGTGAAGAAAATCATCTTTATAGTTATTTGGTTATACAGGTTGTTGAGTTGTGAGAGAGGCATGGTCGCATCACTCATATGAAGATGTTAATATAGACAGACATTTATTAACTTTTCAGTGTGACTCTGATGCAGTTTAGGATCACTGTATGTCCAGACACACACAGTTGTTGGGATAAAAATACATGAAACTCCATTTTATGACACCCGCACATCAGTTTATAAATCAAAGACTCCGTAATTGCTCTAGATGACTAAGAGACAGACTAACTGTGCTACCAGGGTTAAATTCGAGGTGTTTGCTTTTTTGGCACAAGAAGGTCTTGACTCTTTTATACATGTGGAAAACAGTTCCAAACAGATTTCAGAGCAACACAGGTGCCAGCACAACCATCTGCTTTTAGTTTCACTCCTTCACTCTTCTTTTCTAGATGTATTCAGTCTGAACCCTGATCTCTGCTCTTCACCTTCAGCCAATCACAGAGCAGAGAGTCTCCTGACCCGAACGACACACAGGTGAGGGCAGAGACTAGTGCAGATGTCTCAATTGTGTCTCAAATTTTACTTAAGAAGAAACACCCAAAACAATGTCAATAACATGAATTCTCATTTGAAGCATGTGCATGCTGTAAATGTGGTTTATAGCGTCTTGTAAAGTCGAGGATTTAGATCCGGTGCCTGTGGCGGTCATTTGGGTACAGTTATGTCTATTGTTGTGTTTATGTGACCGGCTTGAGAGGTTGTGTGTCTCTGATGGACAAACCGCGTCACACAAGGTCAGCAACAAGGTAGGCTTTGCCATTTAAATGATGCACAATTGGTATAAAGAGACCTAAATCCTGCCCAAAATACAGAAAAACACCATTCCCCGACTGTTGACACAGGCCAGGATGAATAAATTAAAGCAGGCGCACAAAGCATCCCATAGATTTAAGTCGAAGGAGGGACCCGAGTCACATCAGAACATCACAGCGACGTGTGAATGGACTCTTTTGAATCGCAGGAAATAATCACCTACCAACCACTCAGAACTCCTTAGCAACCACCTATCAGTGCTCGGGCAATACCTTGGCATCATGCAACGTGTTCTACAAACCGCAACCCGCATTTTCTTCAGGTTATGTCAAATCTGACGAAGTTCTTGCTTTTTGGACACATTGCTCCATAGTAAAAAGCTTCATGGAGTTTTAATTCACAGAGTATAAATGTGTTTGAGATTAAGACATCAACCTGGCAACAATTAGTGGTTTTGCTAACTGTACGAACATAAACATTTAAAACCCACTAATGAGACAATAATCTCACGCCGGACAGTTTTTATGGAAAAAAAATGATGTGCTGTTGCCCTTCTGTTCATTTGGTCATACAACTGGAAATTACCGACACTGTTTTCTTCATTTCAGTTTAAAAATCAACTATCGCCGTCCTTGTTCACAGTACATAAAGAATGCAAGTAACTACATTAACGTAAGTTAACCATGTTATTTATACAAAAAAATAGTACTGTCGGCTTGACTTCTACAAGTGTTTGTTTGGTCGACTTAACATTGAGTAAAATAAAAACCCTAAAATATTGGACCTAGTGTTCAGTTTACTTAATATAAACAAGTTAGCTAAACACGACTAGTTGAGGGCAATTTCCAGTTCCCAGCAAGCTTTGCGTAACTGTACGTTCACGCAGCCAACGTCGAGTGCGTCAAAAAACGCTTTGGCTGCTCTGCCAACGCTGTAGAAAGATTTGTGGACGCTCTGGCGCTCTGACGTAGACCAAAGTTTACAGGGCTGCGTTTTCTGGAATCCCCTCAAGCGGTGGACTTCTATGTTCCGATTGGTTGATTCTGGACCGCGTCATAGCTCATTACCATAAAGTTGAGCTGATTTCAACTCTCATCGACGCCCTCAACACCCAAGACGCGCCGTTGCTAGCTGCCAGCTCACATTTTAAATAAATGACTTCCGGCCACTTTGACGCTCTCGACGGCGGCGGTGTGAACGCACAACTACTAGGCAGTAAAGGTCGCAATTAAGTGTTACTTTAAGTGTTTTTCAGCTAAGACTTCTTTGTGTTAAATGCTACAGTTACCGTTGTTTAGAAGAGTGATACAGCTTAGGCTGTGAGAGGTTTAAGGACGTCCATGATGTGTATTGCATCATTCAATATGCATTAACTGAGCTAATGCCAGTACTGAGATGTCTCTCATCTGATTTCCTCGTGCTTTGACTTACAGTAAGTCTATATTTAATTTATATATGACAACAAAAAGTACTATTGAGAAGAATAAATATTGAGTTAAGTTAACTTAAAATTACTGGTACAATCTGAATGGTCTGGATTTACAAAAAAAAGTTTGATCAACTTCACCTGAATTTCTTTTGTTCTTACAACTAAATTGCTTATTGTAGAAACTACTCGACATATTTGAGTGTAACCACTTACCACTACTTTTTTCTGTAAATCCAACAAAAAATGTTTAGAGTGCAGTGACAGTCTAAGATTCAGCATTTCTTTCTTTCACAGTAGTGAACATCAATTTTGTTTCAAATGAAGGTCCGTTGTATTAGAGTCCTACTAAACTTCAAAACCTGTGTCAAATCTAGGACTCTTTAATCCCAATTTATAAATTTGTTAGTTGTGCTACATAAAAGGGTTAAATTCGAGGTGTTTATTTTTTTGGCACAAGAAGGTCTTGACTGTTTTATACATGTGGAAAACAGTTCCAAACAGATTTCAGAGCAACACAGGTGCCAGCACAACCATCTGCTTTGAGTTTCACTCCCTCACTCTTCTTTTCTACATGTATTCAGTCTGAACCCTGATCTCTGCTCTTCACCTTCAGCCAATCACAGAGCAGAGAGTCTGCACCCGTGTGACACACGTTACGACTGCTTCCTGCACAAGAGCTGATATTGAGGAATATTCAGAGCAAAGAAATTATTATGAAGTCCAATTTCTATACATTTTTAAATGGCTTAAAAGCGTTATAAGATTACATTTTATTCATTTACATAATCAAATATTTATAAATAATAACTATTAATAATAAAAAATGTATTTATAAAATATTATAATTAATATATACTTTATTAGTATTAGTATTAGTATTACAAACCCAAATCGTAACAAGTAAAATTACAGGACAAATTTTAGTCTAATAATATCATTGAGAACATTTTTTTGTCCTGCCTAAAAATGAATCTAGTAATGCCCTAGCAACCATCATCCTGGCAACCGCTTGTCTATCTTGTAATTTGTTCTGCAGTCCTTGAAAAGCAATATAAAAGCTTATTGTTTTATTTACACATAATAAATATGATAATATATTTACTATTATTATTATTATTAAACTTGAATATCGTCGTTGTCCATCTGAACCAAAATTTGCAGTTTTACTAAATATGGAGATCCAAGGTTTCAGAAGGACAGCAGCATTATTAAAATTTAAGAATTAAAAAATAAATTTTAATTCAATTTAAGAAGGTACATCTAAGTGCCTTAATATCACAGAGAATAATGATATCATTTGAGAACTTTACTATAGTTGCTTGTCATTGTTTTGGTGAAGGAATCACCCAGTTTTCCAAAAATGTGTCTTTTCCTTTTATTCCTCCTAGAGGGATCTAGAAGTATAACCATAAAATAAAAGCACCAGTTTAAAAAGTCAACTACTTAACTCAGTGCTCTGTCCTTTTTTTGTTTTTTTAAGGGTTCAGTGGCTGTCCTGAAACGAACTCTAGGCCGTCAGCCCACCACGCGAGCCATAAATCAGGTATGGACCTGCACGTGTCGTGCGGCTGCCAGCAGCGAGCTTCACGGTGCTGTGGGACCTCAACCCAAATAGTGTAAAGCGAGCAGTCCCAAACTTTATGTTCCATACCTTTCCTTTGAACTGCATCCAAGAGGCACAACAGTCCACGTCGTGCAAAGCTTGAAACTCGACCGCCGCTTTCTTCCTGGGAACGAAACCTAAAACAGCCAACCCTACACATTCCAAGGCCGTGAGTTCAGTCCGAAGCCCAAAATATTGTTCGTCAAAACAACCATTTTCCGGGCAAAGTTTCGAATGAAAATGTTTTCATTTAAATGAGCCGGCGTTTTATGCAAACTCGGCTAACGTGAGATGACAGGCCTCATTTAGTGGATGGCGCCCGCGTTTATGGGGCTCATTACTCGAACCTGCGCCGCGAGCGCTGCCAGCTAATGAGCTCATTTGGATGAAGGTGGGCCCTCGACTCGGGGAGGGAAAACAAACACGCAGGTGACAAATTGTGCGGGGGGAACCGAATCTTTTATCACCGCAGCAACGCGAGCTTACGTCTTGAGCGATTTCCTTTCTTCCTTGCGTCCGACGGCGCGGGCCAAAAGATCAGATGCCAAATAGCGCAGCGCTGACCAGCGGGGGTTCGTGAGAGAGTGAAGGACTGACTGCCGCGTCGCAGGTGTTCCTTTTAAAAACCACTCGTGCCAAACCATTTTGGCGCAGAGTGTCGAGCTCTTGGTGGCAGTGAATTGAGTTTGTTGTCTTTACTTTTAAAGAGCATTTCTTTTTCAGTCTGTCATTAGTCAACAAAACAGAAGCGTTTTTAGCCTTCACGGCCTTTTATACTTCTTTCCACAATAACGCTTGTTCGGAGTTAAACGCTCTTCAGAATGTTAAAACTTGCTTAAAGCTGCAGGTTCTTTAAAGGGACAGATCACCCAAAATTCTGTCATTTTTATTCACCCTTGTGCGGTTCAAAACCTGTTTATGACTGACACAAAATAAGATATTTTGAGGAATGCTACTGTGGTTTTGTGTCAATACAATGAAAGTCAACAAGGTTCAATGATGTGTGGTTATCAACATTCTTCGAAATATCTTCCTTTGTGTTCTGCGGAAGAAAGAAAGTCATACGGGTTTGGAATGACACGAAGGTGTTAAATTTTGGGGCGAAACTACCCGTTTATTATAAGCTTTTATTATTACACGACTCGTTATAATGCTTTCTTCTCATTGGCCAGTCGCGACACTTGCAGGTTCGTTATTCCAAGATAACAACCGTACAAAACTAATAACACACTGTAACCCGGATGCAGCAAATCATTTTGACAGGTTTTTTTAATAACATATATGATATTATATTTACACATGATTAAACCACTTGCGTGTTCGTATTATTTGAACGTCGTTTCTTACCTTAAAACTGAAGGTGTGCATTCTCTTAAAATGAGCTAATAAAATATTTCAAATTCACATTTCATGTCCAATTTTTTTTTCATTTGGCAAAGCAGCCGCAACGGGTACCGATCACACATCCTGGGCTTATATCTGCCATAACAACCGGCTGCCTGTACATGATCCCTTACTTATAATCTATTTAAATTATAAGCAATACTTGTTCAATAACAAAAAAAATTGATCAAAAAAGGTTATCACAAGTTATCAAAGAAAAACCACCAACGCATAAAACATTCTAAACATAAGCTTTGTGAAAAATTAATCAAACACATTAAGGTTTGAATCAGTCTAAGGAATCAACACTGAATCTATTTAATAATGAAAAAGTGATTCCCTTTCAAAGATTTGTAGTAATTAGTTAATTTTTTGCAAGGGAATACCTGACCATGATCCATGCTAAAAACGTATTTAAAACAGATACAAGAAAACTTGGGCTGCTTGTGTGAGGTGGTTTATTGCCACTTATTCAGAGGAAAAATAACAGGACAAACAACTGTGGCACGGCACAGCCTGAACTATCACGAAACCGTGATGATTAGTGATGAAGATGCGATTAGTGTTCGGGGAGAATGTTCTCACCAACCCGTCCCTCAGCAGAAAACAGAAGAGGGCATGGCGGCACCGGCCATCAAGGGCACCTTGGATTTGCAGATGTTCCCGGTAATGACAGATGGCACTGGCGCGGGCACGAGAGCGTCGGGACAGTGTCTGCTCCGATCCAGTGCCACCTGCACCCCTCTGCCAGCCTACAAAACCCAACAGCGACGGATGGATGGTGTGTGTGATGAGTCAGCTCTCGGGGACATCAATCCATCCATGTTAAATGTGAGAACACTGGCGCGTAGGGATCTCTTAATATGATCTTTCCAAACAGAAACACCTAACTGGTCCTAAACTGGTGAATATGTAAAATACAAACAATGGCTGTCGAACAAAATAAAAAATTAACAGACAATCCATGAATAGGACAATAATATTTTCCGAATGGTGACATTTGAATTCATTGACCGTTGAGTGTTTTCTCGCCTGCGGCATTGCGTTCATTTTCAAAGCGTCAGCAGAAGGGCTCCAATTCTGATTGGCTGATGGGCCGTGCCGGGTCCCCAATGCGTAAAGACACACAAGAGCGAGACGGAGAGCATGACGCAAATGTCAAAGTGCTTATTAATGTGAGCACACACAGAGAATCCGCTCGCAGACGGAAGAGTAAAAGACAAATGTGCAGTCATGTATCGAGAGTTTCAAAAGACGGGAAACTGAGAGAATCTATTGTCTTAGAGGGACAGTTCAGACAAAATTTGACATTCTGTCATCGTTTTTAAACTCTCATGTCATTCAAAATTTGTTTGTGACTCTTTCTTTTGTGAAACACAGAAGAAGATATTTTGAGAAATGTCTCGTGGTTTTGTGTCTGTACAATGGAAGTCAATGGGGGTAATAGTTGTTTGGTTATCAACATTCTTGCACATTTCTCCTTTTTTTATCTTTCAGACATCCAGTCTAAACAAATGACTGTAAACAAAAAGACTTCCGTTTTTAACAGACGGAGACTCGAGTCCAACGCAGTCGACATCACGCCACAAATAAGCTTAACTTGTTGTGAACCCAGAACGGAAGAGTAAAAGAATGCCTGAACTTTCTCTGCCGTACGGATCATTGCTTCAATCCATCGTTACGTCTATTAAAAACACTGTAATTTACAATTACAGTTTTGATAATAACAGCTTCCACGATGGGGTTTGAGGGTTAACAGGCTCCTGTATAATCTGTGCTTTCAGAGCACAATGCTTATTTGTTTTTTTGGCCGCTAAAAGAAAGCCATTACACATGAAAAGGCTTGAGAAGGAGCCAAAAATCGGAATGTTTGACTTATGACTAAGTTTCTCAAAACTCTTCGTCCCATTATTCTCTCGTTCGCCATCCCCTTTAAAAACGCGCTTTCCGTCTCCCGCGGTGACAGAAACACATTATTAACGGGAGCTCGATGTGGTACATCCATTATTGAAATGCTCCCTGCTGAACGCGCTCCCCTCCCGAGGTGCTTTCACATGTATTTCTCACTTGGGTTGGTTCCAGACTGAAGTTTAGTGAAGGGGAATCATTTAAACAATGACGGGGAGACTTTTAGGGCCGTCTGCGGGATGAGAACGGCCAGCAATGTCACACTCTGCATGGGTATAAATCGTGTACTTGTGTCACGTAGGGTCTGTGTGAGAGCAGCGGAACGTCCTGACGACACAGAAATCGCACATTCTTCTATAAATAAATTCGGGTTGTGGGGTAGTTGTTAAATATTAGTACAGATATTGGGAGGAAAAATTGGCTTGACCTCAGGTCATTCTTCATTCTTGAGTCTGTTTAGTATTTTTTTGTATTTCGTAACAGCTTTTAGGGAAGTATTTAAAGTTTTCCGCCAAGTAATGCAAAGCAAAACTAAACTATTTACTTTTATCTGAAAATGTCCTTCTTCTAGATAAAAGCATTTGATGAATGTAATAAATGGACAGAAGCATCACATGAAGCATATGTCACAGAACTGCAGGCCGTCCTACGAGGGACGTGGCGGTAATGACTTCATGACATCTGGAGGTTTGTCCTGCAGTTATGAAACATTGTTGACCAGTCATTTCATAATGCAACATCTCCATGAATTTCTCATGAGTTGGATGGCGTGTAAATTTTTAATCAAAAGACCATATGGATGGCCTCAATAGAGCAAAACAAGAGAACAAACTCCATCCATCCACAGTGCCTACTGTGTTGACCTTTCATTTCACCTACTCTAGACATCTGAACTACTGCTGGCGGGGTACATGTGCCAAACGGTCAGGTTGTCCCAAGCTCAATGTTCAAGACATCACAGGCCATAAGCCATCACCCGTCTTATATTTATATACAATTTCTGAAGAAAACCAAAAGACAAATGAATTTCAGTTGTGAGCTGGTTGCCAGGGTGTTGCAATAAAGTTTGCCAACTTGACTACGTCCTTCAAGTGACGATTTTCAAGATCTTTCCTTCAATGTTATTGTTTTTTATTTTACAAACTGATCTATAAACTGTGTGGGACGAGTTACTAAGCTGCATGTTTGGAAGCAGAGCCATTACAGTTTTAAAATATGTTTTCGTTTTATATATTGCAGTTTTATGTTTGAACTTGTTTTTTTAGTTTTATACTTTCAATCTTTATATAATGTTAATTCAATTTTGTTGTGCTTTTCTCACTTTTTGTCATTTATAGTGTTTTTGTTTATTTTAATATTCAAGTGCCTTAACTTATTTCACTTTATTTCCGAGGCAACATTTTCAAATAATATTTTAATGATAATTCATACAATTTAGAACAGAAAAGTTTTTAACATTTGTTTACTCTGAATCAAAATGATTTTAGTTTTGGAAACCTATCATAACCTTGATACTTACAGTTACAATAACAGTAAACTCAACAAATTTAACCTTGGGAATTACTGCGCCTTAAGAAAATTAAAATTAATTAAAAGGAATTATGTATTTGAGCAACTTCAGTGTATTCACCCTTTGCCTAGAATTTGTGGGAAAAAAAAAACACGATGAGCCAACTTTTTGAGGTTTCACCCTGAAAAGTAATGAATTTTCCATTTATTATGGGCCTGTTTTCCTTCAGTATTCAGTTCAGGTCAAGCATTTATATACAAAAATATTTGTTTGTCCTTCTAATGAAATAAATGAATAGATTCCCATCAACAAAACTAAAAAGCACACACCTTAAGATTACTTTTTTTTTTAGCTCACGAGGACATTTTAGTGAAGTGACCCTAAACTTTAGTAGTTTATACAAACATATGTTTAAGAAAGTCCCTGTCTTTGAATGCCAACAGACGTGATTTTCTCAGATGGTTGTGGAGGACCATGTCTTTAAAGCGCCTCAGTTGGCATGGATCACCGGTGTCTAAATTAAGCCCTGGGTGCATGGCACGCCGCGCACCCCTCTCAAACCCTCAATCCCCCGCCATGGGAACTTTCCAGTTATAATGATGCGCTGGTCGGGCACAAAAGCTCAGACATCTGTCTCTCCGAGAGCTGCTTTCTAAAGCCGCTTGTTTGTTCCATCTTTACATTTTTGAAAAGAAATCAAAACTAAAAGAAGAGCTGCGGAAGGAGGGGGGGATTTCTGATCGCGAGGGAGGGCTGGAGATTTAAAACAAAGGACTTTTTCTTTCTCACAGTGTTCGGTGGTTAATAATCCAACCCTCCCATGCTGCTTTCCAGACATTCAAAGTGGAGTTTTCTGCTCATCTGCTCGCTGGGGCTGGCATGGACCATCAATAAGAACAGACGACGTCATGCAGCACTATTAGTTCAAGAAAACCTCAGGGAAAATCTAAACCCCTTTAGTACTGTTCAAACATGATAATTCATCCATTCATCAGTAAATTACGTAAGGACGGCAACAATAATATATTCATTTCTTGGTTGACCTGATCAAAACGTTCAAATATCCATCTAATCAAATGTTAAAATCAATACATTTTAACAAAATGTCTTGTGGTTTTGGGCAGACATGTTTATCAACACATGTAATTAAAAAAAAATATTTCAAATTAAAAAATATTTTACATTTTCAAATGTAATCTCTTTGAATATTAATCTTAATTTTACTCAGCAACATAATTTTCACTCATTGGGATCAATCTGTTGTTTTCTATTTTTTGTACTCCGTACATAACATTCATCTATCCATTTAAATTAAAGCAATATATAAAAAGCTTTACATTTAATACTGAAACAATATTAATTAGTGTAAGGGCTTTTCATTTTTCAACAGATCTATTAATAATAGCTCATGCAATAACACAAATTTATTTATCTTGTTGAAGCCCCCAAAAAAGGAAACAAATAGGTTTATACTGTACATTTTTAGATCTAACACTAAAAATAATTTAATATGTATGAACTAAATACACTACATTTGAGTATGTGCATTATGCTCTTACTTTCCTCTTTCTGTGCATTTAAATAAATAAACCTGTGAAGAGTACTCAAGTCAGAGCTTGATTTCTATTATTTGAAGTCTGAGACAAACAATACCAGCAGGTCCAGATCCCTTTAAGACATTGTATTACCAACAATAGAGTTTCACTGTGCTGTTAAACTACCAAAAAGATTTAATGGTGCATTGTTAGGGACTAAAGGGCATTGTAAAAATAATAATTGAGTTATCACGTGTGGAAAAAGAGAACAGTCCTCTTTAAGCCGGCATAAAGTAAAACTAATCTAACTAAAACTTGCCAATTTATTGTATAGCATATCCGTGTACATATGTAACCTTTAAGCGAATGTCCATATGCACGTTTTCCCCATTAATCCCAGTTCAATTACAAGCTTTTGTCAGCAGAGGGCGTATTTTCATCTCCAAACTCTCTGCTGACGTCAAACGCACACGTGACACCAGAGGTCATCCAACATGGCGGCCTCCATACTGAGCAGGAGGACAGCGGTCTTACTCGACGTTACTAAATTAAACTCCAAAATAAACTTTTTGCCGGCTACCGTCCAACAGATCGCGCATTATAACCCCAGACCGCTGTGGCTGAATATAAAGAATCCTTACATACCTGATAAAAGCAACGAGAAGACGCCCGACTGGCAGAAGACGGACAGGTATGATCGCAAACTGTTCGGCCGGTACGGACAGGCGTCAGGAGTCGACCCGGCACAACTCTGGCCCTCTCATGCCCAACTGGAGGAGATGTTCGCCGAAGAGAGAGAGTGGCATCCCCCGCTGCAGGTGATGCTGGAAAACATCGCAGCTAAAGAGAAGGAGAAGACGGGGAAACGGATGGAAAGGTACCTGGCGTTAAAGGAAAGACCACCATAAAATAAAACGTTTGTTATCATTTACTCGCCTTCAAGTTGTTCCAAATCTGTATAAATGTCTTTGTTCTGATGGACACGGAGATATATTTAGAAGAATGCTTATAACCTAACAGCTCTGGGACTGTTCTGTTAACCAGAAAAGAAGATATTTTGAAGAATGCAACAGTTCTTAAGCACTTTTGACAACCATTGTTATTTTTCCTGGTAGTCCGAGAACTGTTGGTTACAAGCGTTAGTCCAAATATATTTTTCTGTGTTCAACCAAACAAATAAATGTTTACAGGTGTGGAACCATTAGGGAGCGAGTAATAGATCACAGAATGTTTGGGTGAGCTGGCCCTTTAAGTGTCTCCATTAACGAATGACCGATCATATGGAAAACAATCATGGTTTTACTACAAAACTATTATATAAGTTTTACTATGGTATTTGTAGTTATGATTAATAACCAGCCTGCCCGAAATATGTTAACTTTTACTATAGTTAAGCAATGGTTAATTTTCGTAACGTTTAATGAATTGAACTGTCGACCCTACCTTCGCGTCCACTGTTTAAATTGCTTGTTTACAGGGCAGAATTAATCGGGAATTAAAAGTAATCCTGCATCTTTAAGACATTATTAGCAGAAATACACATCGACAGGTTCGTTTAGTGTTTTGGTAAGGCTGACATATTCAAACCCTGCAGGTAAAGTGACATCACACGCCATTGGTCAACGCGTGTCACGTGGTTAAAATAGACCCCTAATCTGTTATTTTTAAGATTAAATATTTTTTAAAGGACTATCTCACACACCTACTACAAACTATCAGATATTTCAATGGTTGCAGTGAGAATTGGATTGGTTTTAATGGAAACACTGTGAGGGTCTTCTGTTGTTGGGAAGTTATCTGGAGAATGAGAGCCAATTAAACAATTAAATCCTACACCAGCTGATGGCTCTGGTGTTTGTAATGGAAACCAATAGAATTTGCATTTCCTTATTCAAATTTAGTTTGAAACCTTTGTCTCCACCAAATCTCTCAAATCTCATTTTTACTTCTGCACATTCAAGCATAAAGCATCAAGATACAAACTAATTTCGGTTTGTTCTTCTCATTCTTTATCTGGTGTCGAGTTGCCTGCGTTTAATTATAAAATGTGCATCTTGAACATGTTTTTTGAAACTTCTTTCTCACTTTTCTTTTTCCCAGAGAGAAGATAATCGCCGCCAACATGGCCAAGATGCCCAAGATGATCGCTGACTGGAAAAAGCAGAAACAAGAAACCAAACGGAAGCAGAAAGAGGAGAAGGTTAAAAGGGAAAGACTGCTGGCCGAAGCGACAGAGCGTTTCGGACATGCCGTGGACCCCCGCAGCGTCAAGTTCAAAGAGATGGTGGCTGAAATAGAGAAAGAAGAGAAAAAGAAAAGGAAAATTCTGAAACGTCAGAAGAGAGAAGAAGATGCCGGCTTGTCTCCTGCAGCGGCTGAATCCAGCCCATAATTCTCGCTGTGAGAACAAGGACTGTCAATTGTACTATATTGTTATATAGGTTTCTTTACACATGTATTTGATCATCCAGTTGTTTATTTCATTCAGGTTTATTGAACAAACATGCCTGTCCAATAATTCTGCAGAATAAAACGTATTTATATCCAATTAATGTTTGACTTCAAATAAGTGTGTAAACAGAAAAATCATTTATAAATAAAGCACATCGCGTTTGATATTAGTTTTAAATAAAAATGGCCACAACATTTCACAAAGTGCATGTTTATGATGCACATTGCTTACATATTTTGACAAATTATTTTAAGAAAAGAATACATCAGTGGTATTCAATTCCAAACAGCATCTTACAATAATCAACTTTTTTAAATCATCTTCATAATTAAGTGTAAAAGTGGTTTGATCTTATTATTAAAGTCAGTTTAACAGTTCTCTTTACTCCTATTAAACCTGTACAGAATTCAAAATAGACAGAAACATTATTTTTAATTTTTAGTAAAATGTACATTTATCACACAAGAGTTTACACCCCGGTTTCTGAAACATCTCGTCTTTGAACTACTGTTAGACTAAAATAAACGTCAATGTGGCACATCAGCTTCCCGAGGGAAACGTTTTTAGTGTTCCCTTTAAAACCACCTGAAGCCTCTTGTGGAAGTGTGAGGCGGGCCGTCCAGTACGCTGGGTGTAAACCAGGAAGAACACTAGATAGTCTATATTGTAGTCTCCGGGATGCCTCACAACACTGTTATTTCATCCTGGTCGCTTGTATCAGCCTTCAGTTTGGTCAGGGTGGCGTGGACCCTGAACTGCGTACGAGACTCCATTGAATATTCTTTGTAGTTATTCCTGACAGGAAGAGAGAAGGTTCATTACAGCTCGCACGTGTTGAACACTTACGTATGTCGTTTTTGGGGCGGTTTAGACTCACTTTGCTTTTTGCAGCAGTTTGATGGCTTGATCTTTCCGCCCCGTGTCCACATACAGGAGACTCAACTCCAGCAGAGCATTAGGAACCAGATAATCATCGAACTTCAGCTTCTTTTCACTGTTGAGACGCACAGAAACATCAATGATACCATCTGTTACATACATATATTTTTTTGATGCATTTAATGCAGAAGTGTTTAAAACACTGGCCTGCTGTAAACCTGGTCAAAGCATTCTTCTGCGGCCTGCATGTGGCCCTGGTTCTTCAGACACAGTCCTTTCAGAAGCAGAATGACACACCTGTCGTCCACCGTCAACTCGTTTTCTATACAAACAGAAAGGATACACATTATTTAAACAGTACAGGCGTTAGCGGTGGAGTGTGTTGCATTACCTGGAGTTGCGGCTAGGGTGCGCTCCGCATCTAACAGTGTATCCATCATACCCTGTGTGAGCTCAGGGCGTTTACTGATCATGGAGAAACCGTTCCACATGTACATCATTTCCTGAAATATAAACATAAATGCAGTTTTCAAAATAATACATAATAGATCAAAAATTATAATTTCAAAATAATTTTCAGTTTTTCTGAATTTATTAGTTACGCTTGTTTAGGTTAAATGAACTACTAACAATATGTATCCCCAATTTCAAATAAAATTATTGTTTCTATTTGCAGACAATGTATGTATGGCTTACGGAATAAGGAGTATATATTTACTTTTACATTTTTATCCAAAGCAACTTACAGTAAATTCAAGCAATACAGTTTAAGAATTAAATAAATTCTTAAAGTTGCAATGCTTGATGCCAGAATACAATGCCAGAAAAACAATGCTTGACAAAAATAATGACAAACAACTAACCATATCATTTGTTATAGTTAAAATAGTGAAAGGAGTATGAATTAAGTTGTTCTGGTGATTAAAACTAGAAATTGAGTTTTGTGAAACACTTCCATTCTTAAAACCATCAAATAAATTGAAAATAAATGAAAATGCTTGTATTTATGTCATTAAATTATGTCATGTTAATAATTTTGCATACGGTTCAGTTTACGGCCTAATGAAAAAAATCAATTTAGCATTTTTGGACACATCTAAATACGCAAAACAAATAAAATAATTCAATACTCGGCTTTCAATTATTCAAAGGTGTATTCTTACGGGACAATTAAATACAAAAACAAAACGATTTAATACACATCTGTCAATTGTTTGAAGGTGCTGTGGGATATTCTTACAAGCACAGGAACTGGAAGTTTGACTGGATTACTGGCTTTATAACGCCGAGCTTTGCGGATGGCGAACTTCTCTGTGGGCGGTGATTTGCCCGCTATCTTCTGTTTGTATGTAGAAACCTGTCTGAGTGACAGATGAAGAGATACGGGACGTGAACAGGGGTGACAGCTTCCTTACCAGTCCATCCATCCATGATGTCGGTATTCATGGTGTTACACACCCAAAAAATTACAATAAAGGAGAGACGTCGTGTGTTGCGAGAGTATTTACCTAAAGAGATTCACCTCATTATCACCGAATGGCCGAGCGTCTGACTCGGGAAGCATGCTGAGATAAGCAGCCTTCATATACATGTACATAGCCTGAGAGAAAGAGATGAAATAAAATCAGTAAATGACCCTGATGTGGTTTAAAACATGTATATGACGCTACTGTGTTGGCCTATTTGTCTCAGGCTTTTCCCAAGGTTGACACGTTCCTAAACATTATTTACATTCAGGGCGGAGGTTGTTTTAATAGTTGTGTGACATAGATATCTTGGCAACTGTACAAACCACACTTGGACCACAACTAGGTGTTTGCTATTGAGGCTGTCACTCATGTCCAGTCCAAAAACTCCCCTGAACGTATGTGTTTGGACTGGGGTTTGATGGGCAGGGGTTGGTTTAGAAGGGGCTTGTCATACCTTAGACCATCGACTCTCTTGGAAGAGTAGGTCTGCGTAGAAGTAAGCCATCTTCCAGTGTTTCTTGTAGGTGAAACACCACATTAACTCCCAGTAGCACATGTGGTGGAACTGTTTCCACACCTGCTGGGCCTTACAGCCGTCCTCGAACAGCGCCACTGCCTGGACACACAGTGGTACAACAATGTACTAAACCATTTCATTGTGTTCACGAGTCCCCTTATAACATACTCTTCAGACACAGAAAAGTGCATGGACTGTCAGAGTATGTTGGCAAAAAAAATTGAACCCCTTCATTTTCTAAAAGCAGGAAATTCCAAATGTTTTGGTTTAAAACAAAGAGGCAGAATGCAAAACAAAAACAGATTAACAACGTTCTGATGAACGTTCTCCACTAGTTTCTCACCTCATCAATGTTGCCCTTGATCTCCTCGGCCCGACCTGCAAAGAAGAGGAAGATCGCTCCCTAGATAGAAATTCGGCACAAATAATTCTTTGTTAGACGAAGGTGGTGTTTGCGTGCAAGGTTATTTTAGTTTAAACATTGAAAGCGTTTTTGTGTATTGAAAGCAAATTAAAATGTTGCCGTAAAAAAGTTATTGTGAAAAAAAATTTAAATGTCGCCTAACAAATAGACTGAAATAAGTTTAAAGCACTCAAATTAGAATAATAAACCAAAATAAAACTACAATTAATTTATCTTATATAGATACATAAAACATAAAAATAAACAAATAAATAATAAAATGACCAAAAGAATATGACAAAGTTGCTAAATATTTAACAAAAACTAACATAAAAAATTAAAAGCCAATTTGAAATATGAACAAAACTAAAATCAAAACTATAATAATTCTGTTAGCGGGTGGGACATTTTCATTAGATTCGATTAAATTATATTTATTTGTCGTTGCATGACTTATACAATGAAATTCAGGTGCACTTCATGAAACATAACACTTGATATAATTAAAAGAGACTATTCATATAACATCCCAAGCTTACAACTCAATGTAAAAACACTATAAAATAATAATAATATTGTGAAAACAAAAGACGTGATAATGCAGATGTTACAGATTGCACACATATTGCATTGCTTGGAGGGGGCAGATAAAGAATAAATACTGGATCACTTCTAGAGAGCTCTAGAATACAAAATGTGTCATCAATATTTTTAGTCCTTTGTTGCAGAATGCACATTTCTTAAACGCATATTTTACAAAACATTATTTCAAATACAAGTATTTGTTGTTGAAACTTTCTAACTTTGTATAACACTTCTTATATAATTGCTTTATTGCTTTATTGCTTTCCTTCTTTCCGCTTTGTACAAAAGTGTATGCTTAATGCTTGAATGTAAACGTGAACGCAAAGGCAAAAACTCATTTTGAACAATTTTGATTTCATGTGCACATCCTGTTCATTTAGAAAAGAGTTGGACGTACACGTGGATAGCGCAGGCGAAACGGCTTCAGCAGTCTCTCTGCGTCTTCCACGTCTCCCTCTCCAGTACCTACAGAACACATCACAAACACCAAACTACAATGAAAACATGAATTGATTAAAGCAACCAGAAAATAAACCTTAAGTTATCTTTCCTAACCCAAATTTCTCACATGGATCACAAGACGTTTCGCAAAACGCCATGGAATAAGAGACCCCCACAGAAAAAACAAAAAAGGTACATAATACCTAAAATAAAGGAGAGGAAGGTGTAGAAACAGAGCAGGAGTAGAGCACACAGCATGGAGCGCAGGCTGTGAGAGGTGGCACCCGTGTACAGCTGAGAGATGCCAAGCTCCTATAACACACAACACATTATTGCAAATTGGCAAATGCTTTTATACAAAATCGTCAGCTAAAAATATTAGTTAAACACCTTATCTCCAGAAAACCCTGCAAACTCAAGCAACTTGAGTATCCTCGCAGGAAACAGCGACAAAGTCTGTAGGACATTGTGAAGAACGTCAATGAATGACAGTGTAATTGGAAACATCATAAGACTAAGGATGCATTATTCTGGCGGATCGTACCAAGTTGAAAGCCCCTATTCCAAATGAGACTCCCCCCTCTAAATGCTTGTGGTTTGGTCCTTTGGAAAAGGTATCTGATTGGATTATGGCGTTAAGCTCCCTGCGTAAGAATTAGGATGTCAATAACAGCAAACAGACATGCAGAAGGCGTAGGAATGTAACGATTCACACAGTTTAATATGCGATACGATTCACGATGCGTTTTTCTCACCTTTTTAACAAAATGAGACAAGTTAGAGAGTAACAACAGCCCTTTAATTATTCCTCAAATGCTGCACATTTCTTTGTAAAATATTTTTTTATGTCAAATAAAAAAACTACAATTGCAATTATAAGACAAATTCCAATTCAAATAAAAAATTATAAAAAAGTATTTTTAACATAAAAACTAAGACAAAAGGCTTGTCCACACCGGTACGATAATGTTGCTAAACAAAGTGCGCCAATGTGAGTGTGCAGTGCCCACTGATGCACAAAACTCCAGCCGTAAAAGCATCATTAAAATTGTTACGTTTTTTTTTGTCACGCCGCGTTAACTGGCCGACCAATCACATTACATTTATGTATTTGGCAGGCGATTTTATTCAAAGCGACTTACATTGCATTATACTATACATTTTTTTTCCAAGCACGTGCAATCCCTGGGATCGAACCCATGACCTTGGCGCTGCTAGCACCCTCCTCTAACCACTGAGCAACAGGAATGCGTTCCTGCAGCTGCTGAAGTTACAGAAAAACACGACTTGGTGGCGCTCAAGCACTAAACCGTTTTGCCGAGCAAGATTAATTCTTCTTCTGTGTGACCAGCGAGTGTCCGAAGCATAAAGTTGCGCAGCGCCACCTTGTGTACCGGAGATTTTCTGTTTTTCATTTAGCGCCATCTATGTCAGAGAGTGATTTTGCACATTCACTGGGCTCATCGCCAGTGAAAATCGGTTGAGTATGAATGCCGAAAAACGTCTTGGAAAAACACTGGCCTTAAAATCGTGTGATTATCGTCCCGGTGTGTACAAGCTTTTGTCTGTGCTTTTCCCAACCTGGATTATTTTTTAAACGTTCAGCATATCCACGTTTACCAAGTTTGCAATAAACACAGCGGCCCCTGCTTTTCAAAACATGTTTTGCGATTAATTTAACATCTCAAACCGACTTTTTAAACCGATTTTCAACCGGTGAATCGTTACATCCCTAACGAGTCAATCCAATACATATGGATACATAAATGTCAAATTTAATATAAAATGTTTATATTGGTTTAAGGGATACGCATTTCTCCACACGCCAGGCTTACTTGTATATGAGGTAACTGTTCCGAACTTTGATTCCTCCTTTGATAAAACTCACCATGTTCTCATCCTGTCGACACACAAACACAACTAAAATGTGACATTTTCTTTTAAAAACATTCATGCGCAGCTACACAACAAACGCCGCACACCATAACCAAACGTTACATAACCAAACCCAGATAGCCCAGGTACATCTGTAAGATGTCAGCTAAAGATATGGAGATCTGGAAAACATCTGCTGTGTACAAACATCTGCTAAACATCTTAGAAATACACATTTTACACACGTCGTCTAGAGGTCTATATGACATCTCACAGCAGACGAGATGTAGGGCAGATGAGCAAACAGCATCTGCCAGATGTCTTGCAGATGAAAATCCAGACATCAAATAGATGTCTGCCAGATGTACGTGTGCTAACAGGGTTAACACATCCAAGAAAATGCCTAGAAGAAACGTGAGGTTGTTTGCGTATGTGTGATCATGTTGGAGGTGTTTCAGACCTGAAGGAACGTGAGAGCCGCCCTGTGTAGCAAACACTCGGCGTAACACACCTCGGCATGAAGCTGCTCTGTAAAACATTAAACAAAACGCACAGAGCATTTAAAACTTGATTCTCTATGCCTGCAAGTATTAAACACGCTCACCATACTGCAAAATAAACAATGCTTTGTCCTATGTTTTTACAGAGTATAAAATAACGTTCAAAGTTTGACTGAAAATTCTCATTGAAGATGTATGCTTTCAAATTTCCTTGTAGACTATAACATAAATGTGTTTATCTTCACAAAACAAATAAATACTAGCTGAATAAGTAAATCAATGTTTTTTAAATTCTTGAGTTTGACTAAACATTCAAGAAAAATCAGCCAGTAAGAGTCCAGCATATCTGAAACAGCAGTTCTATTTATTCATACTTTATGAGATATTTCTTGTCATTTTATAGTTTTTGTTTTAAAATGCGAAGATACACATTAAAAAAGAACGAATCGAATTTAAATGTCACATAAACATGTCTTGATTCCTTCTTGAAAAATGTCACCTTCTGCTTGATTATCATTTGCTCCCCGGCTCGACAGACCGCCCGACTTCTTACGGAACCTGCGAGAAAACAGTTAGATGCTACAGTTGAAATATGCTTAAGTCACCATGATTTTAAGACCACAAGAAAATGCAGTTTTGAGAAATGCTAAATTTGAAGCCCATACACAAGAACTTTATATTAATAAAGTCATTTTTTTATTTGTAGTAAAACCAAAGTATCCACAATTTTACTATGGCCCTGCCATCCAAAAATATATAGATAACATGCATTTCTCATGTTATGATACAGCGCTGATCCATACGTCCGTGTGTGTTTTGTTGCTGTAGCAACAGTCATAGCTGAGCTCACTTAAGTTTGCTTAAGAAACAGTGAGTCAGTTTTAGCTGACAGTGATGGAACAACACAAATATGGTAATGAAGATCTTAAACATAAATGCTGTCATCTCCACCTTTAACATCCTCCTCTGATGTACAAGTGATGTCGGTTTGTGCTCAAGTCTTAAGAGAGCCGTTCGGTAAAAAAAATTACAGAATCTATGATGAATTTAACTCAAATGTGAATTTCTAAATAAGTATATCTATTTACACTTTTATACGTACAATTAATTAATTTAGTTTTTTTACAAAGCTCAAAGAGGACAATTTTATATAACACTGAAATATAAATATAATTCATATATTTTTGTTTATGGATCATGTTTTAAGTGCCTGAATTACTCTGAAACGTGACGGTGTCTATGACAGGATTGTGTCATCAAAACTGGTTACTATATTTAAACTGAACTGAACTAACAGTTCACCCAAAAATATAATTCTGACATCATTTATTGACCCTCGTGCCGTTCAAAACCCGTACATGACTCTTTCTTCCGTGTTACACAAAAGAAGATATTTTGAGAAATGTTGCAGTGGTTTTGTGTCCACACAATGGAAGTCAATGGGGGTCACTGTTGTTTGGTTACATTGTTCAAAATATCTTCTTTTGTTTTCTGGAAAAGAAAGAAAGTCATACAGGTTTGGAATGACACGAGGGTGAATAAATGATGAAATAATCTTCATTTTTGGGTGAATTATCCCCGTGATCCAATAAACCGTAGACTGTTTAACATAAGACGTGACCAGTTGTTGGTTTAAAGGTGCAGTTAGATCTGCATGCAAACGCAGGCAAATTTTACGTCTGCCGGACTGGCAGAACTGTCATGGAAATATTCGATTAAATATTGAAATTTGACAAATGAAGGGAGCTAAGAGAGCATGGAGATTGATGAAGTTTGAATATAGGGACCAGTGGATACCTCTGGCACACCTCCTGAGCGCTCTTCATGGTGTTCCCAGCATGCACTATGTCATCATGCTGAAACGTCATCATGGCTTCCATCTCTAATACTGTGGCGTAGATCAGAGCGTGATACATGCTCTCCTTGGACCTGGAACACAGCACGTGATTTCAAACTGTGGAAATCTGTGGTTGACATCATCGTTTCTGCCCCTTTCTGGGGATGAATTTTTATCGGAAAAATGGAAGCGAGCTGAGCGTCTGTAATTTGTTCAAAAACAATAAACACACAAAAAACAAATGTGCTCACTAGTAGCATAGAAATGACAAACTGCAGCTTAAAAAACAAACACACCACTGATCAAGCAAATGATGGTTTGTTTTGATAATGGTACATAGTCGCAATGTTGACATATTTTTAGAGAATAAACCCGTTGGCTTACTTACTAATTGCTCTGCACATTAAACAAAGATAACAGCGAGTATTTGAACAAAAATGACTTTTATCGTCAGAAAAATGGGGCATCATATGAGAAATAAGATTGGGGCTATTTAAAGGGATTAAAAATGAATTGACCGCACCAAAAGTTTTCAGTTTTTCTGAGTTTACTATTTATAGGTACTTGTATAAGTAAAATAATCATTTTTTTGCAGTTGGGCACTAGTGACAAAATTTCCCCCATGTTCCAAACGAAGTATTACACATTTATTTGCAGAACTTGAAACAGGACAAACTTGTGACACAAACAAAATAACAGATGCAATGATTGTCCTGAACACTGCAAAGAAAACAAGTTCACATTCATGTTTAAACAACACAATACTCTATTAGTATTTCAGCTCAAAAATGAATAAATGATGGAATAAACTCGTTTTTTATCTTTGCATTCTCTCAGTCTTTTTTGCATCGCTGTTGGGTGACTTTCTGTCATTCTGGTGGTTTGTTTCCATATAAATTCAACAAACACCGGACTGAAAGTGAAACAACACATGTGATGGCACAAAAGGGAATGCATTATAAGAGAATTCTCATTTTTGGGTGAACTGTCCCTTTAAAGAATTGGATATCTCCTCCAGCATGCTGTGTATGGTCTGTGTAAGACTGTATTGTCAGGCGCGAGGGTGTGAGCTTTTAAGTAAACACCTCACATCCTGGAGAAGGGAGCGCGCGTGATGTCATTCCACACCACCACACACCACAAGAGGAAAGAATCGCGGAGGAAAGGTTATCGTGGCATTAACTATTAAAAAACAACTAAAAATGGTGATGCATCTGATAAAGCACCATTGCAACACGGGCTTGGATTGCACCGCACCTTCACTAAACACCTCACCTGCTCTCAAACAACCCACACACTTGATGCATGAGAACAAATAGAAGAGAGATGGTGCCGTACCTTGGTCGCAGTTTGTCCAAACACTCATTAAAGTGATTGTTGAGGAACAGGTCCAGAGCCTCCATACAGTCTTCAAGAGAGGCCTGAAGGGACATTTTCCCGGAGCTAAAACACAAATACACAGACGATTATTCCATCGAAATCCATCTTTAGGCCTCTTGATTTTAAATGCTTCGTGGCTTCTGCACCACCATTCCCTGCATAGTTATACACTTTTTGCAAAAATGTGTTGAGTTTGTTTTATTATTTCAACGCAATCTTATTAAGTGAATGACATCACCTATGAAATACCAAGATACCACTTATGAAAACAGTCCTTGCTGTCAACAGCGCCCTTTATAAATTATAAATGCAGCCTGACTGCTGAAGATATATTTAGCAAGACTAATGAATGTCACCTACGTGAGTCTGCTTTATCGAGGCTTATTTAAAATATATATATATTCATGAAAACGCCTTGTTCTCAAGTCTCAAGTTTGCTGATAAACACGCACCTGCTAGTGTGACAGGACAAACACCCACAGCTGTTATCTGTGTCACGAGGATTAAATGACTTAAAAACGAAATAAAATGTAACAATTTCCCACTGCCTTAACCTGCAAAGACTCAATTACAAATAGACAAATGTTCTGTACTGTGTCATCAGTCGAGGTGTTTGATGTTTGCTCAGAACAAGCGCGCGCGCCCGCATACGCACACACTGCATTGTCTATGAGAACATAACCAGACTCTATTGCAAAACAAGGAAGGAAGAGATGTAAAACTGCCAAAACTTAACACAAAAAGACCGAATCAGCCATTTAGTGACACAAGTTTTACCCAACACTGAACGTGTGAGCTTTAAAGCGCCATTGCGTTTAATGTCAATACACACCCAGAAACGAGTCAACAGTATCCACTTACTTTTCTGTAACAGGTGCATCTTTCCCACTGGACATGGCTTAATGATATTTGTGGTTTTTGGTCTTCTGTGGCCATACAAACACCTGTTAAAAGTGCAGAAACTCCAGTGAGGTCCACAGAATTCCGGTGATCTCAGTGTTGCGCATTTAAAGATGCTGCATGGAGTGTTGAAGTGAGTACAATCATCTGCTCGATTGGCAGAAGTTGAGAAGGGCGAGTTTCTTGACTCCTCCTCACAGCAGCTGTGGTGACTTCAGTGCGCAGGGACACAAGTTAAGAGCGCCACCCGGTGGCGGGGTGAGTAGGTGAAAGCGCACCGAAGCCACCCGAAGAAATCACTTTTTAGAAGCGAATGATAGGCGCACAGATGTGCATTTTAAAACCAACATTATAATATAATATTATATTGCAATGAACATTACAATATATACAATATGTAACAAATCGATGTGTTATTAAAATACCGAAGCCCACCCGAAGAAAATATTTTTAGCAAATGATGAGCTTACAAGTGTATATTTTAAAGCAACATTAAAATGCATAATAATATAATGCAATATACAAACGTTACATTATCAAATTGTTATTATAATGCACTAACCTTTTAACGTCCATATGATACATTATATTTTTTTACAAAATAAAGCAAAAAACAACGAAGGTAGGCTATTCAAACGTGTTATTCTAACATGATACATTATGTTAATATAATTAACAAATTAATTCATCTTTGTTTGCTCTCATGTCATTCCGAACCGGTATCCCCATACGTTCAAATTTAAGGACATAGGCTGTTGGATATTATTTATACTGTAAAATATAACTATTTGTTATTTAATATATATTTGAGGTAATTTGTAGGAAAAATGTAGGTAGTTTGCTGAAATCCTACTAAGCGAATATAAGGCTTTTTTTCACAAAACACGCATTGCTTTTACCCAAGACTGGGTGTAATTTTGTGTCATGATTACTTTACCCAAGTAGATGGCGATATTTGAATGTAATTTTGACTTGATGTCTGGGCGGCTGTTTTGAAGAGTAAAAAACTACCGTTCTACTCTTTTTTTAATGTTTTCTCAATACATATTATGTAATCATATACTCTCAATCACATATGGTATGTAATATACATTGCTACTACTGTATTGTTGCAATATGTATATACATGTTTACACTATTCACATTGTTGGTGTATGCATAAATAACCATTACCTACTAGTAGTGTTATTGTTTGTTCTGAAATTACATTAATCAATATCATGAAAATCACATTTCCAACCAGCTGACAAATTGCTTTTATTATCCTTGCTCAAGAAAAACCCACATTTGAGTAAAACATGATCTAAACATTGTCCCAAAAGAACTCACATATCCCCAGGTTGAAAAGACACAACATTATGCTTTATTGCAAAGGCACGTCATTTGAAATAGCTTTGGTTTGTAAAAAGCGTACAATAAATTACAATCGATCAGTAACATTTGTAAGAAAACATTTGGCCTTTTGGTCACTCCATTTCACATATAAAGGAAGCAGACAAAAACTAAATGTGTTCATGATTACAGATCAGTACCTTGCTTCTGGCGATTAAACAGAACAAGAATTTCATTTTTAAATAAAGCACATTCTTCATATAGGCAAAGCTTTAAAAATATACATAAACAGTCTCACAGAATCATTTTACGTTAGTTAAGCAACTAAGTCAACATTTAAGGCTAAACTTTTTGCATTATTCCAGTAAAAATGAGACCTCAGTCAAAACTCAAACATTTTTGCAACTCTCTGAATTAACTTGAACATTTAAGCCAATCGATAAATGCTCCATTAAGAGCGATTTACAAAAAGGTACATTTATTTTGGTTTGAGGTCATATTGAGTCACAGTGCTGTACATTAAACGTATGGAGGTGATCAGAAATCCGTCCTCGTCCTCAATGAACCCAAGGAGTCATTGGCGAGATATTGGTGTGACATTAATCCCGTTTTGACCCTATCTTGCAATAGAGCGTCATGGACACAATCATCGCCGCAAGCTAAAGATGACAAAACACACAACTTTAGACCTAGTAACTGAGTTTTATATTTTACATTACAATATGCATTTTCCAAATACGACACTTTATAATAAAGTCCCATCTGCTACAGTGTGAACACTCCTTCTACAGCATTTATTATTCCTAAAAAAATCTTTATTTTAACATTAAATACATGTTCATACACAAATGAAGTATTTGTTAACATTACTTAAAGGGATAGTTCACTCAAAAAATGAAAATCATGTCATCATTTACTCATCATCAGGTTGTATAAATGTCTTTGTTCTGCTGAACACAAAGGAAGATATTTTGAAGAATGTCAGTAACCAAACAGATCTCATCCCCCATTTACTGCCATAGTAGAGAAAATACATATTATGGGAGTCAATGGAGGATGCAATCTGTTTGGTCACTGACATTCTTCCAAATATCTTCCTTTGTGTTTAGCAGAACAAAGAAAATGTATACAGGTTTGGAACAATCTGAGGGTGAGCAAATTATGACGGGATTTTCATTTTTTGAGTGAACTGTCCCTTTAATGCACAATGAACTGCATGAATGAACTACTGTATTCATTAATGTATTAAGTAATGTTAATGAATGAGAATATAAACTCTATAACCAAAGTGTTCTTCTATTGTATTGTTTATTACCATTATTTTTCCCAAAGACTGTGTTATCATCCGGTCAACTCTCAAAGTTTAAGAGCAAGCCTTTCATTAGAGATTTTACAGTAGGGATGTAATATCTGTGTTTGCAAGTGTTTACCTCAAGAGCCGCGATGCCCAGCGCGACAGCTATAATAACGACAGTGTTCTCATCCACCAGCTTCATCAGCGCTGATAAACATCCTGGAACACCCTGACCCGAAAATAGACAAATGATAAGTTTGGACAGCAAGCAAATCTTTAGAGAATTTATTATTTTATGGAAACTAAGTAAATATTTATTGAAGAACGTAAAGAGGTCATGCAGTATTTTAAAGTATGATGAAGTTTGCGTTGTGCATTACCGAGTTGTCAGATGTGCAGGGAGGGGTACTACAGCACTGAGGAGGATAATATCTCGTTTCGTTTACAAAAGGAGAACCTGTGAAATCTGTGCTGTTGTAGAATCCACAGCACTTCAGCTAAAAGAGATTTAAATATAACAAATTACATCAAATGCAGATACAGTTACTGATAAAACAAGAGCAAAACAATTATTTACTTTAGTCATGCAAGTGCCTGCTCATAAATATTTATCATCAATTTCTATGTTTATGTAGGCCGATTTGTTTTTATTTGTTCAATTTTCTGTTGTCTTTCTGTATGTCAGATATGCAAATTATCTGTAACATTATGAGATTCAATAAAAAACATTTTAAGTGTTCCGTTTTATTTTTAAGGGTGACGAACCGTAGACATGGTTGTGTTCCACAGTCCTGTGAGGTCTGGGTTTTTACCATAATCTTGTTTGATGCTTTTCACAGCTTTAATTCCAACCTGATTTATCAGGTCCGCTGCCTGAAATAAACACAAGATAAGTACATAAAGCTTTTTTATGCCGGTTATGTGAAAAAGGGATGTGAATGTACTCACCAGAGGTTTAAAGACAAGAAGAACGATCGCTCCAGCGACTTCAGCAATAAAGACGATCAAAATAATGACAAAGAACTGAAGAGAGAAGATAGAATATCTGAATTCACTGCTTTGATGGGAGCCTGACTCATAAAAAGATGTTAAAATGTAATGACAGCATGCTTAATAAAATCATAGTTAAGTTAAGTTAAAACAAAAGAAAACAAAATAAATATATAATATTATAAATAAATATAATATTGTGTGAATGTTTTTTGTGTTTATAATAGAATAGAATAGAATATTACTATATACTGTATTTATTAATAAAGTAATCTTATGATGTGTTTTGGAAATGTAAGAACAAATTTGTAAGTTTCCTATCTCTTTATTAAACAAACACCATAGTAATATAGAAAGATGTCAAGCTGACTAGAAATAAACAATAATCTCGACAGACATGTGCAGATTGAGATGATGTGACCTACCAACAGCAACATACACTTGCTCTCTCGAATAGCTCCACAGCAGCCCAGGAAGCCCAGGATGAGGAGCACGGCGCCCACTGCGATCAGAAGGTAGCCCACGTTCAGAAGCTGACCCAGCTCGCTTGGTGCTTGCTCTACGTTCTGCAGAAAATTCAAGATGGATCCACTGTCCACCTTTACCCAGATTCCCACGCCCAAAACAGCCGCTCCCGCCAGCTGGAGCCAAAAAACAGTCACAGAAATGTGTTCTGTCAGTCATTTAAAGACACATCAATTTCATGCATTTATTTTAAAGCAAAAAGGAAAGTCAAAATGTGTTTCCGTATCAGGGTCAAATTGATGGAGCTTAAGGACACCTGTCCGACTGTTTGATGATGCATCTTATATTCCAACCGATTAGGTTATTTTACTTCAGTCCTTAAATAGTAATTTGTTCCGCTTTTGTTATATAATTTGACCTCAACTAAACTTTTTAACGCTGCTCTTTCAGGAAACAACCTTTTATATTTCTTACGAGTAGTAACAACACAACACATGCACTGCATGGTCGGACATTTTCAAAAATTTGTTAATAGTTGTCTTTCTAGTTATAGAAGATGTGCATTCATCTGGGAATATTTTCCTAAATCTTTTAGTTGAAAAGTATTATACTTACAAAAATGATCCCATTAAAGAAAACCATCATTCCTTTCAAAAATCCAAAGCAACACATCTTTTAGAGTTGATGTGACACCTGGAAAAATACATTAACAACAGACAAGAGTAAATTAATACTGAGAAAAACATCCTCATTTCACGATTTTGCGAGTATACACTTACAACGAAATGCTGTGGATACAGACGGTGGTTTTTCCCCTGTAACTGATTGAACTAGTTATCTCATTAACCAAAAACTGTTGGTCAGCCGTATAAACTGACTCACCGTGCCAACTCAAAGCCAGTCCCTTAAAGGAAACGGCATGCTTGAATATTAAACACAGTCACAAAGACATCATTCTTTCCACAGAGCCACTTAGCACCAGAAATTGTTTGTTCAATGTTCAATACTGATAAAGCTAGTGTTTACAGACAGCTCTAGCTGAACAAGGTCAAAGCCGTTTACTTCTATATAGTTACTGTAGTACGAGTCATATTGTAATAAAGAGATTTTATGAGAAAAATATGACAAACATAAAAGAGGCTGTAAGTCTGTAGGCTGTAACATTCTACAGCTCAGAGAGATGTTAACTTTATAGTGAATGGGAGTTAAACGTTTTAAGGAACTTCTTTTAAAATAAATTATTTTTTGAAATCTGTTCAACTTGAATGTCCACTTCCCACATATGCCATAGGACATATGAGTCAGACTGTGTTGTGGTTCCGGGTTTTAATCATGTTTATCTTGATCAAGAGAAGGGAAACCTTTCATATTTACAGTGTTTCCCTGTATATATATGAAAAAAAGAATCTTTATATACCCCCTCATTAACACAAACTTCACATTTAACGTTTTTATTCTTTGTGTTTTTTCACAAAACATAATGGATTAATGCAAAAAATATAAATTCTAAAGAATAATATAAAATATATATATTTTACTTAGATTTTGTGATTTAAAACAATGAAAAACTAAATGTAACAAAGTGTATAATACACTAAATGTGAAAAGTTTTGTTACATTCACCATGTTCATTTTTCAGTTGAGTAAGAACTTCAGATTTTCATATTTTCAATAGGAACAAAATCTTATTATATAATCAAGTTTATTTTAATAATTGACAAATACATTTTAACTTCATTTTAATGATATAATTCTAAACATTAAATGTTTCACATTTTATTTCCGGTTCTTGTATAAATATCCTTTGAATGCTGTCTGTAGAAACTTCAACATTCACTTTGATGTTAATATACATGAGCTGATTAGATTGTGAAAACAATAGTCTATGGTGACAAGGTGATTTTACAAGCTCCTTTTCTACGTAATTTCAAATCAGAGAGAACACGATGAACCCGTGAGTGATGTGTTACTGAACACGGCAGTAATTTGATGCGCACTCTACACAAACGTCATTTTATGAGCTGTGCTTTTGTGTATTATTGTGCAACAATCTGACAATCTACAATATCTATTGTCAGGTGTCACAACACTTCCTGTTACAAGATAAGATCATTTCTGAAGCCTAACTTCTAGCTAAACTTGAAATAGTTATCTACTGAGGTCTCTCTAAAAGAGATTTTAAATCTTAATGAGACTTCCTGGTTAAATAAAAAAGAAAATGGTTGATAATCCAGTGGGGCTGTGTATCATTTTTTGGAGGCTATCTTGACCGAAATGCAATATGATTTACACAACTATGTCTTTAGAGGTATATAAAGACCTTACATACTAAAGCATTGTTTTTATTATCTTATAGAATGAGCTTTTTCTATCTACATACTTGGAATTCACCATGACGTTTCTACAGTGGCCCTTAACCAACAAACTGTTCTACAGAACGCGTTTCGTCAATACGTTATCTTCTTCAGCAAAGAAGCAAAAATGTGACGACATCTTAGTTCTGTGTCAGCCACCGTAGTGCTTTGAAAGGGAGCGGTAGTGTGAGCCGTTGGTTGCAATTTGCAACCTCACCACTAGATGCTGCTACATTTCATACACTGGACCTTTAAATGTAATCACCCACACAATTATATGAAGAGTTTGGTTCTAAAATGAGATAACTCGGTTTAAAAAAACAATTTTATTGTGAATTCCAATAAATATTAATCAAACTGCGATTGGTTTGTTTTGATTTAAGAAATAATAACAAAAAAATACAGCTAACTACCACAATAAAACCATGATAAGACAATAAAAAACATGCTTTCTGGACATTTTTTAAAACGAAAAAAATACATCTAATTTTTGAACCATACTCTTCTATTACAGCTTTTCTCGATTGTTTAAACACAGTGCTTGAAATTATGCCTCGTATTCTCAAAACGGTAAATCCATAACGTCTCACCCAATTCCCCCAACATCCTATTTTCAGGTCAAAATGAAGCTCTCTTCTCAAAACAATTCAACCCGGCTGAAAAAAAACTATCCTATCCTGCAGAATGACACACAAGCCCTCAAAATCACCCAAACGACAACAAAGTCTAAGACACTAGTGAGATCAATTCAAAACACTGTTACTAAAACCTCTTATTAGGATTAAAGAATAATTTGACAGCGTAGTGTTTATAAGAATATCCAACATAAAAGAGTGTATATAGAGCAAAGTGCAAGAATGAGCTTTTGGAAAAAACAAAAATAAAACATTACACTACTGTAAAGTAGATGACGATAATCTTACAAGACAAGAAAAGTTCAAAAACCAAAGAACAATAAAAAACTGTCTTGCAACACAATACAGTACACAACTGCACAAATTACATTAAAATTCCGCCATTTAGCAGATGCTTTCATCCAAAGCGACTTAAAGAGAAGATAAAGGAAACAATACAGTGAAGTGATTTGTCAATAGGAGGCGACGTAACAAAATATGGCATCCTCGGCACCTTTGGCCCAATTTAGTAAAAGTTTTCTGTATTTTTTGGAAAATATAGAACAGTTAAAAAGGGTGTACACATGCTACAGTTTACTGGATACAGAATAGTTCTCTCGTATATCGTGTGTACTTAAATTATACTGTATGTTTACTGTTAGTAGTATAAAGATCAGTAAATGATTCTAGGACGCACAATTACTTTTGCTCCTCTACCTATTTTGCAACTGAATGTAAACTTATGGATAAATGTGTTCTATTTAAGTTTCCATCTTGACACTTCATTCCATTATATTGTGTGTTTTCTGAATGAAAACATGGTCACCCCTTTGCAAAATGAGGCTGTTTTTGTGTGGGGTTTGGACAGGTTGGTGTATTGTTCTAAGAATGTGTTTATAGTTGTCAGAAAATGGTGAGTTGTTGTCAATGTCATGTATTGTGATTTAGCAATCGAGAAAAACTGTTATATAATAATCTCAAGTCTTTTAAAATCTGTGCGCTTTTATTTTTTAAGCGAAACAAACATTTCAAACAACATGCACTTCACCTGCTATGTAAAGCCATAGGAAAACATTTATGTGAAGATTTTTGAAATAACATTTTTGTTTGTTTCTTGGAAACTACATGTGATAGAGTCAAGAATCACACTCTGGGTTAAAGACCATTTTACATTCGTTAGCTCTGCATTTAATCGTGGCTCATAAAAGCCTCTCAAGTTGAGCTATCAGTGCCTCCATACAATGTTTAAGAGCATGTCAAACAGTCCACGTCGGCCGTGTATGTTGAAAGTTTACTCCGAGTTAAGATGAACAGGCTGTATAGGTTTAGTTCCAGATGAAATCATTGATTCGCCACAGTCAGAATAAGATGTAGATAAACATTCAGACCATCAATAGAGGACTATTGATGTGTAGCGTTTTGCAATTAAAGACGTTTCAACTGGTTTTGCCGAGACTCACATTGAATTACCAATAGATCGACTACCGTCTCTTGACTTGCGTAATAAAACAAAATAATTATAAAATAAAAGGTCTACAAGTTAAAAAAGGGACCAAACATTTGATCAGGAGATTCATTTTACCAACTGGCGGTCAAAGGTCAGGTCAAGGTTTAGCCGTCCGCTGGTTTGTCACATGATAGTAACATGTAAGGTGACTCATAATCTCAAAACAGCTAGTCAACCGTTTACTTCCGTGTCAACCTTTCTGTTATTACTCTGCTCCCCTTCTAACCCAAAGAGTCTATTGTGATGTAAATAAGTATGCGACTCATTGAAATGAAAACGGATCTGTGAGATAAGTACAGTCTATATGGACGATAAACAAATGTGCTTGCTTTTCCAACATGGAAATCATTCATTGGGGGACGTTAATGTTTACTCGACGTTCTGTCGGATTCATCCGAAACTTAAATCTAGTTTCCTAGTTTTTGCAAATTCAGAAAAAGCCACAGAAAGGTCGTTTTGTCTGCTTAGTGTATCTGGTCAAAAATATTTCCTGGTGTGAATCGGACGGTTGGTTTAATTCTTAATATGAATTTTCAATTAGTATCAACATTAGTGTAATTTTTAAGTATAAAGATTTGTTTGATTTGGTTAATATATATATGTATATATTTAACCGGCATTTTAAAAGCATTTAGTAAGCTTGTATTTGTCACTTTTAGTAAATGCATTCATTTATATCATCTAACAATAAGGAATATAGTTTTTAGCATTTCATAATTTTTGTCAATGTTTTGTTTATGTCAATACAGTGATTTGTGTTTGTCCATTGTGTTACAAAGTTAAAGTTACAAGTTACAATATTTGATCATAAAAACGTTTTAGTAAATGATGAAATAAACATGAACTAAGATTTATAAATGCTGTAGAAGTATTGTTCACTGCTATTTTAAGTTAGCTAATGAACTACCTAATTGTTACCAAATAATACCTTATTTTCCACATAAGAATTAAACTGTTAGTTTTCTATATTTTAATACCAGATTCTCATTCCATTCCATTTTCTACCGCTTATCCGAACTACCTCGGGTCACGGGGAGCCTGTGCCTATCTCAGGAGTCATCGCCAGATTCTCATTTCAAATCATAATTATAAATCCAGAACACAGATTTAACATGAAAAAACTTTCAAAGCTTTTACTTTTAAGTACTTTTAAATAAACGTACTACTCAGCATCTATACAGTACATATATCAAAGTTCATGGCAGAATAGAATACAGAATATATATATCACCAAGTACCAGGGCAACTCTATGCATCACCGACACTGTACCACAATGGTATTTTAGGGTCACTTGTCAAGACTTGAAAACATGTTAGCAGAGTTTTGTGACTTTCAGTTAAATTGCAAAATATAGTCGATAAGCAGAAGACATTATGACTCCGGACAAGTGTGGAAAAACCCATCAATACAAAACAGCACGGGCGTCTCTCAAGGGACCTCATTCTGAATGGATGCAACACGTATACACATATCTCCTAACAACAAGATACAGTGTGACCTCAACAGATCAGTTCAATACTTGTGAAACAAGGTCATCCATAACAAAGAATCTAAAAAATGGAAACAGTATATCACTTTTTGTACTATCTTTGCAAATCAGAATGTCTTACCTCCAGTTAACTGTAGCAGGTAGATTCAAAGTGTCAACACAGATCAGGACTGTAAGGTTTGTGAGTGCCTTCTGTTTTCTGTGTCCGTTTGTGAAGGCAGGTTGGTTTTGCACAGAGGGAGGGAGGAGTGAGCAGGTGGGAATGATTTACCACTCCCCCTCTCTGGAGAAAGAGAGAGAAGGAGGGAGAGAGAGAGAGAGAGAGGAATGCATGTCGTCATGGAGACAGTAAGACTCATCCAGGATCACCCATTAAAGGAAACTGAGAGACACAACTAACATAGTGTAGCACAACAACATGTTTTTCAGAGATTAAAACTATTTGGGGACATTATTCTGGTGTGTGTATATAATCAAGCAGGATTTGTTCATGCAACTCCAGATTTATAGAGAAGCGAAATTCAGATATCTAACATAATCTGGACGGAACAATAGGCCAGTGGTTCTCAAACCGGGGGGCCCCAGGATGGATCCCTGGGGGTTACCACAGATTTTCTGGCATTTTATGAAAAATAGAAACGAATCATTGATTTTATAAAATCAAACATCAGAAAAATAAGACCACCAACCAAAATAATTGATCTTCCCAGATTGTATAAATAAATATCTACACAAAGGGGGCCTCACAACGAAAAAGTTTGAGAACCACTGTATTAGACAATGATGGTGGCTTACAAGATAAAATCGTCAGAAAAAGTACAACATACACTCAAACCGAACGATTTGAATGATCTTATCTCTTAACAGGAAGAGATGTGTCACCTGAGAATTTATATTGTAGATTGTCACATTGTTGCTAAATAATGTGGAAAAGTACAGCTCATTAAATGACGTTTGTGTTGTTCAGAGCGCATTAAATTACTCCAGTGTACAGTAACACATCACTCAGTGGTTTATTGTGTTCTCTCTGACTTCAAAACGCAGAAAAGAAGCTTGTAAAATAAGAGTTTTTGAAAGCTCAAAGAAGACCTGAAAGAAGTTCACAAAGACATTTCACAAGGTTGAGGGGAACAGCACTTTAAAAATGAATGTTTCAAAGTTCAAAAGAAACAACCGCACAGAGAACAGAACATTCAAAAGACCCAGATACAAAATATGATTGATCGAAAGAAACTCAAGGTCATTGACAAGTTGCCGTTTTCCAAACCAAGTAAACTAAATCTGCCGATGTCACTGTTGTGTCCCTACAGTCTAAAATAATAAAACAAGCAGTTATGACTCAACGCCATCATGCTCCTCGTAAAGGGTTTCTTAAGCTCTGTACAGAATCACACTCTCATTATAAAACATTTACCAGGAACTTCTTTTAATTAAGGAAATACTTTAAAAAAAAAATTAGGACCAACATGACGTGAAAATTGCACATTGACATCAAACAAAGCAGAAAACACAACATGGCCAAAGGCAAAGGAGTGCAGCACAAAGGGAACTTTTTTTACCTGAGAGTAGAAGTGTTCAATGACACTTCCCTGTGTATTTCACAGCCATTCCCATCCACTCGACACCAGCGTTACACAGTTTACCATTCTGAGTTGAATGAAACAAATGTTTCTTCACGTCTTTAGACGCGGAGAAATACATCCCAAACAAACGCAAGGTACAAAATACATCATGAAATAAAGTTTTATCTCAGGAACATAAAAAGGGAACATTATAAAGGTGATGTTTATTGAATTCATGAGACGGGCTATTGAAAGTTTAAGATTACATCTCATGGAGGTGTGAAGAACACGCTACGTGCTTCAGGTTTCACACGCGAGATTACTGTAAATGAACAGATCAAAACAGAGAGATCCCATGAGCACCTCATGGGATCTCTCCCATGAGAACTGGCTTTGCCGAACATAAAAATAAAATGAACTGAAAATGTTGGAGTACATATCACATGGTTTAGGAAATTAACTTGCGGTTGGAATGATGAACTTGAATTGTTTCTCTATTTTATCCAGTATAAATATTTCTATGAATTTTGGATAATACATTCATGATGATACATTCATCATGTAATATGTTTCAAACATAAAAAATGTGTAAATGTTGCTCCTTTTTACGCAGTGCCTACTTCGTATGAATTTCGTTTTAATACTTTCTGCTTTATTCGGCTTCATTCTTCTCTTTATTCCAACAATCAAACATTTCTGTACGATTAAAATAGTAGAAATTCATTCGAAATAACAGACAAATGCTACTTATTTTACACCCTAATGAACTTCTGAATCTCAAAACTGTTCATTGTCAAATTTCAGGATATTTTCTGGGATGCGGTATAATTTAGACCTCACCGCATGTCTAACATGCTACTTTAAACTGTATAATTTAAAAATAAAATAAACAAATAAAATGTTTGCATCTTTTTCATATATCTTTCCAACAGGAATTCTGTTTCTTGTTTATGTGTCCAGCACAGTAAACACCTTAAGAATATTTCTCATGTCCATTCATTCAGTTTTTTTTGATTGCTCATGCATCTCCATTTCTTCAGGTCATCAGGACGCCATTTTTAGACGATGTTGAAAGTGATCAAATGCTATTACTGCTAAAGAAAACACTTCGTAGGCAGTTTAGCCTCACTGCACATCCAAAGATGTCTTCAGCTAGTCTGTTTGTCTGGATGGCTCTTGAGTTTGTGGAATTTGACGCTGTCGAGTTTCTCGAAGCGTTTGCCGCAGTGCTCGCACGTGTAGTTGAAATGAGTTTCAGAAGTGTGTTTTCTCATGTGCCAGTTCAAAGAAGCTCGCTGTCGACACTGATACCCACAGATCTCACATCTGTAGACAAACACAAAAAGTGTTATTATATTAAACACAGTGACACAAGAACACAAATACAATGTTATTTCTTAAAGGATTCCTGGTCACAAATGAAATCTCCACATATACATAAACAAGGCAGCATTGCATGTTCCCACTTTACAGAAAGAGCAACCCCAAAATGCACTGCAACAAGATAGTTTGAAATATTGAATTGTTTAGTCATTCTTAGCATTAGTTAATATACGAATCAACACAGGTAAAAGACACAAATGTTACTACCAGAATAAAACTGAATGTGGTGAACGTGTCAACGTGACTCACTGTAATGGCGTCTCTCCTGTGTGTGTTCGTCTGTGAACCTCTAAATGATTCTTGCGTTTGAATGACTTGCCGCATGTCTCGCAGATGAAGTCTCGCACGCCTGAACAAGGTCACATGAAACAGTCGAATACTGATCATACACATATTTGCATGACAAAATCTTTGACGAATCCATTATTTAAGGGTATTAAAAAATATATATATACCAAAAAACACACATACAATGTAAGTGCAACAAACGTACCCGAGTGTATAATCATGTGACGGTGAAGATGGTTGGACAGGTAAAACTTTTTCCCACAGCCTGGATGAGGGCAGACTTTGGTCCGACCCTTTCTATGCACCAGGTTCACGTGATTCTGACCAAACACACATCATACAAACACACAACAGATTTTTTTTCATTTTGCTTCCTGGTTTTCTGAAATGTATAACCACAACAGTTTGTTTTTTAACTGAACTGAACCTGAATTATGTCAGAGAATGAACAAGAACCGATTTGGAATGTAACTGATTATTTATCTTCTTCTTAACATTACATCATTATATGCATTACAGGATTTGCAATATTTAACGAATCCTGTCAGAGGGGGAATTTAATATCCTGTTGCTAAGAAACCGATTTTTGGTAAAGACATTACACCATCGCCATTGTGTTGAATAATGAAACTTCCGAACCACCGGCTTAAAATCAGACCGGTCGGGTCTGTCGTTACATTGTTTTGAAGTACGCTTGACAGCAGAATGGTTTTTGCTCTCAGGGATTACCCAAAAGGCCACAGGTGCATTCAGGTGATCTCACCTGGAAACTGCTAATGGCCACGTACACCTGACTGCAGCCTTCATACGGACAGTGAAACATCTTCAACATGCCGTCTGCTTCGATGACAGGACCCCTTCGACTTCTCTTAGACCTACAACATAAACAGGTTAAATGATCTTATAAAGCGGGCTCAGATGTGTTGATACCACGTGAATGCAGCTGTTGTAACTGTGTGTCACACTGACTAACCTGTTCAGAGATCTCTCAAGCTCATTAGCACAGTGCGTTTCTTCACTGGGTTCCAACAACTGCTTCTCAACCATATCTAAAACAATCAGACATAACCAAAAAAGTGTTATGGTTAATACATTACATCTAAAGCAAACAATAATATTCGTTTTAGCCGTGTCAAATGACCCCTTTAAATACTTTTATTGGTTAGATATTGGCGAAACCCAGTGACAAACATAAAGAGTGACTAATAATAATGATTTATGAAAAAAAACAAGATGAGAGGTGTTAGAAGGACAGCGGCGATATTAAACTTAGGTTAATTTATGAAGTTATATATTTTTTTATATTATCATCATGTGTGTTTGTTAAGCTGCAATACTATGCTATTTTCATAAGACTTTTAAGGAAAAATAACTACAATTCTTTCTTCGAAACTTTTGTAAAAGTAAAATCGCTTTGCAATAAGGTTGTATTTGTTAATAAACTAGTTAACATGAACTAACAATAAACAACACTCCTGCAACAATTAATAATCTTAGTTCAAAATCAAAGGTTGAATCTGTTTACATTAGTTATTGCACAATGAACTAATATGAACAATTATATGTCGTTAACTAACGTTAAAAAAGATTAATGCTGAAGGAGCTATTGACAGAAATGCAATATAATATACATTACTATATCTTTAGAGGTGTATAAAGACCTTAAATAATGAAGCGTTATGTTTTTATTACTTTAGAATGAGTTATTCATATCTACATCGCCGCAATTCCCCATGTTGTTTCTACAGTAGCCCTTAACGGACAAACTGCTCCACAAAGCGCGTTTTGTAAATACATTATCTCCTTTGGGAAAGAAGCGAAAACATGACATCTCAGTTCTGTGTCATTGTGTCAGCCTCTGTAGTGCTTTGAGTGGATTGAGCCATTGGTTGTAGTTCACAACCTCACCACTAGATGCTGCTAAATTTCATAGACTGGGCCTTTAGTGCTGAATGCTGAAAAAATTGTTCCGTGTTAGTTCATGTTAGCTGATGGATTCACTTATGTTTACAATTACAAGCTTAACGTGTAGTCAAGTATTGCTCATAGCCGTAGGCGGCAGAAAGATTCGATAGTGTCAACAAAAACCAGTAACACGACTATTAAACTTTATTAAACCTTAACTGTAAAGTCTGCATTGACACAGCAACATCTAAACTCATAAGAAAGTGTTTAAAAATATCTCAAAACCCTGCTCTGTCAGTCCTGTTAAAGTGTGTGACGTGCTCAGTGCTGCAGGGATATGACGTGTGTAATCTCTGAGACCTGTGATGGTGTCGGGACATGAGGCTGCTCCCGATTGGATCTGATTATACGCCACGTCCCCGATTACGGTACACGTGACCTCCTCCACGTTTCCAGCGGCAACGTTCAGATGAATGCCTTCAGACGTCAGGGCCTCGTAACTGGGACCCGTAATTATGATCAACTGAGGGGAATGAGGATGGAAGTCAGATGTTTTTATAAATGTAAATCAAACATTAGCAGCTATTGTATTGTATGTCATGAATTAGGTTAACAGTAGATCATATACTATTTTTATCACAAGAGAAAAGTATTATAAATGCCAAAAGTAGTAAGGATTTTTTTTACAATACCAGTAATTAGCATTGTAGTTGAGTGCCCAATTGTCAAAAATATTACATAATTTATTTTCTTGTAACAACTACTCTTTCTTTTCAAAATATTCAATTTCAATGGAAAAACTACACACAGCCCATAACAATTGTGTTCCTCGACCTACCTGAGATCCGCCCATTGTGGGACGCTGATCCGGCAGCTCACAGCCGCTCATCACCGTCTGCATCACCGTCCCGTACAGCTCGTCCTGCGCTGGGGCGACCTCCAGCGGCGTGCCCGTCACGTCTTCACCCTCCCCTACGTCTTCTCCCGCACTACCGTCTTCATCCTCCCTCGCTCGACTGTCCACCAAAGGCCCAGCGACGACCACGCACTCGTAACGTTTAGCCAAGTCCCCACCTCCCTCCGGGTTTTCCAAAGTCCTCGGACCGTCCGCCTGCTCCATGACAGAGTCGGTCTCCTTTTCTACAACCCGACCCGAGTCTTTGTCAGCGGACTCGGCGAGGGCAGCCTGAGCCTCCCGGTCCGTGAGCACCTCCATCTCCCAGACTCCCGGGTTTCCCAGACAGCGCTCGGAGGCCGGGGGGCTTCTGTTGGCTCCATGAGCTCCTGGGAGCTGACTCAGGGTCGTGCATGTCGTATCATGGCCCACCTGGGACGACTGTTCAGTGTCGCTTGGCAAATCATTAACTGAAACCAGAGATTTGAGAAATGTCATGTTTAATGCTAACGTAAATGTTCTGCAATAAATATTTACTAAACAACAATATTAATTCCAAAATAATGTTTTTATGCCTTCCAACAGCTCCTGATTTTGCGGAGTTCCCCGCTGGTCATTGGTTATGTCAGTGACATCATCCTTCTCTGGAAGAATTTCGTCTTTCTCTTTGTCGTTGTCCTCTACTTCTGATTCCGACTCGATTCCAGCAGCCCACGGCAGGTATTGCACAAATGAATGACCAGCAACACACTGCCAAAGTACAGATGTAGATAAACCCACTGTAGGCTCCACCGCCCGCAGCTCAAGTTCATGTGGGCAGGACTGGAAGTGCTCTTGATACCAGTTCACCAGGTTCTGCAAGCTGGTAGCAGAAACTTTTTTCCCTGTGGGAAGAAAAACACACAATTTGTCCATATCAACAATATTACCAGTTCATAGATTTATTTACCGTCTCTCCACTATCACACTCCCTTCTTGTTAATAATAATATGTTCCTCAATGTCATCATTCTCCAGGAAGTGACATCAAGGTAATCATACTTAAACCAATTCCTCATTGAGCAATTTCCAACTTCAGCTCTTATTTCACAACATATAACCTTGAAACAACGACAAGCTATTACATCAAAAAGCTTTCCACTTTGAGGTTAACGAATATGATGTCAACAAAAGAAATGAATAAAATGCTCACCTTTCCTATGACTGCTGCACAGTTCGGGAACATCTTTCCTCCTGTCCATCAAAACACAAGTGACATGTCACACCGATGTCAACGAGATGAAACTGTTTGACCAATCAATGCCTTGAACATGCTGACCTGGGCAAATCACTATTCCCATCACGTGATGACATATTAATGACCTTTTGATATGTACTTTGACATGACCAAGGTACAGCAAACTGTGATTCAAAAGTGCGTTTATGGAATATGTACTAATGTATAAACATCCTACTTTATGTAATCAAACAAGATTAACGAGCGTATTTAAAAACGTATCCATACATGCCTTTTTGGAATACATGGATATTTAAGAGCCAACGCTTACACATGAATGTGTTTATGAATGCATTTAAAAGCCCATGCATGTATTTATGCATACTGTATGTGCATTTGCATGTAAGTTGTGTGTGTATTTACTGGACAGCCAGCTGAGGTAGACAGTCTAAGCACGACAAGTTGGAAGGATGCATGGTCACAAAGGGCCGGTCATTAAACCTGAATGCATACTTGGCGTATTTCTGTTGGTATTTCTCCCCGTACGCGGAATCGAGCAGGATTAAGTACTCCGCGAGCCCCGCGTCGCTCAGGCTCGTGCGTCGGCGCAGCTCGCTCCAGACCTGATGCGCTTCGCCGAGATAAACCCGTCGCACGTCGTACTTCTTCCGGGACTCCAGCCGCCGCTGAGCTCGATCCGCATCCGTCAGCCTGGGTCGACCCCGGCAGCGGCGTAAAATCGCTTTGATTTGCTCTCCGGCTCCAGCGACGGAGTCCGTGTCCGCAGCCGCCATCTTTCTCATGTCAGCTGTTGGGTTGTTATGGTTTGTCTTAAAGGGAAGTGCTTGTGGGTACCTTTAATTTTTTTGCTTTGATTTTTCTTCTGGAACTCGGTTTCTTTTTGAAGTCACATCCCTTTTTAATTGTTTAAAATAATTAATACGAATTTAGAAAATATTTAGCAATTAAAGGGAGGATAACAGTTACTGTTTTTGAACCGACACTTTTATTGACCAATCAAACACAAGCGTGGTTCTACACCAGCCAAATGTGTTGTTTTAAAACAGGAAACAGGCAGGTTAAAATAATGTCGTATGATTTTTCTAGCTTACTTTATGTGTTATGGTATTTTAAATGATAACTAATAAAAATACATGCGAGAAGATAATTTTAAAATAAAATATTTTTCTCGGCTGTGAGGAGGCTCTTACGTCATAAAATGGGCGGGCCGAATCGAAGATCGCGGGAGAGGGAACTTCAGCATGTTTGTGCGGATGAGTCATGTTTACATTAAAAAATCAAGAAAAATATTAATGCTAAATGCAGTTTTAGTATAAATAGCTATGGCTGATATTTTAGAGGTCGTTTTCAGGCGGTTTGCATCGGGACCTTTAACGCGCGATGTTAGATTTCCCCCGGATGTAGAGAGCAACACTGTAGTGCACGGTGACCGAGACAGCAGCAGATGTTTGTTGTTTCTAGCGGCGGTGACAGCGGCCACAGATCTGGGGCTTAAAGTTGTGTTTTTCACACAGACACCTTTTGAGTCTTTACAGGTTTCTTTGAGGGGGTCAGTACCGGGACTCAAACTAGAGGCTCTTAAGGTACTGAAACAGCCAGTGAAACATCACTTTAGACTGTTCGTTTACAGCAGATCCTGTTGAAACAAACCTGCTTAATCAGTCATATATTTGCTTTACAGGGAGCATTAAAAACAATTTAATAATAAACCAAACTTTCATGTTTACTATACTATATATAATACATAAATTGGAGTTTATATTATTCATTACTGCACTTTGTGAACTAGTGAATTGATAGAGTGAAGTAGTTAATACTGTAAAATACTTAAATAATTAAGATGGTAAGGATCAAAGAAACTAAAGTATCTAGGAATAAACATATAGTTCATAATAAGAATACTGCATTATTTATTCATATAATTCACTCATTTTTTTATTAGTAATACACATTAGTGCATTTTTTATCTTTTTTTATATTGCATCTGAAATGAATTTAACTTTCATTATCGTTTTGTTATTGTGAACTTTTTATTGTAATTGGTTCTACTTTCTCACTAATGCTCACTATTTTTTCCTTTTTGTAATTATAAATATTGTCCGTTTAACTTTTTCACTATTAATAACTTTTTTGTTTTTATTATTAACTTTTGATTCGAGAATAAGGTGACGGTCAGAAAGACACGAGTCTGAACTGTCAATTCATCCTTTCACGTTTGTTTCCAGAATGTCAAGTTTGTGTACGCAAAAACGTTGGAGGAGTTCCTTGAGGACGTAGCGTCCCTCCACGAGCTGGACTCGCCTCCCTCACTAATAATTGTGGACGATCTGGAGCGGTATTTGCACCGGCCGATAGGTGGACCCTTGCAGGACGATCTGAGCCCTGTGGCCCACGTGGCGGCCCTCCTGCATGACACTGCGGCATTTCTTACACAGATCCTGCACGGCAGAGGAGAGAACAAGGGATCCTGCAGGTTCATAGTCTCCTTTTATCCTGAATGTGATGGTGGCGAAACGCAGGCCGCAGATCTTCTCCTCTCTGTACTGGAACGCTACCTGCAGGTGCGGTGCACCTTGGAGGAGGCGAGGGGTGATGGGGTGACAGGGCAGAGGGAGTGGCGGGTGTATCTGTCAGCCACACGTCCTCTGCAGGACCATTGGTGCGTTCAGGCACGGCAGTGGTGTTTGGTTGTGCGTTCGAGCGGTGCGGTGGAGTTTCGTCCAGTCATTGATGGAGAACAAGAGATTCCAGAAGAGCAGAACATCAGCAGAGAGGATGTGGAGACGGATAATAAACATTTGAACTAATCCAAGATCTGTATTTCGTGGTTGTAATGTCACTCAGAGGTCATACTTGACCAAGTAAAAGGGTCAGCTTTTCTTGACTTCATTTTGAGTTTAAACGAAATCTACACAACGGTACAAAATAATTCGGAATTCAGTATTTATTTGTAAGGAAGACAATTTAATGTTTAAAGCTTACATATGTGTAAAGTGTGAAAGAGACATGTCATTTAAAAATAAAAACAGTCTTAAGACTATATTTGTGTTTAAAGGTAACTTTTGTGGAAACAACATTTTCAATTTCAGTATAACATTTAAAAACCAAGAGACTAAAAACAGCTGTTTAATATATACAAATATTTTTTCTGATTTTTACACGTTAATAATCATTTTCAACTACGCTTAAAGTTGTGGTAAAAATTATCAAAATATATAATTTCTCAATTTCATGGCGTAGGGAATTGAGAGTTGATACCAAAGGCTGGAATGGGTTCCGTTAAAGAACTGATCATTTCCGACATTGTTATTAATGCACAATTAATCTAAATTGTTTGCAGATTTGTTATGTTCATCTTAATGCAAAAATTTATATAGAAATGGTCTTAAAAATTATTTACATTTTACTGCATTTAAAGGGAGTTTGTCAGTTATGGCACACATAATCTTTTTACACTTGCAATATTTACACATTATTGATGTGATTATCAATTCAAACTGTAAAAAAGCTGCCATTCACAGACCCATGCTTGATTTCTATGTGAATTAATACAGAAGGAATAAGTAAAAAACGTAAACTATAATTATTAAAAGACTGAAAATGGAGGTTTTCTATACAGTAATTTGAGCACCCTGTGTAAAGTAAACTTACAAGCGGCTGTCAGGTTATAAACCAACACACGAGCATTCCCAGAATGCACCAGAGCAACTGAAAATAAGCCAACACACACCAAGCACAGAAAGCAGGACTGAATGGATGTTATCCTTTGTGTAACTCAGATAAAGTCTAATGGTGGTCTATACAGGTTTTACAGAAGGAAGATATACATTATGTTAAACCTCAAAAACACATTTTACAACTTATTTATATGACAACATATATAATGCGTCCAAGGTAGATTGGATGTATAGCGGTGGACAATGCCAGACCAAATGATTGACAATTGAAAATCTATGATAAAGATGAACAGCTGCCATAGTTTTAGAACAGAATTAGCTTATTATATATGATGGAATACGATTTGTCCTCTCAAACCTCCTAGTGTTTTCACGTGCGCCTCAAACGCCATGTCTCCAACAGAAATCCCGAACAAATATAAATCCTCTCGTCAGTCTCCAGATTCAACACTGACCGGAGATCGCCCACTTGTGGCCAAAAATCTCATTTTTGTATTCATTGGTGTAAATCACCCGTTTCCCAAGATCCTCTATCCTGTTCGAGCTCATCGGGCTGTAGTCCATGGAAACCCCCGAGTCCGCAACGGCCATGTAGGTGTACCCCGGCCTATTGGACGGCCACGTGTGGTTTGGATACTCGAAGCTGGATTGTGATGACAGTCTGCCCGAACCCGAGCTCTGCTGGAGAGAGCCGAGGTCGGACCGCGAGGCACTCAAAGACGACGTTCCCGAGTTGCTGAACAACGTCTGCAGAGGTAACGACTCATCGCAGATATCGTCCACCTGGCTGTCGTCTTCGGCTTGAGCATGCTGGGAGTTCTGGTTCAGAGTGACGTACGTGTCAGGTGACTCCAGTAACATAGACTGGGAAAGAGACTGTGGGTTTTCCTGGAGCGCCCTTAACTGCTCCATAAACCAATGGGCCTGAGAAGGATCCTGCCAGCTGCCGGTTATTCCGGAGTCGGTGCCCTCACTTTCCGTCTTCTCCTCTACCTCCTCCAAAGTTCTTCTTTCTTCTATTTGGGAGGTTGCATGGCTGGCCAGCGAGATCTCTGACAGAACCTCTAGAGATGAAGGAAGTTCCTCTGTGTAGATGTGAGCGGATCTTCCCCACATATTCCCGTTATTTTGTCTCATCCACTCCTGTGTCAGAAGAAAAGCGAAATAGTCGTTAACTTAATTTATTGACAAATGTTTTGTAAGTCCTTAACAACAACACGGTCAAAGAAACGTCTCTTCGATGAGAAAGAACACTTTTAGATTTTTGTAATTTAGATTTCGTTTTTTAATCCAGATTTCAAGTATTATTTAGATTTCAATTGATATTTTGTTATTGCACCTCTTTTTTCTTATTGTTAATCTGTATTTTATTCCATCATTTTAAACCCATAGTTGGGTTAAAAAGGAACAAACCCAACCATTGGGTTATAAACAAACCTATGCTGGGTTGTTTCAACCCAAAATGCTGATATGGATGTAATCGTTACACTTAAACATATAGTTGAGTTTGTAACGTTTTGAACCAAGTATGGCAGACAAAAAATGCATTTCTAAGTGTCTTGCATGCATTACTTTCACAGCCTAATGCTGTGTTCACACCAAACACTAATTTAGCGCTAGAATTTTTTGCGCTAATAAGTGACATACAAAGTCAATGCAAATCTGCAATATAAGCAAACTCACGCCGGGCGACACCAATGTGAACGCACGAAAATCACATAAAAAAAACTGTATCAAGAAATCTGCGAGAAGAGCTCATTGACTCCTCTGTTTGACACTCCATGTTGCACAATGTTTTTTTGCGTCAGTCGCGTGAAATTAACGAACTATTCCCGCGAGTTATAAAGAGCGAGGAACTGGATAATTCACGTTTGGTGTGAACACAGCATAAGAAAAGGTAACCAGTCCTACATTTTACTGCAAGTTGTATTCGGTGTGAACCTAAAGCCTATACAAGATTCTTACAGTACAGTGACATATCTCTATTAAACTGAGTAATTTACCTTAAAATCCCCTTCGTAGACAGTTAAGAGACCTGGAAACTTGTGCTCTGGAGTCGGGATGTCAGGCCATACTTTCTTCAGAAGAAACCTGTAACGCAAAGCAACGCAGTTCATGATTCCTCTCAATCTTTCCAAAGTACAGACAACACTGAATTAAACGTTTAAAAGACATTTGAAGACTTACTTGTGGTGGGACAGAATCACAGTCACAGACAGTATGAAGAGAATCAATGCAATGAACAGAACCAGCAACAAGATTAAGGGATCCATGTCTATTGCAAAAGGAAAGACACAAAAACTTCTCTAATCTCAAAAGTGAAAGGTATTTTATGATACCGTTACAATATATTTCACAACTTTTACCGCTTGGCGGCGTAGCTCTGAACACAGGTTCAGTCCAGGCACTCCAGTAGCCATCATAGGCGACGCCATCGGGTTTGATGCGGACCCACACCTTGTACCGGGTGCCGGGCTGTAACCCACGCAGGATCAGCTTTGTGCTGGCTTTTATTTCCTCCACCTTTAAAAGATGTGAACATTCCCCAGATAGTAAAGAGTAATACATATCAGTATTACATGAAAGCAAGACAATTCTCGAACTCATGTAACTATGCAAGATGTTATTGACAAGCTAGCATAGGATAAAAAAGGACGCACCTTGCCCATGTGACTTCCCTCCACTGCGTATCTGACCTCGTATATCATACTGTCATCCATGTATTTGAGAAGCGGCGGCAACCAGCTCACGTTTAACTGCCCTTCTTTTCCTGAGCTCACCACTGTGAGGTTTCTGGGAGGATCGAGAAACACTGAAAGAGGAAAGCCGTCGTAAGGCATGTTGCGAAAACACCCGATCTTCTCTTGAGCATGTGTGTGTGATACTTTATGGTTCAGTTGAAATCGACTTACAGACGTTCTCGACATTCAGACTGCGATTGTAGAGCATCCGGCCATCGTGAAGGACCTGCACGTGAAGGACCGCGAAGAACAAGATTCGAGGGAGTTTGCAGAGAAACACAGTTCTGTTGCTGGCCAATAAAGACAGAGATGAAACATCGCACGTTCTGCTTTTCTCTTTCCTTACAAAACATAAGAAACATAAAAAATGATATTTTCTTCAAGTGACAACGGTGCGTCCATCACGTCTACGTATTCAGAATGTATTGTGTAAATATTCATTTTCGCAGCACACTCATGTGTTATTGACTCACTCGTATGAATATATGAATGTATATCGATCATGTGAATTCCTTCTTTCCAGTTCTTCCTCCCAGAAGCAGGTCAGATCCTTCTTGCCCTCCACGAAACATTTGAGATCATCTGCTTCGTCGTGAAGTAACTGGGCCACTGAGGAATTGTTTTGATTATAAACGAAGCCCATTATTGGTGTTATTAAAAAAAGATGAACGGACTGTTATTTTATAACGTTTTACAAAGCACATACAAGACGTAAAAACGTTATGATGCATTGTAGTAGAAAAACTTATGATGAAGGAGTTCGTTTGCCACAACTAAAAATCTAAAAAGCACATTGTGTGTCAAAAGTTTATCCTTACCTTTACTCTCAAAACTCTGTCCTCCTATAGTGACGAAAGCAACGCACAACACAGCAACAACTTTCAATGTATCAATCCTCATTTTTGTCACTCATTTAGATTATAAACGCATCGCCGCTCTGTGTAACGGTCCAGAAAGGATCCTCCGTCTAGATGACCAGTTCTTGTGGATGGTTTTGCAGACACCATGCATAACATCTGATAAGCTGCCAGTGTGTCAGGACAGTGTGTTTACTCTTTTACTATTCAGAGGCGGAGCGCCAAACGTTTGCTGTTTACCGGGAGGCGCCTAACAAAGAGAACTTGCTGTCCATAGTATTTAAAGTTCTCAATATTTCCTGGCACGACACAGAATTACATGCAATCAAACATACAAATACATACATCAAGTTTTTGAAATTATATACCTCTCATTTGACATGTAAGGATATCAAAATGTTTTTTGGCAATGATGCATGTTACGTATACAAACTGGTGCCCAGTTGGAGGCGTTTTTAAAAGCGAACCCGCTCTGATGTTATTCTGTAAACAGTAACCGGTGCTTTTTATCATCGTCTAACACTCTTGTTATTTTGTGCACAACCTGCGTTATCAGTTCTGCGCCGAGGCTCTCTTACGCACAGATAAGCTCAAGCATTGCGAACCAATCCGTTACGCCTGAAGCCTACTGCCCATTATCACTGCGCCACGTGTTTACCGTTATTTCGACCCGGGACATTGTTTAAAAGCGTATTTAACACCTGATAAGTGCCCTAGAAGGTTTCATTTTTATAAAAAGTCTATTTGGAAAGGAATTTATAGCATGTGCGTTCACTAGAAATGTCGTTCCTCAAATAAATGTGAGTGAGTCGAAATAAGACATGAGATGGCAGCTTGTCTACACATTTTTCAGGTGAGGTTACGATTCGTGTCCTTCGTTTCCTTTGGCCATGAAGTTTGGGTAACAGGAAAATGAAACACAGGAAGTCTCTTTGTCAAAGTTTTCTGGGCACTGAGATAAAAGCAGAGAACGTGCCAAAGATAAGACCACGCAGTCGTAAATTACAGACCACCGAGCGAGCGCACAAAACTGCAAGCGGCCTTAGACATGTACCCTGCAGAAACACACTTGATACGAAGTCTGCTTTATTCGTTTTCTTCTAAGGTACATGAAAACACGTTTAAAGCCATAACACTCCTTAAATAAGTGCCATGGGGAGCATAATATCAAAAGAAATTTAAGGTATTAAATGAAACGCACCCTGAACACCTGAGCAACACCCTAGGAAAGGTCAAATTACATCCTATAAGCCAACCACATCTGAACACCATGGTGACGAGTACAATTTTGCCGAAAACAAAAAATGTTTAGTTCATCTTACAAGTAGATCTATCTTTGGTAAAACGGAAGCTAGAAAAAAACCTGACAAACGGGTAACACATAGGTGCTGACCCTGTACATGTCGTTCAAACAGGGTGGATCACATGGGCACGAAAAAAGCATGGGCGGGTTTTGGGGGTTTGTATTGAAACAGAACAGTAAAATGACTCGATATTACCAGACAAGATAAAAACACGCGGGAAAGAAGTAATAGGACAAAGCACAAGGCCTTTATCTCTGACAGAGAAACTCTGGACATAACAGACAGCCAACAGAGCCTGCAGGGACACAGATAGAGACGACGAGAGTCAGTACAAAACATCACAGTCCAAAACTCACTCCTGCTGCTTAACAGACAATGAAACCTTTACATTTAATCCTAAAACGTTCTGCGGTGACATTATTTATTCAGGCACATTGTTCCCAAAATTCTCATTACATTAATGGACAAAATGCATTTTTACATTATGGTAGGATACATTGTAGTGCAATCCTTGACAGTAAATAAAATAACAGTACTAACCATTTGAAGGGAAAACACTTAATTTGAATGAAAATGTCACAATGCAATGTATTTTGATAGTCATAAAGACATGTATGTAAAATAAGTTTGCGTCCTTTTGGGGTGAAATGTGCGCTGTCACAATATGTTACATCACCACATACATTACCGTGGCCACATCACGTCACATCAGCAATTGCAAAACCAAAGATACACTAAACTCTAATACTGTGCAAAGGACAAACGATTTCAAATTAGAGATAAAACATTATAAACGGTTTCTGTAATACATTGCATTATACAAAAATCTACAGGCACTGCTGAATACTTCCACAAAAGTAATGACAATTCAGTGGAGGACTGGCAAAACCTGCTCTGACCTTTTGAGACCTCCGGTGACATACTGGATTTTAGAACTTAAAACAAGGACAACAGAAAAGTGATACTGGCAAGCACTGTCTGTCAAACAATGGCCCTCCTTTCTGAGTAAAAGTTCATAAAACCTTGCAACAACGACAAACTGATTCTTGAACAATATACACAGAAATAAGTTTTAACGTGTGATTCACCAATGAGACCCAATAGGTTTTAAACAGTCTGAATTCAGACGTTCAAGAGAAGCGAGTCAATTTTGAGTGGACACTGTATTCAATTTGCAAGAGTGTGCGTTTCAGACGATGGCACATGTTTAGCAATTCACAGTGAGTTTATCTCAACAATGCCACCAAACTCACTGTTAACGCTGTCTTTTAAAGCAGACGGACCCTCAGATAGACATGTGATGGACAATACAGAAGCTGTCGGCTGAATGCCGTGGACGTTACGAGTGAGGTGATGATAAGATGCTAAAACCAAAAACAGCCTTTAACAAAAATCAGACGAGTCAGCACCTTCAATTCTTAGAAGACCACCTTACGGTTTTTATGATTTTGTGAGGCGCGGCTGTGCTTCAGGGTTCATCGTACCTGTCTGTACAGCTGCAGGACCTGAACCGTCCGCTCTCAGCGTGTTCAGTAGATAATGGTTTAAGTTAAAGAAGAAAAGCACTGATGATTCCAGGTGGCAATGAGGAAGAGAAGTTCTCAGTACGTTTTCTTTTCTTAGCAGGCGCAGCCGCTGCGTTCCTCAGGGGACGTGTCCTGCAGACGGGTGTCTTTGTGGTCTGACACAACGTCTCCATCCGTGCTTTCATTCATTTTGTCACAGATGACGTCCACCAGACACTCGAAAACCTGCTTTACGTTGACGTTGTCTTTGGCGCTGGCCTCAAAGAACTGGAAACCTGAAAACAAGAGACAGGAAAAGGTAAATAAAAAAAGAAGATTAATATTAATCCATCATTAAGTAATTGACATGATTCTGATGGTGGCAGGTCAGCTTTTCTCAAAGCTTTTGCATAATTTTTTTCCCTAATTTAAGGATATAAAGGCTCACCGAGTTCATCTGCCAGCCTCAGACCGTCCTCGGTCGTTACGAGTCTGTCGTCTTCAAGGTCACATTTGTTGCCCACTAGAATCACCTGTGCGTTATCCCACGAGTACGTCTTGATCTGGGTGGCCCTGATAGCAATGCACAATGAATGATAAATATACTTAGTACACACGTGCAGTATAGACAACAGTGAACGTGTCACTCACCAGTCCTGGACAGTACTGAACGAGTCCTGGTTTGTGATGTCATACATCAGCAGGAAGCCCATGGCTCCTCTATAGTACGCTGTAGTGATGGTTCTGTAGCGCTCCTGTCCGGCCGTGTCCTGAACATTATTATCACAACACATGAGTTTTTAATACTTCATAATTTTTTACTCAATTGTACTTTAATTTATGAGCTGCAGGGTGAGATTATAAATGACAACCAGCAGAGGGCACACATTGTTTTTAGTTTGTTGTTTAAGAAACACTTCCACAATATAGTATGTGGTGTTTATAATGGTGTTTCACCCTCGGCATATTTTTCCAAATAGTTTATAACAACTAAATAAATATTTGAAATCATACTTAATCATTTCAAAATATTTTAATAATACTTTATAAGATCTTTTAGTTACAGATTTGATAGTATATTATTAAATTACTCAAAAAAATTGTAAATACAATTCATTAATGATTATTTATCAAAATATCTATTATTCATTTTAAGTGTCGTTATTTCATCTCTGCATTTTTGAGAAACAAAAAACATTTTTTTTTAATCTCAAAATTCAAAAAATATCAAATGATCCACCAGGTCTAGGGACTAATGGACTGGGATGGCAGGCACAGCAAGTTGCAACTATGCAACAATTTGCATGAGGAGCTTTCCCATCATCAGGAGGAGAGAATCTGTTGCAATGGTAACCGCTGGCTTACTCATGTTTACACATGTTTCATTAAAACATCAGAGAGTTCAACATGTAAATTGATGTACTGTGAATATACAATGTGATCATGTTTTTGTCAATAGTTATGCAGCCATGTATGCTGTTCACAGTCATAACATTATGTTTTACTACACAAGAGAATATGCAATATATTGTGAGACTTTGAAACAACAAAAGATCGAAAGTTTGTCGGGTTTGTCTGGTTAGCCTCCTGCGGGGCGATGTCATAATTAATTACATTCTGAATGTAATGTTTTTTTGCACACAATATATAAAATCTGAAGTATTTTAGTTTATTCACATACATGCAGTTTTAAATAAATAGTTGTACATCTTCCATGTTTGCAGTCCCTCGTCTGAGTAATATTTTGGTGTCTATGATGTCATATGAGATTTAAATGTCCACAGTTGCCACAGCCAGTGATAATCTCACGACAGAGAAAATGTACATAAAAAAAAATTACAGATCAATTATCTTGAATATTTTTTTACACACCTCTCTATAGAAACATCTGTGACGAAGCAGATACTTAAACAGAACAGAGAACTCAACATACAAAACCAAGAACTCAAAATCAGATCCCCTTATCTATGAAAGAGCAATCTATGAACACTAACATTTTCCTTTAAACAAAACACCAATTATCACTAATCACAACAACTATCCAGATTATTTAAGAGAGTTGCAGTCACATGCATCACTGCTGAATAAAACAACACCAGAAGCCCTCCTTTCAAGACCAGGTTGTAAAACCAAATGTCTTGGTTTGACAGACAAGTCAACGTTGATGGATGCAGAAGTTCTCCCTGACCAGACAAGCTTTTATCTGCTCTGATCCGAGCACTCTGACAATCTAACACAAACAACAAGCCTTTCCTGCACTGGATCAGAGCCACATCTCACATTAAGACACGGCTAAATGTACCGCTGAGCCTGCAGAAACCGGTTTCACAAACACAGAGCCCTAAGAACCATTATAAAGCCGAGTGCAAAACAATGAGCATGCACATTTCCAATAACACTATACATGCTATATATATGCAAAGAGCACAACACAACAGAACTTTCTATTGAGAAAAGAACGTATGAATTCATCTTTAACCACAGAAATCTTTGCAGGGTTATAATCTATCACAGAATTGACTTATAAATCTGATTCTACTGTCCATTTACTAAGTGACACTACATCATATCCACACAATATAAATAGAATATCACTTGATATGATTTGATATGAATATCTGACTGGTTTTCTTTAATAGGAACACAAATCTGCTGTAGGCATGTGGGAAACGAACAACCGCATCAAAGGTTTTTCTGTTTGACAGTCAGAGCCCTAAACTTATTCAGATTACAACACGGAGCTTTATCCTTTAACCCATCCTGCAAATTGCGTCCTTGGTTTTGTTTATTAAACTTTTGATTTCTAACATCAGAACTGCTTCACATTAACTAAAGTTTTTACAAGACTTGACGGGTGATTACTGTTTATAAGGATCAAATTTAATTTATATAAAGGTGTTTCATTACAGTTTCTATAAAGCCTATAATACACATTAGTTGGTTAAAGGGATAGTTCACCCCCCCAAAAAAAATTCTGTTATCCTTTACGCACCTCCAAATCTTTATAAATGTATTTTTTCGATGAACGCTGAGAATTGTATTTGGTAGAATGCTTGTAACCAAACCGTTCTTGGTGGTCAAAAGTGCCCCAGAACTGTTTGCTATCCTACATTCTTCAAGTTTTCTTCTTTAGTGTTCAACACAGTCATTTTTCATACTATGGTAGTCAATGTTTGGTCACAAGCATTCTTCCAAATATCTTTCCCTTGGTTCATCAGAGCAAAGAAATTCTGATGAAATCTCTCGCTCTCAACAGGTATTGTTCTGGCTTTTGTTGAAACTAGTAACTTTGTATTAGCACCTATTTTATTATTGCTCCTGTGTATGACATAACGCTTCAATTGCGTCCTGAACTCTCTGTAAGTCGCTTTGGATAAAAGCGTCAGCTAAATGACATAATGTAAATGTATACAGATTTGGAGGATGAGAAAATGATGACACAAATGTTTATGTTTGGTCGAATTGTTCCTTTAGCTGCATAAATTGGTAAAAGCTTAGATCCAACATGTTTTATGAAATATAGATCCAAGACAGAGTAAAGTCCCCTTAAAGCTTAAAGTTCCTCTTCAAATAAACAGGTTTTAGACAAAAGACATCTTTGTTTGTTGATGGTAATACACTGGCGGTCCAGAACATCCCTTTAACATCTGATCATTCACTACAAACCCAACGGCGCAGAACAGCGGGATCCATTCAATGCTATGCCGGCTCAATTTGCCTAACTGGCAAATCAGACAATGGACTTATAGACTGGATATAGACATTATTCTGTCTCTTGTGTTTTTTTCTAATAACTTTTGCAATATAAAGTTGACAGATATAGAGCTTGACTATTTAAGCCATAATATTGATTCAAACACATTAGCAAATTAAATTTCCTAATAAAAATATATTTGTATACGACTCTGATGGTCAGACATACCCAGATCTGTAGCTTGATCCTCTTGTTATTGCGAAAAACGGTTTTCACTTTGAAGTCGATGCCCACTGTGCTGACGAAGGCCGATGTGAAGGAATCATCCGCGTAGCGAAACAGGAAACTGGTTTTACCGACGCTGCTGTTACCGATGATGAGAAGTTTGAACATGTAGTCGAAGTTTTGGTCGGCCGCGTCTTTCTGCGAATGCTGCAAACGCGAGTCGGTCACTGTCGCCATCTGGAAGAGAGAAATAGAGAAGCCACTCGAGACATCAATTAAATTCTGCTCATTTTATCACATATTGTGGAGTTCTTTTTTATTCATATTCAGATTTTGTAGTATACAAGTGTTTTTTCGTTTTGAAAATGTGACTTCACTCAGAAATACATTGAAAGCGTAGAAAAGGTCCTTTAGAAATAAGGTCATATGCCGGATTTACTCCGCGCTTCAAGTGGACTTAAAGATATCAGACAATCCGAGTCGGCTGCATTCTGGTTTAATATCAGATGTCCGATTACCCTCTGAACACAATCTTCTGAACCTGGCATCATCACCGTCCGAAGTACCCCAGCTAACAGCAAAACTCCTGAGATTGGAACTAAAACCCTGCCTCACCCCTCCACCGGCCTGCTGATCAATCAGACATTGCCTGCAGCTGTCCTCTGATGGAGACAATCTCCATGGAGACGGGCACACGAACAAAGAGCACATGCCCATTAAAAAGGCTGCGAGCACGACTCCTCTCCAGAGGTGGAGATGCTACAACAAAAACAGTAGCTTTTGTCTCGAGTCGACGAGAGCACTTGTTTAAACAGCATCTCTTTGAACTCACTCTTGCCGAATGGGCAAGTTTGTGGATTTGGAGGGGGCGTTACGGGTTAGGACGTTGGCACTTAAGTACTTTGATCCGTGTACCCGGCCTTCGCACACCGAGAGATGTTCATTTAAAATGCTTGCATAGAGATTATTCAAACTGTGTCCGACTGCTTTCTCGCAGCGCTTTCGGTGGTCTTGGTATCTGTTAAGTTTCAGGGTTGCAAAACGATTGGGTAAGTAAATATGAAACACAGGTTTTGAAATAACAGTCTTCCTGTTTTAAGAAGCTAAAGTACTCTTACAAAAATGAGCTTAAACACAAGCAATCTTACATTAACAAAAATAAGGTCGAAAATATTGAGAAATGCCTCAAAGGTTTCGTGTCCATTCAATGGAAGTCAATGGGGTCCAACGTTGTTTGGACTCCAAATTAAATAAAGTCACACTGATTTAAAATGACATGAGAGATTGAGTAAAATCATTTTCTTTTTAATACGTTTTTAGTACCTAGAAAGTCCCATCAAGTAGTGAGCATGAGAACGCTGTGTCTACACCGGACACGCCACGACGCAACAGAAGAACCCATTATAATTTTACATTTAGTCCAAACTGGATGTGGCACGACAGTCCCATTAGAACAAGCAGTCGCGCCGCTCACGTCTGGTGTTGACGGTGTAAAACCAATGTAACATATAGAAGAAAACTCAAGCCATATAAAACTTGCTACTTTAGGGTTTCGTTTTTTTAAAGCAATAAGCCCCAAGAAGCAGTGGGTTACAGTGCATTTTACAACAGCTAAGGGCGTTGTGAGTTTCTAAAACGCTTATTCCATATGCGTGGCAAGGTATCATAAAATAAAGTAAATTAAGTGATATTTAGGCTATGTAATGCGGTCAGCTGTAATAAATCGGGGTATTTTACGACGGCTTAGATCTCGGCGTAGCCAATCAGAATCAAGAGCAGAACTGACGGTTTTATAATGTAACTTTTGCAGTTCAGATGCGTGTCCTGATGAACCCCTCAAACCGCTTCAATGAAACACATCGGACGAGGCAGATATACTCATTCATTTTAAAGTTTAATGACTTTATAGCCAAATGCACTCAGCACGTCTCTTGGTCCATTAGCCACAAAGCAGAACACATGATGCTCGTCTCAGTCTAAGAGTCGATTATCCCATGAGAGTATTAAATCAATAACTGTATATGACTCCCAACACCACCAGCCCCTTATCTGCAAAAAATCCAAATGGTTATGAAATTGCCACATTCATAAAAATCTTACTCTAAAAATAAATTCACAAAACTCACCAACAAATTGTGCAAGAAGCTTTCAGATGTTTTGTGACAGTTGTGGGTAATACCAACTTCCTGTACCGTGGTTTTATTTCTAGAAACCCAAGTTGGAATTGAATGCAACAATACAGCATACAGTTTAACACAATACAATAAAACAAATACAATTAACACTTTACAACTCAATTTTAAACAGGATCATTCCTTCAACTACGAGATGCATCTGTGGAATCTGTTATGGACACCAGGACCAACATTTACCTCATCTGACATCTTTCACCACTGCCCTGCCTGAGGACCAAATGGTGTTTTGAGGGATAGTGTCTCTTGTAACCATGGTACTGCTCTGTCTCTATTGATCGTCTGGCAGATGTCCAGTTTGTCCACAGACCGGACGCACATTCTCATTTCAGATGTGTAAAGTAACAACCACACAATGCCATCATATCCTAAATAATGTAACTAACTGATGCGTTATTGAGAACCCGTATTAAGACTACATAAAAAGAGGACTAGATTGCGAACAAAATGTATTATTTTTGTATTCTATACGGAAGTTTCTTTAAAACCCGTCTTCTGGTGCCAACACAAAACTGGATCTGGACCAAAAATCTCGATTCAATATCAAGACTAAAAAGAACTTTTACAAAAGCGTAATTTTATCAAGTTCATAGAGCTGCTGTCGTTTTTTTGGCTTACCTTACCACGGATAGCCAGCGTTGTATTGTGCACCAACGGGATTTCCTCGGGTGGGAACAGCAATACAAGAAACTCGTGCGTTTGTGTGCAAGAGAGATCTACAGTGTGCGCGCGTGCGTGCGCGTGCAGATCCTGGACGCACGCACACACTTCAGATGACACACTTAAGATGTATTTCTTAGTCTTTTTTTGAGAAAAAAACATTATGATAAAACTCTTTGTCTGTATGAATATATTAGATAACGTCTATTGTGTCATTTTGTGCTTGTATTGTAACATTCATTTAGAAAACATTTCAGTTAAGTCAGTTGTGTCTCATACGATCTTTTTCATGCTTCCCACCCGAGCTCTCGGAAATTCGATACTTCCCACTTCAACCCGGAAGTAACGTCTGGATTTAGTATTATTAAAAGTATTTCGTAACATTAAAACTTTAATGTGATTATTGATTTAGTAGCATTAAAATATTACAAGTATTTGCTAACATTAAAAGAGCACCGTTGCATTAATTGTGACGGCAGCAGAAAAACGCGCGATCAGACGCAGTGCAGAATGACGCGCTTCCTTATCTTCATAAACCCCAAAATCTGGAGAGGGATCTGTCCAACAAATATTGACTATACATATTTTATGCTCTTCCTCCCACCTATGATTTAATTCGATTTAGTGAGATGAGGTGGAAAAAAGAAAACTGGCCCAAAAAATCAGCCATTGGTTCGTCTTATTTCTAAAAATCGGCATCGGCCAAAGAAAACCCCATATCGGTTGACCTCTACTTGTGATCAAAGTCAATGTAAATGCAGGGTTTTCCTTTATATTTAAAAAAAGCTTATGACTTAAATAACAAATCATCTATGAAAATATAAAATCGTACAATTGATCTACATCCGGGGATGTGCAAAACAACTGATTAAAATAAACTATAAGCATGTGTGCTTTCTTCCTGCTTAGTTCACCTAAAAAAAATGAAAATACTGTCATCATTTAAGAAAGATAGTTCTACCATTTAAATGGTTGTCCAATGTGCCACAGAACTGTTTGTTTTCCTGAATTCTTTAAAATATTTTATTTTGTGTCAACAGAAATAACATATATATACAATAATTATTTTTACTATGGTAGTCAATGGTGCCCCAGAAATCCCAGTTGCTGAAATTCTTTCAAATATCTTTCTTTGTGTTCAACAGAACAAAGACATTTATACAGGTTTGGAACAATTTGAGGGGAATTTTCATTTTTGGGAAATATAAGAAATAAAAACTGTGATAAAACAATGTGCAAATACTGCTCTGATGTAAACAGAACCGTTAAAACATGCTGGGTATTTTTAAAGTAGAACGCCATTTACTATAAGTATTTTTATAATATATATGTTTCCCAGAATGGGCTTAAGCGCCAGACTTACTTAAATGTTAGAGGTGTCTCAAACGAAGAAAACTTGCACAACATATCTTAAAATATATCAGTGCGATTTTTTTGTCTCAAGTTGCCCACCAATAATGTTTTTTGTAAAGTATGTTTTTAAAAACAACTAAAATATCCTAATTTAACCAGCACCTGCAGAGTCCATTCCAGTCTAACTGCCGTAGTCCAGTCTGGTCCAGCAGCCAGTTTCCAGCATCCGGCCTCCGGTCCGACATTCCAGCCGGTGCCCAGCCTTGTCCAGCCTGCGTTCCAGCCAGTGCCCAGCCTTGTCCAGCCGGCACCCAATGTTGTCCAGCCGACGTTCCAGCCTTGTCCATCCCCCATTATTTCAGTCGGAGCCCAGCCTTAATTTATTGTGATGGTTACCAATCTGTAACTGATGGGAAATAATAATAGGCGAATGTTGAAGTTTTGTGACCCTAATTCATAAGAGAACCAAAAAATGTTAACAAGAAAATGACAATTGTTTTAACATACCTAAATTTATATATATATAATATATATATATATATATATAATAATAATTATATATACATAAATGCTGAAAGTTCACTTGTGTTATTATCTGATGACAATTTCCAATGAAAAATAGCTAGCTCATCCTATTGTTTGTCATTTATTTTCTGATAGTAATATTAGGACCACTGATCTAAATATCAATAACAGTCATTGCAGTGACTTAGTTTAGATGTTTTTAACCTATGACAAGGTTTCACCAACAAAACAGGTTGGGTTACACATTCACAGTTGTTCTGCACAGATTGGTTTAACTGGTAATTCTGGCAAATGCCAGAGGGGCCTCGAACCATTTTTGTTACGTGGGCCGGTCAGATAAAAAATATATAGAATATATATATATATATATATATACACACATGTACAGGCTCATCTCAATAAATTAGAATGTCGTGGAAAATTCCAAACAATTGACAAATTAGAAACCCTTAAACATGATTAAACATAAAAACTGTCATTGATTGTTTAGGTAACATCATACAGTATTAAGACCCACGGGTATGTAAACTTTAGCCCTGGGATATTTTTAGAAATTATGTTATTATTCTTTGGTGTGAACTTTGGTGTATACGTTGTTTTGTGAAATAACTTGCTCAGAGCAGGACTAAATTAAAAATAAACCTTCATTTTCAAAAATCCTCTTATTCTTCCAAATGTTTCAGCTTTATCCAGATTGTGCAAGGGGTATGTAAACTTTTGAGCACAACTGTATATATAAATAAATAATCAAAGTAATCCTATTCTATTTTTGCCTTTGTTACTTGTTATCTAGCACAGCTGTTGTGATTTCTGTAAAAAAGGGACATTTTCAATGTTTCCAGAACATTTTGGAAATCATCAGAAAGGTCTAAGGAACATCCTCACAAACAAGTTAGCTGTTGGTTTTCCTTTAAATTCTTGAATAATCTTTTTACTATTACTTAACAATACGGCAATTAAGTTTAGTTCATACTTAAGTAAACGTTTTAAACTTCTTTTTATTTGTTAAATTGTGACTTTTCAGGACAGCACAAACTGTTACGGTAACACAAGGATTTTCCATAAACTCCAAAATGATGACAGGAAATAAGTTGACTTTACTGTTCAGACACTACATTCACAAAGATGATCAAATGTTCGTTTACATTTATTTTGCTGTGCTATACAAAGAACGGCCTTTCATACGTTTTACAAGAAGTTTACCCCAGGGAAAAACACAATGCTAAAATATTGACAGAAATGTATTTTTTTATATAATAGAAGACAATGAGTAATGCTCCAAAAACTGTGTGAAACAACAAATCATTTTTATGGACAGTGTAAATAAAAAGAACTTGGTTATTTTTGCTCACTCCACGTATTGGAGTCTGAGATTCATTTTTTACAACCTTAAGTACAGTAAAGTACGAAAATTCTCATTGTTTAAGTGATATTATTTTCAAGACAAAATAAAACACACAAAGAAAAAGTTAAAAGACATCAGGCACTGAATTTTGTTCTAAAAACATACACCTGTCTGCTTCATGTACACTTTTGTACTGACCAAAAACACTCATATAGTTCCTAAATGGAGGGCTAGGTAAACCAGATTAACTGTAGTTGAAATAAAGCCAAAGAGGTTACAGAGGTTGGACAGACCATGAAAGCGATAGAAAATGGTTCTGTGTTCCTTGTATTTCGGATCCCGCTCGCGGAGTTTAGTGTATCCTTCCCTGCTGGAGCCCATGCCCACTTCAGCCCCCAGCCCATGTTCCTGCTCGATCTCTCTCATGACCAGCAAGCTCTCTGTGGCAGACGGACCAAACCACTGCGCGTTCAGACCGGCCATGATCACGGGCACAAAAAACAGAGTCATCTGTTCAGTGGAAGAAGAAAAAAGTGAGTGAAGAAAACAATTTGTTAAGCTGGCTGATGAGTTTATACTGACATCCATCAGCATGGCATTCCAGTACCCACATCATCTGTCGCTATAAATGTATTCTGCTGTTCTAGGAAGTATTTCAGCATGTTTTAATGGTGTAAAAATAATAAAAAAGTTTTAACTGGTTACCTGTATGCCCTCATGCCAGTCTAGCAGTTCTCTGGGATGATACACTGCATATATGGCTAGATTTATAGCATTACCGCTCAGCAGACAGTAGAAATAAAAGGGGAACAATTTCATCTGGACAAGACCAAATGTGTGCATTGAAACCTGGGATATCAGCACAAATCCTGAGGATGAGAAAAAATTAGGATGAAAAGCATTTGAAATAAATTGCTTAAAAATAAAATAACGCATGTATTACCTGCTATGAAAGACACCCACACCTGCATTCCCCAGGTGAATGAGATCACCAAAAGGTGAAGCACCTTCACCAAATCAGTTGGATCCCCCTCAGTACCCATCTCTTAAAATAAAATAAATAGGATAAATATGGTTATGTTTGGGAGATTTTAGGCACGCATAAAACCTTTGAGTGTCAATGGATACTTCACCCAAAATGAAAATTCTGTCATCATTTCCTCACCTTCGAATTTCTTTGTTTTGATGAACACAGAGAGATATTTTAAAGATTGCTTACAACCAGACTGATCTTGACTACCATAGTAGGAAAAATGACGGAATCTATTTTTTGGGGGTTCTGTTTCACACAAAAGAAGATATTTTGAAGAATGTAGGACAATAAACTGTTCTGGGGCACTTTTGACTACCATTGTATTTTTTCCTACTATGGGAGTCAATGGGGGGCAAAATCTGTCTGGTTATAAGCGTTCTTCCAAATATCTTTCACCGTGTTTATCAGAACAAAGGAAATGTATACAGATGTGGAACAACTCGAAAGCGAGTAAATGATGACAGGATTTTCATTTTTGGGTGAACTATCCCTTTAATTACACATGCATGTTCCGCGTATTGATAAAGTGCAAAATGCATCAATGTAGCTTAAGGTAAAATTTTATTTCAATATAAAGCTTGTCTACACGATCTGCCGTCAAGTATCTAAACGGGCACACTCAGAAACTTTATAAAAACACATTGACGTTGCTTACGAAATATCTACGCTAATGCAATTAACGTTATGAGATAAGACAAGCCCCCCGCGTGCAATAATGCTGATAACATGTAAGTTACGTTAAACAACATCCAACAAAGAGCCCAGACTTTATATACACTATACTTACCGATCGGTCAGGTTTGGGATCCACTTGCAACCCGTTGACTTTGTGTTCCGTTACTAACTTACTTAACTAATGTCAAAAGAGCGTTGCAAGACTTCCGTAATGGTCAGACAGGGGGTGTGTCCCAAGTAGGAGGCGTGTTCCACACAAGAATGGCACGCTTAAGATAAGACACTTTTTAATGAATATGTACCCTGGTTCGTTTCCTTTTAATGTGCTTTTCTCTTCGATCAGTTTGGAGGGGATCCGGACAAAATATTTAGCCGTCTTTGTTATTCAATATAAAGCCCACTCTTGAGTAGACCCGCCCCTTATAAGCATGATAGCCAATCACTATCTGTTATTCAAAAACACAGCCGCATATGAACCCCATTTATCGTGCAAAGCTACAGGTTGTAAATCATATTTATATACTTGGTGCTGCTAATGTGAACCTCCGTACTTATAAAATAAACAACGACGTAATATGTAATATACACGTTTTTGTTATTTAAATTACAGGTTTGCGTAACACGAAGTTTTACATTTAAATGTTAAAATAAACTTCCTCCAGCGACCAAAACTGCTGTTTATTGTTATTTCTATTATTATTATTGTATATGTATATAAAGGATGTGTTTTTCCTATTACCGTTCTATGGGGATTAATTGTTGTAAACACTATTTAGGATATAAAAACACTGTGAACAGCAGGTGGCGCTACAAGATACAGTAACGTCGAAAACTCTGAAGAAGAAGAGTGAGCGGAAGTTAATCTTCTGTTTATTCTCTAACGGCGGTGTGGTTTGGTTTCTCTGAGAATTCATTCATATTAATCGCAAAGCGGTAAGAGGATTTAAACACTAATGTCTTATGTAATTTACTTGATTTGCTATTTATGAGTTAATGGTGACGTAAGAGATATGCGCGTGCTGTTTGCTTGCAACTCGGCTTTTATTTTAAGATGTCCTGATTTGTTTGTTTACATGGATGTTGCGTTACGTTACACAATAAAGTTCAGCTGACCAAAGTTAGGAGTTTTCTAGAGTTTTGCCTTCTCGTGTAACATTCAGTATTTAAGGAGCAATATCTCCTTGCTTTATTAAATCTCTATCTTTACATAAGGATCAATGTTTTATTGTTTCCATTCATTTGTGTGTCACTTTCCTCTAATTTTGTGTGTTTTCTTGACATGTCTTTTCCCCACGTTAAGTCTTTGGCAAGATGGGTCGCAGAAAGTCAAAAAGAAAACCCCCTCCCAAGAAGAAGATGACGGGAAATTTGGATACCCAGTTTACGTGCCCCTTCTGTAACCACGAAAAATCATGTGATGTTAAGATGTAAGACTTACCACTGTTTTCATAATAAAAATAATAATTTAAATTGCATTGCATTCGAATAAACAAGCACTGTAAAATTATTTTCTCTTATTCCAGGGAACGAAGTCGAAATACGGGGATAATATCGTGTACTGTGTGCCTAGAAGAGTTCCAGACACCCATAACGTGTATCCTTTTGTGATATATATAAGAATATAAATATTGTTATATGTTGTATGATAGAGAGATGTATGTATGAAGTTATTTGTCATAGCCATCAATGTGATGTAGTTTTTCCTTAAGTAGCCACTCAGATCTCTCAGAACCCGTGGACGTGTACAGTGATTGGATAGATGCTTGTGAAGCAGCTAATCAGTAGTTTTGATGACCAAAAACACTTAAGGATTTTTTTAGTCCTTTAATAAATCACGGTCTTGTATTTTATCTTTAAGACCTATGAAAAACCATCAATGGAGGCTTAGACATAATTTAGCTGCCCATATGTATGTCGTTTTCATTTTGTTTAGTGTTACAGAAAAGCAATGGATGTTTCCATTTCAGTTTATTATCTTTTAGTTGGTCTCTTTTATGATTTTGGTTTTTATAAGACCACATAGTGTCAATAAATCATATGCATATTCTCACTTCTGATAATCTTTGGTCTGTGCGTTTCTATGATGTTATTTTGGTTTGGTCATTTTTCAGGATGTATTTGCACAAACCGGGAATAAAGAACAGAAATAATGTTAATGGAAAGATAAACACAAGTAATTAGAAAATTACTTCGATTTGGTAGGTTTTGCTCAGCCATTGTTGGCAAGTGTCATAACACTTTTTAAACCATCAACGCAAGCTGAAAATTTGCGGTTTTATGGTCTGTTTCCATAATCAATACATGAATGAATGAGGAATTAAAAAACACTAGGGTAATCTATCCATATGTTGTAGTCATGAAATAAATTAACTCTCCTCCTGTGAGGCACATTGATGCTGTCGTGTCAATACAGCTATTACTAGGCTTCTTAACCGTGACCCTCTTATCAAAGCAACAGTGCAGCTCTAAGTCTTTAAAAAACTGAAGAGTGAATTTCGGCAGGCTAAAGGTCTGTTTATTGAATCATTTTATTAATTTGAATGTAAACCCATAGTGGCATCGCCACTGAAATTTAACTCGGTCAGGTTAAGTTAACATGTCTTAATACACTTTAGATCCTTCAGAACCTGTCTAGCAATAGCATTGGAAAACCATAATGTTCACCCTAATGCTTAAATGGTTTTCTTCACAACATTTATTTAAAGCAATGCATGAAATTAAGCACTCTTTTATTTCAATTTAAGAGAGTCAGCCCACCTTCACGTTGGCTGAAATCTACATGAACATTGTATGATAAATCAAAAACTTCAATGTGATTTTTCCCAGTAAGACATGTTCTCAGATCCAAACACTTTGCAGATATCATTTAAACTAGGTTTAGGGGGAAATCCCTATGTTATTATTTGTTCCCTAGCAGAGTTCACCCATATCTGGATAACTGGATTGTTCTTGCAGATATGTGACCTAGATAGAAAGAACGGGTTCAACCATCATAGAAACATCCTCAGTACTATAATGATGCTTTTTAGGTCATGTTAACTATAATCTCATTTAATTTAATTTAAATTATATTTAATTAAATCTGAATAACATAGATCTGTCAATGTATTTATTATCTTTTCTGATAAAAATGTCTTGTTTTTCTTTAGTTCAATCTCTCTGTTGGCTGGTGATAAACTCATCCTGTAGATTTGATTGAACGTTCACAACGATGCCTGTGGACTTCCTCTCCTTTAATCCAATCAAAAGAGTTTTATGAATACATAGACCACAACACTTTGGGATGCGAACAAATCCACTTCCATTCTATAACATTCCATTCTATAACATTATTCTATAACGTTATTTCATAAAATCTGGACTATGAAGTTGAAGGAGAATGTCACACCAAAAAAATTAACTACATAAGTGAAAAGCTGGAAAAGCCAGTGCTTAAAAAATTCCTCCCATTTCATTCCATGAAGCATCAGTCACTGAAGTACTCAGCACTGACTTGAGGCCGTGGTGTCATAAACAGAGATCAAGCTGGTCCTACTTGGTCAAAAGAATTTGGAAAATCAGAAATAGCGCAGGTGATTTAAAAAAAAGCAGTGTGCTGGAGCTGTCTTTTCCTCTTAGTCGGAATACTGATATCCATCCATCTCTGAGTCCTGGCCGTTGTTGATGTAGTCATTAGGGGTGGAGCAATACTTGCTGTCGTACACTTGGCGGGGCTGACCGTAGGAAGTCATGCCGGTCTGGGACGCCGCCTTGTTGGTGCCCATCTGCAGAGAGACAGTAGAGGTATCGCACATATCCATATCCAGCTTCTTATCGAAGATCTGGCGCTTGGTGCCTGGGGCCGTCATGCCAGACTGCAAGGGAAAAAGTCATTACGTACTTTTCTAGATAATTGTATCATTTTTATCACCAATCATACCTAATTTCTTATGTGAGACACAAAAAAAGAGATAGTTCACCCCAAAAATTGTATTATTTATTATTAATATTATGTCATGTATATCCATTTTCAAAATATCTTCTTTTGTGTTGCACAGAAGAGAGAGAGTCATATAAGATTTTGAAAGACACGAGGGTGAGAAATGAAGACAGAATTCATAATTTAGGATCAACGATCCTTTTATAGTATGCCTAAACAGATTGCAAATATGACCTACAAATATTTATCAAATATTAACAATTATTTTTAGGCACCTGATTGGCTCCTTTGTTGGTGCCCATCTGCAGGCTGATTGTCGATTGGTCCAGAGGATTTTCCATTCCTGTTTTAGGGTCATAAAGATGACGCCTTGTGCCGTATGATGTCATGCCTTTCTGACTGGCAAACTTATTGGTTCCCATCTGAAAATGTATGGAAGCAAAATGAAACGGTGAAGAATATTTCAGGACATTTCAGTAACAAGCCATATAAAATACTGACCTGCAGTCCAATGACATTGCGTCCCTCCCTCAGCTTATCAGGAGCAAATCTACGCTGCTGTTTTTCTGCGTATTTTACTCCAATATCACATTTAGAGTGAACACCTTTAGATTTAGCCTGGATTCAAAATTAAGACATAATACATACATAGAGATGATAAAATCACATCTTACAATAAATTTTATTTGTTGACATTAGTTATTGCATTAGGGAAATTCCGTGAAAATGTCAACCTTAAAATATATATTTTTTTACTTTGGTAACAGCACAGATATTAACATTTGGTGGTTCAAATACTCATGTGAGATCTCTCTTCAAATTTGTAAAGCATTTGTTTTATTTTTAGTGCATGATTTTTCATAGTCGGGTATGTGCCATTTTCAGGAATGTCACATCCATAACGCAACATATTCCTCATTAATGGACACAAGAAAATTCAAATAAAATAACTATTTCATGTTCTAAAAAGAGGCATCCCTTCTCCATTCATTGGGTATTATTGCTTCAGGATTGTGCATTTTATTTCACAGTAATCCTACAAAGTTTGTTGTCTCCCAAAAAACGCCTCCTTTTGTTGTCACAACCATAATGCATGTTATGGATTTGAGGCAAAAGAAAATTTGTTGATAGACTGACATTTTTTTATGTTAAGACTCTGTTAACAAGGGTTTAGTAAAATATAAACAGATCTTATTTATAAACAGATATTTGTAACAAATTCATTCTCTGAGCATTTTTATGTCACGTCCATAGTACAAAATGTCGAGTCTATAGCGTTGGAATTGCCCATTAACTAACATGAACCTAACATGAACTAACAATTACAATGCTTCTTCATCATTATTAATCTTGGGTGATGTTACTATCAGCATTTACTGATACATTTTTATGATCAAAAGCTGAATCGATTAACATGATATAATATCTCTGTTGTCCATCTGAAACCTCATATCTCTAAATTTCGTTATTTTAATTTTTGCTATATATCATTATTAGTCACCCTTTATGTTTATCACAGTGTTTTTTTTTTACATTTTCTGAAAAACAGCAAATTCAGATATCTAAAGTTGAATTGAGGATATACAATATATTATATTGTTAGTTAACATGAACAAATACAACATTCAGAAATGTGTCAGAATATGGAAGTGAAAACAAAGCCCTTTTAAAAGGAAAGCCTGCAACCATTAGGCAAAAAAGTGTAACAGCTAATGCTAACGCCCTGGCTTCAGCGGAACGCAGGAAAGAACACCGGATGCAAGTTTTATGAATGGATGTCAATGAGTTTTGTTAACCGTTACAGGTTCTCCCATTGGAAGACCCTCCCATCTCTATAATAAGAGTATCTCTCGTAAAAACGACTTCTGGTTCATGGGAACTTTAAAAATAAGTAAGTTTGACTTACCATTCCCGCCAGGGTGATAAGAGTGCATTGCACCTGAGTGTGATTGACGTTCTCAAACAGGTCATTGGCCTCGAATATATCATGTGGCTTCAGTCCATACTCTTGAATGGCTCGTACAAAATTACTGATATTTTCCAACTGCAACATACAAGGCCGAACAAAGTGGAACATGATGTGTACTGTGAATTGTCAAAACGCGCATGCCCAACTCGCAAGAACATACACATGTAGTAGAAACACTTAATTTAGAGTGTATATGTATTTCATTCATCTCTCAATAAATATTTTTAATGCTAAGCTAAGTGGCTAAGAGTTTCAATTTGTGAGATGTTTATTTTCATTGTCTTGTGCTGGGCCAAATTTGTCAGATTTTCTTACTAACCTGATGCCAGTTTTGAGGGGAGTTACTGATCTTTCTCACAGAGCCGGGCTGAAGGGTGTTAATGAGCCTGTTTAATCAAATAAAGAGCATGAATACAGAGAAAACCGATGGTTCACAGTGATGAAACATTTACATATTTTTCATATGCTTTTATACAAAGCGAAAAACACAATTTTTGATAGCTAAAATGACTGTTACTTTATTTATGAAGGAATTATTCTGAATTCATCTGTTAAAAATGTTCCAGTGACCTACACAGGAGCGAATCTAAGAATCAAAAAATGTAAAACAAATTCTTTGCAGTTGAAACATGGAAGATTACCTTAAATTAAACCAAACTACAAAACTCATCAGAACCTGTGTGGCCCTTTGTAGGTGAAACATGGCAAAAGGAGCACAGCTGACTTTTTTAAATAAATCAAATTTAATATTATTAAATGAAAAATAAAATGAAATTGTAGATACTAACGAGGAACATTAATCTATACATTTTTATATTTTTATTATTAAATTAGATTTGTTTTAATTATGCTATTATTAAACCAATAGCAGGTTTGTCCAAAAAAAGTATGGGCTTTAATTTTAGTTTTACGTCAGTAAATATAAAGCCCCGGTTTCGCAGACAAAGCTTTTCTTAATTCAGCACTATGCCTTAAGATATTCAAGCCACTTGAGACAAAACAATGGCACAGATATATTTTAAAGAGTAAGTAACATATGATTTGTAAGGTCTTACTTTGGTTTATGGAGTGTCCAACAATAAGTTTATGTACATAAAAGGTGTAAAAACACTATTATGTCATAATAATAGGTAATTATTCTTAAATTACTTCTTGACTGACCCTCCTATCCGCTAGCCTAGTGTCATGTGATTGGTCAGATGGTTTAGTCTGCTGTGATTGGTCAAACACGTTTGTCTCAAGTAAGGCGGGACTGTGAATAATAAGGTATCGCACCTCTTTGGAGGAAATTCGGAAGCATTCATAAAGTGTCGCAAATGGAACGCCTATCATCATTGCTGGTTTACGGTTTACAGGTTATATATTATAGACAGTGTATAGATAGAGATGGCATGGATTTTACCTTACCAGTTTGAGACTTAGTCTGACGAAGAAACATCCAACGGCGATAGTAGATAATAGATAGACGATAATAGATTGAACACTTAAAATAGTTGAGTTCATAGCTATATAAACAAACTGTAATACCCCATAAATAACGGTACATGTTAACGTTAGCGTTAAATGCATTAGCTAAACACAGACATAAGGTACACAAATATTTCTTGAAGTTGAGAAAAAAAATATAGTCACACTTACAGGTGGTGATTCGGTAGAGCTAACAGGTCCAAATAAGGTTGGTAATTTCCCCCTCTTTCAAGGATAGTCTTTTAACATATCCTGCAGTGAACGCGCCAAGATTGTTGAAGCAACCAGGGGTTATACTCCTTTTGTGTCATTTGAAAATAAATTGAAACCATTGTTTCCTCAGAAGTTCTTCCTTTGGTAGTTTAAATAAGACGCACTTAGTTTCACAACGTAGAACACAGGTTTTAGACGGCACACGCGTCACGAACGAGCGACAGTGTTTTGGGGGAGGAGAGTGAAGTTTTCGCGGCAGTCCCAGCAAAACGTAGGGACTATGTCTAGTGACGTAGATACGTGGTGGTACTCGTTCACTTCTCGTTTGCGTGATTCAGAGTCGACTCCCTTTTTTACAAGCCAATAACTTTGTTATTTATTCACCTTCAGACTTACAACTTGGCAGACAGCTTACTTTCAAACACGGCAACATAACACACTGGATGAAATGTGATTTTCATGATCCAATGCTACTTACTCTTTAAGATTTATCAGGGCAAGTTATTTTAAGTTTAGTTCATTTTAGTCTGGGAATAGTCTCAAGCCTTGTCTGTAAAACCGGACAACGTTCAGCAACAATATATTTGGAGAAATCTGTTCGATTCGGTTGAAGAACTTCTTAGCTGTCAAACTGCATACATTTAGATCCTTAAAAGTAGTTAAATACACCGTCATGATCAGAGATTTACTCACTCGCACAGGATAACTCCATTTTTCAATCCGTCCATGAAGTTGTCTGGAAGTTTGCGGCTTGTGACCTCATGGATCCACATTCTTAGCTCCTCCTCCTTTTGAGGGTCATACTTCTGGGCCAGCTAGAGGTGAAAGGTCAAAGCATTGTTAACGTTTTTTAGTTGTTGTTAATTTTCCATTTGAGCTCAGGCTTTCTCAGACTCACATATTGAAAAGGCCAAAGTCAAGCACTACTGTAGAAAACCTCTGAATACTGCTTTTTTAATACTAATGAAATGTAAACGATGAGAAATGAATTGTAGCACGACAGATGTTTACAGCACAGACCGACATTATTTTATTCTTGTACAAACAGTGTTTACTTGATAAAAAAATGTGATCGTGATCCTTCCAAATAAACTTCCACTGGATATAATTCCCTTTGTCACAATTCTTAAGATAGACGGATGGAATTCTTAAAACAAAACCTTACAATCGTGTTGTAAAAGGAAAAAGAGGTGGCGTGCACAAAATGCTGCAGACATTCCTTTACGCAAAATTCATTTCATTGTATTTTGCTCATGGCAAAATATTTACTCTCAGCTATGAAATAGATCTAAGCCTAAGCGTTTTTTAATAAAGGAAGAACATGATAGAGAGAGAGAGAGTGAGAGAGAGAGCTGTTTCTCCCAAGTTTGGTGTGCTGGTGTGGAAGCCAAACAAACCATGTAACTTTAAATCGTTGTTATTGTTGTCTCTCTCTCTCTCTCTCTCTCTCTCTCTCTCTCTCTCTCGCTCGCTCTCTCATTTTCTGTCACTTTTCCTCCCACAGCTGTTGGTCTCATCGGATCAATCTTCCCATTTCGTTCTTTCTATAGCTTTCTCTTGTCTGCTCTCCGAAGTGACGTGTACTCAGCACATGCTAAATATGTCCGATGAAAAAAGCTCCAGAGCCTTCCAAGGAATTCTGCTCAAATTTTGATTTATTGTTTTTCTCTCATTCTGGACATCTGGAACAGACCTCAGTCTAACTCTATAGCGTCCAGGCCAACACTTGTTTTCTGGAATTCTGTCACACGGCCTGAATAACATTCCTTCATAATCTCAGGAATATCAGAAACACTCTATTTTTAGAATTTACATTGTTTATTTGTTATACCGTTCAATCCTCACTTCAGGAGGGACGAAATGACAGAAGAGGAAAGATGGAATTGAGCTTGGGTTCATGTTGAAGATGTCGTAGCACTGGTGTCTCTCTCATGGTGGGATGTCTAACAATGCTCCTCCTTATTCCGAACTGTTTACAACAAGCTCCTTTCCTCGGATATTGTGAGCGACCCTTCCTTATATGGGGAGCAAAATCACATACCTACTGCTCAGGAAGATGCAGCTGATATAATACAAGTGACATGAATAATGTCACAGCGTGACACCCGAATTTAAGGGGTGCAACTGATGCCGTACAGGAGAATATGTGAGAAATGTGGGATGTTTTAATATTTGTTTCAGTGAAAGGAAATCTGAAGAGGTTGACAGAGGGATTAAGACACAATCACGTCATGTCTATCCAACAAACACAAAAACGTATTTAGATCTATTATTACATTTTATTACATTGTAGATGTTTATGTTTCAAAGCTGACTGTTAGAAATGAATCGTTGATTTCTATAATTCAATTCACAAAAACGGTATCACTTTGTTCATTTTAACTAGACATCAGATGTTGGTCAAGCCTTCTGTCAGATTGCACGCACTAACATGTCAACATTGAAAACACATTTTACAGATTTGATACATACTGCTCACCAGGTAAAGTTTAGTTCACTAAGACATTCCAAAGGGTTTAATGTATATAAATTCATTTGATGTTTTTATTTTCTTTGTTATGGACGTCATCAACACCAAACGTCATAGCTTACGTATTCACTATAAGGCACGTCATACATCTCTTTATTGCAGATTTGTTGACAGTACCTTTATAGGTAATGTTAAATGATACTGTCAAGTTTCTAACAGCACATCGCACGTGCTGCCTGCGCATCGTCGGCAGCTGTCAATCAAAGAAGCTGACCACGCCTACCTTACTCTTGACTTCTGCAGACATCCCGAAAGCGGGTCCGCTCTTGAAGTGAGTTGTCATCGTGCCTTCACAAGTCAAACGGGACTTACAGGTCCGGTGCCGTAGTCAGATCCTGCGGGAAGGTTCGGGCCACATCGCACTTCTTTCCTCAATCTGTTTTAAACTCTTCCCATCTGCGCGTACGCGGCGCCAGCGCCGATTGGTCGGGGCCGTCGGCCAAGTCGTGACGTCACGTCGCAGTGTAAAAGTGATGTCATCGGCATGGCATTAAACGCGTCCCGTGTCACTTTTTCCACCTTGGAGCGAATAAGGGACGACTCTCATTTGTCCAAATCAAATGTGATGTTGTTCACGATACATGTAAACGAATGAACCACACTGTAAAACATTTTACTGGCTTAAGGTTATAAGCAGTCAAAGTGTCATTTTTGAACGTATTATCTTACATTTTGACAAGTGGTTGAGTTGATGTAACTTATAAAAATGAGTTGAAATTGCTTATTTAGATAAGTTGAAGTAGGCAAATGCAAAGTAAACACGAAAGTGTGAAACAGCACGTTCAAAAAATGTACATTTTAACCCAACTTTCTAAATGTGCTCATAAATGTTCATCATGGTCCACTGTGTGAGAGTTTCTTGTTCTATTTCAGGGGGCAACGTTCGGAGGCAGATGACAAAAGGCCATGTGGAGCCGGTCTGAGAACACAAGTAGCCCACCAGCTAAACCTCCCAGTCCTTCAGCATAATGTAATGATGTCATGATGCTGTGAGATCTCACATAGGAATGAAACAAGGACTCACTAAAAGCATGAGGTCATGATTTAAATAAATCAGTATAGAGACGAGGAATGTTATGACATTTAGTATTTACATTTAGTCATTTAGCAGATGCTTTTATCTAAAGCGACTTACAAAGGATAAGCATTATAAAATGCGATCTATACTGAATTCAGGTTGTACTTTCTATGTTGTAGACATTGTGATACACATTGAAACATTCAAGTTAAGTCATATGAGCAAAATAATATCACTTCGTATACAATACATGCAGGAAAGGATGATGTGCTGTTGTTAATCTTAACTTATTTAACTTAAAAATTAAAAGAATGTATCTAGCTTTTCTTTTCTACTTTAATGATTGCGTATGAAGAAGAGTTTGGTGGAATACGTGTAACATTTCAATGGATTTTAAAGAGGTATTATTTGTAAATAGTCAAGACAAAAAAAACCTTTCTCAAGCCTCTCATGAGTTTTTCACATCACATGCTAATACATTTATACTAATGTATCACTATATAAGTGACAGAACTCATTCTCTGGTTAAGAATGTGATCAGGTTGAAAAGGCGAAGGGTTTTGAGAGATTATTGTGTAAACAATAGTCAAAACCTGTAAAGTTGACCTCAGGTTTTTATCCATTAATGTAATTCATGTTGTATCTTAACTTAGGCGAAACCGCTCTTCCTACATGAACAAACTTTAAGAAGTACGTCTAATCTAAATACGTCTTTCCTGTAGCTCAGTGGTAAGAGCATTGCGTTAACAACGCAAGGTACGGGTTCAATCCCAGGGGATTCCAAATACCTATGTAAAATGTATAGGATAAAGCAATGTGAGTCGCTTTGGATAAAAGCGTCTGCCAAATGCCTAAATGTAATTGTAAATGTAATCAACATTATGAGATAAGAAAAGTAATTTGTAAGGGATAGAAATTAAAAATGTCCCTCTGGAATGACACAATGATCATTATATTTAGTCATTACATTTTACTTAATAGAAAACCTAGTCAGAAACATAATCTGTGGTCGGCACCATGTGACAATTTGCACCTCAAAGTGTTTTTAAACATATCAATGCTCATAAAAAAGTTCGTTCACAGTCGTACAACCATTTCTTCATATCTGTGAATGTCTAGTGAGGCTTTAAAAGCCTATTTATCCTCTTAACTTTCCTTTGGGGAATATCAGGAAAAAACAAGCTGATGGATGGACGGATGTTATGATTTACCTCTCCTAAACTCTCATCAAGCCAGAGAATGAAACTGTTTGACACCTCCAGAAACATCTCTGACAGTCTGAGACAGTAGCAAAGTCCCGGTGATAGAGTCAGAGCGAGCGCAGTCTGATTCAAGTCTCTTGTAAACATTGAACGTTTTGAAAAAGAGCAGCAGAGGAATTTGGACGCTTTATTTGGTCATGACCGAGGCTGAGGATCACCCTGCTATGAGGGTCATGATGAAGAGCGGCTCACGCTCTACGGCTTTAACAATCTCATGTGAGGACTTAAATACCACTGAATTTCAGCACTGTACATACACGTTGGAAAGTACATGAAGATCAGATCATTTTTGCAAAGTGAAAAGTGAAAAGAATGAGAGAAAATATTAATAAAAAAAATATTCATTTTATAAAAATATACAGTTGTGATTTTTTCTCGAGACTGATGAGCGGCTATCTTGAAAATTGTATTGTGTCTCTGAGGTGAACTTAGAGTCTCTGTGCTATCCTGTCAAATAGCTCGTCGACAGAAACAAAACAAATTGTCTAAATGATTTGGCAAAATTGGCATTAACTTCTTGTTTCCATAAAAACAATACCACTATTGCAATTGTGCTGTGTTTTTTACCATAATGTCAAACCTTAGACAAAGATCAGGTTTCAGAAGATTTATTAAAAACAAGAGGGAAGTTTATTTAAAATGTGTCAAAGTGCATGTCTCAGTGGTTTTGTGTCCATACAATGGAAGTAAATGGGGACCAATATTGTTTGGTTACCATCATTTTTCAAAATATTTTCTTTAACTCATACGTGTTTTAAATGACACGCGAATGAGTAAAGGATGAAAGAACATTCCCTTTTAAATCTTACTGAATGTCTCTTGTTTCTAAAGGTGTCTAAAAAAAAATAAAAGGAAAATACAAATGATTTTTTCATAAACACACCAGTCACAACGTGTCTGTTGATTTTGATGAGCCAGAGAAAAAAGAAGCATGGAGAAAAACTACGGCACCCCTCCTTGCAGCTTCCTTCTCTCCTTTCCGCCTATTTATGGTAGATGGTTCATTCAACCCGAAAAAGCTCAAAGGAATCCAGCGAGCCGCTCAAGAACATTAACAGCCACGGGCAGGTTCGGTGCGCCCAGCAGCCCATGTGTATTACCGTTTACGCTGAACCCACCCTTAACCACCCAGTAATGACTGTTGTAAACAGTTGAATCAATCTACCCGATGCCAGAATTCTTTAGAATATGACCCTCAAACAACTCCCAATGCCTCGTAAATGATCATAGTGTGTCTGGAATGCAAATCGGCATCTTGGAACCACTTCAATATGAATGTTTCTACAAATCAAGTGCAGGTTTCAGATTCGTGTGTGGTCAGTATGAAGATCGGCAAATCAGCAAACAAACACTTGGGAATTTGTCGAAGCATGTCATGGTTCGTCTTTCCATTAAAGGTAAAATGTATAAGACTTCTGAGAAGTTATGAACGTGTTATGAACACCGTTCTCTGACAAGTAACACGAAAGTGGGAAATATATACTCTGTGTGATACTGCAGACGTATGATATAGTGTTGTGTGTGTGGGTACCACAGGAGATTCAATGAGGCTCAGATGCATTGTGTGACCATGTTTGGTAAAAGCTATCCACACACACACACACACACACACACACACACACACGGTCTGACCCAACCCATTGACCGTGAGTATATGCAGCACAGCCAGAACAAAGACACTCTCGCCCTCTTTTTACGATATTCAGTATTAACCTTTAAAACAACATAGAAAAAGACAAAAGCTTGTTTTTTGAACTGTGAATTTAACTGAAAAATACATGTAAAGGAACCACTGGAAAGGATAGGGTGCAGAGGTGGCATTTGACTTTTTACTGACCGTCATTTTGATGGACAGCCTCGTAAAAAATCTGTCATAATCTATTATTAACCGTTATTATGGTGGAAGGTGGTCTTACGTGCTAATAAGTATGTCCGTAACCTCACGGGCGCGCTATGGGTATATACCACAAGAAAAGAGGGGATCTTGCAAAATGCAATGTGGCACAATAATCATTTTACCTCGATTTTTTTTTTTGTTATTGATGAAGGCAAAAATGTATAATTACGTGCACTTTCATTACTTACTTTAGGATTTGAGCGGAGACATTTAACATTACTGGGACTAAAGGGGAAAAACATGATGGAATTCTAGTAGACAGACAGATAGATATTGTCTGTCGTTTTTAAACTACAGCCGCAGTAATATCAGCAGACCGTTCCAAATTTTTATTAAATCATCATTTCTAGATGTATTGTGGTCATTCCAGTCCAGTGTCTGCAGAGTTTCATCAAAATCAAACCTCAGGAGTGACAAAGACATCCAAAACCAATATGCATGATAAAAATGCATGAAAACTGTGATAAAGATCAAGGTTATCACAAAAAAAGATTTTTTGATCATTTATTAAATACAGGTCGAAATACTACTATTGAATTACTTCGAAGTGAATATAAACATGTTTTCTTTGTCGTATTTGAGGTCTGAAAAACGCAGTGCATCTTTTCTGTCATTTTGACCCGTTTCTCCCGTTTTCATTTTCTGCAAATAAATGCAAATAGAAACAACATTTTTATTTAAGATTTGGGAGAAATATTGTTTGTAGTTCACAAAACGAAACAAAAATTTTAATTTGATCAGAAAAATCAGAAAAGGCTCTTTGAAATGGTCTCGCATTTTTTCCACGGCTGTGTTTACCACACGTCTACATTTGTCCACCCAGGGATGCACAAAGAGAAAATGGCACATTTTTGGAACAATGTTTATTATCTTTACATTTGTGACCTTGTCTGTGAAACCCAGACTAACGTCTCAAAAGAAGCATCACAGTTTAATTTCAATCATTCATTTCACTATGATTTCAGTCTTTGACTGATTTTGGGCACAAAACAGTAAATCACAAAAAAGTGGCTTTAGCTGGATTTTCACAGGCAGGGTCACATTTTCTGTTTATTTTGTACAAATGCTTTTTCACAGTAATCACTGGTCAGCATGTAGTAAAACTCAACACTATTTGTAAAACAAGAAGGCTTATTTGAAAGCAAACTTGAATTAATCTTTAGTTAATGCCTAGAATTAGCAAACAGCTGCAAGGTCAACAGCAAAATTCCCAAAAATGACCAAACATCCAGCTGTAGAGGCAAAACACAACATTAACCTCAAGAGCCAAACGTCCACTCAAAACAGAAACTAAACGATCAACAGATTAATAACAAATGAACAAAAAATGTTTCATTACCTCAAAAACGAAAAAGTTTTCAGAAAATGATGAAAAATGACATAAAAGAAGAGCGTCCAAACAAAGACAAGTAATCATCTGTGTTTGTCTATAATCTCAACTTTATTCATGAACAGCTCTCATGATTTGACCGCTGCTAGGACGATATTATTAGCTGTAAAACTTATCCGTCGATTTTAAAGTACGTGAAGCAGGTGCTCTAAGACACCTGTTGAGTAATGATTTTCAAATGAAAATTTCCAAAGACAATTGGAATTATAACACAGTAGTGTGTCAATGAATCAATGAATCAAAAGATCAGGGCAAAAACTGAACTACAGTTTAACAGTTATTCAACAGTTGAGTCTTCCAGTTAAAGATTTAATTCATGTTTCTATAAATACATCTTCAATACTGGCACGGAGAATTGCACATAATAAATTACAATTATTCCATTGAAAACTCGACTGCCTATACAAAAGGCAGACGGCAAAAGAGAGAAAGCTCCATCTGAACGTTCGGACAGGTAGAAAACGCTGGACGGTTGGAAAAGTCCCTCATATAGTAGATTATCATCATCACCCATCGATATTCAATTAGGGTCTCCTGTCATTAGTGTCCTGAAATTAAACGGCACAACGGAAATTTGAAATGTCCAAAATAAATGAATGCGGTTTCAGCGTTTTTCGTTTTTAATAAAAACGTTTGTGATGTGTTTTGCTGGTTGCCATTTTCAAAACCATGAAACGCAGAAACAATTTGAGTTGTGATTATCATAAATACTGTAGTCGCGGTCTATCATACATCTGGCCAAGAGCATCAATCCAAAGACGATGACCTAGTGCAGCATAGATTACCACGAGGTTGTGGGTAAGTCTTTGTAAACAACGTACAACGTTACATTGAAGACTTTAATCTAAAAATTTTTGATTTGTTTCTCCGTATTTCTGCATATTTCTATTTCACATCCTCCCAAACTGTAGTATAGCAAGCCCTCCGCTTTTACTACATCTGAAGTTCAGCTTCAGTGTTTTAAAGTGTGCTAACTCTACAGTGGCTTGAAAAGTGTTTTTACATGAACCATTTTCCATTTACATCTAACTAGTATGCAATCTGGTCTTGAAGCAGTTACTAACCTTCTGGCTTTATATAGCAAGACTGTTGCATGACTGATCTATTCAAATCTATCTGTACACAAATGTTTTATTGCCAATAAAATGTGTTATTTGGAGTATCATCACTTAAAGGGATAGTTGACCCAAAAATTTTTACTATTTACTTTCCCTCGAGTTGTTTCAAACGGCCTGTCAATCGATTAATCGCATCCAGAGTTTGCGTTTACTGTACATAATAAATGTCTGTGTGCTGTGCATATTTTTTTGTATTTATTAACACATACATGCATACATAAGAAATATTTGTATAGATGTATTTATTTATTTACCAATAATTTAAATTAAATATAAAAGTTTAATAATTTAAATGATATATAAACGTTTAATCATTTGTACCTTATATTTTTCTTAAATATATGCATGTTTACTTGTTAAACTAATATGCACAGTGCGCAGACATACGGTATATTATGTAAAGACAAACTTTTATTCTGGATGCGATTAAACGTGATCGTTTGACAGCCCTATTTTAAACCTGTATGACTTTATTTCTTATGCTGAACACAAAAAAATTGGTTTTGAAGAATGTAGGAAACAAACATTTCTAGGGCTCTATTTAATAACCATGGTAGTTTTTATTCGTTCTACTATGGTAGTCAATAGTGACCCACAACTGTTTGATTACATTCTTTTAAATCCTTTTGGCTGATCTATCCTTTCAAATTCTTCATTGAACTTTCTGTTGATTTTTGTTAGCCCTTAAAAGTCGATACTAGTTTAATGCAAGGACGGCTGGTCCCTGAAGAACACTACGATGGTTTCAAAACCACAAAAGCATCAGATTGTGCAGTTGTGTAGATTTTGTTTTGTACCACAGAGGCAAGACGTATTAAAACTATTTCTTTCTACAAACATGAAGGTTGAAGCAAATTTTCGGCATTATAACTAGCTATAAGGACATGACCAAATGGCCATTTCTTCTCTAAAATACATTTCTACTGTCACAGCTTTACGTTTTCAAGGTCTGGAGGAGTATTTGGTTACTCAGAATTCTGGACGCAAGGCAAAAAAAAAAGGCGTTTTCAAACATTTTACCCACACTCCCCTGCCAAACTATACGCCCACATTCGCTGTCAGCAGGACCCTCGAGTCGATTCCAAGATTAAACAACATTCGTTTTGGAGGCGTACCTGATTATAAGAAGAGAAATGCTAGCTCCGAATACAGAGATTTACTCTTGTCCAATACTTGGCAGGGAAATGTACTGCATATATTTATACATGTATATATATCATAAAGTGTACCACAGAACAGATAAATATCAGCTGGAAATCATGTTCAGGAGGAGCACGACAGCAGCATTCAACATCATGACGCATGCCAACACCTAAAGGACGGGAAACGGCTTCCGCAGTGAGAATTTCTGCAGAGCATGCTGAAAACACACTTCCGTTTGGCAGAGAAAAAGAAACCGACGCGGGAGAACGAGATCAAGTCATGTTCGCTATGCTCTTGGTGAGGAGAAGAAAGTTGCAAACCGTGCGTGCGGATCATCGGCTTGTCTGAAAAAAACTAGCAAACAGAAAAGGTGACAAAGAAAAATGTAGGAAGGTCTTATGAGAAATTGATGCAAATGTATCCCAAATTCTGACCGTCAGTCAGAGACATCATGCACACAACCACCATCAGCGTCACATTAATATTTTTCACATAACGACCGATCTGCAACGTACAGTAAATGTTGAATTGCGAGTCTGGACTATAATAGCAGGTTTGAGTGTCTGACTGTCCTTTAAAGACGCTGTTCATGATTCTTGGAGACGGGTATAAAAATCAGCTTGTGCTTGAGACGGAGGTAGATGTAGATCTGCGGTTTCGCGAGTCTCGCAACCGGTCAGACAGAACTGGCAATGTAACTTTGACATGAGACTGAATGCAGTCGAGTAGCACTTCTGGTTGTCCAGTGAAGGTTTGGGCGTCAGTCATTCAACTAACGTGGAGTTGAGGACGTCCACATGCCACGGAGGACCTGAGACACAAAGCATGGGAGTGAGGTCACGAACAAGAAAACAAGGTTCGCGACCACGGTCGAAGAATCGAAGGCCAGTTGCTTTAAAATGGAGATGTGATGGACATCTTCTCGTGCTTGGAGGCACTTAAGGCCTTTGGTTGTGTTTGATTCTTAACAGGTTTGTTTGTTTGCTCAGACTTTCATCTGAGACTGGACACTGGGACAACATTCTCTCCTTCAGTTCACCTTCAGTTCGAGAACATGAAAAGAACGTTTATCCCGGTATACATTTATTCATCTAGATGTCATTATTGCTGACAGGTTCCTCCCCCTTTGTCCCAACGCTAGCTCAGTCTTTGTGGTTGTTCACGTCATTGGACTTTCTGGAGTCTGTCGTGGCCCCCCTCAGCTTGCCTTTGATGACCTTGTAGCAGCCGCGGGCGATTTTGTACATCCAGATTGTGTTTAAGATGTCCAGACAAATGCAGGAGACGATCCAAGCCACCTGAGGACCGAGACCCAGCCTCTCGAAATCCGGCGTGCCGAAGGTACCGAACACCTTTGCCCAGTACGGAGGCATCACTGCGATGCGGACGAGGAAGAACACGATCGCCATGACGACGCCATTGATGACGACCAGAGGATGCGTACGGGGATGTCCCAGCGCTTCGTAGAACCACCTGCGTTGAGAAACGGATGAAATGAGGAGTGATCTGGAACGTGATGGGGAAGGATCGAGTGGCTGGGAATCTCACCTTTGATTGACAAATGGTGTCGACAATTCGGAAATCAGCCGGAAGTTCGCGAAATAAGGAAGCAGTCCGCGTGTCTGTTTGAGAACAAGTCACAAAGAGGGCTTTGGTCAGTGATGTGACAGACAAAAAAAAGATTTAAAAAACATACTTAAGCTAGACAAGTAGTTGCGTTATTTAAAAAAATAGGATCGAAAGCTAAACAATTAACATATAACCTGTGTTGCCTATAAGTAACAAAACAAGGATATTTAAAAATATATAATCAATATATGCAAATCTACCACCGCATTAGAAATAGGAAATGACATCACGGAGGGCCCCAAGACATTAGAATACTGCTGATTTAAAGACACCTCAAATTTAGGACATTTCCCACCTTCAAGCCAGAAATAATTAATGGAACAGTGCTTTTTTATGTAAGTAAATACTTTTAGTGCTACTAAATCATTAGTAACCATAATGTTCCAATAAGTATGTTACCAAATTCTTATAATATAAATGAATCCAGGGAATGTGATGGGGAAATTTCCCAAATCCGACAAATATTCCCAATGCCTTTTGTAACTTTTCATGCACTTACCAGCACGTATCCATAAGCATAGAGCGCCGCCAAGTGGTGACAGACAAAAAATGCATCTCCCATGGTCCTCCAGTTACAAGCCAACAGCAAAAGGTCTGAGAGACATACAAAAAACATGTTGATCTGGAATACATAATCCGTCTTTAGATCTGTTTAATAAACAGGAGGAAACCAGCAATGTTTATACCGTAGAAGAGGTATCCACAGGTGATTGCCACATTCAACTTTACCAAGTTAGGATCTCCCCTTAAAAAAAGAAAAACAACATTCAGATAGCATAACAGACACACACACACAGACAGAGGAAGTGAACCAGCAATTAAAGTGCCTGTCTCTAAAAAAAAAGCCTTAAAGGGACAGTCCACCCAAAAATATCTGAACAACGACAGTACCCATTGACTTGCATTGGTTTTGTGTCCATACAATAGAAGTGAAGGAGCACCGGCGTTGTTCGGTTACCAACATTCTTCAAAATATCTTCTTTTGTGTTCTGCAGAAGATGGTTTGACATGAGATGAGGGTGAATACACGATGACAGAATTTTCATTTTTGGGTGAACAATCCATTAAAGTGTTTTTTTTCTTAAAAGTATATTTGTTACTGTTACCACCTGTTGAAATTGCTCTGAAGGGCAGACAGACGCATGCAAAGCCAACACGGGTTAATGAGAGTAAAAGGGTGGGGCGTTGATTTTGATTCGAGTCATTAACTACAGAAAATAACTTTCAACAACTGCAGACTGATCTTAAGAAGAGAACTGAAACAGAAACAAGGAAACTAATCACAGAAAGAAATGAAATTCCATTAAAGTTAATAAGTCCAATAAATTTGGTCTCAAATGAATAGCCTGCTAATATTAACTTTGGTAACACAAAAATTATGTTATTATTATTCAAACATCATGCACAATATAGTGACACATTATATAATAATGTGCCTGATCTCCGATCAGCCCAAAGCTTTTTAGAAAAGTCCAGAAATAGAGGGTATGAATAAGCTCTTCTGAATCAAACACAGCATGACAAGCAACAAACTTGCAGAAACTGTTTAAAGAAATGTGACTTTCTTGACAAGTTGAAACAACCATCAAGCAATGCCCTAGCAACCACTCAGAACACCTTAGCAACTGCATCACCTCCTCTTTAGAAAACGTAAAACATTTTTGCAACTTTCGTTTATGATGAATTGCCATGTTTTCACACTAGCCTCGGTGACAGTAAGACACTGTAAGAGGCCGTGGGCTTGCCATATGGAAGCTTGGTGGACAAGGTCAAGTATGTGTATCTTTTTCGGGTTCTTGATACAGACTGAACGCAGGTGTCCAGCGGCAGACGTACTGTATGTCTAGTGTTTGTGAAAGCGGAGCTCAGAAACGAGTCCTTGTGGCATCCCGCACACACAGGAGGTTCAGTGACTCTGTGTGACACCGCGGGCTCATTTATCAAACAACTGAACCGGCACTGCTCCAGTTTAAGGTCACAATTTCACTTCAGAATTGATGCAAACACTTACAATCGATCTAATATAGAGATTTATGTCAAATGCGTAAATGCAACAGAATAAATGTAAACATAAAAAAAGGTCAAATAAAAGAAAAAAAATATTTTATTCTATAGGCCGTACAAATACATTTGCCCTGTTATCTAATCTATGGCTCAATTGAGTTACGTGAGAACTCAAACATCACTAAGATTAAATGTAAATGAGTGAGATTAACATTTTAGGCCAGAGTTCACATGTACAGAGGATGGATTACTCCGCATTAATCGGACACAGCTAATCAAGTTTCGTCAACTTTGATCGAATTTAGAGTTTGTATAAGCAAGTCAGTCGAAGAAACAAAAGAAAGACGACTCGGAGACTTATAACGAGTTTTGAAAAGCATGAAGTATGGGCACAAAACACAAAACCTGTATATGACTCTTACGTCAGTGGGATACAAAAGAAGATATTTCAAGAAATGTCTCAGTGGTTTTGTGTTCATACAATGGAAGTCAATGAGGGTCAATGTTGTTTGGTGACCATGGTTCTTTAAAATCTCTTCTTTTGTGTTCTGCAGAAGAAAGAAACTCAAATAGGTTTGGAATGACATGAGGGTGAAAAACACAAGCGTTCATTTTTGAGTGAGCTATCCCTTTAATAACATATCATAGATCGTGTTGTTGTAAGGTCATCATGCGTCGAAAAACATGAGGGGTAAGAGTGGGTTCTGGCCGAAACAGTTCTCGGGACACTGAAAGGGAGAAAGACAGAGGAGATCAAAGCAGAAGGCCTAAAGGAGTGTCACATGACCAAAGGAGGGTTAGGGGGTGGTCTGCAGTTTCCTGTTGAAAGGCGCTTTGTTGGCAAGACTCAAAGAAACCAACAGAGACGGAGGGAATCTGTTTTAGACAACAGTAACTGTAAAATAATGTTTATGTACATGAGTGAGGGGGCTAGAGAAATTAATGAACGAGAGAGCGAGAAAAACGTATTTTCACAACACACAAAACGATTCTATGAAACAAACATATACCCGATGACAAACTAACGGTGCGTTTTATTCACCGAACGTTGCGATTTTTGTCATGAGAACAAAAGCAATGGCGCCGACCAATACTAATAAAGCATTTGCTTTCGTGCAAAGTGGGAAAGCACACAAATGCGCTCCAGAACAAAATCTCATTCATTCCTCAACCGAAAAGAAATGTATATTTAAAGACCAAAAATTATAAACCCTTCAAAACAGACTGTCATGAACATGTCTAAAATTCCACTGATGAAAAGGAACGAGCAAACAAATGGAAGCAAAGCCATTATAGGAAACAACAAAAGAAGAAGAGCTTAATCTGAAAAGACTTTGAGAAAGTAAAGAAAGGCGAACTGTTCCAAAACCTGCAACGCGCCATCTGCCTCCCATCAGACAGCTTTGGGTCCGGCAGGTAGACGGCTCTTGAGGTTTGGGAACAGCGCTCTCTATGGAACAGAAGAGGTGACAACCAGTGAAGACAAGTTACCATTTTCACCTTCAGGATGCAAAGATGCAGACCAGACAGGCAGCAGGCAGAAAAGGAAAGAAAACAGGAAAAGAAAAGTAAAGACGACGAATGAGACAGCAGATCTGAGCAGACAGTTCATTATAATGAAAAAAAAATATCACACGGTCTCAAAACGTGCATGACGGAGAAAGGACGTGTTCCAACTCTCGCCGTCTTACCACACTGGATCTTTGTTGACGGCATCGTCGAACCAGAGGATATAGAGACAGAAAAGTCCCACGATCAACGCGTGGAAGGTGGACACCAGCCTGAGGACACAAAAACAACAGCGTCGTTCACAGGCAATTTAGATAAATTTACTAAATAAACACCAAAAATGTTATTGCTTTGATATAAGAGATGTGTTATCATATGATCAGCTCAAGATTACTCAATACACACTGGAGAGGTGCAGAGATGATGTGTTTTATGTAGGCCAACCCTGAAGTTAGCACCGGGCAAGTTCTCACGACCAAACATTTTCCCCACAGATGTTGGGAAGATCGCAAAAAATAAACTCTGTGAAAAACAAGGTTTATGATGTTGACAGGTTTTGTCTATAATGATAAACATTACAAATTTGTTAGTGTTTAATGTTCATTTATCATAAAGGTTTTGAAGAGTTCGTTATATTTTTTAGTTTTCTGGTTACCATTGTTCAGAAAAGCGTTGCCTTTGGTTAGGTCATGGGCGGTTACAATCCTTTATTAGCATTTCTGTTGGGTTCTATTGACTCAATATCTTCTTATTGAAGTGGGAATAATGTCTTATTAATGTTAAAAATGTATAATATAAAAACATGTTGAACATATCATTTCATTTTAGTGTAGGTAAGACACAAATTGATTTAATCAAGACTACTAAAAAGATTAAGTTCATACAACAAGATTATAATGATTCGTTTCGAAAGAATTATATTTCGTCGGAGAAACGTAATTCAATTTCGTGGAAAGTTTTCCTTAATTTAATTAAGTTCGTTCAACAACTTTTTTTTGAGTGGTAGTCGCTTTTACCAACTTGTTTGCAACCACCGTTTTTAAGATACACGAAAGCTTTAAATAATCATTTTAACTAGTGTGTTTTATGTCAAAGATTAAAACGTGAAAATATTTAGAGGCTTTGTTAACATACAGGTCTTATATTATTTACCAAAAACCCATTTTGGATTGAACCGGAAGTGCTTGAACGCTAACTCGCTGCCGCTGTTTGCATACTTAAATACATCATCTCTGAAAAACACATAAATCAGATTTTACGGTTTAATTTCGGAAACATTACTAGTTTATAATAACATTTTTGTCGTACATACAATTTATTAGAGAACTGACAACATTTAAGGTTTAACTGAACCTTCCTTATGAAAATGAATTAACTGAATATATTTATGTAAAATATGTAGTATATATATATATATATATATATGTGAATATGTAAAGTGAACTTAATAATAAAATAAATAATAAAGGAAGAATTTAAGAATATTTTATGCATCGTGTATGATGTGGAGGGAGAACTTCATAAAGCAGACAAACCACAAAAAAATGCACACGTGTTGATGCAGGTCACGTGTTGTCAATGTGGTTAAACGTTAGACTGTATAGGGTTAAACAGAAGTGATACTTGGCATTAAAAGTTGCTCTAAACTTAAATTCCGGTAGACCTCTGCAAAGAATCTGTAACGGCTGAGTAGTTTTCGTTTCATTTAATACAAATAATATACAATAAATTATCCATTTAAAATTAATACAATTTAAATATAAAATAATATTTTCTATTTGAACCAAACACAGACCTTAAATTAATTTTGGGCCAGCCGCGTGCGTCCAATGCAACCGTCCAGAATACATACCTTATTTTTCACAATGCATCTGTACACCCCGATAAGATTTTTTTACCTTTACTAGATTATATTAGATTTACTTTCATAACAATAAGTATTTTCTTAAGAGTTATATAATTCAAATACTGCACAGACAGCAAGTCTGCATTAGCTGGGATCATAATGCTAACAGAGTAAGAAGCAGTTTCTTGCACGTAATGTACTTTTTGTAGTTAATTTCATATCATATGGATCCAGGCATTGCGGATGTGGCTGATCTTTGGCATGCGTGTACAGATGAAATCTCTTGTATGGTCTATCTATGGGGGGTTGACCTTTGTATCTGTCTTGTATCAGCACGTAAACCCTCACTGTCATTCTATAGCCTATCTCCAGCAGGCTTTGGAGAACTGACTGTAAAAGTCATAAATCTGAATTGAGCTTTAAATTATTCACTGGTAAAAATCAAATGTTTTCTTCATCAAAACAAGGTCAGTGTGGTATTTATGCATACGGTACGGCATGTCTATAACAATGAAATCATTGTCCGTTTAGCCCTTGATTGTATAATGGTTCCAGGGATTGTAAAGATTTCTTAACCTGCCCCTAACAAAATGATGCAAGGTCAACATTAACCCGGTTTAAACGATTACAGAGGTGATTAGACCAAACTGCCATTTAACCGCATTTCACAATCCAGTACAGAGATCACTAAGCTGTACTCAAGCCCTTCTACACCATATTCTCACGGATACAGTATTGCTTAGATTGTTTGTTGTTTAGATAAGTAGATTCGTAACAAACTGTAAATATCTCTTCCTGAACAATACTAAAATCTAAACTCTTTTAAAGTCCATGGTGTAGTTTTTAAAGGATCTCTTGACCGTAATGCCACATAATATTCATAATTATGTCTTCAGATGTGTATAAAGACCTTGCATGATGAAGCCTTTATTACCTTAAAATGTAGCTTTTACTGTATCTACGTACACAGCGGGTCCCCATACATGGAATCCACCATTTTGTTTCTACAGTAGCCTTAAACGGACAAACGGCTCTACAGAGTGCCTTTCGTAAATACGTAAACTCCTTCGGCAAAGAAGTGAAAAACGTGACAACATCTTCGTCATGTGTCAGCCACAGTACTGAAACGGAGGGGTGGAGTGAGCCGTTAGTTGCAATGCACAACCTCACCACTAGACTCCGCAAAATGTGTTACTCCGGACCTTTAAAATCATGTTTTTGGCATGCGAGTCTTGTACCTGGAGTTCCAGTCGTTGAGTTTGTGGGGTGGTAATCTCCCGTAACCCTGCGAGAAGTTGGAGGACAGAACCGGACTGACGCAGGAGAAGAACAGCTGAAAGCTCACGAAGCTGCCGGTCACCACATACACCTCTCTCATATCCATCTCTCCCCTGCGACAAACACAAAAACACACCTGTCAAATCCATCTCCCACCTGCCGAACAGACAGATTCATTGAACGGTGACTCTGTGTGAACTGATTCAGTGAAAAGATTCTCAAAACTGATTCACAAATTAAAAAACGTCATTGATTCTCCCGAACTCACATACGCCTTTTTCCGAGAGCTGCTACACTGTTACGTCTTTCTGAATGACAATAAACACTGTCTCAACCTTTCATTTTTCATGCGATACATAAATTTCAAAGCAACAACAAACACTTTAAATGCTTTACTGTTTTGAAGGATTACGGCAAGCATGCCCTTCTTTGTACTTCTATAACAAAGTCTGAAATGTATTGCAAAACTACTCTCGATCAGGGCCTAACACACAAACAATGGGATATACAGCACTAATCCCACAAACAATGCAATCAAGCACAAACCGCTCCTTCATGGACAAAGGTTTCAGATTAATAATTAAAGCGAGCACTGACAGTCAAGAAAGCAAAACATTGATTAAAGAGAAGCAGATCGGGTCATGTGCACACTTATCTGTGCAATGTCATTATTTCATCTCGTAACACAATATTTTAACATGTGATCTATTCTCAGATGTGTTGTAGAGGGCTGATATGGACCATATTACACAAACTGAACGCTGTGCAAGCATCTGGATCTGTGTTTGCTTTAAGAAACACTGCAGAGAAATGTGGGAACCTCTCTACAACACGTAACTAACCTCTACACAACCACAGACCGCCAACACGGGCCGCAACACTGGGGGAAATGTTTGAATGAATCCAAATCTGTATTTTAAGCATACTTGCATCCAATAAATCATATTTGACCGCCTGAGACTCACAACAATGTGTTGGCTGGCCAATTTATCACTCCACCATGACACAGGGATTAAAATAGCAAACCGTATGAATGACTCCAATGACAGTCAGTGCAACCTGAATACATACAAAAACAACAAGACTGAGCTTTTATTGTTGATGGGAACCAATAAAAGCATGAAATCCTTCTGAAAAATACCACAAACGCTGCGTTTAAGGAATTATTTCGTTTAATAGTAATGGTTCACAGTAATAATGTAACAATGAACGATTTCTAAACTCAACAACCTTCAAGAAAAGAAATGGTTTGCATGACAATGTTCACAAAGTCGCGGAACAATAACAGTACGACGGGCGCATGCGCAGTGCGTAAAGACGTGGTTACATTCTGCACACGTATCCAGCCGAACCAGGGCTTTAGCAACTCTGCCGCAACGCGTTGAAGTTTCTCTATTCATCACTAACAATGGTGGAGTCGTGCCACGTAAATAACAAAGCACGCGGCAGGTGCGACGCAACGCACGCACACTTGCGCGCCGCGAACGAAACCAGCGGGTTATTTTACCTGATAAGTGTCGCATGGGTGTGAGTAAACGCGTCTGGATCCCGTCGTCTTCTTTATTCTCAATGGAAACCGTTGTAGCTCGATGGCGACGGCTAGCGAGCGGCTCGTCCACGCGTCGGCTTTAAAAGCGCGCGTCCTCCGTGGAGCGCTCGCGGAAAGACCAAAGCTCCGACAGCGAGGGCATTTCACACCTTCACAAACGCGCACGGATATCGCGGACGTCCGCGCTGCTTCGATCTAAACTCCTCATTTCTCCGCCGCGTATTGACAGATTACGTCCGGTGTTGACGTCAGCACATGTCCCCGCCGACTCTCCTCCCCCGCCCACGCCTCTTTATCAGACCACGCCCACTAAATCTGTCGACGCCGGATGTTTGCCATCATTTTATAGCTGAGAAAATTGCAGTATTTTTGAATTTTATTTTGCGAGTCCATTTGTGAGCAAACATTAAAAAAACGTATGTAAAGTATAAACGTATAAAAGCTATACCTAATATACATTTTAAACATTTGACATTGTTTTATGTTTGCACGTGGCATTCACAACCGATCAATACAATTCAAATGCAAGGGATTATGTGCCCTCATGTATTAAATGCACAAATAAACAAGATGAGCCGGTAGGGCCTGCAAGAGTGCATGACCGCAAGAGATTTCGGTATGCTGACAGGGTCAAGTGTTGTGCAACACTGACCTCCGGCTCGTAAAAAAACACTCATGTTTTGTAATGATGATTTAAATCTAGAAAGGAAATGCAGTTGTTTACAAACGACAAATGATATTCTCTTACCCAACTATTAACCATAATATTTAGAAACTTAATCCCTGCTAATAATAAACAGAACATTGCTCTGGCCCTAAATAAACAACAACAACCACTCTGCACTAGATATATATGACTGATATTACATGACCCGAGACTATTAAAGGGTCAGTTCAAACAAGAAGGAAAATTCTGTCATGGAAATGTACTCACCCTCTAGTTGTTCCAAGCCTGTATATATTTCTTGGTTTGGTTAAACACAAAAGAAGATATTTGGAAGAATGTTAGCAGCTGAGCTTTCCGGGGCAGCATTGACTATCATAGTTAATTATATATAGTATTCAATGCTGTATAGGCCCGTCTTTTGAATAAAACTGAATTCTAAATACAATAAATTCTGGATATTTGTTTAATTTCTGTAAAACACCTTTCATAAATGTGGATGTTGGTACATTACTAGTTGAACAGGACTATGTCAGACATGCCGAAGAAGCATAACATTTTGAAGAAGCTCATCATCTTATTTCTTTTTTTAATACAAAGAGTTTGCAAAACTGTACAAATGTCTTTTTTTGTGTATGAATGTTGGAGAAAAGAGCTGAGGGCTTAAGGGTTAAATTTAAAGGTGATGTGTGTTATTTCTTGATGTTAAAATACTTCCACGAAGGACAGAGCTTGCCGGTCTGGTGCTGGGAGGCGACTGCTAGGTTGAAAGATCAAGTTAGTTTACACAAGTGTCTAAAAAAAATAATAAAAAAAATGAAATGAACTTGGAAAACACCATGTTTTTAAGAAAATCCACTCAAAGCACATTTAAAAAAAACACAAATCAAGACTGGAGGCAAGAAAAAGAACAGGCGGTGCTCAATAAAACGGTTTTAAGCACAAATACATTGCATGAACACACATTTCATCTGTGGATATTTGTAGACTAAAAATGGCCTTAAAAGTAAAAAATAAATATATTACAGTCATGAAACAAGAGCTGCCTGGGACACCTACTGTCAGTTGCTGTGTACATGATTCACATCAGACCAAACGGACACATTTTAAAAATAAGAAACGTATTTTAAGAAAGTAAATAACTTATAAAGTATAAAATTCCGTATTGTTGTATTGCAAAGCGTTCGTCACTATACACAACAGCTGGGAGGATAAATTACAAGGTCTTTTCATAACATCATTCATATAAAACGACACTTCACACGCTTCATAAAGCATGGTGACACAATGTGAAAAAGTTCCTCTCTATACAAGACAAAATTAAATGCATTTTGGAAAAGTGCAAATAGACACCGATACAAATGTTACACGTTGTGGCATTCTCGTTCTGCTTGCTGACAAACAAATCCACCTGTAATGTCAGACTGAAACCTTTCATTTATACTGGGTGAACAGGTTTTGTTGGTCAACTGAAAAACGAGGAAATGCAGTGAAGAGGTGTTCATTCTGCAAAGGTGTCCGTCTGTGAGAATTGGATTTTTTGTACACATGAGGCTTAGGAATGTCACGCATCCCTTGCGTGTGAGTAAACATCAACGAAAAAGCAACAACATCACACTCTTATCACTGTGCATCACATCTGACCGCCGGAGAAATCACAGCACATACCACACATTTAGTATTACAAAGGTTGAGTCTTTCGCACGTGTTCTTTTCTTTCCAAAGCGTCCACCGTTACGCAATCTGGATTCAAGAACGGCTGCAACGTTAGAGATCTTTAGCCAAAAGAGCTCTGTGACGTCAACATGAGATTGTCTTCTTCAGCTCTTCACAGGGAAAACGACAAACCGATTGACAAATCTACCACGAAAGCCAAAAGATGTGATAAAAACTCAATAAAAACAAAGACATGCCATTTAAAAAATAAAAGAATAAGAACGTTCCCACACTGAAATGCAAATGGCAGTCTATTTATTGTTCTGCATTTCGAGCTGTGCAAGAAGTCATTCGATTCCCCTTGAAATAGGACGGGTTGGTATTGAGAGGCCGCTAAAGGTGCACATCCTCCACTCACTGTCCCACTTCCTCAGGCCGAAGTGAGATTTTTGGCTTTAGAGGATTTGAGATCCTCAAGCACGCTTTCTAGAAGTGACTCTGTTTGTTTGAGCGGTTTATGGAGGCCCTATCTGCGGCATGGAGGATTATGGAGATGGAGGTTGGAGGGGGTGGAAATCTAGACCTGCGTCGAGTAGGACCGGTGCAGGGTGGCGACGCGTCCTGCAGAGTGGGCGGCGCAGTGGCGCGCGTGCTGGGACGGCTGGTCTAGACTTCGCTGGATATGCAGCGAGACGGTATGAGGACATCGGGGGGGACGGGGAACCGATAAGGCTGATGGTCATGTGATCTCAGTGAATGAAGATCCCCTTGGAGTCTGTAAGGGGCGAGAGAGAGGGTGTAAGGGAAGAGAGAGAGAGAGAATGAGAAATCAAGAAGAGAGGCGAAAAACGAGTGATGAGGTTCGGCTAGAGGAGGGATTTTCAACCCCGTTCCTGGAGGAACCTCAAATGTTTTGGAGGTTTTTGTAGTTGATTCAATTTAATTTTATAGCATTTGTTACAATGTTGCATTGTTGGAGGCAGATTTACAGTAAATACATATTAGCACCGATAGTAGTGACAAAAATTAGGGGTGTCACAATAACCCGTTTTCGCCCCACAATATAAACCACACAATATCGATATTGTGTTAATACTGCACACAAAATGTGATTCATTGGCCAAAAAAATACACAAAATAAACTAAATGTAAAATAAATATAAGTGATATCGCTATTTATTTACAGAATAGATTCTGCAATAAAATTTCATTCGTGGATTTTTTTGGCCACAATAATCATGTTGTGAATATTTTATAGCTCGTGACATTATAATATTTTTATATAATATTTATATTAACTATACATCTATATTTATAATAATATATGTGATTTGACTGATAGCAATATCTTTTTACATTTCAAAAGATTTAAAGCAATAATATCGTATTCGTGAATTATTTTGGCCATGATAACTGTGTTGTGGAAATCAGATAACCTGGCAGCCCTCCAGAATATTTTGAAATATATATAAATCATGCTGATATGGCGAATTTTTTCACTAAGTTGCACATTGACGATACTAACTGCAAATAATTGTCTGTAGGTTTGTAATGGGACCGTTATATTCATAATGCGATAAAGCATGTAAGTGTATCGGATTCTTCATAAGAAATACGTCAACAAAACTGTCAAAAATAGTTGTCTGTCATTGTAATCGGGTTCAAAAAAGAAATATGACTGAATGGAAAACAGCTACATCAATTTGAAAACATTTAATGATATTAATGAGCGTTAGAAATCTTTCATCCCAATATCATCTGTGAATAGACATCCAAATTGTAAACTACAAATTGTAAAGTACGTATCCCTCAAGGAAACGGGTGTCAAATAAACTTTTAAGACTGAGAGAAAAGGATGACTGAATGACGATGGTGACCGAGGGAGAAAAATAGACAAAGCATCCTAAAACGTGAGGAAGGTGAAGGTGGCCTTCAATGGAAACTCACAGTTTTTCGTCAGATTGGCTTGACACGGTACTGATTCATCTAAAAACAGTGACAGGCCTTTCATCTCTGAAGTTCTGAATCCATTTGACTTTTGTTATAAAGATGTTTGATTCTCAAAGCTGCGTCATTGAGGAATTGAGTAGCAATAGTAGCAGCAGTCAAGAGTTTTTGGCTCTAAACATTTTTATACCGTTTCTCGCATTTATCATAAAAGAAACAGATTGAACTGATGGACACGTCTCTTCAGATCCGAAGGACCTTCCGAAGGTTTGAAGGGTCGGTGTTTGGGTTGTGCTGGGACAGACCGTGCTAGTGAGGGGAGAGGAGGGGGTGGGTGGGTCTCGGGAGTCACATTAGGGTCCACTGGGTCAAAATCAGACGGACAGGGGGGCGTAATCCATCGCCCTCATGTGTGAAGCCCTCCCACTAACCCGCTCCCTCCCCTTACCTGAGTGCCACTTAACTTTTCTAGTGGACTCTCGACGCAGGGCAGCGCCACCATGGGCACGCCCAGCACGGATTCGGGGCGCTGGGGTCGCACCGGCGGGGCTGGAGGTTTCGTCTGCTGGAAGTTGTTAATCACGCACGTCACCTAAATGACAAATGAGAGAATGAAGAATTTGCACCCGTAAGGAAGAAAAATCAAAGATGAGACCTCTTTAAAAACGTAATAATATGGAGAGCAAAGGGCAACTTTTGCCGAAGTCTGATCTGTGTCTCAGAAGAGATCTCATTAATGTCTCAAACTATGCTCAGATTCTCAGATTTTTCAAGTTGAAAGTTGATAAATCATCAAATCTTCTGATCTTAGTCCAGACTTCTCATGTATGCCAATTCAGTAATGTGGTATGCGACAGTCTTAACTAGTTCTAATTCTAATCTCACCAGGAAGACAGCAATGGCTCCGCCGGTGAAATATCCAGCCACGACGTCGGCCCAGTGGTTGCGGTATTCGGCCACTCGCACCACGCCCACCAACATGGCCAGACACAACATGGTCAGACTGAGCGTGGGTTTGGTCAAACGTGTCCCTTTAGTTTTGAAAACCAATGTCACATACATCTGCAAACAAACACAGTGAGACAGCGCAGAAGAATCAGGCCTTGAGAATGTTTATCTCATATTTAATATTGGAGAACAGAGTCAACAATCGGCTGTTTTAAGTATTTTTAAAAAATTTGGACAAATCCAAATTAACCAAAATACATCGGTTAAAACAACTTGTTCAATTTTAGTACCATTTAAGGTTCCATGTAAGTATAAAATGACATAAATAAATATTTGTTTCTATAATATATCAGCACAAACTTTACAAAACACTTGTATTTATCAATAAATGGCTTTAGGTTGCAAATAAAGCTTAACATGTCCAAGGGAGCGTGCAAAACCATCCCAGGCTCATGTACTCACAACGGTGTAAACTGCAGAATAAACACTGATGGCTGCATCTTTAGAGGGGAAAGATTTGCGTGCGGAAACTACGATGAGTGGGTTTCCCGTGCAGGCTTTTTGCCCGGTGATGTACTGGAGGTTGGAATGGCAGCCCAGTGAGGTGTAGTTAGGTCTGCAAGCCGACAGGAAGTGAGGGGTCTGATTTCCTGTCACCACCTGTCCGGCATTGGCAAAGATGGTGGTGGTAAACAGGCCGAAGGTATAGACACCTGAGTGACAGTACAGACGTTAAAGGAAAAAATATAAGTGTGAAAATTGGTCATTATGTTGGTTAACATAAAGACCATAACATAATTGAATTTTTGGGAATTGAGAATACATGTAAGCTATATTGTAAACTCGGGAAGACATATATATATATTTCTAATCAATTTATTTCAAATTTAGTTCTACGAAAAAATACACAGAAAATCTTTTTCCCCCCATAAAATTACGTGTTTTTCAGTTTTTCTTTTAAGTTTGCAGTCTTTTTCTTTAATAAGGCCGTATTTTAAAAGAAGCCTGTAACAAAATCATGTTAAAAAACTATTTTAAAATAATTTTTTTTAGACAGTATACATGAATAATCTATGACAAAATAACAGTACAATTATTTAGAATTACATATTTAAAGCAAGTCAACAGAATTTTTTTTTAAATGATAAAAATATATAAATTAAATAGTGATCTGTTGGAGCACATGAAATATAAAATAAAAAAGTTCAATCTTTTTTATTCAGCCATTACACAGCCAGTATTTCATTTCATTTCTTTCACACCCTCTCACTTGTCACATTTGATCATTTTACTCTAAAATATATACTTTAGATTTAAATAATATTTTTTTCTCACACTTTACTCTTTGCTTTTTTCATATTCCACATCATTTTTCACTTTTACATTAAATTGTATTCTTTTTTATTACAATCTTGAATTGTTTTCCAAATTTTTGGTGTCGCACAATGGGACACTGGGCAGTTTATTTTCCAACTACCCATGTGTTGAAGTGATACTGTAAGTACCTAAGAAGCGTATGATGCGTCTCAGCAGCGGGCTGAAGTAACAGCAGTCTGCTGTGACTATGGTCTTCTCCTGCGTGACCTCTGACCTCATGAAAAACACCATCACCTCTCCAGCCAGAATCTGCCGAAACAAATAACACAAATAACAAACACTGGCCAGGAGAAGTTATGCTTTCACCTGCCAAAACATCCTACACTTTTTGCTTTGGAAACGACAAACCGCGTTCAAAGATGTTTGGCACTATTTGGTGAATACAAAGAGTTGGTTAAGCATTTGAATCACGTGCAACTAATAATCGCTTCTTTTTAATAAACATACCAGCACCAGAAATTAATTCATCACTCTAAAATTGGATTCAACTATGTAAGTAATGGTAAAAAATTCAGAATGCATTACATTCAGGTTTGCGAATGATAACCCAACCTTAAAAACAAATCACAGATAAGATATTTTTTAATTATTTACTCTGGACGTAACTGAGATATAATGGCGAGTGTCTCAGATATTTCTCCTGAGAAAAAGAATCGGAAATCTCACAAATGTCTTCATTCGCGTTTTCAAAAGATATCTCAATAATGTCACAAACTGAGCTCAGATCTGTCAATTTTGCGATCAAATGTCAATATTATTAAAAATCTCAATATAAACCCAAACGTTTCTTATCAAATTGATCCATATCCATGCAATAAAATGAAAGAAACAAGACACTTCAAAGTTATTAAAACAAAAATAAAATACAAATAAACCTCCTAAATTTCTTGAATAGTAGGTATTTTGTCTTTATACAATTTGTTGCCGTGTAATTTTTCCCCACTCAACATTCAGTATAAAATCTGAACTAAGAGAAGTGAAAAACCTCAGATATGAACATCTGATGCACTCGGTTTATAGGCCCAACACAGATCTGAAGATACAACGAACACTCACGTCACGTTCACAAGCTTCAACACAGACTGACAGAGAGCGACGTCACAGATGAGACATGAGGGACAGGAACACGGCGTTCATCTCGCACATTTCCAAGATTAGCACCTGACCGCTGACACAGACTGACAGATCGTGACATCAGTGATGCGTGATCAACACACAGAGCCACTCATGAACCGTGTGTGTGATGCATTGGATTGTGAATGTGCATCTACTGTACAGCGTGTGTATCGCAGTTCCAGTGTGAATGATGCATCAGTGAATGTGATTTGCTTTGAGCTTTACAGTCAGAGGTGGTTCTCTATTATATGAAGCAGAAATCCATCTGCAAACAGCAATAACCACTTTCAGGTGAGAGCAGGACAGGGTCACATTACTTCCCATAATGGTGCATCATACATTTTTAACGGCATACTAATAAAACCAAATGGACGTTTTTGTTTATATTATTCATGTATTGTTGCATTTTATTATTTAGGATCATATCAATCCAAATACACATAGAAACACATGACACCTTTCATCTCAACAGTAAAGTGATACTGAGAGTGATGAAACACTATGAAACACTTCAGGTCTGATAATCCGACGTTCTCTCTTTTCATCTCTGTTATTGTGATGTAAAGCTGATCATAAACAGACTATTTCCTAAAGCTACACGTGGGCATTGATGCCACGCAGAGAGCCTCACAGTTCAGACATATGTCGAGATTTCAGGGCGTTCACGCCCTCAGGCTGGCAGTGCCATCTGCCGTACTATCCCAGGTGGCATCCCTGTGCACATACTCCAGTTCTCCCTCTGGGCACTGAAAATGTGAAGTATAGTCTGCGATACAATTTACACCATCAAATTAAATCTTTAATTTGATATTTTTTAATTAATGATATTTACCCTGAAACATCAAGCAGCTAATTATTTTGGTGTTTTAAAATGAAATGCACCGAAGAATGGTGACCTGTTGATGTCCATCCTGAAATACACATCTTTAGCAGAAAGGCTTGTGCATTTTGTTTTCATTTATTTTTATATTTTTATTTAAATGTATTGTTAAAAAGGTTAACGGTAATGTATCGTAAAAAAAGTTAACGGTAATCAGAGAGCTTACATATGAGTTACATAAAGCCTAAAGCATCAGAATCAGGATCTATATCGGCCGATCACGTCGGACAAGAAATCAGTAGGCCTACTCTGTATTGGTTGTAAAAATCCGGATCGGAGCATCCCTAGAAGGTACCCTAAAAAGTTTGTAGTATGTTTAGGTACAAAAATATATATGTACTCTCTCGATGCAAACGTGGACTTTCTGCCAGTTTTTTAGGAGAGTGTATGAAACGCCTGCAGTATTAATAGCAAATGTACAAAATGATTGGTTGGTTTATCTGTTGTGCATTTAGCGAACAACATAACAGTAGAAAAAAATGATTTGATTCCCCTTATCTGCCACATTTTGGTAATTTTCTTCACTGGTAGCTTTAACACATACACTCTAAATAATAAAGGTGCTTAAAAGGTTCAGCGATAGAAGAACCATTATTGGTTCCACAAAGAACCCTTCCGACGAACAGCCTTTTTACTTTTTACTTATCAAAATAAAAAAATTCACCACAAAGAAAACTTTGTAAAACAGAAAGGTTCATCGGATGTTCTTTATGGAACCATTCAGACAGAAAAGGTTCTTCTATGGCATCGTTAAGCACCTTTATTTTTAAGAAGCATAGCCCCATGCACATCTCTTGTTAAGCTCAGGGGTGTTTTTATTCTGGGGGATTTGGGTAACCGTGTCACTCAGTCTCTGAAAGAACGTTGGCGGACAAAACCACCAAAAAATTCACTTTTTCTACATTGACCCTGTCAGTCAATCTCTGAATCTTTGTTCGTGGGTTCATTCGACTCTGCCTGGCATGATGTCTTGTACTTTTAAAAATGTATCCATTTCCCATTCATTCATTGCTTTCTCATGTTGACTCTCATGTTGTTTTCACTCAGACCCATTGTCGTCCACACACACTCACACACACACACACACACACGTTGGACGCAATGGTTTTTATACTGTAAAAACTGTATCATTTTCCTTACCCCTAAACTTAACAAGAACACAAAACTTTCTGCTCTTTTAGATTTTCAAAAAAGTTAATTCTGTAAGATTTATAAGCTTGTTTCCTCATGGGGACATTTTTTGGTCTAACTTTAGGATTTTTGGATATTGCCATCTTTAAGAGGAGAATTTTTCTCCATACCGTAGGGTTTACCCTTCCCACACACACGCACACACACACACAAACACACACAGGATTCGCAGCATACACTCACCCAAACATACACACATACACCACATGCGTGTGTGGCAGGAGTCAGGAAAGGAAGGAGACAGATCCATGTGGTCCCACAATCTGTTCCCTCATGCTCGCAATGTGAGAGACTTGTGTTTCTTAACATCTATCATGTTTTGCTTGAAAATCCTTTCGGGGGGGAATAAAAATGGACACAAAAGTAAACTGCCGATAGTGCTATAGACCGAAAATTTGCTGGAGAAAGAGGGTGAAGAAAAGACATTTTGAGCCCATTAATTTTTTGCCACCGTATTTTGATTCCAAAAAAGCGTATTTTTCACCATTTTCTCTTTTCTTAAACTTGGATGTATTTTTCCTTTATTATATTTAACCATTATATTACATATTCATTTAAATTCAGCAGAAGCAACGTTTCTATGTGTAAATAGTGTTGTTTATAAAAATTAGATTTTTCTCCCAAAATGATCATCAGCATTGGAGAGATGCTAACATTCATCATTTTCCATAGGCCAACAATTTGATTTAAGCACTCCCCCACCCTCTCATTCTTTCGCTCAGATTGTCCAAAACCTACATCAGCACATACATCCTCACACTGAAGGATGATTCATTCACACTAAAGTTCATTCTCTCTCCACCCACGAGCACACAGCAGCCGAGACCAACCGAAAGACAAGACAGCTTCATTCTACCAGCTACTCACCGTTAATGTAGGCACAGCGGCGACCAGAGAGTACACCAGCACCGGGGGCACGTTACTGGTCTCATCCGGTCCGGGATAGGGTTTAGAGAACGCCTTGTCGAAGCAGAAGAAGCCCTGGACGTGCACGGGGAACGTGTCGGTGTACTCGAAGTAGTACGCCAGGAGTACGGTGCCTGCCATGATCACCAGCTGAAAATAGAACATGTTCCACGGTTTACAAGAGGATGAAGACACGCCGTCGCAGCGATCACGCCACACGACGGAGGAGTCGTGAGATTGAAAGAGTTACATGCTGTTCTTTCAGAGCATCAGACGGTGAGAGATGAGAGGGAGAGAGAGAGAGAGAGAGAGAGAGGGGAGGAAAGAGGCACCGTGGAACAGCGGGGGGACAGTGTGAATTTGAGCCTACCCAGCTACAAATGAGCTCAACAGTGTATGTGCGGGTACACGTAGGTGTCATTTTGGATGTGTGTGAAACACGTTGAGGTGCAGGCTAGGGTGTGAACGCGCTCATTAGCGAGTTTTTGTGCGTCTTCATTCAAGCCGTTTCTCAAGTCATGCTTCTCTGTAAACCTTTGAAGTACAAACACAACATGTTACAGCTCAGCTGTGAAGAGCTACTGGTTTACTGTAGCCCCAAAAATGACCTGGACAGTTGTGATACGCTTAAAATGTATGAATGTATGACATCGCCTTATCCCAAGTCTTTGTGTGCTCCTTGGGGTCGAACCCACAATCTTTGTGTTGCTGATGCAATGCTCTACTGTCCTGATCCTGACTCTTCTTGTCTTGATATTTTAGCCTTGTGGCAGGGTCATGACAGCCCCATGTGTTTTGTGTGGAAACGCATGGTTATTATTTGTTTATGATGGCCATACGTTCTCCAGTCTTGTCGCTTGGCCCCGCCCCCTCGTGTCTTCATTTAGCTTCCCGCCAGTGTTTGATTCCCCACACCTGCCGAGTGTAATTATCCCTTGTTAGTTTCCCTATTTAATGCCCTTGTGTTTGCTGTCCTGTGCTGTTTAGGTTTGGTTCATTGCATGCGATTAGATGTTCTTATCTTATGTCCTGGTTCCTGAATTTCTAGTTTTGTCGAGTGTTCGTTTAGTTAAGCCTGTCCTTCTTGTTTTTGCCCCCTCGTGGGAAGTCTTTGTTTTGAAATTCTTTGTTTTATTATCATTTGGGTTTTTATGTTTTTGTTAATAAAGTATCTGAGTTTTTTCATACAGCTGCCTGCACTTGGGTTCTCTCTCCTTGACTTTGTGGCACAACCCTGACAGAAGGAGCGATAACAGCCGGCTGCTTATACACTATCACGCTTATTACACGGCTACTTGCCACATGAGAAAAAATAGACATGAAATGACTATTTGAAGTATTTTTACCGAATGCAGACCATCCGTGAGGAAAAAACATTTACTTTCGGTTTTAATGTAAGAAACGATGTTCAAATGTCATGAACGGGCGATATGGTTTAATCATTTCTAAATATGAAATATATGTTATTAATAAACATATTTATATTTAATTTGTTAAAAAAACTGTCAAAATGCTGCATTTGGGTTACCGTGTGTTATTAGTTTTGAGCGGTTGTTATCTGGGAATAACGTACTTGCAAATGTTGCGATCTATCAGAATCAAGCATTCCAACAAGCCGTGTAACAATATCTGTTAGACACCAAGTGTCATTGACAAGTCATTGCCAAACAGCACAAGTGTTCCCAGAAATCATTAGTTTTCCGATTCCACTTGGTTTAATCATCCGTTTGTAAATACAGTTGCTTTCACGCAACTTGAATTTGAGTGTGCAAACACACAGTAGGCCATTGTACTCTATATGAACAAACACACAACCAATTTCTTTCCCCAGAAAAGTAAAACACTTCCCAAAAACTTGGAAAACAAACTTGGTGTTGGCTTTTAAAAAAGATTCACTTTGATTATTTTCCGAAATCCGCCGACCCACACAAACACCCACACACACCCACCTTCCCACACACAACCCTTACACCAGACCAATGCTTTCCTCATCTCTTAGACAAATTGATGTTTTTATATATATAAATAATATATTTGTCACTGTGAATAACTAATGGGGTTAAAATATTCAGCATAATAGCTTTCCTTGATAGATTACTGTATAACATTAATATCACCAAAACAAAAATAACTCAATAACATATATAAGTGAGTACTACTGTACTAGTGCAGTAGTGACAGTAGTCCACCAGGGGGCACTCGGGAGCTGAAGCTGGTCAATCAGATTGCTAATGTTTACTACAAAAATGTGCTTTTACATGGTCATGTCTAGGAAAACTAGTTATTAAGTGATGGCAGCCATCATTTTCTCCTGGCGTAAGATTTAAAGGGTTTTTCTATATTAAACAAGTCTAGAACCACAATATAAAGGTGGACTATTTTGCGCACTAATAAACGTCCAAGGAACTATCAAGCATCCCTTGACAAGCATTCCAAAACACATACACAACCTTAAATCAACAAAATCTTATGTCATCTGTAATTCCTTGGTTAGAAATACTCCAAATGTGTATATAGCACACAGCACGCTGGAACATGCTTGGCAAGACTGTGTAAATGATCAGTCAGTCCACGGTGTCAGAATCACTCTGAGGGTCTGTGTTCACTCAAAGAGCTGTAATGAGTGGGAGCGGGGGGAGACAATTCCATATGGCAATGTGTTTTTTCAAGGCAAGACTACATCAAATAATAATCATTCTGTTCTAAAGAACTGAGATCATAAAATGTCAGCTCAGAGTTCTTAAAACGTCAAATCGGTCTAATAAAAAAGAGTCTGGAGACTAAACCTGCTCTATGGAACTCAAATAAAGTGCCTGTGAATATCTGAGCAAAGGCTTGCATGTAATTAAGCCATGTGAAGAGTGCTATAGAAATCAATCGGAACTGAACTAAATGCATTTATATGGACATTTAAAGGGACAGTCCGTAGAAAAAAAATCTCTCATCATTTAATCAGTCAATGTCATTCCAAACCTAAATGAGTTTCTTTCTTCTGCAGAACACAAAAGAACATATTTTAAAGAACGCTGGTAGCCAAATTACATTAAACCTTGCTGACCTCCATTGTATGGACACAAGACCACCGAGACATTTCTCAAAAGATCTTCTTTTGTGCTCCACAGAAGACTAAGGCTGTGTCCGAATCTGCCCACTTTACCCACACTCACTATTCCCTACATTAGTTCACTAATAAAGTCCACTTTAAGGTAGGGGTGAAAACGAGTGAGTAAATTCGGACACTGGAAATGCTGCGAGCGCCATCTGCTGCCAAGACGCGGAAATTCATTCAGCGCGAGCATCGCGATAAAAGGCTAGTAGCTAGCCATGAGTGTACATCGGTTGTACACTTGTTATTATGATGCATCATGGGATTGAATGAGTACACTCAATAATGTCCACTATGAATTTGGACACCACTAAAAATGGATGTCCCCTCAAATAGTGCACAATATTAGGGTATAGGGGGCTTTTTCGGACACATCCATAGTCATACAGGTTTTGAAGGACATGAGGGTAAATCAACTTTAAGTCACAAATAGAAACATCTAAATGTCATTTCAATCCTTTCTCAGTCCGCATTTTTTGTTGATAAATTGTTTTATGATTCACACAAAGTAAATGTATCCGCAATGAGTCAATGGGTTGCTTTTTTGTGGTTCACACAAGAAACAAGATTAGACAAATAAAACAAGAGCCCTGCCGTATTGAGGGCAGCATCACAGAAAGCACAGCTGACAGCAGATAGCTCAGAGGACACGCTTTATTACGTTCAGAGAAGGACACGATTCTCCAGCCTCTCAAATGTCTCCTGACAGATGCGCTGTAGTTCAGGCTGCGCAGAACTTGGTGACCCGGATATTTAGTTCAAAGCCTCTGATACAGAAATCTGATATACTGTACGGCCATATAGACAATCAAACCTGTGTGACTTTCTTTCTTCTGCAGAAAACAAAATAAGATGTTTGAAGAACGTTGGTAACCAAACAACACTGAACCGTAGTGATTTCCACTGTATTGACACAAAACCGCTGAGACGTTTCTCAAAATATCTTCTTTTGTATTCCAGGGAAGAAAGACTCATAATGAAATCAGGCTGATCTACAGCTGTCTTATTTTTAGAGCTCGTCCTGTTGAACAGTGTGTGTGATGCTGGCAGACGCTGAAGGTTGTCTGGAGGTTTGAGTGACAGCTCTTGTTATATTCATAGCTCATTAAGGGCTTTTATTCGTCTGATGAGCAGAACTGAACAGCATCGGAGTGCTTCATACTGAGCGAGGATGATGGATGGAGTTAAGAGTTTGAACTCCCATCTTTTTGTTTTGTGCTATTTTGCATCAATGCATAATGTTCTTGCATCTCAATCAGCAGTTTAGACGTCTGTGTGCTAAAAATCACACCATCGGTCTGTTCTGTGTGTCTTCCTGAATGCGTGTGGATAAATAACAGTATTGGACTGCTGAGATGTTGTTCTATTTAAATTAAGATAATTTAGGACCCTGCCATGTTGTGCTTGACTTAATTTCACTGTTCTCCCGTTCACCCGTGGAGAGCTACAGTACTCCTCCAGATTCCCCACTGAGTCACTTTCATCCTCCTACAAGACAAACCCTTCAACTCCCACGATGCTCGGCAGTGAGTGTTTCAAACTCTTAAGAGAAAAAATCCTTTCATTTCTTGAACCTCTCTGTCTTTTGGCGATCTCTATGCAGCACTACTATCAAAAGAACTAGAGAAACTGTCCACAATTGGATTTACTAAGAGTCCTTCTGCTGCCAAAACTCAATTGACCGTGAGAAAGATAAAGATATGGCTCTTTTTGCCGTGTATCTACATTCAGTCTTTAGATCTCACTTAATCGCAGAAGAATGGCTTTTACTCTGCTGTCATGTGCTTGAAACGAATATTCAAAGAAAAATGTGCAAGCACACACACACATGTCTGATTTAATATCTCCGTGGGGACATTCCATAGGTGTTATGATTTTATACTGTACAAACTGTACATTATATCCCTTACTCCTAAACCTAAAGATCATAGAAAACTTTTTGCATTTTTTGATTTTTTTTTTTATATTGTTCTGCAAGACTTATAAGCCTTTTTGCCCATGGAGATCTCAATTTTGGTCCCCACCGTGACACGAGTCCCCATGTGTTGGTGTGCATTCAGGTTTATGTCCCCAACGGGATATAAAAACAAGGCCACACACACACACATTTTCAGATCTATCTAACTTTCTCATAATAAATGGAATACATTCAATTATTAATTTAAATTAATACATTCAATTAATTCTAATAAAATACATATTAGAATTAATATGTATTAATATGTATTTTGATATCTTGATATGAACACCCTGCTCATATCAAGAGCAGGGTGTATGAGGTGATGTCCTGTAGGCTACACTATAACCCTTCTGTTGTTTAAACTTGGCGAATTGATATGACATTGTAATGCGGTCAGCAGACATGGAACACCTTCATAGGTGTGCATTTAACTTAAAGTTAAAACGTTTGTCAGCAAATCAGATTGCGGCATTCAACAGCCCCGTGGTATTATAAAATATATTCTATTCTACACAATTAAATATGATAAAACATTAATGAAGCCCATACAAAACAGAGAAACATGCGCGCTCTAATGAATCTCAGGGGAGGTACAAAGCTAAAAAAATTCAGCCCCACAGACAAAATAAAACAACTTCTGTTTTAAATAAAACAGTCACCAGGCTTCTCTCCAGCCACCCCACCACCTGTCCCCTTGACCCTATCCTCTCCGATCTCCTTCAGGCCATATCCAGCACGCTCACACCTGCACTCACACACATTATCAACACCTCCCTGCTCACCGGCACATTTCCATCCACATTCAAACAGGCCCAGGTCACGCCCCTACTGAAAATAAACAACATTGGACCCTTCTACTCCCGACAGTTACAGACCTGTCTCTCTCCTCCCATTTATAGCAAAAACACTTGAAAGGGCAGCTTTCAACCAGTTGTCTTCCTACCTATTCCAGAATAAACTACTGGATGACAAGCAGTCTGGCTTTAAAACAAACCACTCCACTGAGACTGCACTGCTATCGGTCACAGAAGCACTGCGGCTAGCCAAGGCGGAATCTAAATCCTCGGTCCTGATTCTGCTAGACCAATCAGCAGTGTTCAACACTAACAATCACAAGATACTGCTAGCAACCCTGTCATCGCTAGGAATCTCAGGCTCTCCTCTCCACTGGTTCAAATCCTACCTCTCCGACAGATCCTTCAGGGTTGTCATGGAGGGGCTCGCTGTCCACTGCTCACCACATGATCATTGGGGTCCCTCAGGGGTCGGTGCTTGGACCGCTGCATTTTTCGATCTACACGACATCCTTGGGACCCATCATACAGGCACATGGCTTCTCATATCACTGTTATGCCGACGACACCCAGATCTACATCTCAATTCACCCAGACAATACCACTGTAGCAGCTCGCATTAAAGCCTTCCTTGAGGACATCTCAGCTTGGATGAAAGGGCATCACCTCCAGCTGAACCCTGCCAAGACAGAACTACTCGTGTTTCCGGCACACCCTACGGTCCAACACGATCTCAACATCCAACTTGGCAATACCACAATCACCCATTCCAAAATAGCCAGGAACCTCGGAGTCATATTTGATGAACAGCTGTCCTTCAATGATCACATTGCAACACGGTCATGCCGATATGCCTTATTCAACATTAGAAAGGTCAGACCCTATCTCACTGAGCATGCGGCACAACTCCTTGTCCTGGCCCTGGTAATCTCAAGGTTGGACTGCTGCAATGCTCTCCTTGCTGGTCTTCCTGCAAAGGCTATCAAACCACTTCAGCTGGTTCAGAATGCAACAGCACGCCTCGTCTTCCAACAGCCCAAAAGGGCTCACGTGACTCCCCTTTTCATCTCTCTCCACTGGCTACCAGTCGAAGTCCGTATCAGATTCAAGTCACTAATGCTTGCCTACAAGACTATCACTGGATCTGCACCGGCTTACTTCCACACTCTTCTGCACTCCTACACCCCATCAAGGTCCCTGCGTTCAGCAAACCAGCGTCTGCTAAATGTCTAAATGTAGAACTGCAACTTTGCATTCCTTTTCTAAGAAGGCTTCATTTCAGGTCACTTACATTAAAGCAGTCTGACTAGAGTAACTTAGCTTAAAATTTGATAGATTTCTGGCTTAATATTATGAATGTGTACAATTCTGAGGTATTCATAAAGTTCTGAGCCAACTTAATTTAGAAAGTACTTCCATCCTTTCCACACACACATGTGATATATGTATCAGTGCGAGGGTGTATTTACTATAAAACAGTATAATACTGTATAAAGGCACGTGTGGAATAGAAGCATCTAAATGATGGCAAGGACGTGAAACAGAAAAGAGATCCAGCTGATTGGTTTCCATAGTAACAGCAGTGGATGCAAGTGTCATGATGTGTTAATGATGCCCATGCAATATGCATACACGTACAAACACAAACAATAACAAATTAGTCCATTACTATCAGATTATGCTTAGAGAGAACGAATTTTGGAAGAAAGTTTAGGATTAGAATTGAGGTTGCAGATGAACTCACCTCCACAAACAGAAAACAGGGTACAATGGAGGTGCTGCTCTTCACAGCAGGCTTCTCCTCTACTGCCATGATAGATTCTTCAGATGTCTCTCTTCTTCTTCTCTCAGTATGGCCTTGGTCTTCTAACACTACAGAAAAACAGATATCAGGTCAGAAAGTAAACCTCAACTTGTAACGGTACTGTCTTAAAGGGCCAGTTCACCCAAAAATGAACCTGTTGCCATTCCAAACCTGGATGACGCCTGCTGAACCTAAAAAATATATTTTGAAGAACGTTGTAACCAAACAACATTGAACCCCATTGACTTCCATTGTATGGACACAAAACCACTGATAGATTTCTCAAAATATATTTTTTTGTGTTCCACTGAAGAAAGAATCACATACAGATTTTGAATAAATAAATTGCAGATTTTTTGGAGGGTTGAACTATCCCTTTAGGTTTTAAGGATATTCTTTCTGCATATTGTGCGACTCCAACTAATAAAAGTTTTTTTTTCTTTACTTGAAATGTCCCATCCACTGCTCTCCAGTATTGTTCCTCCATTCATCCGTGAATGAAAGAGCAACATTTTGTCAGCGGGTCTGTTCAACATCACATCCTCAGAGTTCAGGGCAGAACATGAATATAGCATGAGACCAGAAAGCCTCCAGTACAAGCCTCTGCTTTTAGTCTGTCTTATACTCACAGCGCTCAACATTTGCATTCATGTTCAGCAGACGTGTAAGAGTTCTACTGGTTAATATTCATGACGTGTTTAAAAAAGCAGGAAAGGCATCAATGCCTCGATTCGGCCTCGTATTTGAAGTGAAGGATTTCTGAAACATTTTCTTCGTTGCCAGGCAACACTGGAATGGATTATGTGTAAAATGTTGTTACAACGACTTTTGGGAAAGATGTGTATTACCTAAACTGTTTGCTAAGATGCCTTGGACGATATTGCAAATTTGACAAAAATAGTAAATACTAATAACAGATAATGGACCGTTTTAAAGAAAGAGTTTACCCAAAAATGAAATGTTATGATGTGCGCCTTATGTTATTTCAAATCTGTACGCTTTTCGTTCTTCTGCAGAGCACAAAAGAAGATATTTTAAAGAATGTTGGTAATCACACTACTGCAGTACCCATATACTTCTGTAGTGTGAACACAAAACAAATGACAAGACAGTGGGAACAGATTTGAACTTTAAAACATCTTTTAATGTGTATATTAAGGAATAGTCCAAATTGAATATTATCTCATTTTCAATCTCACAGTCATACTGGGTGTATATGGCTAAACTGTATATTACAATAAACCGTAAAGCATAATTTTGACCTCCTAAACAAGACGTTTTGATTATGGTATGCCATGTTATTGCATTTAATATGACGATTTAAGCCCTTAAAAAATCAAACATTAGGACTCTGAACAGCATCTAAAATGTCTGGGAAACAGCACATCACATATGGCACAGTCATGTATCGGGCTGAGACGACACGCCTGTGGACCATTCACACACCGTCTGCTGCATGCTGCAGACAAAAACTAAAAGCTCCAATCTGATTGGTTCACACAGTCCTCCACCCACAGGATGCTCAAGTTTGCCCGACCGCAAAACTGTGCATCAAAGATACAAAAATGACACAATGAGTGCATCTGAAGAGGGCTTTTCGCAAGGTTGCCAAATGGACCTTTAAAGTGCCACAAGCAAAAGTGCTCAAAACACAAGAGAAAAGGCCAAAATAAATCTCTTACACTAGTAAATGATATTGTGATGTTTGAATGAAAAACTAAGGCCTGAGAATATGTGATATTCAGTTAGATAGTCAAGAGGTTGTGGATTGTCAGGGTCATGACTTCATTACAGCCAAAGCTTTTATGCTTGACTTTCCATAATCATGATAATAAAGACAGTCTGTGCCTCTATACTCTTCATGTATTTAAGTTAACAATTTCCTCATTTGCTGTAAAAACATTTGAGACTATGTTGATACTCCCATCAAATATGAGCTATGAAAGAGCAACATCTGAGCAATAACATTAAAAAAGAGAATAGAGAGACATATACTTTCTATAAGAGAATGCATTGCTTATTTTTTTACAGTGTATACAGACACATGTCCAAGACTGTAATCCTCTTGATGGCACTGTATGCACCTGCATTAGTGTGTGTGTGCGCGCGTCTCATGTTTGATGTGCCTCTTGGGCTCCCCCCAAAACACGCCACACGTTTCTCATCACTGCATGCATCACCTGCCGACAGCGCACCTTCAGGCTATTAAAGATGGGGGTTGCGTACACATCATAGAAAAATAGAGCAAGAGAGATCAAGAGAGCATTAAAGCCTAGAGACATGTCGTCATTCAGGGTAATCAGAGCTAGCGTTTAGAGAATACACCACCTTCTTCTGCTCGTGATTTCCACAGATACGAACATCAAACATCAGTCATATTTCCATCATCCCTCGTGCCAAACCTCACAGCCACATGCACCCCTATATTTAAGTCATGCAGGGCTCCACAAACGGAATAAAGCCTCGACTGTAATGGTGACCAAAAGCGTGCACATCACCCACTTACTTCGCACCCTGCAGCGACGGCGTCGGGTTCCTATGCAGAGGCCATGTCGTGCGCTGTCCGTGGTGCGCACCAATCCAGCTTCCCTCTCCTCCTCGCCGTTTGTCTTCGGGATTTTGCTCCAGCGCACGAGCGTCTCCCCCCTCGCGCATTTACGCGTGCGGATGCGCTCGCGGTCTGTGCGCAAATCAACGCGAGAGCGCGCACCGGCGACTCCCTCCGTAATGAGGCGTGAGAGATTCAATCACCTCCGCCGCAGATTTTCTGAACACCGAGAGAGAGAGAGAGAGAGAGAGAGAGAGAGAGAGAGAGAGAGAGAGAGAGGGGGGGGGGGTGGGTCGGGTTTGTATTCACTACACTCACTCTCTTAGTTTTCAGGTGAGGTTAATAACACCTTGACAGGTCAATTTTCATCAGGCGTGTCAATACAAGCAATATTGGTCTCTTGGGTGCATGCATTACATTACTATTGTTACTGTTGGCACTCCATTTCATGTTAAAATGGTACAAGCTTAAGTCTGAAAAACAGTATCTACAAAGATCAACATTTCAGAGACAAACAATCCGCTGGAATCACCAATAATACTAAACTTGTACAAACCCAAACAGAACTTTGGTAACTTTTGTTGTTTGCTTGCTTGCATATCCCTTCAATGGTAATAGAAGGCAGCATCACATCAGAGACTGAAGGAAAGCAAACAGAAATGGGAAACTAATGCAGCATGCATGTCTCATGAGCAATTGATGTGCATTATGTCAGTCCATTGGGTGCAAATGTGACTTAAGCATTTACTCCTATGTGTGCACGTGTGTGTCTGTGTGTGCGCGCACGTGTGGTAACATCTTGTCAGTCCCTTGAGTCTTGTGTTCAGTCATGCAACACTACTCACACTAGGGCATTGCAATGGGGGGTGGGTTTTAAAAAAAGAGAACATCAATCAAGACATAAAAATGGATTTATATTTCTCCAAGGAATGCTAAATGCACATTGCTCGCTATTTCATGGTGTAGCAAAATAAAATTGAGTTTATTTTACAGATGTAACTTAAATGGAATCACAGTTTCTTCTAAAATCATTAATTACTGCAGTGTTTTACAATATTTTCGTCTTAAATCGTCATGTTTCGTTCAAGTCCATAACATCCTATAGATCCTCTTGAAAAAATCCTTTCTTTCCTGTGACCACGAGGGAAATGGTGCATGTTATTTACCACACAACACACCAGATGGGGAAGTGAAGCGGACCGCAGTGCTGCTACGTGCAAAAAAATGACCGCCCCTCATTAAAATTCATGACAAAAAAGGAGGTCATAGCCGGCAAACAGTCAGAGAGGACAGGTCGTAGGCTACTTCTGCATGCATTCTTCTTTTGGTACAGCAAAGTGGAACAGAAATTGCAATGCAGCGCAAAGTGTTTCCCTGTGGGAGAAACGTCTTTTCTAAGCCACAAATTTCTTCATCGCAATGAAAGAAAAGTGGGACATTCTGTCTCATTTGGGTTACATTCAACAGATTATAGAACCGTAAACCTTAAACAGTTTTACTACACATACTTAAATACAAATGTACAGTATCTTGCAATGTAAGTCGCTTTCTGCCAAATGCGTAAATGTAAATTACATTTTTGAAAAAGTTCAAATCACAACTTTTCATTTACAAGATGTCTACAAAGTTTTCCAGAATACAAAAAAATATATCTAAACCCAGAAGTTGAACAAGATCTCACGAAACACAATTGAGCTCCTTCTAAGCTCTTTTGAGTATTATTTTTGTCCTCTGACATTCATTGTGGCAGATGAAAAAAAAAAGACTATAAAATTGGTGCAGGTGAAATTTTTCAATTCTTATAGAATTTTCATAATTTCGTATCTGACCACACCTAATGGCAAACGTTCAGATTTCTTTCAAACTCAAAAAGGATACTCATGTGAGATTACTGGGGTCTTTGATCAACAAGGTTTAAAGCTGTGTGTGTGTAGCACATACCTTGAACTTGCAGGTATGTGCTCCACAATGTCAGGAAAAATCAGACTGTTCCTGTCGGAACATGCCTCTCAGCTTCAAGTCCAAACTCTGGTAATATCAAGACCGCATTACTACACGATTGGGAAAAACAATATCTATCAATGGTTTACACACTTCCCACGAGGGGGAACAAACTGAAGAATAATACAAACTAATTACAAAAGGGAGTTGAACGGCAGGTGACAGAGATTAAACTCTAAGGAATGATACGGGAGACAGAAGGGCAGGGGTGTGAGACATGACAGGAGGACACGTGGCGCAAAGTAACAACAACAGCCACGCGTCACCACACAAAACAACCACAGGACATGGTTCTGTCCTGACCTTGTCCAGAGAGTTAGAGAACTCAAAAACAGGAAGGACAAAGTCCTGACACTGCTGATTTCACTTCACTTCGCCAACTGAATAAATGTAAAAAGAAAAGACTGCACTTCTCTCAGTCGTTGGAGCTCTGGGACTGGCAAGGGCAGCCTCTAAATCATCTGTACTCATCCTTCTAGATCTATCTGCTGGTTAACCACCACATCCTCCTGTTGACCTTCAAGGCTGTGGGTGTCTCTGGAATGGTGCTAAAATGGTTCATGTCTTACCTCCCAGGTAGGTCATGTAGGGTATTCTGGAGAGGTGCTGTCTCCGAGTCCCATCATCTCAATCCAGGGGTGCCTCAGGGCTCAGTGCTTGGACCGCTGCTCTTTTCCATATACATGACATCCCTAGGTTATATCATTCGAAAACAGGGCTTTTCCTATCACTTTTATGTGGATGATACACAACTCCACTTGTCAATTCAGCCTGTTTCTGAACAAATCTCAGACATTTTTCTCTCTGTGTGAAGGACCATCACCTGCAGTTGAAGCTTGCAAAAACAGAACTGCTTGTAATCCCGGGCGACCCAAAGATTCATCACAACCTCTCCATTCAAGTAGGCTCATCAACCATCACACCAGAACAATCAGCAGATTCTGTAGCCATCTTTAAGAATCGGTTGACAACACAATCTCTTCCGTCAACACCTGACCGATCAGTTCTTACTTCAATCTGTTTTCTACTCTTTCTATCAAAAGTAAAAAAACTTGGCTTTGTATACTGTGGTGCTCTATATGAGACCAGTTTTTACTGCACTTATGGTGTTTGTTGTCCTTGTGTTTTTCCAATTGCTTCTATTGTTTACCTTTGGATAAAAGCGTCTACTAAATGACTAATTGTAAATGGAGCAAAAGTATTCCGACGGAAATAAAGAGCTCTCGGTTGTGATTTTTCATGCAAAAAGAACAAAACGCTAACGTGCAACTGTTTGTTGCCATGCTCATACTACTTTGTTTTTAAATATGTTTCTTGTAATAGACACGTTACATGAAAAGACCGTTTGTGCTGAAACACCTGCTTGGTTTGATGAGGACTTTAAATACACAGAAGTCTTTTAAAACAAGACTGCAGCAGGTCAGCACAGAAACTGAATAATTCATTGAAGAGCCAGCCTGGACTTTCTGCTCCTTTAAGAGCAAAAAACGTTCTGACAAATTTTGAAACTATAGCCAGAAACAATAATGATAAACTCAATGCCAAAGATAAAAACAATAATGGCAAAAAGCATTGACACGATGACACACACACACACACACACACGCACACACACACACACACACACATCATAGTGTGGCGCTAGCAACGCCAAGGTCACGGGTTCGATCCCAGGCATTGCACATATTTAAATACAAATGTGAAATATAATGCAATGTAAGTCGCTTTAAATAAAAGCATCTGCCAAATGCGTAAATTTAATGTATGTGGGTGTGAATCTGAGTTTAATTAGACAAAGTTCTGTTTTTGAGGAGCCCTGAATACTCACAGTGAAATAATTGACTGGCTAAACAAAATCTGACCAATTATTCAAAGCATTATAAAAGCCAAGTATCAAGTACAAGACAAACATCTAGTCAGAATCAAAACCAGTCAGCTGTTCCCAACATTATATTCATCGTAAAAATCTTTTTTAATAAAACAGAAAATAATAACCATAATATTAAACATCACATTATGTTAATTCCACATAGATCGTATTGTAAGTCAGCACCCATTTAAAATTTTGCCTTAAGAGACACAATGGTCACAAAAACTCTCTCTGCCGTGATTAATTGACTGAAAAAACACAAAATAACACAAAAATTAAAGATGATTTTGGCTATTTATTTTATTTAAAAAAATCAACAGGTATTGCAACAATATAATCATTGTGAATTTTTTGGCCACGTGAATTGAAAATGTAATATTGTTCATAGTCAATTGTGCAAAGTAGAAAAAAACACTGGCTCTTATGAATCAAGTCATATTAATTTGAGCTGTCATAATGATAGAAGATTAAAAACAAAAATTTGTTACCTTATTTGTGGCATATACAGTACTGTAGTGATTGTCGGGATGTTTCTGTGGCTACAGACTATAGTTCATTACACAGTGCACATACAATTAATTTCACATAATGTGTATAAAACATGTTCTGACAGATTATTCTCTTTCTACAGTCATCTGGAAACAAACAATTTGCAAAAAAAATTGTCTGACACAGAAATCCATTAATCACTAGTTCTGTTTTTCTTAACAAATTACATTAAGCTTAAATTACTATTCACCTTAAAGAATAAATCTTGTTTCATTTCTAATATCATTTACATGCATCGTACTTATGTTGCTGGAATTTTTCAGCTTAAAAGAAGTAAAAAGTAATTACTTTGTTTAATATTACACGCTGCAAATCTTTAAAACTACTCTTTCTTCTAATGCATTTACTAACTTTGGACAGTAAAAAACTTATTTGAAGCATAACATTGGTGAATAAATTTAGAAGGCACTTCAGCATCCTCTCCTCTCCTCTCCTCTCCTCTCCTCTCCTCTCCTCTCCTCTCCTCTCCTCTCCTCTCCTCTCCTCTCCTCTCCTCTCGATTCATGCTTTATATTTTGTAAACTGTCAGATGTCCTACTGTGAAACTTGTCACACAGACACATTTAACGTCCTATTGAAAATGAGCTGAGACTGTTTCAACGATTGTGGCCATTGTTCCAACTCAGCTGTTGCCATGAGGACTTCGTTTCCAGACATGTCTGTAACCCTGAGGACAACACAAGCATCCTTATCGCCTGCCCTATTCTCCGTTAAATCATTCACTATAGTTCTGTCTAAAATATTGTTCGAAGATTATCACTTGCATCTATTTTGTGATTTTATTTCAGTCCACTAATACAATGCATCTATCTGATCAAGTTATCATTTCTGACTTACTATATGAGCTCTTGAAATACAGAAATCTCTGCTGCCCTCTGCAGGAAATAATTTGTTACTGACACAAAAATGTCTGAAGCATGTGAGGCCTATGAAACGCATTTTACATCATTGATGTCTGTTCGTTTAAATTTTCTTAAAGTTTACTGAATCTAAAATTATTAAAACATTTCTGAAAACAAACCTATAATGACTCTGGTTAGACTCACAAAACCTCAAAATTTCTACCCAATATAATATTTTAGAGATTGATTTTAACTAGAAAAGTGTTTTTTCAATATAAAAATGGATAAATAATAAGACACATATTTGTTTTTATAGAGTTTTTTGTTGTTTTAAAAGGTATTTCAATGCTCATTTTGTCCCATATAAAGATTTTGTCATCCTGAGGCCCCCTTGGAAGTCAGTAGGAGCCTCCATGTGGGCCATAAACCCCCACACCCCACGTTGATGAGAACCTAAGCCTTATCAGGAATCACATCTCTTAAAATCCTATTTCATTTTTTTGGCACTACCAGATCTCAAACCGGGGGTTTCTGTTGAAAAGATCTCTGGATGTGATTCTGTTTTTGAAGAGCCTACAAAAATACAAACATGTGCTTATATTAGCTACCACAAGAACAATCACAATCACCCTTGTCAACAAAATTGTTTAGAAAACATCCCAGAATAAACCTTGGAATGTTGTCATGAAAGCAAATGTACTGTATTTGGTATAAATAACAATTACTCATAATTTCATGCATAAATATTTCACACTTCAAATAATTGTGATTTTATGATGCTCACACACACCTCACTGTCTTTACGTTACTGTCATGAGAGACCATACTGTAGATTTTCTGCGCTTCAGCATCACTGATGTTATTGCCACTAAAACTGCAGAAAGAAAAGAGGAAACATGAACTTTAGAGGATACTTCAATGTATAGCATTCACTTTCTCTCTCTGTCTTTCACTCACTCAATGTTTTGTGCTTTGTGGAGGTTTGGCAGCAGGACATCCAAACTCTGATCAGTTAGATGACACTGACTGAGATCCAGTTCTGTTAGACCTTCAGAATGTTCCAGAACCAGAGCAAGTCCTCTACAGACCTGCAGGTCCAGATGAGTCTGACTGAGATCCACTTCTTCACCCAGAGCCCGAGAAAGACATTCAGCTTTCCCATCATCCACATGAGAGAGAAACTGAAGCATCATTGATTTACCACACCTGAAACAGAGAGAGAGAGATGTTTTATATGTTTATATTTGTATTTATTTATCTGTGTGTATGAATCATAGATGTTCATGTTTGCTCACTGGAGTTTAACACAGTGTAAGATTGTGAAGAGTTGATCTATTCCAGCTGTATTCATCTGACAGTCGTGTAGATTCAGCTGTGTGAGGGTGTGTGTATCTCTATAAACTCTCTGAATGACTGTAGACATCACACGACAGTCCTCAGTAGTCAGTTGTAGAGTCTGTGTGTGGGTGTCTTCTGTCAGGTCCAGTGCAGAACAACAGGAGAAGTCCAGCTTGTGCTGCAGGGCAGAGAGCAGAACCGATGACGCCTCCTGCTGGACATCAGATGAACTGCAGCAGCGAAGCATTCTCAGTAACAGCACTCTGTCAACCCTGAAAACAAATGTCAGATTTATATAATTTAATAACATATCAACATAAATATACAAATAAAAAATAGGGGTATGACCTGAGGCAGGACACACAACTGAGGAGAGGCAGAAAGCTCTCTAGCTCCTCCTCTGGTATGGAGGTCCACAGCATGTCGAGTGTAACTGCAGTGCAGTGTTGCAGTATAAAGCGCAGAGCTGCACAGTGGACAGAGTCCAGCGCTCTGTTCTGCAGGTTAATGCAATTCTTCACTGAACTCAACAGACCGGACACAAACCCTGAAGATCTGGACTCATAGATCTCTCTCATTAAAGACATCATCATGGTGGAGCTCATCCTACACACAAACACACTCAAATCAGTTACATGTCACTGTTAATGTATAAACAAGTTATTCCCCAGCTTAGATTCAGAAGTCTTTTAGTCATGTCTTCATTTGTCATGCTGCTTACTGCTGAAAGTGAATCCTGTTCAGAAATGGCAGAATTTCTTTGATGTTAAATGACATGTCGATTTCTTTAAGGTCCACAGTGACGTGTGAAATATCACTCTGCAGGAAATAATGAAGTGTTTCCCAACTCAAGGCACATGAAGTCAAATCTCTTCCCACTTTCTGCAGGAAGCATGAAGTCATTTCCTCATCTTGAGCTTCATACACACATTCAGCCAGCATCTGGAGAGTCTGTTTAGACAATCTACTAACACAAATTATTTTTATTGTAATAAAAAAATTAATTATTTTACTATAAACACTACTGCTATTTGTCATATGGTCAGACCTGAGAGTCACTGGGCTCTGCTGAGACAGAAGGAGAATCAGAGAGAGAGACTTCATCCTGCAGTCGCTCAAGTTCAAACACTGAACAGTCCAGAGTCTCAGAAGAGAAGCCAAACGGCTCAGAACTCTGGACATCTCGCTGTCTGACCGCCGTTTATCATTCAGATCAACTGAGAGTTCATTTACACTGACAGGAACTCTTGAAGACCTCAAAGCACGCACAGTTCTCACCACCATATAACCACTCAGCCTGAGAATAAATACAAAAAATACCAATAGAAAAATCTACATATAAAGTGACGGTTTAAAACAGTGTTGTTTAAAGTTCTGTCCTGTACCTGAGTGTTTGTATGTTTGTGATGTGTCTGAAGAGAAGTCTTGTTCCTCTGAGAGAGATGGCCAGAGGTCTCACAGTTAAAGTGAGTTTGTCAGCTGACAGGTGTAAGACTCCGCCCACAAACCCGCAAGTGCTGCTGGTCAATATGCCCTCGAGACTGAGGTTGAAATCTAGAGCCTGTAACAGTGAGTTCACCAGCTCTGGATTCTCTCTGAACTCGGCCAGTTTAAAAAGACTCAACACACAGCGCTCGGCACCACTGAAAAACACAACAACTGATTAAAATAAAAACATACACGTACATAAACATGAACTAAACATAATCAAGGAACACATAATACTGAAGCTTATATGTAAATAACTGCATTGTCTTTTTCCTTTTCATAAGAGGTTGCAATTTTTTTAAAAGTAATTTAACTGTGAATATATTTGGATTTAACAGAAGGTATTGTCGTGTTAAGAACATGTTTTCAGAAATGAATAGCCAACTGTCCCTAATTATTATTGTAAATTGGACATTTATATATAAGTTAAATTAGCATAAAGATAAGCATTCAAGTCAAATACATTTACTGTAGTGAACAATCCTGACCTCAGTTGTGAGATGTAGGGCAGACACTGAAGGAAACTCATCACTTCACTCTCTTCATCTGGACATCCTCTCAGCTCTACTGGTTTCTTCTCTGTTTGGAGCTTCAACACTTCCAGGAGGATGGAGGTCTTTCTCTCTGAGAGATCTATGATCCAGACATCAGGTGATGACTGATAAACTGTCTGTAATGCTGGAAGTAAACTCCTGCCTGTTTGAGTCTCATAAACCTTCACATGCGAGTAAAGATCCAGCAGAAAATCACTCCGTTCAGAGCTGTCAATATCTTCATGAGGGAAAGATGTGTATGTGCAGACTGATGTCAACAGTTTCAGCATCTGATCTCCTTTTTGTGTCTCAGTTTTTGCTGCTTTAATGAAGAGTTTTGAAACACACTGAACTGCATGACTGAGAGAATAAAGGTCAAATCTGTTTAGAAATAAAAAAATCCAAATGAATATAAACATAATTAAACTTTCTTTATTTAAAGCTTTACATGTTTAGTGTAGGAATCATGCCTACAATACAGTAAGACACAATGACTGAGAAGGCAGCAAGTAAATATGTGAACATTCAGATACCTCAGTTGTGAGATGTAGGGCAGACACTGAAGGAATCTCATCACTTCACTCTCTTTATCTGTCCATCCTGTCAGCTCTACTGGTTTCTTCTCTGTTTGGAGCTTCAACACTTCCAGGAGGATGGAGGCCTTTCTCTCTGAGAGATCTATGATCCAGACATCAGATAGTGCTTGGAAAAACAGCTTCAATGCTGGAATTAAAGTCCTGCCTGATTGAGTCTCACAGTACTTTGCGCGCGAGTAAAGATCCAGCAGAAAATCAGTCTGTTTAGAGTTTAGATATTTCAAGGAGCTGGTATCCCAGACTAATGTCAACAGTTTCTGCATCTGCTCTCCAGTAAGTCTCTTAGTTTCTGCTGCTTTAATGAAGAGTCTCAACAGAAATTTGGATTGTTTACTAGCATCACTATTTACAAAGCTGCAGAACAGGGAAAAAACAATACAATGAGTACAAAAATTACAATAAGCGTAAGAATTAAAGACATAACATACTGTAATACAGGAAATAATGTACAATTTGTCTCCAGCCTTATCATACAATTATTTCAAATTTCAAGCTAGGCAGAAGCAAAAATATTTTGGTTAAAAAGAAAAATTAAAGTTAAGTTACCTCAGGTTTGACATGTAGGGCAGACACTGAAGGAAACTCATCACTTCACTCTCTTCATCTGGACATCCTTTAAGCTTCACTTGTCTCTTCTCTTTTCGGAGCTTAAACACTTCCAGGATGGAGGCCTTTCTCTCTGAGAGATCTATGATCCAGACATCAGGTGATGACTGTATATAAACTGACTGTAAGGCTGGAAGTAAACTCCTGCCTGTTTGTGTCTCATAGTCCTTCACCTTTGAGCAAAGATCCAGCAGAAAATCACTCTGTTTAACGTTGTCACAAGTTTCATAAGGGAAAGATGTGTATGTACAGACTGATGTCAACTTTTTCAGCATCTGATCTCCTGTTTGTGTCTCAGTTTCTGCTGCTTTAATGAAGAGTTTTGAAACACACTGAACTGCTTGACTACAATTCCAAATGTCAAATCTGTTTTCAAATAAATAGAAAACACTTAAATAATTAGACATCACAAAACTATGAGAAATTTAAAATCTCTTTTTAATTTCAGCTTTAGAGCCAAATTTACTAGTGTCCTCTTCAGCCGCAAACTTCATGGGAGGAGAATATTTAAATGAATCACACAAGGTGATTAACTATGGTTTGCGTTTGTCATTGTACTGGTATTTGCAGATTTATTTAAAGAGTACGTAACATGAGATCATGAAAATGACGTTTCATCCAGTTTGTTATGTTGCCGTGTTTGAAATCAAGCAGTCTGACAAATTGTAAGTCCCAAGGTGAATAAATAATGAAGTTATTTGCTTGTAAAAATGGGAGTCGACTCTGAATGACACAAACGAGACGTGGAATAGTTTACCCGCGTATCTACGTCACTATACATAGTCCACGCCTACGTTTTGCTCAGACTGCCAGGAAAACGTATTTCTCCTCCCCCAAACACTGTCACTCGTTCGCGATGCATGTGTATCATGTCTAGAACCTGTGTTCTACGGTGTGACACTAAGTCGGTCTTATTGCAACTACAAAAGGAAGAACGTCTGAGGGAAAAATGGTTAGAATTCATTTTTCAAACGATACAAAAGGAGTATAACCCCAGGGTTGTACTGTGCGTGCGTCATTTCACTAAAGATTGGTTTAATAATCTTGGCGCGTTCACTGCAGGAAATGTGAAACGACTATTCTCGAAAGAGGGGGAATACCAACTCTATTTGGACCTGTTAGCTCCACCGAATTCCAACCTGTTAGTGTTACTTTTGTCTTAACTTCAAGAAATGTTTTCGTACCTTATGTCTGTGTTTGGCTAATGCATATAACGCTAACATTAGCATGTACCGTTATTTCTGGGGTGTTACAGTTTGTTCATCTTGCTATTAACTTTGCATTTTGACACATTCGCCGCACGTGCACATATATAGATATTAGTGGTGGGCATAGATTATTTTTTTTTAATCTAGATTAATCTTGGAATTAATCTAGATTAATCTAGATTAAAATGGCTCATTTGAACTCTGCCAAAGGTATTCATAATATGTGTGCTACCCAAATAATGACTAAAAGTAAGTCTTTGAGAACGCGTTTCTCAAGCCAGGTGGCGCATTAGATCAGGGGCTCATCTCCTGTTTCCAAAATGCATCACAAACTGCTTGAGAAAGCTGATCTACTATGATAATTTGTGATGAAAATTAAATTATGTTCAATAAGATGTACTTGTGTTTACTTCCGCATTAGCTAAGGGATGCTTTGCGTTTAGGTGGTACTTGAGACTGGAAGAGCTCCTACAGTACATTTACATTTAAATTTAGTCATTTAGCAGATGCTTTTATCCAAAGCGATTTATAAGAGTTAGGGAGCAACAAGCAATATGTCATACAGGAGCCATAATAGATTAGGTGCCAATACAAAGTTACTGGTTTCAACTAAAGCTAGACCACTACCTGTTGAGAGAGTTTTTTTTTATAAACTAACTGCATGTAAACCAATTTCGTAGAGTAAACCAATTCCACATTGCACAATGTGCAAACAACCTTAGTCTTGTCAAGGTTTCCAGTGGGAAGCGTCTTAAAAATAGCGGCTTCATAGCTGCATCCATGTTAGCACGTCACGTTTGATGTGGTAATATCACACTAACGTTATGTTGTGTTCAGACCAAACGCGAATGGCGCGTCAAGCGCGAGTGATTTACATGTTAAATCAATGCAAAGACTCCTCGAATCGCGCGAATGAAGCCCTGATTATGAGATGATGAGGTGGCGCGAATCACGCGAGTTGAAAAATCTGGTTCTCTTCCCCTACAGTGCAATTAATCTATGTATACATCCGCGCTAAAATATCAAGGTGAAAGTCATCATAGCTTGCGTAGTATAGACCCAGCTCCAAACCCAACTTTGAGAATAGATTAACGGCGACTTTTTTTTTATCGCGCGATAAGAGTCTCACTGCGTTAACGCCGTTAACGGCCCACCACTAATAGATACATTTGGGTGAAACTACAATCATTTTTCATAACGTCGACTTTCTGAAATGCTCTATGTGACCATGACAACGCACAGTTAAGACGAAATAATAGTATTATTAACGTATTAACAGTATTTTAAGTGATAAAATATTTTATTTCATTGATGAGCAAAAGCACAACATACATGTTGTCACACTGGCAGTTTTTATGACAGGAGTTGTCACTTGCCACTGACAAATGCATATAACCACATGTTAGCCGTTATCCTGTAATGATGGTAGGCCTTCCATTTGCGACAAATGATGAACGCGTTTGACCAATCACAACAGAGTACACCATCTGATTAATCACATGACACAAGATTAGCGGGTAGGAGGGGCCTGGACGAATGAATCGCGGAATGCATCATTTGAGAGTCAGACAAGAAGTAAGGTACGAACAACTGCCTATTATTATGACATTATAGTGTTTTTACACATTTTTGACATTTGGCAGACGCTTTTATCCAAAGCGACTTACATTGCTTTATCCTATACATTTTACATAGGTATTTGCAATCCCCTGGGATCGAACCCACAACCTTGCGTTGTTAACGCAATGCTCTTACCACTGAAAGCATAGGCAGTTTATGTACAATGTATGTACATAAACTTGTTGTCTGACACTCCATAAAGCAAAGTAGGACCTTGTAAACAATATGCTACTTACTCTTTGACGTCCACAAAAGCACGCTTTGAAATCCCAATTAAATAAAAAATGACAATGCCTATTTTTTATGAAATATTGCAGCATTTATTTTCAATAATTTGTCATTGTGGGTCATTCTCTTTTATAAATTCATCTGCCCTCATAATCTTAAATTAAAATCTGAAAATCCAGTTCCGTCCTCTGACGTTGTTTGACAGGTGTCATGATGAATCAATTCCCCCACGAATTTGGTCCCCTTAGGATCCGAGTGATTCTATTGGCTGAAAGAATGTCTCTTTTGGTATTCTTTTAGCGCCTGATTGCAACTCTTACAAAGTTACATTACGACACATGTCACTAGAACTTTGCTAAAATTACCATTGACTTATTTTACATTAAGTGCTTGCTATGCTAGAATGTATATGAGACTATAGGTAGTGAAATCAAACAAATCTCGTTCTTACCGTTTTAGTCAGCTTACGTATCAACTGGCATAGTACAGAACTACGTGGTTAGCGTGTGCTTGTGAAAAAAGCTACCTTACCAAACAATCACAACAAAAATGTACAAGTCGGGGTCCAATAGGGGATCAAATTCCATGGGGGACTTAATACCTCATGACAACCGCTTGGCGGAGCATAAGTTAACTCCTCCCCTTTAACTGTCAGTCTGCTGCCACTAACGTTTCAAAATGCAACGACTGTTTTTATACATGCAGTCATATCGCAACTAAAGACGAAAGCCATTTGTACTATTTTTCTCATTCAAAATTCCATTTCACTCGGAAATGTGTCAAAATACAGATGTACAAACGACCACAACTTCCGATTCACAAGGACTTTAAACCCTGAGCTGGTGATGCGCTGATGAGCTCTAACGTCACCCGAATCAGCTATTAAAAATAAACCAAGATGGGGAAATGGAGACCTGCGGCGCGTGTCAGTTTGCAATCCGTTTTTAGTAGATTAAAGAGCTCAACCTCTTTAAGAAGCTTATTTTGTTTTTGAGCAATTCACACATAATTTTTTGTTGCTTTTTGTACGGTTTATAGTGTGCGTTACAGACACCTGTCTACACTCCCGTTTTTCCCATCATTTCTCCCGGTAAATGCCAAAAACACGGGCCTGCACGGACAGACACTCTCCCACCCAAAGTCCGAGCGTTCGAAAGCAAGGATCTCCTAGAATCTGTAACCTAAATTTTGACAGGTGGGGTAAAAACCAGATAAACAGATTGCGGTTTATTTAACCTGAAAGGAGGATTCATTCAGTGCAGGGGAGAGTGACAGCGTGATGCCATTCCCCTCACAACACACAGTTTGACGAGAGACTGTTAAAGCTGCAGTATGTAACCTTGGTATTTGACCACAAGAGGGCGCATTTCCAACAATAACAAAGGCGAAGCTTGATGACGCTATGAAGCAGGTGACGATGGGAGATGTCGTTTTAAATGCGTTTTCATCATAGCGATGTATCTAAATTGGATAAACGAATCATGATCACGGATGAGGTAATTTATTCTAGGGATGCACCGAATGTTCGGCAACCGAAATTATATAAGTAAATAATAAGTAAAAAGGCCGAATAAATTTTGCCGAACAATGACGTTTTTAATGACGCGATCAAATAGTAACCCGCGTAGAGTGAGAGGCGCGCGCTTTATGCAGCAAACATGTCAGCAGTGTGGAAGCACTTTAAAGTGTCAGAGAAAGAGGCAAAAACGGCCGTTTGCAGACACTGTTCTGCGCACACGAGAAATGATCCAGGCAGAGTTGGATTTGGGAAAGCCGCTAGGTGATGGAGACGGTCAGGTGATGCACAGCGCAGGAGATGAAAACAGCGCAGAGAGTAAACGCGCTCGTACTACAGATGAGCCGCACACAGTCTCGCTGTCTGACATGTTCGATGAGATCCTCCAAGAGAATAACCCATTTGCAAGACAGAGGACAAGCTCAACCGCTCAACAGTTAGATGGTTATCTCTCAGTAGTCCCCATCCCCAGGAGCAATAACCCTCTCGAATTTTGGAGGACCAATCAAGGCCGCTTTCCCGACCTGACGCAGATGTCACGCAGGTAGGCTACTTGTATGGGAAAATTAATTTAAGATTTTATTTATATTTTGGATTATGGTAACACTTTATATTTCTATTTTTTTTAACATTAACTAACAATGAAAAACTCTTATTAAAAGCATTTATTAATCTTAATGTTAACATTTACTAATACAGTATTAAAATTAAGTATCACATTTTTAATTTTTGAATTAAAAAGTATCAAAAGTGGTAGGCCTATTTGTTAAAATTGTTAAATATTTTTTATTATCTAACATTAACGAAGATTAATAAATACCATAACAAATGTATTGCTAATTGTTAGTTAAAGCAATAATGTTAACAAAAGGAAACATTGTAAAGTGTTACTACCTATATTTTATATTATGTATTTTGTGAAAATTTTACTATTTTCAGTGTAGTAAAATAGTAGGCCTACACTTGGTTTCAACCATTTCATTATCTTGAAGACATTTTTCGTTTTGAAATGAGCAACTGTCAGAAAACTGCAATAAAAATGTCAACTATTCTGCAGGTACTTGTCTGCTCCATGCACAAGCACCGACAGCGAGAGACTGTTTGGTGCTGCATCTCATGTCATCGATGAGAAGAGGAACCGACTTTCATGTGAGAAAGCAGAGAAGCTACTTTTCATAAAGAAGAACCTGCCACTTTTCCTGAAGAAGTAGGCTAAGTAGGCTTATGTCTAGGACAGTTATTTATTTGTTGTGGGTTCATCCACATTTTTTGCACTATTCAATGCACATTTGTTGTTGTAGACATACAGAGTTACATTCTTTCAGCAGTCAGTTATAGGCCTAACATAGGCTATTCAAGAAGGGGGGCTTCAAAGATGGCCAAATAAAAATATATTTTTTATTTTACTAATTTATTTATTTTAAGTTATATTGTGCTTTGTTTGTATAATATCTGCTGGAATGTAAAAAAAATGTTCAGTGTTAAATAAATATTTTGAAATTATATTTTTGTTATTTGATTTATTTCTCTGAAAAGCAACACAAAATAGTAAAAAGCTAATTTTTACTATTTAATTATTGTAATGGTGAAAAAATTGGCAAAATAAATGGAAAAAATGCGAAACACCGCGTTCGGTATTCGGCCTTCGGCCAAGCATTTCATTATTATTCGGCTTCGGCCAAGAATTTCATTTCGGTGCATCCCTAATTTATTCGTTTTTGTATTACCTGTCTATCAATACACTCGCGAGAGCAGAGTCTCTGTCAAGTCCAAGATTGTCGCGCAGCTCTCTCCAACTCGAAAACGCCTGGCCGATATTTATCCTGGTTTTATTCCTCCGTTTGTCACACAGTCTGCGTGTATCCAAATATGGACGCTTACGTTTTACTGGCACTTCAATACTCGCCAAAGAGTAATCGTGATCCATAACAACGACAACCAAACAATACGCGCGGGCGCGGCAATAACATAACAACCACTTCCGCATTTGACCATGTGATATTCCGGTCTACACCGGAACAAAGTATAGAGCGGACATTGCGTCACTGAGAGGCGACATTTCTTTTCCGGGACGGCCAGTTATTTAAAATCGGAATTTCTCTGAAATAAAAAATCTTTGGAGACTTTTGAAATATTGTAAGTACACAACTGGAGGAAATATATCACACTGTGCAAGTTATTTTCGGAAATTTTATTAAAAAATTATTACATATTGGAGCTTTAAGTGCCTGGTGAAAATGAGGTTTTAAACACGCTTACATTTGAGATGGTGTTAATATTTTCATCATTAATTTGTCATCGCTAATTTTCACAACGTTAAGTGGATTGTTTCCGTCATATTATGGTAATGAGATATCGTGCTTGTGTTTGTTTTCCAAATTGATCTATTGCTCTATTTTGCCCTGTTTAGTAAATATGGCCCTAGACTTTTAAGATGTTTTCCCCACTTAAACCAATAATAAGTAATGTAATAATAAAGTAAATAATGCCAGCAAGTAAATATGTAAAACATTCAGTTACCTCAGTTGTGAGATGTAGGGCAGACACTGAAGGAAACTCATCACTTCACTCTCTTCATCTGTCCATCCTTTCAGCTCTACTGGTTTCTTCTCTGTTTGGAGCTTCAGCACTTCCAGGAGGATGGAGGTCTTTCTCTTTGAGAGATCTATGATCCAGACATCAGGTGCTGTCTGATAAACTGACTGTAATGCTGGAATTAAAGTCCTGCCTGTTTGAGTCTCATAATCCTTCACGTTTGAGTAAAGATCCAGCAGAAAACCACTCTGTCCAGTGCAGTTTTTATCTTCATAAGGGAAAGATGTGTATTTGCAGACTGATATCAACTGTTTCAGCATCTGATCTCCTGTTTGCGTCTCACTCTCTGCGGCTTTAATGAAGAGTGCCAACACAAAACTTGTGACATCACCAGCTATGGAAAAATCACATCTAACGAGATACAAAAGAACATTACCTGTAACTATTGCAGTGTTTGTGTGTATTACAGTTTTAACATTGAGATTATCAAAATGTAAAAAGAACAGTTTTATTAAAGCGGCCGTGCAACGGTGATTCTTGCATTCTGACTTCTTTACAATGTTAAACGTGCTGTCTTCTCATGTTTAACATGGTCAACTGGTCAAAATATTAGTTGGGCGTATAAAGTAGTATTTCTGTGCTCGATACATTCCCCCATCAATCATACAGGTTTCAGAAAGTTTTTTTAGAACATATAAAACAAACTTCAATCACACAATACTGAGTGATAAAAAAGCAACATTTTGCAGTAAATTAACTTTGTATATTAATTGGATCTTGCAGTACATTAACTAGATTTAAAAATATATATTTTAAAAGACTGACTAAATTGTTTCATTTTAGGAATACAAATCGCCTTAACATGTTGTTTGATGTTTGAAACATTTTACATTGAAAATAGAATCCATAAAATCAAATGGGAAAACACAATCCTAGGAGAAAAAAACATGGAATTTGCGAAAAAATGCCTATTTATTCAAACAGGTTTCAATGCTTGTTGGTAAAGCTGTCCTACAATTAAGCTTTAGATTTTAAATAAAAATTATAATACCTCAGCTGTGAGATGTAGGGCAGACACTGAAGGAAACTCATCACTTCACTCTCTTCATCTGTCCATCCTCTCAGCTTTACTGGTTTCTTCACTGTTTGGAGCTTCAACACTTCCAGGAGGATGGAGGTCTTTCTCTCTGAGAGATCTATGATCCAGACTGTAGGAAGTAAATAGTAAAGTGGCTGTAATCCGGGAAGAACACTCTTGCCTGTTTGATTCTCATAGTCCTTTGCATGTGAATAAAGGTCCAGCAGGAAATTGCACAATTCGATGTTGTCTTTAAACAAGGAGCTTTGGCTCCAGACTGATGTCACCAGTTTTAACATGTCACATCTAGTCAGTCTCTCAGTTTCTGCTGCTTTAATGAAGAGTTTCACAAAAATGTTGGTTTGTTCATTGATATTCCTATTAGAAAAGCTGTAGGAAATTAGGAAAAAAGCAAACGCATGTTATGCAAGCAACAAAAGCAGTCATATTTTTCAGAGCCATTTTTCATGTTATGCTTTTATTAGAAACTGCCTTCGATAACAATACTGGGTTTGCTATCAGGTAAAATATACACTTTATGGAGGAAAGTATTATAGACAAACACCTTCTAGTGAACAGATTAGACTAAAGTAATTTCTTAATGCTACAGTATAATATTTAATTGTGTGTTTCTAATATTATAGCAATAGTTTAGGCAGGGTCCTTTTCTCCTCAAACATGAGAATTTCCCTGTACACAAAGCAAAAATCTAACTAGTCTGCATAAGGGCCGGACCTGAACACATCAGAACACCTCTGGTGTAGCATGTTTTCATGTACATCTGCTTTGTAACAACGGAAATTGTAAAAAGCACTTTTTAAATAAGAGTTGTTGCAACAGTTTTGGAAGCACCAGACATATTGAAAATGTACATCCTTGCTTGTGCAGTTATTTTTTAATTTAAGCTTGAATGAAGCTGTATTATTTTTAAAACTGTTCAAACTCAATCAAAATGTATTTTTTGTTAATATCGTTAGAAAATGATGAATAAATGAGAGTTCAGAACATCCAGTTACCTCAGTTGTGAGATGTAGGGCAGACACTGAAGGAAACTCATCACTTCACTCTCTTCATCTGTCCATCCTCTCAGTTCTAATGTTTTCTTCTCTGTTTGGAGCTTCAACACTTCCAGGAGGATGGAGGTCTTTCTCTTTGAGAGATCTATGATCCAGACATCAGGTGATGACTGTATATAAACTGACTGTAATACTGGAAGTAAACTCCTGCCTGTTTGAGTCTCATAGTCCTTCACATGCGAGTAAAGATCCAGCAGAAAATTGCACTGAATCTCCGTCAATACTTTTCCTGAGGATTGGAAAGGGAACGTTTTATAACTGCACAAAGATGAAATGGTCGTAGACGTCTCGCTTTCTGCTGCCACCATGAGACTCCGCAGGAACTGCACAGCAGAGGTTTCAGTGTTTTCATCTGAACATCTGAACCTGATAAAATGTTTAAAAAAACATCACACCAAAATGCAGCATAATAACTTGTAAATATATTATATGTTGAACAAAGAAACAGACACACGCACACTTTGAGAATATAAAACATCCCAACGTTCATACAACCCAATAGAATATATAATGAAAACCGGTATTCCTTTATTAAAACACTCTTGGCAACAAAAACATTATCTTACCCCAGTTGTGAGATGTAGGGCAAACACTGAAGGAAACTCATCACTTCACTCTCTTCATCTGTCCATCCTTTCAGCTCTACTGGTTTCTTCTCTGTTTGGAGCTTCAACACTTCCAGGAGGATGGAGGTCTTTCTCTCCCAGAGATCTATGATCCAGACTTTAGGTGAAGACTGAAAAATTGACTGTAATGCTGGAAGTAAACTCCTGCCTGTTTGAGTCTCATAGTCCTTTACATGCGAGTAAAGATCCAGCAGGGCATCACCCAGTTCTGGGGTCTTATTGTGAAAAGAGTTGCAACAGCAGTGTGATCTCATCATCTTCTCATCCTCCAGAGATGTTTTATTAACAGAAACTTTATGAATGAATTGTAGTAAGACTTTGATTTGATCGAAAGCAGCATTGCAAGGTTTCAATCTGTAACCAAGATAAATACAAAAAACTTTAGTATTCACGGTTTAAAGATCTGTAAGTGAGATTTAAATCAATTTAATTTTAAATGGGTCTTATTTTTGTGAATGTCAAATCATTTTGATTAACTAACCAATGGCTTTTATACGATATGATGTAACACTAAACAACAAAGATAGCACAAAAAATCTGAATTATAAATATATTTGAGAAATATTTAAAATGTTTCATTAATGATGGTAATTCTAACATAATCATTTTTTTCCTGCTTTACCTGATCTGTGGTGAACAGGAGAGAATCATGATCATTCCTGTGTCAGATACAGTGCGGTTCTGTAAATTCAGATGAACTTCTTTATCTCTGGATTGACTGATCACATAAGACAAAGCACAACTCTGATGAGGGTCCAGATTCACATCAATGTCCAGCTGATGCTTCATCTTCTCCAGAAACATCAAGCAAGCGTTAGATGACTGAAGCTCATACAAGCACTGACACACATAGAGAAGATCAATGTCTTCATCTTCACTCTGAGGTTTGAGGAAAGTGTCCAAAAGTTTCTCAATGAAGCATTCTGATGTTTTCTTCATCTGATCCTCTGAGAAGAGACACTTGAGGAGTTTGTTGTTATGTTCTCCCAGAAGTCCACACAGGAAAGGCAGAACATGTCTCATGTGTTGATTCTCTTCAGTCTGACACAGTTTCAAGACTTTCTCAATTTCATCTGGATTCTCAACAAGCCACAGAGCTGAGAAGAATTCCTGCATTGTGTTGTGGAGAAATGCACAGCATTTTGTTTCAGACGTCAGACTGTCTCTTATTGGCATCATTTTCAGAAAAGCATGAGAAATATTAGTTTCATCACTGCTGATCTCTGGAAGGTTCAGACTTTTCTGCTCAGTTGCACTGAATGCGTTTTTCATTAAGGGATCAAGCTGATCTTTGATCTCTTTCAAATATTCATCAATTTCCCAAAGGTTTTTATCCCCATATTTCATCAAAGCATGAAAGAAAATGTGGATGTTCATGTTTGTGACTGTGTGTGGATTGTTGAGCACTGTGTCTTCTTTGAGAAGAATCATATTTGCAATCATGAACGCATACATTGGCACATAGCTGAGACTGAACAGCTCTTGATTGTTCAACACCATATTCAGAAGATCAGGATTGTGACCCAACATCATCTGATAGTAAGTTCTGATGGACTCTTCAATGAATCCTTGAACATACACTTTCTTTGTGGGCCAATTTGAGAAAAGAGAATCTTCTTCCATCTCTGTTCTGCATGTTATTATGACTTTCGCCTTATGTAGCACATCATGGTTCATGATCTTCTTCAAGACAGAATCTTCTGGCAGACGAGTGACACCATCTAATATGAAAACCACATCCTCAGCATTGTCTTTCATATCTTGAAGTACCTCTTGTTGCTCTTCTTCTTTTACATTTACATACACATCAAACAAAAGAGATTCAAGATTCATCAGGTTGGAACTTTGGGAGACAATAGTTTCATCAAAATAAAACATGTAGTCTTGTTTTGTGACGGTTTTTTCCATCCATAGACGCAACATTTGCTGGGCGATTGTGGTTTTTCCAATTCCAGGTTTGCCAACCAGCAGGATGTTCTTGTTCTGCATTGTTAGTAAATCTTCAGGTGAAACTGTTTCTTCCTTGTTAGGAATGTAAGATCCCAGCTTTTTGAATCTTCGTGTTTTGTTTTTCATTTCATATTGTGTGGTTTCTATCCCATAATAATTCATTAAAGAAAAAGGTGTAGAGGAGTAATATGTATAATCCTCCATTTCCACATACTCCTCATTTGAAGAGTAGTAATATGTGTCTTCCTCCATTTCCACATATTCCTCTTCTGAAGAATAAGATTGCTCCCCTTTCACAGATTCCTTCTCTGAGGCAAGAGGTATGAAATGGAAATGTTCTTGCTGTTTGTGTAGCAAATATTTACTCCTACGTTCCCTCTGGTTCTCCAGGATACTTTTTGCTTTCATCTTAAGCTGTGTCTGGAAGTCGTTACAGGTCTTTGTGACTAAAATTGCAATGTGATAAAAATCTAGTTTAGACAAAACATTTTTAATTGAAAATTCATTCAGTTAAGCTTTCATATGACTTCACAAGAAACTCGCACTCTAAACCAGAAAACACACTAGAAAACAGGTTTTAGAAGAACTAAAGCACATTATAGTTACAGAGAGATTCACCGTCTACCTACCATACTATTTGCTTGTTCTCAGCCCAAAGCTTGGGTGTGATTAAAACTACTTACCTAACAAATAGTTGGCCTCCGAGTCTTCCTTGAAGGAGTAACGTTTGATCCATTTGTGTAAAGTTGGAAGTAATGTCCTCTTCCAAGTGAAATTCAAAATCTTGAGTAACTCATAACTGGCTGTTTCCCCTTCATTAATGACTCGATTTAATATATATCTGGCTTTATCCTGCTCTCTCCACTTCGCTTTGACAGCCTTCACATCATAGTCAGTAAAAACCCTCCGCTGATAAAGCTTCTCAACAATGACTGGAAAGTTTTGCATTTGAGACACCAGGTTCCCCCAGGTCTTACTAAGGTAGACAACAGCGGACTCCTGGTTACCAGCCATTTTGAAGGCCCAGACAGTAACGTTACTGGAGTCTTAAACCTGCAAAGAAAAGTATATTATACAATACTACAGAGAAAGAAACAAGAATCAACATCAACATCAACATCAACTTCACCAAATGAATGTGAACATCTTTAACATACATAAAACGCAACAATAACGTTTTGCGTTTGTTTGCCATTACATTTAGCGATTACAGTCTGACTAAAATAAATCTCACAGCTGTCGTCACGCAAACAAATTCGTAAAATAGCGAGGTGCAGTTTTCATGGCAAGCGCGTGACAGTCATGCTAATTACCCGCAGGTTCATAAAACTCACCTATGTGGCCCTTATATCAGATTAGGGAGCCCATACGTCCTCTTTCTGCGACAAAAAAACTGCGTCCGGACGGGATTTCTAAAGTTCCTAAAATATCCGGGATTCGGGTTTTGCGTTCTAAAGTCGTCATTCATTGCATGCGTATTATAAATTTGCAAAGCAACCACTTCTTTCTCGCCACCATTGGTCGGTAATTTACGTACTTAAGCACACACGCACGCAAGTACGTAAACAAAGTCCATCTCATTCGCTCAGCACTGTCGTAATGCGATCCGTCCCAGAAACAAACACGATGTGTTCCGCGCATGCGCGAAAGTACGTCTACTTCCGGCCGAAACCATTTACGGTAGTTAAAAAAAGTAGTTTGACACAACTTGTTCCATACCTTAAATATTTTTTTATGAACTCTATAGAAAATGGCACTGAACATCAAACGACATTAAACAAATAAAATGATTTAAATAAAAAATATTTCTCACTTCTGACGCATATCCTTTTTTTATATTGTTGTTTCGTTGGTATTAATAAATAAAATAAAAAAGTAACAAAATTAATTTAAGGAAGACTATTTTCCGCTCCTAAAAGGGCAGTGCAGCCTATCCCTCGTTCAGTACATTTCTCCAAACCATTACAAATTGTTATTTGTTTAATGTCCTCTTATGTGAAATGCAATTTTCAATAAAGAGTTTATACATAAATAATTTTCGGTATGGTGTGTTTGGTTCCGGTTGTGTCAAACTACTTTTTTTCAAACTGCCGTAAGTCATTTCGGCCGGAAGTAGACGCACTTTCGCGCATGCGCTGAACAAATCGTGTTCCCGGGACGGATCGGGTAGCGACAAGCACCACGGCAACAACCAATAGCGAAAGAAGCAGCTTGATTTTCAGTGGGTGGCACATAAAATCTGAATAGTGTTAACGATGCCCATTTTTTTTATGGCAAGTGATTTTTAATTTAACCTATGGCCTTGAAAAGACAGTTTTTTTTTTTTTAAAGTTGTCATTTAAATGCTGAACTTTTTTATTTGTTTGTTTTTATTCTATTGCTGAAGGCCAACAGTTGAATGGAAAGGATGTATTACTTTATGTATTAATGTTCAGTAACAGTTGCATGGTTGTTAACGCATTTGTCAAGTATTTACACCCATCCCGATCTTTCCACCCGCTGTGGGTGTCCATCTGCCTCCTGCCCCCACTGACTGTCCTCTTTTTTGAAAGCTGAAATATGGTCACCCTATTATATCATATGTTCTTATCCCGTCACATACAGACTGCTGACAAGGAAATTCGATTGAAGTTTTGATTTTGTCGGGTTCAGCGCAGGCACACTTATATAAAATACTGTGTACATTTTCCGGACTTGCTGTCAATTTTGAAGCCTCATGCCTTCACTGTTCAGGTGAGCAGTTGTGTTGAGTAGCCCCAGAGTGTAGGCTTATGGGGCGGGGAAACAACAACACACCTGTCAAAGACGGAGAAAACATCACATTCTTTAACATTTTACACCAGTTATTTTGATCATGTTTTTTCCACATTACTCCTATTTAAGGCAAGGACATTACATTTATTGACACCATTGTGACCGTATGCTGCGCCTGTTAATAATATGTTGTTATAAAGCCGTAAATCATTTACATTTTTTACATTTTAACTTATGCATTTAGCAGAATTCATAGCTTATCCAAGCTTTACGTTTTTATCAGTTTGTGTGTTCGTGGAATCAACAACAATCTTTTGCCACAGAAACACACAAATCCTGTTAACTAGGTAACGTTACATTATGAACAACATATACTGCAATATCAGCGATATTCATGATGTATATCACAAGTAATATAATAAACGACTAAAACTATATCAATTCTGCTACTCTTTATTGTGCATCATAACGTTTTGAGCAAAAAAATGAGGTTTGGCTAGACAAGTAGAATTTGCTGTCAAATGCAGAGTTTGGAAGTCTGTTTTTAAAAATGCTTTTTTTAATTGTGCATTGGTTTGTTTTGACTTGAGCCATAATAACTCAGAAAATACCGCTCACTAACACAATATATACGCGTTTGTGTTCGTGCGAATAGGTTTCTTTAATGTTAATATTTGGTACAGTAGCCTTTGTTTGCAATTACAGAGGTCAAACGTTTCCTGTAGTTTGTCACCAGGTATGCACACACTACAGTAGGGATTTTGGCCCACTCCTCCACACAGATCTTCTCTAGATCAGTCAGGTTTCTAGCCTGTCGCTGAGAAACATGGAGTTTGAGCTCCCTCCAAAGATTCTCTATTGGCTTTAGGTCTGAAGGCTGGCTAGGCCACGCCAGAACCTTGATATGCTTCTTACAGAGCCACTCCTTGGTTATCCTGGCTGTGTGCTTCGGGTATTTGTCATGTTGGAAGACCCAGCCTCGACCCATCTTCAATGCTCTAACTGAGGAAAGGAGGTTGTTCCCCAAAATCTCGCAATACATGGCCCCGGTCATCCTCTCCTTAATACAGAGCAGTCGCCCTGTCCCATGTGCAGAAAAACACCCCCAAAGCATGATGCTACCACCCCCAGGCTTCACAGTAGGGATGGTGTTCTTGGGATGGTACTCATCATTCTTCTTCCTCCAAACACGTTTAGTGGAATTATGACCAAAAAGTTATATTTTGGTCTCATCTGACCACATGACTTTCTCCCATGACTCCTCTGGATCATCCAAACTATTGGCAAACTTAAGACAGGCCTGGACATGTGCTGGTTTAAGCAGGGGAACCTTCCGTGCCATGCATGATTTCAAACCATGACGTCTTAGTGTATTACCAACAGTAACCTTGGAAACGGTGGCCCCAGCTCTTTTCAGGTCATTGACCAGCTCCTCCCGTGTAGTTCTGGGCTGATTTCTAACGTTTCTTAGGATCATTGAGACCCCACGAGGTGAGATCTTGCATGGAGCCCTCCTAACGACCTCAAACAGATGCATCTGATTTAGGATAATAAATGGAGTGGAGGTGGACATTTTAAAGGCAGACTAACAGGTCTTTGAGGATCAGAATTCTAGCTAATAGACAGGTGTTCAAATACTTATTGGCAGCTGTATCATACAAATAAATTGTTAAAAAAATCATACATTGTGATTTCTGGATTTTTTTTAGATTACCTACGATGCACCTACGATGACAATTTCAGACCCCTCCATGATTTCTAGGGGGGAGAACATGCAAAATAGCAGGGTGTTCAAATACTTATTTTCCTCACTGTATATATAGGGTCACAAACCAGGGGGAATGCGCCAGCTATGAGTTACTCAAGATTTTGGATTATATATAACATACTTTGCAGGTTTAAGACTTCAGTACTGTCAGGGCCTCGTGGCCTGTAACCAGAACCAGCAGTCAGACTGCTGGTTACAGGCCATGAGGCCCTGACAGTACTTGACTCTTAAACCAGCAAAGCAAAGTATAATACAAAATACTACAGAGAAAGAAACAAGCATCACCATCAACTTCACCAGATGAACGTGGGCATCTTTAACTCAACTCAACTCAACTTTATTTATATAGCGCTTTTTACAATTTTCATTGTTACAAAGCAGCTGTACATGAGACACATTGAATACAGGAAAAACAACTAAAGGCATATACCTGTAAAAACAAGAAAAAGGTGAAAACAACAAAGACAGACATACAAATGCTCCACACACACAATATGCATGCATGCATACTTACACACACTGACATAGACGCACACACACACAAACACACTCGCACTCGAGATAAAGGAGAGAGAACCACAGGTCAAATATTAAACTGACTATAAATTCTTATATGCAATATTAATTATGTCTAACTTCTGAATTCTAAAGCAGGTACCCAAAACTCCAATCGAGAAAAAAAAACTCAGGAGAACCCAGGCCCAACCAGGGGATTTCAGTTCCCCTCTGGCAAAGGCTGCTGCCTCTGCACAAGCTCAACAGTGCTTGCACAACAAGGCTAAATAAAAAATAAATAAACTTAATAAAGTAAATTATAGATTTAAGATTATCATTAACAATCTAATAGCATTTGAAATGTTGTAGGAAAATCGTGTCAAGTTGCCGCGTCCTTTATCCAGCTCTATCATCTCAGCTCTTGTCAGGTCACCGCTTCCCATTCTCAGCTCTGCCATCAGGTCTGGGCATGAACTGCATACGTAGTTTAGATATATTATTAAAATGAAAAATTTTAATTTTACAGGTGTTGGCGACATGGCTCTCAAATGACAGAGTACTATCGAATACAACGCCAAGATTCTTAGCTGACGACGAGGATTTTATGGAGCATCCGTCAATAGTTAAGCAGTAGTCTTGGTTGTTACGTATTGCGGTTTTCGGTCCAGTAAGTAACACCTCTGTTTTGTCCGAGTTCAGTAGTAAAAAATTGTTACTCATCTTTTTTAAATCGACAATGCATTCCTTTATTCGATGGAACTGCTTGGTTTCATGAGGCTTCGAGGAAATATAAAGTTGAGTATCATCAGCATAACAGTGAAAGCTAATTCCGTGTCACTTTATTATATCTTCTAGAGTTAGCATGTATAATGCGAAGAGCAGAGGCCCTAAGACTGAGCCCTGTGGTACAACGTACTGGATTTGCGATTTAGGGGACACCTCATTGTTTATTGCTACAAATTGAAAACGGTCGGATAGATAAGACTTAAACCATTTCAATGCTATTCCAGTAATGGCAACATCATTTTCGAGTCTATGTAGGAGTATGCTGTGGTCAATGGTGTCAAATGCAGCACTAAGGTCTAGCAGCACCAATAAGGAAATACAACCTCGGTCAGACGCTTAAAGCAGATCATTTGTAACTCTGATCAAAGCAGTCTCTGTACTGTGACGTGCTCGAAATCCAGACTGAAATTCTTCGTTAATGTCATTCCTTTGGAGGAAGGAGCATAATTGAGTTGAAACTACTTTTTCCAGAATTCTCTAGGGTCGAGTTTGGGTTTTTTGACAAGGGCCCTTATAACAGCCACCTTAAATGCTTTAGGCACATGCCCTAATGTCAGAGATGAGTTAATAATACTAAGAAGATGATCTATAATTTCTGGGAGCAATTCTTTCAGTAGTTTTGTAGGTAGAGGGTCTAGCATGCATGTTGTTGATTTAGCTGATCTAATGATTTTAGACAGTTCATCGTGATCTACTGTAGAAAATAATTGCAATTTCTCCTTAGGGGTGCTGTAGTTGGTTTGTTCAGCGGGTTTCACTTCTGGTTGCATTGTTATAATTGTTTCTCTAATATCTTGGATTTTACTAGTGAAGTAGTTCATAAATTCATCACTGTCATGCTGATAATCAGAATCTGAAATCGCTGACGACTGATTTTTTGTTAATTTAGCCACCGTGTTAAATAAAGGGTTGTGATGGTTTTCTTCTATTAGTGATGAAAAGTATGCAGATCTAGAGGTTTTTATGACAGTCCTGTATTTTCGAGTACTATCCTTCCATGCTATACGAAATACCTCTAAATTAGTTTTCTTAAAGTTGCGCTCCATTTTCCGGGACGCTTTCTTTATAGCCCGAGTGTGTTCATTATACCACGGTGTTGGGCTGCCATTTTTAACCTTTTTTAAACGCAGAGGATCAACTGTGTCTAATGTTTCAGAGAAGGTAGAGTTAAAATTTTCAATAGTAATATCAAGATCGTCAACGTTTTTACTAATGCTAGATATTTGAGACAATTCAAGCAGATTATCGAGAAACGCATCTTTGGTAGTTGAAGTAATCGTTCTACCATATTTGTTACAAGGAGTTTGATTTGCAGCCGTCGGCCAGTGAAGCAAACATTATATCAGATAATAATCCGAAATGTCGTCACTCTGCTGAACGATTTTAACATTGTCCACATTTATACCATAAGATAGTATTAAATCTAAAGTGTGATTACAAAGGTGAGTGGGTCCTGACACATGTTGACTAACGCCCATGGAGTTAAGAGTGTCTTTGAAAGCCATGCCCAGGGCATCTGTATCATTATCTACATGGATGTTAAAGTCACCAACGACAAGGACTCTATCTGCAGCCAGTACTAGTTCTGATAAGAACCCACCAAAATCTTTAATAAAATCTGTGTGGTGCCCTGGAGGCCTATATACAATAGCTAGAATAAATTTTTAAAATGTTTTGTCCTTAGTATTAGGTGTTGATACGTGAAGTTCCATGACTTCAAAAGAATTGTATTTAAAATTAGACTTCTGAGAGACGATAAAAGAATTATTGTAAAGTGCAGAGACACCTCCCCTCTACCTTTTAGACGAGGCTCGTGTTTATAGTCATAATCTTGGGGAACGGATTGATTTAGAGTAATAATCATCTGGCTTTAGCCATGTTTCTGTCAAACAGAGCATGTCTATTTTATGATCGGTTATCATATCGTTAACAAAAAGTGCTTTATTTGAGAGAGATCTAATATTAAGCAATCCGAGTCATAACAGTTGATTATCTGTATTTTGTTTATGTTTGATTTGTTTAACATTTATTAAATTACTTTCAAGAAGTTTACGCATTATCTTATGTTTGGGCGACAGACACAGTCTCTATTTTATGTTGTTTGTGAGAAGGGATTATTAAATGTTGTATATTTTGTGTATTCTGTAACGTGAGACAGCAAGCAGACAGTTGGTTAAGCCATTCTATCTCCTTCCTGACCTTTAACATACATAAAACGCAACAATAACATTTTGCATTTGTTAGATAAAATAAATCTCTATAAAGCCTGGTGCAGTTTTCATGGCAAGGGCGTGACAGTCCTACTAATTTACCCGAAGGTTAATTTACAATGTATACGACCAGCAGCAACATTTCACATAAAACTCAATTATGTGCTCTTTATATGTGTTTATCCCCTCACATACGGACTGTTGACAAGGAGGTTTTTGTTGGGATAAGGAATATTTATAAAAATACAACAGAGTTTACATGGGCCACGTTTGCAGTCAGTTTACAAGCCTCTGGCTCGACTTCAACTCGAAAACAACTGTGTTCAAGAGAAAAGTTGTGCTCTACTCTCATTGACCCGGATTGGGAGGGTATGGAGAAAAAATAGGGTCATATATATTTGCAAACAAAACAAAAGTTTTCCAAAAGAAAATAGGGTGTTAAGCAAAAAAAATTTATCTTCGCAAGTAAAACTTAAGAATCTGCAAAAGAAAAGTAAAGCACAGAGAGAAAAAAGAAAAGTAAAAATTCAGCAGCAATAATTTTGCAACACATCTTTTCCTTTGCATCACTCCTTTAAATCCGCGTTACAGCCAATCGCTCCCTTGCGACACAGTTTTTTCTTTGAACTTCACTTTTCTTTGCGCCTAGCTTTGTGTCCCTGATTTGACGTGGGGGAGGAGACAAGAGATTGGGGCGTGTACAAGCGACCTGAACCTGCCTCCCTAACGTTACGTCATCAGCGTAAACTGCTGCGCAGACTGACGCCAGTGAAGTGCTGTGCAATATGGAAACATCACTCCCCGACGTCAAGGACTCTTAGCGACAGACGCTAAAGACTGTGCAGTCTTTAGCCTCCTCGCTAGAGCTCCGACACCCATGCCGTACCGAGCCGGTTCGAGGCCCGCCTGGGGCAGGTGTTTTTTTTCCGGTTACACTAGCCGTTAGTGTACATTGGTTGTACATGGGATTGAATGAGTGCACTAAATGTCCACTATGAATTCAGACACCACTAAAAATAGACAGGAGGACACGTGGCGCAAAGTAACAACAACAGCCACATGTCACCACACAAAACAACCACAGGACATGGTTCTGTCCTGACCTTGTCCAGAGAGTTAGAGAACTCAAAAACAGGAATAAATGTAGAAGGCACTTCAGCAGCTGCTCCTCTCCTCTCCCAAAGATTCATGCTTTATATTCTGTAAACTGTCAGATGTCCTACTGTGAAACTTGTCACACAGACACATTTAACGTCCTATTGAAAATGAGCTGAGACCGTTTCAACGATTGTGGCCATTGTTCCAACTCAGCTGTTGCCATGATGACTTCGTTTCCACAGACATGTCTGTAACCCTGAGGACAACACAAGCATCCTTATCGTCTGCCCTATTCTCCGTTAAATCATTCACTATAGTTCTGTCTAAAATATTGTTCGAAGATTATCACTTGCATCTATTTTGTGATTTTATTTCAGTCCACTAATACAATGCATCTATCTGATCAAGTTATCATTTCTGACTTAGTATATGAGCTCTAGAAATACAGAAATCTCTGCTGCCCTCTGCAGGAAATCATTCGTTACTGACACAAAAATGTCTGAAGCATGTGAGGCCTATGAAACGGATTTTTCATCATTGATGTCTGTTCGTTTAAATTTTCTTAAAGTTTACTGAATCTAAAATTAATAAAACATTTCTGAAAACAAACCTATAGTAACTCTGGTTAGACTCACAAAACCTCAAAATTTCTACCCAATAGAATATTTTAGAGATTGATATTAACTAGAAAAGTGTTTTTTAAATATAAAATTGGACAAATAATAAAACACATATTTGTTTTTATAGAGTTTTTTGTTGTTTTAAAAGGTATTTCAATGCTCATTTTGTCCCATATAAAGATTTATGTCATCCTGAGGACCCCTTGGCAGTCAGTTGGAGCCTTCCTTGTGGGCCATAAACCCCCACACCCCACGTTGATGAGAACCACTGCATTATAAGGAATCACATCTCTTAAAATCCTATTTCATGTTATTTCATTTTTTTGGCACTACCAGATCTCAAACCGGGGGTTTCTATTGAAAAGATACAAACATGTGCTTATATTAGCTACCACAAGCTAATATAAGCGTGAGATGTCTAGCCGACATCTCACTCTGGATGAACGGCCATCACCTACAGCTGAACCTTTCAAAAACAGAACTGCTTGTAATCCCGGCTGATATAAAGACTTATCACAACCTTTCCATTCAACTGGGCTCATCAACCATCACACCTTCCAGAAAGGCAAGAAACCTGGGAGTGGTGATCGATGATCAGCTCAACTTCACAGATCAAGTTGCCAGCACCGCCCGGTCCTGTAGATTCATCCTCTACAATATCAGGAAAATTAGACCCTTCCTATCGGAGCATGCTACGCAAGTCCTAGTACAGGCTCTAGTCCTGTCCAGACTGGACTACTGCAATGCACTACTGGGAGGACTTCCAGCTTGCACAACCAAACCTCTACAGATGATCCAGAATGCTGCGGCAAGAGTTATCTTTAATGAACCGAAGAGGGCACACGTCACTCCTCTACTCATTAAGCTACATTGGCTCCCTATAGCCGCTCGCATTAAATTCAAGACTCTGCTCCTGGCTTACAAGACCACGACTGGTTTGGCACCACCTTATCTTCACTCACTAATGCAGACATATGTACCCGCCAGATCCCTACGATCTGCAAACGAACGGCGTCTTGTGGTGCCATCCCATAAAGGTAAAAAATCTCTCTCGCGCACCTTCTCCGGATCTGTTCCACCTATGTGGAATGATCTGCCTGCTGCTACAAGATCTGCAGACTCTGTAGCCATCTTTAAGAAACGCCTGAAAACACATCTCTTCCGCCAACATCTGACATCTGACTGATCTGTTCTGACTCAACTCTCTTCTCTACTCTTTTCTTCTCTTCTTTAAAAAAAAAAAAAAAAAAAAAAAAAAATGTATGAATGATTCTGTATACTGTGTTGGACTATATGAACCTTATTTTTGATTGCACTTATGCTTTTGTTGTACTTATGATGTCCTAATTGCTTCCATTACCTACCCCACTTGTAAGTCGCTTTGGATAAAAGCATCTGCTAAATGACTAAATGTAAATGTAAATGTAAGAACATTCACAATCACCATTGTCAACCAAATTGTTTAGAAAACATCCCAGAATAAACCTTGGAATGTTGTCATGAAAGCAAATGTACCGTATTTGGTATAAATAAAAAATATGAATATTTTCATGCATAAACTTATAACTTACATAAACTTGCACTTCAAATAATTGTGATTTTATGATGCTCACACACACCTCACTGTCTTTACGTTACTGTCATGAGAGACGATACTGTAGATTTTCTGCGCTTCAGCATCAGTGATGCTATTGCCACTAAAACTGCAGAAAGAAAAGAGGAATCACGAAATATTAGAGGATACTTCAATGTATAGCATTCACTTTTTCTCTCTGTCTGTCACTCACTCAATGTTTTGTGCTTTGTGGAGGTTTGGCAGCAGGACATCCAAACTCTGATCAGTTAGATGACACTGACTGAGATCCAGTTCTTCACCCAGAGCCCGAGAAAGACATTCAGCTTTCCCATCATCAACAGAATAGAGAAACTGAAGCATCATAGATTTACCACACCTGAAAGAGAGAGAGAGATGTTTTATATGTTTATATTTGTATTTATCTAACACAATACATCAATAGACCTACTCATCGTCTTAATCTTAAACTAGACTTGATTATATCTCACGGAGCCGATCTAACCAACATCGATATCATTTTTCAAAGCGACGATGTTACAAACAGACTTCACCTTACCTGGCTGTTCCGCTGCACCTTGGTAGCAATGAATTCGTGATTTTTACGAGACAACATAGCTAAAACCCAAAACTCCAAGTGTGTCTGAAGAATTTGTATCGACCATCACCCAAAAAGAAAAGCTACAGTGTTTTTCTCCTATAAAACAGGTTTAAACTTATTCCAACATCCAAACCGACAACACGATTATCAGACCCCATTCCGACTACTTCATTAAAATAGATTGAGCACATTTATAACATTATCAACTCGTCAATTAATCTAGGCCATGTTCCAGGACCCTTTAAGATGGCTGTATTTAAGCCACTTATCAAAAAACAAACTTAGACCCAATGAATTTGGAAGCTATAGACCGATTTCAAATCTTCCGTACTTGTCTAAAATACTGGAAAAAGTAGTGTCCACTCAGTTGTGTTCTTTCCTATAAAATAATGACACACACGAAAAGTTTCATTGTATACAATAACCCCAGTTCAATCATCGCTTCACTGGCTACCCATTAAGTATCATATTGATTTTAAAATTATTTTAATTACTGACAAAGCTTTAAATGGTTTAATGGTAAATTTATCACATTACAACCCATCACGCTCTCTAAGATCTCAAAACTCAGGACTTCTGAAAACACCTAGAATAAGTAAATCCACCAAAGGGGGTCGTGCTTTATACGTAGCACCTAAACTCTGGAATAGCCTTCCTGATACTATTCGAGGGTCAGACACACTTTCCCAATTTAAATCTAGATTAAAGACACATCTTTTCAGCCAAGCTTTCACTTAATGCATAGTTAACAGCAGTTACGCTAATTATTCTCCTTCTGCCTCCGCCTCGGGATGCCCATCCAGAGGTAGGGAGAAATTCCGCCAGGTCAAGGGGCAAAGACGGACTATTTGTCACATTAATGCTGAAGTTACAATACTTGGTATTTAATGCTAAACTTACATCACATGTCAGCAGTTTGAAGTTATAGCTGCATTCAGTGGCCCGGATTGGAAGTTACTGGGTGGGTGTTTGTGGGGACTCGTTGGATGTGGTTGGGGAATTCATTTGCTGGGGCTGTGTGGTCCGGTTTGGTCTTGTTTTCTGTTCAAAGTATGACAGCAGGAGGAATAAAGTTACAACATGCCATTACTATGTTTCATGGTTGTTCCTGTTTTCTGATGTTGATCGTGGAGCGGGACTGGGTTGGACCTGCACAGTTTTCAGCGAGTGGGACTTTCTGGGTTGCGGATGGTGGGCTCTGAGTGCAGCTATGACACGTCAGAGGGGATCTGGCCCTCTCAGCAGAGCCTGATTTCTCCAGAGGTTTTTATTCTCCATCATCATTGGAGTTTGGGTTCCTCACCACAGCAGTACAGTATTGGCTTGCTCACCAGGAGACTGCATTTATTTATTGGATATTATTTATAATAATCTTGCTCGTTCTATAAACACCTTGCGCTGTGTTTTACCTTTTCGTTTTTTCCTGTTTGCCCCTGTAAAGCTGCTTTGGAACAATGCATATTGTGAAAAGCACTATATAAATAAACTTGGGAAAAAAACCTATTCTCCTAATCAAAGCAGTTCTTCTGAGAAATACATTTAACCAATGCTCAAAGATATTAAGCTTAAATGCTTTCATTCCAGTTTTCCTAAAATCATTATTACCCATAATGTAGTGAAATTGGTCTAATGAACAATATTTCTTAAGAATTTCAGCTAAATGTTGGGGATAACATTTATCCTACAAACTTTTGACAGTACAAGTATCTGCCAAAAAAAAAAAAAAAAAAAATGCATCGCCATATGAATGCGAAAACACAATGTATGACCATACAAACTACAATGCTTAAACGCAAAAGCAGAGACAAAATTAATGAGCGGAACCTTTGTGGTAATTTCACCAGCCAGCATATAAAATTTTTTGGCCAAACGCGCAAACTTTAACATATTAGAAATTACCGCAATAAACACATGAATTTAGTTTAGACTAATATAAACAAAAAATAAAATGGTCATCATCTCAAGACACTTCAATATGGGAAAACCTCTTGAAAATGCCACGATGCAAGTAAATGCTGACAACAGGTAGAGTCTAATAACTTTATTAAATCAGCAATGAAATTTACATCGTAAAGAAAACTCCTCCACTGGAAACCACAGTTTCGTCGCTCCTTTTCCCAGCAATGGCTCTCGCTGGAACAAAACAGTCAGAAGATGAAACTGATGTCTTTTGATGTGGTTCACAAACCAAAGTGAAAAACCTACTTTTCCTGGCACAGCTCTGCTCACAGGAACCAGAAGCAGGGTGGCACACCGCGGTACTACAGTGAATATAGATCTGACCAACAAAGATCAGCTTTAGCAACAAATATAAAAAAAGGCAATTTAGATGATAAGGCTGTAAGGAAATCGTACAGTCTCCTGCAGAGGGGCCAGTGATGATGGATCCACAAACGTAAACATCTTCACAACAAATCGCTTGACGTGGGTCGGGAACTGAAGACTAGACATGCCTAGTACAGGAACCAGTGTGGTCAGGTAACGGTCATCCTGGTAAGGACATCTTAAACAGAAGTGACAGTCAGGACGCTTTCTCAGCACACTTTCTTGACAAAGGCGTTGGGATTCTACACACCCATCAACTAGAAGATCCCACTGGGGCAGACTGAGAGGACTAGGGGTTGATGTCGCCCAACAGTGTCCCAACATCAGGACAAGATTGGGGTCAGTCCTCTCCAAAATGCGCACCTCAACATACACAGGGTCTCGCAGGACTTTTGTGACTGGATACTCATCCTCACCGTAGTAGGACGTGTACGCCTCATCTCCTGAGGAGGTACACTTTACTGTTACCGTCCAATTTACAGTTTGAGACCAGTGCTACAAGAATCACTCCTCTTGAGCATTTTTTAAGACGAGCACATTACCTTCTGCACAGCCTTTAGTGACACATTGGCCATTTGCCAGTCTAAGCTCCACCCTGAGGGGTCCAGGAGCAGCTACAGGGGGAGGTGGTGGAACGGTGTTGACCTCCACAACCAGAGCTTCCACAGCAGTGGCAGAATATCTACACTGGAAGAGAAGTCTAAACAACAAAAAGTGAGTTTCTTACATCTGTTCAAGGATTCACAGTCCTGATGAAAAACAGATGACCTACTCAAATTGACTGTCCCTTGTGATGGAGCCAAGAGGTCCAATCCCCACTTCATAGGATGAAGTCATTCTGTTCTCATACACCACATAACCATTTTCCTCCTTCAGGCAAAAGCACAATTGACATCAAATCTGCTCCAGACATCAAACTCATCAATAGCATACTCACCATCATGCTGGTACCACAGGCAGTGACTGGAAACTGGTATATGGCAAAGGAAGGCATGGAACCAACAGGACCACAAGGTGCTTCATTTCCACCCAGCAGACGGACAGTGTCCAGACTCAGACGAGGCAGCGTAACGTCTTTAGCCACCACCAACACAAACTGACCATCTCTCATACACTGGACAGTCACTTTAATGATAGAGAGAAAGTTACAGTGAAAATGCTTTGCAAGGAACATTTCACTGGTCTAACACCCTTACCGGACATCCCGTAATAACACTGCTGTCCATTAAAGCAGCAGTTTATAGCTTCACACTCGGCACCACTGATACCAGGTTGTCCACACTGGATCTGCTCATAATCAGCCACAGCACATTTGTCAAGAGGTTCTGACTGCACCACTGGCTTCTGAAGTGGAAACTTCTGAGAAAACTGTTGTTCAGTTTGCTGGAAGACTGGAGATTGCAGCTCTTGAGGAAAATCCCTAAACATTGGAAAAATCCTCCGTCCGGCATGACAGACTGCACACAGCCATACACAAATAGCCACAAGACAACCCATCCCTGTAATTCCCGCCATCCTGACACAAGGAGACACTCTAAGAGTTGTGTGTTTAGTCTTATATACGCTGAAATTCATCAGTCATAAATTGTAGCTCCTCCTTGATCAATTAACAATGATTGTTCTCCGGACCTGTTGGAAGCTACAAACAGGGTAATTTCCATTCACTCTCAAGATATTATACAATCATGTTTTAACCAATCTCTACAAATCCAATGAAAGTAAATCATACTTTCAAAAATGATAAGTTATCAACATCTGTTTGCTGTTCATCGAAGCTAGCGTTTCTCAAAGTGTGGAGGGGCACACCGGTGGGGAATATAGACATGACAGTTAGGGCGTGACAAACGGGAGGAAATTGTTTCATCTTTTTTAATTCCTTTACTGTTTGATCATACACTCATACAAAACAATGACACATTTAAATGTATGACAACATTAGAATGGGTCAGTTGTGGCCAAGTGGTTACAGGGTTAGACTCGTAGCCAGAAGGTCGCTGGTTCAATTCCCAATGCGACCAGGGAATGACTGAAGTGTCCTTGAGCAAGGCACCTTACCCCCGTTTGCTCTGCAGTGAAAGGCTGCCCACTGCACCCTACTTGAAGGTCACTTTGGATGAAAGCGTCTGTTAAATGTAAATTAAGAAAATGTCCCATGGAACCATAGAAGCCTTCGAGAATTATTTCACAGCCGAATGTTAATTAAATCGGCAAAAAACTTTAACGTGGAGAGGCAGTATGCGGTAGCAGGTATAAAAGTAAGCAATGGATAAATTTGTGACATGGAATAAAAAGAAAACTGGAAATTCTATACCAGCAGACAAAACAACAACAGACACGGGGCAAAGCTTTCCTTTGCTCGGTGGATAGCGTGGTGCTAGCAACTGCAAGGTCATGGGTTCGATCCCAGGGATTGCTCATTTGTAGATACAAATGTATTATATAATGCAATGTAAGTCGCTTTGTAAAAAAGTGTCTGCCAAATGCGTGAATGTTAAGTGCATTACCATTTCACTGGGGAAAGGTGGCTCTCTAAACCCTTCCCTATACCACCAAAGTGGGGAATTGCAGAAAAAGTTGGAGAAATACTGATCTAAGCACTTCACACAACAGTTAGACATTACGACTACAAAATGTCATTTTAACAGCTATGCACAAGTACAGTATAATCAATTTGACAAAGACAAAGGAGGTTGTGATGGACTTCAGGAGAAACCCCGTTGACCACCCCCCACTGACCATCGACACCTCGACTGTGGAGAGAGTCAGCAGCACTAAATTCCTGGGGGTGCACATCACAGAGGACCTCACCTGGACTACCAACACAAAGTCTGTCTCCAAGAAGGCACAACAGCGCCTACACTTTCTCCGCCGGCTGAAAAAAGCAAGCCTCCCTCCACCCATCCTCACCACCTTCTACAGGGGTACCATTGAGAGCGTGCTGACCAGCTGCATCACTGTCTGGTACGGAAACTGTTGTGCAGCGAACCGCAAGACCCTCCAGCGGACAGTGAACACCGCTGCAAAAATCATTGGTGCCCCTCTCCCCTCCATCCTGGATATTTTCCTCACACGATGCTCCAGCAAAGCAAAAAGTATTGTGGAGGACCCCACCCACCCCTCCCACAGTCTCTTCCAGCTCCTACCCTCAGGTAGACGGTACCGGAGTATCAGAGCCCGCTCCGCCAGACTGCTCAACAGCTTTTTCCCCCAGGCTGTGAGAGCCCTGAACTCGCATCACATCGCCCCTCTCTGAAACCCCTAACAACCCCCCCCCCCACATACACCTTACCACAACTCAGGAAAAAACTGTTAACTTTTATTTCTTTGAAATTCAGGTGAGCGGGCTTGCCGGGCCACCTGTAGCAACACACTCTCCTCTGCATGCACTAGACACTTTCACACACCATTGTGTGTCCATAATCCCACAAAAGACTGATTGTAATATATGACTGAAATGTATGTATGTTTACTGGCTCATGCACCACAAATCACCTTACACTGTTCCCCAGCCAGCTGCTTGAATGTCTCTCTCTTTTTGCACATGTACAGTATTTGAAGTCATTTGCACAGTTGTACAGTTTGTATTTTATATTTTATTTATTTTTTATTTTAATTTTTTAGTTTATGTATAGGTAACCACTTTTATATATAGCATATGTATAGTCAAAGCTGACAGTAGGCTAGTTGTGTATAGGTTTATACTGTTTTACTTCGTGTTGTATATCTGTATTTATGTAGCACCGTTGGTCCTGTGAGGCACGACATCTCGTCCCGCTATATGTCCACACATGTAGTGGAATGACAATAAAGCTCAACTTGAACTTGAACTTTCAATCCGAAATCGCCCACTGTATCCTCACTATTCCCAACATTAGTTCACTAATAGTCCACTTTAAGGAGCGGGTGAAAACAAGCGAATAAATTCAGACACTGTGCATTGGAACTGCTACGGGCGCTATTTTCTGCCAAGACGCGGGAATTTGTTCAGCGCAAGAGTCACGATAGATGGCTAGCAGCTACCTGTGAGTGTACATCAGTTCTACACTCGGTATGATGCATCATTGGATCGAATGAGTACACTCAGTTTCCACTATGAATTCAGACACCACTTAAAATGGAAGGCCCCTTAAATAGTGCACCGTTTCAGGGTATAAGGGGCCATTTCGGACACAGCCATGGTACTTCATGCAGGGTTGTACATTTGTAGTCTTTTTGGTTTCATCGCAGGTAGCACCAACTTTGAAGGCACATTATCGCCACCTGTTGGTGTAGACCAGAACTCACTTTATAAATATTCACCTACACATGAAAAACTAGTCTCATAATCAAACCAGTTCTTTTGAGATACATCCAACCCATACTCAATTTTTAAACTTAAATTCCAGTTTTTACTAAAAAAGTTTTTCATTGCCCATAATGCGGTGTAATGGGTTAAGTGAACCACATTTCTGAAGCATTTCTTAACCTTAAGGTCAACATTTACCGACAGACTTTTGAAATCAAATGCATCTGCAAAAATTCATAAGCACGAACAATGAATGACCACAAACAACAATATCCAATGCTTAAACAAATAATAATGCGCATTGCTGGTTCACATTAGCCAAGACAACATTAACCATCGGAACCTTGTAATTTTTCCATCCAGCAGCGATGCAAAAACTTTAGGGTACCAAGCAAACTTTACATGACCATATAAACATATGAGTTTAGACTGATATTTACCCAAAAATAAGTTATCTCTTTCAAGACACTTCAATTGCCATTGGGTAAAACCTCTTAAATGCCACTATGCAAGTAAATGCTGACAACATGAACAGTCTAACAACTTTATTAAAATCAGCAATGAAAATTTACATTGTAAAGAAAACACCTCTACTGGAAACCACAGTTTCGTCGCTCCTTTTCCCAGCAACGGCTCTCGCTGAAACACAAGAGTAAGAATATGAAACTGATGTCTTTTCATGGGGTTCAAACCAAAGTAAAAAACCTACTTTTCCTGGCACAGCTCTGCTCACAGGAACCAGAAGCAGGGTGGCACACCGCGGTACTACAGTGAATATAGATCTGACCAACAAAGATCAGCTTTAGCAACAAATATAAAAAAAGGCAATTTAGATGATAAGGCTGTAAGGAAATCGTACAGTCTCCTGCAGAGGGGCCAGTGATGATGGATCCACAAACGTAAACATCTTCACAACAAATCGCTTGACGTGGGTCGGGAACTGAAGACTAGACATGCCTAGTACAGGAACCAGTGTGGTCAGGTAACGGTCATCCTGGTAAGGACATCTTAAACAGAAGTGACAGTCAGGACGCTTTCTCAGCACACTTTCTTGACAAAGGCGTTGGGATTCTACACACCCATCAACTAGAAGATCCCACTGGGGCAGACTGAGAGGACTAGGGGTTGATGTCGCCCAACAGTGTCCCAACATCAGGACAAGATTGGGGTCAGTCCTCTCCAAAATGCGCACCTCAACATACACAGGGTCTCGCAGGACTTTTGTGACTGGATACTCATCCTCACCGTAGTAGGACGTGTACGCCTCATCTCCTGAGGAGGTACACTTTACTGTTACCGTCCAATTTACAGTTTGAGACCAGTGCTACAAGAATCACTCCTCTTGAGCATTTTTTAAGACGAGCACATTACCTTCTGCACAGCCTTTAGTGACACATTGGCCATTTGCCAGTCTAAGCTCCACCCTGAGGGGTCCAGGAGCAGCTACAGGGGGAGGTGGTGGAACGGTGTTGACCTCCACAACCAGAGCTTCCACAGCAGTAGCAGAATATCTACACTGGAAGAGAAGTCTAAACAACAAAAAGTGAGTTTCTTACATCTGTTCAAGGATTCACAGTCCTGATGAAAAACAGATCACCTACTCAAATTGACTGTCCCTTGTGATGGAGCCAAGAGGTCCAATCCCCACTTCATAGGATGAAGTCATTCTGTTCTCATACACCACATAACCATTTTCCTCCTACAGGCAAAAGCACAATTGACATCAAATCTGCTCCAGACATAAAACTCATCAACAGTATACTCACCATCATGCTGGTGCCACAGGCAGTGACTGGAAACTGGTATATGGCAAAGGAAGGCGTGGAACCAACAGGACCACAAGGTACTTCATTTCCACCCAGCAGACGGACAGTGTCCAGACTCAGACGAGGCAGCGTAACGTCTTTAGCCACCACCAACACAAACTGACCATCTCTCATACACTGGACAGTCACTTTAATGATAGAGAGAAAGTTACAGTGAAAATGCTTTGCAAGGAACATTTCACTGGTCTAACACCCTTACCGGACATCCCGTAATAACACTGCTGTCCATTAAAGCAGCAGTTTATAGCTTCACACTCGGCACCACTGATACCAGGTTGTCCACACTGGATCTGCTCATAATCAGCCACAGCACATTTGTCAAGAGGTTCTGACTGCACCACTGGCTTCTGAAGTGGAAACTTCTGAGAAAACTGTTGTTCAGTTTGCTGGAAGACTGGAGATTGCAGCTCTTGAGGAAAATCCCTAAACATTGGAAAAATCCTCCGTCCGGCATGACAGACTGCACACAGCCATACACAAATAGCCACAAGACAACCCATCCCTGTAATTCCCGCCATCCTGACACAAGGAGACACTCTAAGAGTTGTGTGTTTAGTCTTATATATGCTGAAATTCATCAGTCATAAATTGTAGCTCCTCCTTGATCAATTAACAATGATTGTTCTCCGGACCTGTTGGAAGCTACAAACAGGGTAATTTCCATTCACTCTCAAGATATTATACAATCATGTTTTAACCAATCTCTACAAATCCAATGAAAGTAAATCATACTTTCAAAAATGATGTTATCAACATCTGTTTGCTGTTCATTGAAGCTAGCGTTTCTCAAAGTGTGGAGGGGCACACCGGTGGGGAATATAGACATGACAGTTAGGGAGTGACAAACGGGAGGAAATTGTTTCATCTTTTTTAATTCCTTTACTGTTTGATCATACACTCATACAAAACAATGACACATTTAAATGTATGACAACATTAGAATGGGTCAGTTGTGGCCAAGTGGTTACAGGGTTAGACTCGTAGCCAGAAGGTCGCTGGTTCAATTCCCAAGGCGACCAGGGAATGACTGAAGTGTCCTTGAGCAAGGCACTTTACCCCCGTTTGCTCTGCAGTGAAAGGCTGCCCACTGCACCCTACTTGAAGGTCTCTTTGGATGAAAGCGTCTGTTAAATGTAAATTAAGAAAATGTCCCATGGAACCATAGAAGCCTTCGAGAATAATTTCACAGCCGAATGTTAATTAAAGCGGCACAAAACTTTAACGTGGAGAGGCAGTATGCGGTAGCGGGTATAAAAGTTAGCAATGGATAAATTTGTGACATGGAATAAAAAGAAAACTGGAAATTCTGTACCAGCAGACAAAACAACAACAGACACGGGGCAAAGCTTTCCTTTGCTCGGTGGTTAGCGTGGTGCTAGCAACTGCAAGGTCATGGGTTCGATCCCAGGGATTGCTCATTTGTAGATACAAATGTATTATATAATGCAATGTAAGTCGCTTTGTAAAAAAGTGTCTGCCAAATGCGTGAATGTTAAGTGCATTACCATTTCACTGGGGAAAGGTGGCTCTCTAAACCCTTCCCTATACCACCAAAGTGGGCAATTGCAGAAAAAGTTTGATCTAAGCACTTCACACAACAGTTAGACATTACGACTACAAAATGTCATTTTAACAGCTATGCACAAGTACAGTATAATCAATTTGACAAAGTTTATGAAATTACCATAAAGTAAATAAATCAGAATCAGAAGGAGCTTTTTTACCAAGTATGTTTAAACACAAGGATTTGACTTGGCGACAGGAGCTTAGTGCAGAAAAAAAGTGTTCACATGGTGTTAAAAACATATTGTAAATACACATTAAGTTAGAAAAAAAGAATTAAATGAAAATAATAAAGCACTATTTACAAGAATTGAAAAAAATATATAGAGTCAAAAACAACATACATTTTAAAAACTGTTCTTGTGTCTGGCTGTTCTGGTGGTCAGTGCTCTGTGGTGCCGGCCAGATGGCAACACTTCGAAGAGGGAGTGAGCTGGTTGAGTGGGGTCCAAAGGGATTTTCTTGGCCCTTTGTCTCACTCTGGAGATGTAAAGATCTTGGGGTTTGGGCAGGGGTGCACCAATAATCCTCTCATCAGTCCTGACTGTTCGTTGTAGTCTGTTAATGTCTGATTTAGTAGCTGAACCAAACCAGGCAGTTATGGGTGAGCACAGGACAGACTCGATGATGGCTAAGTAGAACTGTGTGAGCAGCTCCTGCATCTTGAATTTGCTCAGCTGGCGAGGGAAGTACAAACTCTGCTGGGCTTTTTTAGCGATGGAGTTTATGTGAGTGTCCCACTTCAGGTCCTGATAGATGGTAGTCCCCAGGAACCTAAATGATTACTCCAGCCACAGTGTGTTTCATATGGTGAGTGGGGGGAGTGGAGAGCCAATGATGGTAGTGTCATCTGCAAATTTCAGGAAAAAAATTCCCACAAATAAAGTTGTACAAACTGGCAATTTTTTTTCCAAAGAAAATGACATTATGAATATTCAATAATTTTAGTGGAGAATTTGATCCGAACTGACGCCAGGCAGGCATTTTGTCACATTGTAGGTGAATGTTATGTTATTGTCACAGGTCGGGATGGGCCAAGCCGGACTACGCCCACCCCTGAACCAGGACCACCTCGAGGAGCGTGTCAGAGGGAGGAATCGGAGACAGAATAAATTCAACAAGTTTTATTTAAAAGTAAAAGCAATTTGAAAATCCTAATCTAAAATCTTCTTCCTTCTTGCCCTCAGGAATCGAAGGTGAACAGTGCAACAACCAGGGTCTCTCCCGCTCTCTTCCTCAGTGCGGGCCCTGTAGTGGATGGGGCAGTGGACAGGTAAATTGTCAGGTAGGTCTTTCACAGGTGGAGATGCAGTGAACAGGCGAACGGTCCGGTAAGTCTCTTCTGGTAAGTAAATATTTCCAACCTCCCTTCCTTCTTTCACAGGTGCAAGAATTGAGGCAAATGGTTATCAGTCGAGTACGTATGCAGCAGGTACACGGTCTTATGGTGGGACGGCTGGGGAGTCTTCCTTGGGTAAGTAAGTGATTCCAACCTTCCTTCCTCCACAGGTACGAGATCCGGAGCAGATGGCCGTCGGTCAGGTACGTATACGGCAGATTCACAATCTGATGATGGGGTGGCGAGGGAATCTTTACAGGGTAAGCGAATAATTCCAACCTCCCTCTCTCCACAGGCACAGAAACTGGAGCAGATGGATACTCCAGACAAAGTGTACCAACCACGTTCGTAACAGAAGGACAGCCACTTCTCTCAGCACAGGTGACTATAAGGATACAGTAGACTCGAAGTCGACCGGTTGCACAGGGCTCCTACTGAGACAGACAGAAGGGATACTTCAAGCAAGCATACAGTTCACATGAGTTGGAAGGGGACGAACACTTCTCACGATACAGATGAATTGCGGGAATTCAGTAGACTCAAGTCGACAGGCTGAACAAGACCTCTTCTGGCATAAGTGAAGTGGATATTCCAGACAGAACGGGCCGGCTTTACGTTCACAGCAGAGGGACAGTCACTTCTCCCCACACAGGTGGGCTCCCAGGTTACAGCAGACTCAAAGTCGATGGGCTGAACGGGACCTCTACTGGAGCAGACAGAAAGGATGCTTCACACAAGGTATACAGTTCATATGCATAGAAGGGAGTGAGCACTTCTCACAGTACGGCTGCGTTGCAGGAATACAGCAGACTCAAAGTCAGCGGGCTGAATGGGACTTCTACGGAGACAGACCACGAACAATTCAACAGGGCATCTCGTCTCTTATTCACTCAAACAGAGGGGTTAATTCAAATTCCAGATGATAATTCCTCAACATCCACTCAGTTAGAACAGATCAATGACACAGAACTCTCACTATTGACAGTAGACCAGCGTAGCACAGGGAGAGTGCACGGCAAAGGGAATGTATCTTCCACACACACAGCAATTCCACTTCTAGCATATAATGTGGGGGAAACGTCAATCTTAGGCACTGCAATCTCACTTCACGAAGTGCAATTTAAAGCCCGCACTCACCCTTGGGTCTCTGTCCGAGGGGACCGCGTTCATCAATACTGCAAAGGATATTTCGGGATGTTTTTCTTCACAAACACAGGCAGAGTTCACATCACCATTTATAATGGAGAAAGAGATAGGAAGTCGGTAATGAATCAGTACAATCCACTCAGTGACATTTATGATCGTGATCCACACACTCCAAACCACATCCAATTCAGTGTCGAATACATGCAATTACGAGACTCAGTTCTCGATTACTTAGCTCCTCTCCAATGCAAACAGGATATTTCACTTTCCCTCTGTTGCCCTCGAGTCCCTCATCAAGTCAACACTCTCCTCTTCATTCACCCGCACTCCAATAACTGCAACCACTCGATAAAACGACTTCTCACGGGAGAGAACCACAACCCAGTCTCTCTTCACTGGCTTTTTTATATCCTTCTCAATGCCCACATGGCTTCATCATGGCTCTAAATTAATTTCCCACACCTGTTTCCAATCGGTCATTTGGGGTTGTCATGGCAACAGACGCACACACAGGCCTGGGAACGGTGTTACACTCAAAGTGTCCCAGCGGGAACACAGCTTCAACGGGAATAAGTTCCATATACCATTTGTCACACCGTGACATTATATTTAATACCAATGCCATCATTGCTTCTCGCTCATTAATGTACTTTTGTCAACTACAAATAACATGTTCTATGGACTCCATTTAACCAGAATACTCAAATAATCCTGTTAGTTGATTATTTACTCAAATTAGGGTTTTATTCAACAAGGAGCTCCATCATATTCTTGATAAAATATCTTTCTCTTTGGTATTTTTTTAATCATCCTAAATGCTCCTTCTTCTCGTTGAATACTATAAAGAAGGACGTCCTGTATTTCCTGTATCCCATTTAAACTTCCATTCCTTAATGGTAAATGTTTTAATTTTAAGTTTCACCTTAAGCTAAATGAGATATTCAAACTTTCCTCAACTACAAAGGCTTGTTTTGCTAATCTACTTCTTCATTGCCCGTTATACATCTATGTGCTGGTATCCACATAAATATTACCATGATGTATATCTTTGAGTCCAGAGCCGTTGAATATGAGAGTTACGACACTCGATCTTGCCGCCGTGAGGTCACGTGGTTCATGTGAGGTCATGTGGTTCATGTGATGTCGCGTGGTTCATGTGATGTCGCGTGGTTCATGTGATGTCGCGTGGTTCATGTGATGTCGCGTGGTTCATGTGATGTCGCGTGGTTCATGTGATGTCGCGTGGTTCATGTGATGTCGCGTGGTTCATGTGATGTCGCGTGGTTCATGTGATGTCGCGTGGTTCATGTGATGTCGCGTGGTTCATGTGATGTCGCGTGGTTCATGTGCCCAAAATAGTTTCAAACAAATCCGTGCTGTCAACCTATTTTAATGGATTTTAACAGGACAGATAACAGCAACATAAAATTAGTTAAATAATAGCACATTTTGTATTCTGATTATACTACGTTGACAACACTTATGGCGCTATTTAATCAGCAAATATTTTAGTTACAGCAAATCCGTTTGGGGGAAACTGAAATTAATGGCCTTCAGTGCAATATTGGGAACTTTAGATACTTCCGCATTCCATTCGTTCCTATGGAGGTGTATGTGAGTGTCGTAACTCTCATGTACTACGTCTCTGCTTGTATGTTTTCAAATATCTCATTGGCTATATCCCGTCGACTTGATAAGAACGATTTTAGTGAATGTGTACAGTCGTGGCCAAAAGTTTTGAGAATTACATAAATATTCGTTTTCAAAAAGTTTGCTCCTAAACTGCTTTTAGATCTTTGTTTCAGTTGTTTCTGTGATGTACTGAAATATAATTACAAGCACTTCATACGCTTCAAAGGCTTTTATCAACAATTACATGACATTTATGCAAAGAGTCAGTATTTGCAGTGTTGGCCATTCTTTTTAAGGACCTCTGCAATTCGACTGGCATGCTCTCATTCCACTTCTGGGCCAAATCCTGACTGATAGCAAACCATTCTTTCATAACTTCTTGGAGTTTGTCAGAATTAGTGGGTTTTGTTTGTCCACCCACCTCTTGAGGATTGACCACAAATTCTCAATTGGATTAAGATCTGGGGAGTTTCCAGGCCATGGACCCAAAATTTCAACATTCTGGTCCCCGAGCCACTTAGTTATCACTTTTGCCTTATGGCACGGTGCTTCTTCGTGCTGGAAAATGCATTGTTCTTCACCAAACTGTTGTTGGATTGTTGGAAGAAGTTGCTGTTGGAGGGTGTTTTGGTACCATTCTTTATTCATGGCTGTGTTTTGGGGCAGAATTGTGAGTGAGCCCACTCCCTTGGATGAGAAGCAACCCCACATGAATGGTGTTAGGATGCTTTACTGTTGGCATGACACAGGACTGATGGTAGCGCTCACCTTTTCTTCTCCGGACAAGCCTTTTTCCAGATGCCCCAAAGGCTTCATCTGAGAATATGACTTTGCCCCAGTCCACAGCAGTCCATTCACTATACTTTCTGCAGAAGATCAATCTGTCCCTGATGTTTTTTTTGGAGAGAAGTGGCTTCTTTGCTGCCCTTCTTGACACCAGGCCATCTTTCAAAAGTCTTCGCCTCACTGTGCGTGCAGATGCGCTCGCCTGCCTGGTGATATTCCTGAGCAAGCTCTGCACTGGTGGCACTCCGATCCCACAGCTGAATCCTCTTTAGGAGACGATCCTTGCGCTTGCTGGACTTTCTTGGACGCCCTGAAGCCTTCTTTAAAAGAATTGAACCTATTTCCTTGAAGTTCTTGATGAACCTATAAATTGTTGATTTAGGTGAAATCTTAGTAGCCACAATATCCTTGCCTGTGAAGGCATTTTTATGCAACGCAATGACGGCTGCACGCGTTCCTTTGCAGGTCACCATGGTTAACAATGATTTCAAGCATCACCCTCCTTTTAACATGTCAAGTCTGCCATTCTAACCCAATCAGCCTGACATAATGATCTCCAGCCTTGTGCTTGTCAACATTCTCACCTGAGTTAACAAGATGATTACTGAAATGATCTCAGCAGGTCCTTTAATGACAGCAATGAAATGCATGGAAAGGTTTTTGGGGATTAAGTTAATTTTCATGGCAAAGAAGGACTATGCAATTCATCTGATCACTCTTCATAACATTCTGGAGTATATGCAAATTGCTATTATAAAAACTTAAGCAGCAACTTTTCCAATTTTCAATATTTATGTAATTCTCAAAACTTTTGGCCACGACTGTACATATAATAATCTTTTAGACTTGTATCTCCTCAATCCACTGTAATGCTGCAGGGTTGTGCACTGTGTGTATGACAAGTTTTTATAATGATGACATCAGCAAGACGTTCTGTCTGCCACGCCCCGAATGAAGTTGAACTGTCAAACTTCCTTGTAAAACAAGTACTAGACCTAAACCAAAATATTTCCTTAACATGCTCACTAAATAGAAAACAGTTTCTATTAAAGCTCCTGTATTCATAGCAAGGTGTGGTATCCAGATAATTCACTAAACTTATGTCAGTGTTTTGTTAAGACTGAATAGTAACTTTTTTATTGGAAGGAATGCTACTACTATGTATTCAACGTCCTTAGCATTTATTTTTAAAGAAAGAAAACTGTTTGTCTTTGCAAGTTAACTTGTTGATACTTCATGATGATACTGATTGTCGTGTTGACATTTAGGCAAACCTGATTTATTCTTGTAATAAGTGATTTCATTCTGAACATTTTTAATGTGAATGTTCAATTTAAAAATACATTTTGTAAGGTTAACAATGTAGTTTAATTAAAATCCGGCTTAGTTACCCAATACATTGAGTGAACAGATATCCCACACATGTTTTAAAGTCAATATATCTGACTGAAGTAATTATTAAAAAGTCTTGCATGTAATATCAGAACTCATACAATAAACATTTTACAAAAAAGACTGAGGATGATCAAATAAATAATATGTAAATGATGGTCTATCCTCATTCATTTCTTGGGGTCTGGGAACCGATTCTCCAAATCCATCTGAACAACAGCCAGGATGTTGAAGATCACTACAGGTTCTATTAACTGGTCATTTACACCAAAAAAGCTTTTTGGCATCACCAGATTTCAAACCGTGGGTCTGTGAGGAAAAGCTTTCTGGATTCAATTCTGTTGTTGAAAAGCCTACAGGAATATAAACATTGATATTACAGTCCAGCTTAAATAATCACATCATCATAAATAAAGACATTCATGGTTTTGCTCTGTATAATGTCAATATGTACAGTACACAATATCTGGGGAGAGTGACTATGTCCCTTATTGGGATGATCACATGCGTTCAATAAACAAACAGATGACTGACTCTATATATATTGTCTCTATTCCTATTCATCAACTCTGTACGATACGTAAATATTGTTTAAAGCACAAAGTGTTTAGGCCAGTTTATGGGGAATATTGGATAACTTTTTTTACGTGCAGTCCAAATTTACTCGTTCCAGTCACTCACGTTAATAGTCTTGTGGGTGAACCTAGTTTTAGTTTCAACTTGATGTCATTCCCTCGTCTCGTCCCCTCTCCTATGAGTTCATGTCAGTCTCTACTATGCTCTCAAATGAAGTCAAAATGCTATTAAAATACTTTTACATGTCCACACACGCAAGAAACCAACATGAAGCCGTAATGAACGGGTATTTCAATATGGATTAAGCTCAGAACTCAAAGAGCAATGAAAGCACTTTAACCCAGACTCTTGTGTCACTGATGATGCTCACACACACCTCACTGTATTTATGTTACTGACATGATTTTCAGTGCTCCAGCGTCAGTGATGCAATTGCCACTAAAACTGCACAACACACAAACAAAAGCCAGAATAAAACATATAAATATCACAGAATAATATAAAATATTCACTATTTCTCTTTCTGTCTTTCACTCACTCAATGTTTTGTGCTTTGTGGAGGTTTGGCAGCAGGACATCCAAACTCTGATCAGTTAGATGACACTGACTGAGATCCAGTTCTGTTAGACCTTCAGAATGTTCCAGAACCAGAGCAAGTCCTCTACAGACCTGCAGGTCCAGATGAGTCTGACTGAGATCCACTTCTTCACCCAGAGCCCGAGAAAGACATTCAGCTTTCCCATCATCCACCTGAGAGAGAAACTGAAGCAGCGTTGATTTACCACACCTGAAAGAGAGAGAGAGATGTTTTATATGTTTATATTTGTATTTATATCTCTGTGTGTATGAATCATATATGTTCATTTTTGCTCACTGGAGTTTAACAGCGTGTAAGATTGTGAAGAGTTGATCTATTCCAGCTGTATTCATCTGACAGTCGTGTAGATTCAGCTGTGTGAGGGTGTGTGTATCTCTATAAACTCTCTGAATGACTGTAGACATCACACAACAGTCTTCAGCAGTCAGTTGTAGAGTCTGTGTGTGGGTGTCTTCTGTCAGGTCCAGTGCAGAACAACAGGAGAAGTCCAGCTTGTGCTGCAGGGCAGAGAGCAGAACCGATGACGCCTCCTGCTGGACATCAGATGAACTGCAGCAGCGAAGCATTCTCAGTAACAGCACTCTGTCCACACTGAAAACAAATAAAACGTCAGATTTGTACAATTTAATAACATATCAACATAAAAAAAGGTAAAATAAATATAGGACCTGAGGCAGGAGACACGACTGAGGAGAGGCAGAAAGCTCTTTAGCTCCTCCTCTGGTATGGAGGTCCACAGCATGTTGAGTGTAACTGTAGTGCGGTTTTGCAGTATAAAGCGCAGAAATGCACATTGGACAGAGTCCAGCGCTCTGTTCTGCAGGTTAATGCAGTTCTTCACTGAACTCAACAGACCGGACACAAACCCTAAAGATCTGGACTCATAGATCTCGGTCATTAAAGACATCATCACGGTGGAGCTCATCCTACACACAAATCAATTACATTTCACTGTTAATGTGTTCATAATAAGGGTTAAGTCAGGGATTTCCCCCAGCTATTTGAAGTCTTTTTGTCATGTTGCTTACTGCTAGGGCTCATTAGATAATGATATCTCATTAAGATAATTTTTATCACCCCACTGGCAGAGAATTGTGCTTGTTTTAAGCAAACAATCACTTCATTTTGAGGTGTTTTTTCCAGAAAACAAGACTTAATTTTTTATGCTATTTCATGTGTCTGGTAAATGTATTTTGATTTAAGATTTTTTTGATATTTGGACTGACAACAGGAAAAAGTTAGAAAAGCAATTTTTGCAGTGTATATTCTGTGCTTTGTCCCATATAGGTTATTATTGACAAATATATTTGTGTGTGTTGTACTTTTTAATTTTTTTAAGGTTATTTTACAGCACTTGGTCATCTTAAGCTGTGTTTAAATGTGGTGTATAAATGAAGCTTGCACTTACTACAATGATGGTAATAATTTAATGAATAAGCTTCAAGTGAACTTGAGAGAGAGAGAGTTTGTGTCAGTGTGAGAGTTTGTGAGTCTGTGCATCTGCAAAAGTGTGTGTGTCTGCGTGTGTGTGCATCTGCGAGTGTGTGCGTCTGCAGTTTAGTGTAGAGAACAAGTTCTGACATTCAAAGAAATCCTGTTAAATTTTTTGATTTGTATTGTTCTTTATTTTTTATAAATTATTTATTGTTCTGGTGGCACTTTATTTAAAAAAAAGTCTATATATTTGGCAGATGTAAAGCATACATGTGTATGTTTTTTGTGTTAGTCTATTTTTATTTTATTATTATTATAACAGCTCAGGGATGTTCAAGGAGCAACATGTTTGTGCACTTTCTAAAGATTTTAGTTCTGTTCATGAATAAAGGGTTGGAAATGAATGCTTTTCGTGTTTTTAGTTTTTATCCGATTCATCGATTAATCGAAAAAAAAAGAATAGACTGATTAATCGATTATTAAAATAATCGTTAGATGCAGCCCCACTTACTGCTGAAAGTGAATCCTGTTTAGAAAGGGCAGAAATTCTCTGATGTTGAGTGACATGTCGGTTTCTTTAAGGTCCACAGTGACGTGCGAAATATCATGCTGCAGGAAATATTGTAGTTTTTTGAAGCTGAAGGAACAGGAAGTCAGATCTCCACCTATTTTCTTCAGGAAGCACAATGTCAGTTCCTCCTCCTGAGCTTCATACACACATTCCGCCAATGTCTGAAGAATCTCTTCAGGCAGTCTAAACACACACAGAGTGCGTTTTATTTTATTTAACATTAAAAAGCTGTGCAGCGATCCTGTATTTATGATCAAATATACACCATAGTTAAAACAAAACAACAATGTTCAAAAAAGCATGGATAATAATATGTTCTTTAAATGGGGTGCACAAGCATGCACACATAAACACACACACACCTGAGAGTCACTGGGCTCTGCTGAGACAGAAGGAGAATCAGAGAGAGGGACTTCATCCTGCAGTCGCTCAAGTTCAAACACTGGACAGTCCAGAGTCTCAGAAGAGAAGCCAAACGGCTCAGAACTCTGGACATCTCGCTGTCTGACCGCCGTTTATCATTCAGATCAACTGAGAGTTCATTTACACTGACAGGAACTCTTGAAGACCTCAAAGCACGCACAGTTCTCACCACCATATAACCACTCAGCCTGAGAAAAGAACAAAGTACAAATAGTAAAATCTGTAAATATTTAAAAATTTTAATTTGTCATATTTGGTCCTTTACCTGAGTGTTTGTATGTTTGTAATGTGTCTGAAGAGAAGTCTTGTTCCTCTGAGAGAGATGGCCTGAGGTCTCACAGTTAAAGTGAGTTTGTCAGCAAACAGACGTAAGATTCCGGCCACAAACCTGCAGATGCTACTAGGCAACCTTCCCTCGAGACTGAGGTTAAAGTCCAGAGCCTGTAACAGTGAGTTCACCAGCTCTGGATTCTGTCTGAACTCGGCCAGTTTAAAAAGACTCAACACACAGTGCTCGGCACAACTGAAAAATACAGATACTATTTACTGTAGTGTACATTGTATGCAAATGATGACAATTCTAAAACTATAAAAGGTTTGTTGCAAATGTTTGTACAGTGATTTGCACGAAGGACTAAGTCAGTGTTTTCCCTACCATTATATAAGGGGGGCGCCCCGCCCTCCTAACGGCTCGCCCCGCCACCCTTGAACGTCAAGTAAATTTGATTTGATTTTCTTTATAGCGCCAGATTACAATTTGTTATGTTATTAAACAAACTAAATAGCCAATCTAATATGTTATTTATCTTATTTCCACGATGGTATGTCTTTTCTGTCTGTGTTTGCGCGTTTACAATTATCCCAAGGAGTGGGCACGCGCGCACACTCGCACACAAACAAACACTAGCGGACAGCGATCGTGCGGCGGGAAATAGGTCGCGTCAATCAGATGAAAATATTTGCGTTTTTTAAGCGCTCACAGGAAACTGAAGATGGCAACACTAACTCTACTGCGAGAAGCAGCCGTAGTAGCTCTCCTGCTCCAAGTCTAAGTGTTGCGCATCCTGCCCCTAAGCATCAAAAGTCCAGTCATCACCGGATGACAATTAAAATGTATATTAATGAATTCACAATCCGCTTACTATTTACATATGTGTGTTTAAAATGTTTTTAGTCAGGACATTGTAAATCTGCAGATTAAATAAGACAAGAGATATTTAATACGCTATGCAGGCCGCTCTGTGTTGAATGGGAATGTCCTGCGCACGGGATGACGTTCAGAACAGGGCGCGTTCACAGCAGTGCTGCGATTGACAGGATTATTCTCCAATAAATGCATAATAGAAAAAAAAACGTCTCACAAAAAAAGGCCATTTAAAATTTGTTTATCATATACATCTATTAACTCACATTAACGAACGATGAATGAGCAATATATTTGTTAGTATAAATCTTTTTTTAGTTGTTAGTTAAAAAATAAAACTATTTTAGCTCTGGTCCATTAATATTAACAAATATTTCTATAAATTTGACAAAGGTTATTTGCAGAAGTCAATTTTAAAATTTTAAAAAGATTTAAATACGTTTTTTTTTTTAAAGAGATATCTTATGTTAACATTTTTTTACTTTTACAAAGCATTACCCTCCCAGACAACCAATTATATGTCAATAGATAGATAGATAGATAGATAGATAGATAGATAGATAGATAGATAGATAGATAGATAGCACATAAAGAATGAAAAGGAAATGATTTAAGATTTCTCGTCAATTTTCCCTAACCAACCAACCAACCCCCCCCCCCAAAGCTGTAAACCTAGGGGAAACACTGACTAAGTAACACAAGGTTTTTACAATAACTTTTGAAGACCACAATTTTAAAGTGGACATATTATGCTAAATTCATATTTACATTCACATGGTGTTTGAACACAGATGTGTGTCTCCAGTGCGGGTAAAAAAACATAATAGATATAAGAATCTTCAAAAGGTCTTTCAATCTGAGTTATTGAGAACAAAGTGGATTCATTTCATTTTTCAAGGATATGTTTGAGCAAATTCCTTTCACCTGACTTTATCACAAACAAAGGTCAGTACAATGTCAGATGAAGTCAGTATGTGCAATGGTTCTCAAACTTTTCGTTGTAAGCCCCCCATTGTGTAGGTTGCATCCCTTTGACCCAAAAACATATTAAATTATACATTGCTAGAGCATCAATTCTTTTGGTTGGTGGACTTATTTTTTATGTTTGCCTACACAAAATTTGTGAAGCACGACATGCAACAAATGTATTAAACGACATTCTGCAGATCTCTTGTTACTGCAGCACATGCCCACACATCTACACGCCCTCAGCCAGACAGATGAAGTAACAGGTCCCCACTTAAAGTACAATAGTAGCCAAACATACATATACAAACATGGACAATGTTTTTAGCTATAAACACATTTACACAGTCCTTACCTCAGTTGTGAGATGTAGGGCAGACAGTGAAGGAAACTCATCACTTCAGTCTTTTCATCCGTCCATCCTCTCAGCTCTACTGGTTTCTTCTCTGTTTGGAGCTTCAACACTTCAAGGAGGATGGAAGCTTTTCTGTTTGAGAGATCTACGATCCAGACATCAGGTGCCGACTGTGTATAAACTGACTGTAATGCTGGAAGTAAACTCCTGCCTGTTTGAGTCTCATAGTCCTTCACATCTGAGTAAAGATCCAGCAGAAAATGACCCCTTTTAGAGCAGTTTGAATTTTCATAAGGAAAAGATGTGTATGTGCAGACTGAAGTCAACAGTTTCAGCGTCTGATCTCCTGATTGTCTCTCAGTTTCTGCTGCTTCAACAAAGAGGCTCTGAAGAATGATGGATTCAAGACTAGAACAATAGGAGAAGATTCTGGTTGAAACAGAAAAATATAAATATATAAATACATGTTATAATGCACATTGTGACTATTCAATTAAATTGTATTTATATAGCGCTTTTCACAATCTGCATTATTATAAAGCAGCTTTACAGGAGAAAATAAGAAAAACACAGCACAGTGCATGGTGTTTATAGAACAAGCAAGATCATTCTTATAACTAATATCTAATAATATCTCATAAATATAGTCTCGCTGTGAGCAAATCCACACGGCCCGGTGGCGAGGAACCCAACCTCCAATGATGAATAAATAGAGAAAAAAACCTAGAGAGGAACCAGTATTAGCCAGGAGGGCCTGGTCTCCTCTGACATGTCACAGCTGCACTCATTGACTTTGATTAAAAGTAAAGAGTAAATGTTTATAAAAATAGGGAGAGCTTATTAGATGGATCGAGGAAATTTCATTAGTTGAAACTGTTTAGGTCTAATTTTGTGATCGATACCAGACAATAGTAAATTGTAATGACATAATGTAACTGAGTGCAGCTATAACTTAAAACTGCTGTCATGTGATGTTAGTTTAGCATTAAATACTAATTACTGTATAATAAGCATTAATGTGACCAGTAGTACGTCTTCACTCTTGTTTGGTAATGAAATTGCCTGAAACTGGAGCTGGTATGGTATAATTTTCCACTACATTAGGTTTACTTGGCTAGAGCTACCCTTTATATTTGTTAACAGTCTGTAATAGTGCTCAGAATATCAAAATCTTCTAAAGGTGGTCGATCCTTTTCATACTTGGCTCCAAAACTTTGGAACAGCTTCCCCTGCCAGGTTCAGGATTGAGACGTACTCAATCAGTTTAAAACTAGACTAAAAACAAATCTCTTCAATTTAGCTTTCACCTAACTCCCTGATAACACTCACAGTGCATCTATGCTGCAATATAGTACCCTTTTTGTAACCGAACACACAGACATCCATAATAATGTGTCACTTTCTTATATTTTCTGTGATTGGCCGCTACACTATCAGTTTTTGCTTTTCATCTCCCATCCTCGGGTTCCTGACACCAGAAGTCATCCGTCCAAGCTCCAGTTCTGGCCTGATGCTCTTCCCAGTCCACCCAGATGCCTGTGTTGATGGGTAATTCACCCGATGACAACTACAGCCACAACCTACAGTCATCCAGAACCAGAACCCTTTATAGTTGCAGTTGTTGCTATTTTAACATGCCAGAGGAAAACTGGCACTCCCGGTTGCCACTCTTATACACATATACATCCATAGTGGCGTTTTGGTTCCTTGCCACCGTTACTCACTGGGAGACAGCTGATTAAGTTTAATCTATAAATACCAACAATTTACGTTTAACAACACAAATGCACGTTAACATGCTGTATATTAAATGCTGTACACTTTTGTTCTAGTAGCTATATGTAATTTTAGGCTCCCAGTCCTGATAACAATATTTAAAATAATACTATACCTAAATTAAATTTACTCCAATTGAATAATTTATAGTTTCTGAAAATCCACTGATATCAGTGTACATTGCATAGAGAAAATAATAACATGCAATAATACCAAGTCTACCATATCTTAATACCGTATATACTCTCAAATTTTTCCCTGAGTATTCATTTATACAATTTTTATCGCTATATAAATAAAATTGAATTGAAAATTGAATATTGAATATTAAATATTTTCTCAATCCTTAGAGAGTGAAGAATAATAAGTGCATATTGAACCCATTCTTTTTGTTTCTTTGTCTTTTTTTGCCATCTACATACTATTTGCCAACTACTAGACAATAAGCAGTCCGGCTTTAAAAAAAACACTCTCCTGAGACTGCACTGCTATCGGTCACAGAAGCACAGTGGCTAGCCATGGCGGAATCGAAATCGTCTGTCCTGATTCTGCTAGAATTATCTGCAGCGTTCGACACTGTCAATCATCAGATATTAATAGCAACCCTGTCATCACTAGGAATCTCAGGCACTGCTCACCACATGATCAGTAGGGTCCCTCAGGAATCTGTGCTCAGACTTCTCCTTTTCTCCATCTACACTACATCCTTGGAACCCATCACACGGGCACACGGCTTATGCTATCACTGTTATGCTGATGACACCCAGATTTACATCTCATTTCACCGAGACGATACCACTGTAGCAGCTCGCATTACCGCCTGCCTAGAAGACAATGCAGCTTCGATGAAAGATCATCACCTCCAGCTGAACCCTGCCAAGACAGAACTACTTGTCTTTCCGGCACACCCCATGGTGCAACACGATCTCACCATCCAACTTGGCAATACCCCAAACACTCCTTTCAAAACGGCCAGGAACATCGGAGTCATGTTTGATGAACAGCTGTCCTTCAATGATCACACTGAAAAGACAATGAGGTCATGGCGATTTGCCTTATTCAACATTAGAAACGTTAGACCCGATCTCACTGACCAAGCGGCACAACTTGTCCATGACCTTGTAATCTCAAGGTTAGACTGCTGCAATGCTCTCCTTGCTGGTCTTCCTGCAAAGGCTATCAAACCACTCCAGGTGGTTCAGAATGCACCAGCACGCCTCGTCTTCCAACAGCCCAAAAGGGCTCATGTGACACTCCTTTTCATCCCTCTCCACTGGCTACTGGTTGATGACCGTTTCAGATTCAAGTCACTGATGCTTGCCTACAGGACTATTGTTGGATCTGCACCGGAATACTTTCATACCCTCCTACATTCCTACACCCAATCAAGAACCCTGCGTTCAGCAAACAAGCAGTGTCTTGTATTGGCTTCTCAAAAGGGCTGTAAATCGCATTCCCACTCATTCTCCTTTAAAACTCCTTTATGGTAAAACATTCTTCCCAACTCAGTGCGGTCAACCACATCTCTCCCAACAATCTAAAAACTACTTAAAGCCTATCTCTTCTGTGAATACTTGACAAGCAATTTTTTTTAAACTAATCCTCTCTCTTTCTCTCAACAGATATTGTTCTGGCTTTTGTGGAAACTTGGTATTAGCACCCATTGTATTATTGCTCCCTGAACTCTCTGTTAAACAATTTGGATTAAAATCTGTTAAATGACAAAATGTATATAAATTACTTTAGGGTTTAAAATAATGTTACTCTCTAATACCTTTAACAACACCCAGGTCATAACAATGATCAGGTACCTCAGCTTTGAGATGTATGGCAGACATTTGAGAAGACACATCACTGTACTGCATTCGATTAACCATCCTCTCATCTCTACAGGTTTCTTCTCTGTTTGGAGCTTCAACACTTCCAGGAGGATAGGGGTCTTTCTCCCAGAGACATCTATGATCCAGACATCAGGTGCTTGATAAACCGACTGTAATGCTGGAAGTAAACTCCTGCCTGTTTGGGTCTCATAGTCCTTAACATGCGAGTAAAGATCCAGCAGAAAATCACTTCGTTCCGTGCTTTCTATATTTTCATAAGGGAAAGATGTGTATGTGCAGACTGATGTCAACAGTTTCAGCATCTGACCTCCTGTTTGTGTCTCGCTCTCTACTGCTTTGATAAACAGTCTTAAAGTAAATGTTGCATTACTGGGATCAGGGTAAAAAAATCTGTTCAAAAAGAACATAAGAAACACGTGAATGCTAATTATAATGAATATACTATAACAAAACAAATAATGCTCCACAGAGTCTCTGTAAACACACTGGCCGGGTACGCAAAATCCCCAGTCCAAGAACGTTAAAGCAACAACGAGCCGTTTTGGTGTCTGGTTCCCCCATGTGGTTGATAAGCGCAATTGTCTGTTATCAATGTCATAAATACTGTCGCTGTATAAGCAACCACGTGGGCAGCGCAATAAATGTGAATTTGTTGACTAAGCAGAAACCCCTGTTATATCATGTCACTTCATAAACTTTGCATGTACCAAAGCACTATTTTGACTCCCACAGGGTTTACTACTGGGCTATACTAGCACAAACTAGATTCTATGGTAGCAGCTGGTTATTAGCCGTTAGCCCAAATCGTGTTAGCCCAAACACATTTACAGCCACCTAAAACACAACGCATGTACGTGAATGTGTTTAGTAACCAACGCAAATTATTTTCTATAGTTAGGTTTTCGGAAACACACTCGGGACCAGGCGTTGTACTCTGTGTAACAGTAGCAATCAATAACTTACACAACTCGCTATGGGAATAGTGCCTAGTATAGTAACTATAGATCCCGATAACATTAGTCTAGGTGCATGAACTAAGGAATCAACAACTTTTGAACATAAAACAGTTTTTGTGGTTTGGTAGTCATCGTTTACAAGCACAACACTAAATTTGTGATGAGGCAAGATCATGTATAAATTGACAGAACACCTGCAACATCACATTATCTCTAGTCTACCATACGGTTATAAATTGTGAACCAGTAACGTTAGTGCGGCAATAACGAATATAAATTACTACTACGCTCAAAAGTACAGGACAGCACGATTTTTTTTACATAGAAGACTCTCTAATCCAGTAGCAGGAAGGCTAACGCTAGGTCTCCATCCGTTCTGCTTGCGTCACCGAGTGTAAGTCCGTCAGATATTGATTTGTGTTCGGGGTCGTGTCCGATCACTCTCTCGCTTTCTTTTCTTTCCACCCTATTTGTTTTTTTGCTGGGTGTGCCATTGTGAAGTTTTGGTTTGTTTCATCCTACTGTTAGCTCTGATGTTGGCTAACTTCTCCCAGGCTACGAGTAAAAAGTGACGTATGCTGTAAAGCAGGGGATAGGCGGGGCTTGTACTGGCCCGAACACCAAAGTTACAAGTGCAATTTCAGACGATAGGAGGCTGCTTAGGTAGCAACGGCAGTACAATTCCTCCAGTTAAAAGTTGTCCTACAACTAAAACAATTTTGCAGACATTATTTTAAGGTCAAAAAGTTACTCGTTGTCGCTTTAAGAGCTGTGTAGCACGTTACGTGGTGTCATTCCGAAATAACTAATTACGAAGCCGTGGGGACACAGCATAACAAAAAATTGCACTATAAAATAAAAGACATGACAAAACACAGAACACTGTTAAAAACACAAAATCTGCAAATGCACTGCATGTTACAAAAGCGTCTGCCAAATGTAATAATCTAATGTTTTTTGTTTGTTTTATAAAAAGATATGGTAAATATAGGTGACTGATAGAGCTAGTCACCATTTACTATCATTTTAATTTGCTTGGAAGACTCTAATTAGCCCGAACATTCAATTACCTCAGTTGTGAGATGTAGGGCAGACACTGAAGCAAACTCATCACTTCACTCTCTTCATCTGTCCATCCTCTCAGCTTTACTGGTTTCTTCACTGTTTGGAACTTCAACACTTCCAGGAGGATGGAGATCTTACTCTTTGAGAGATCTATGATCCAGACATCAGGTGCCTGAAAAACTGACTGTAATACTGGAAGTAAACTCCTGCCTGTTTGAGTCTCAAAGTCCTTCACATGGGAGTAAAGATCCAGCAGAAAATCACTCTGTTTAAAGTGGTAAAAGTTTTCATAAGGAAAATTCCTGTATGTACAAACCGATGTCAACAGTTTCAGCATCTGATCTCTTGTGTGTCTCTCAGTCTCTGCTGCTTTAATGAAACATCGTGCAATAAATCCTTCTGCAGTAACATTACCACCAACATAAAATCTGTATAAAAAAGAAAATGTCAATAAAAAAATGTAATGTTACAGTTTGATTCAGGGCCATATGGTGTTCAAAATATAATACAAATTAAAATAATAAAACACAAAAATAATTATTGATCATCAATGATCAATTTAATGCAATTCATTTTAAATGTAACAGTTTACATTTTAAAAGGGACATAAAGTTAGACATAAAACCCATAACAACTGCAGTGCTCACTATAAAAAGTAAATCAAGGCTATTTATCTTTCTTTTTTGCCACCATGAACTTGTATTGTTGGTATCATATTTTTATCAAGTACAACCTTTTAGATACACTTACTCACATTTACACACATACCATAAAACTGTACTTATTAGCCCAATAAATATTACAAAAAGTTACCTCAGTTGTGAGATGTAGGGCAGACACCGAAGTAAACTCATCACTTCACTCTCTTCATCTGTCCATCCTGTCAGCTCTACTGGTTTCTTCTCTGTTTGGAGCTTCAACACTTCCAGGCGGGTGATGGTGTTTCTCTTTGAGAGATCTATGATCCAGACATCAGGTGATGACTGGAAAACCAGCTTTAATGCTGGAATTAAAGTCCTACCTTTTTGAGTCTCACAGTCCTTTGCACGCGAGTAAAGATCCAGCAGAAAATCAGTGTGTTTAGAGCTTAGATATATCAACGAGCTGGTATCCCAGACTAATGTCAACAGTTTCTGCATCTGCTCTCCAGTCAGTCTCTTAGTTTCTGCTGCTTTAACAAAGAGTCTCAACAGAAATTTGGATTGTTCACTAGTATTACTATTTACAAAGCTGCAGAACAGGGAAAAAACAATACAATGAGTACAAAAATGACAATAAGCGTAAGAATTAAAAAAATGTAACATACTGTAACACAGGAAATAATGTACAATTTGTCTCCTCCCTTACCATACATTGTTTTTTAATTTCAAGCTAGGCAGAAGCAAGATTTTTATAGTTTGGTTAACTGAAAAAGAAAAATGAAAGAAAAGTTACCTCAGCTGTGAGATGTAGGGCAGACACTGAAGGAAACTCATCACTTCACTCTCTTCATCTGGACATCCTCTCAGCTTAACTGGTTTCTTGTCTGTTTGGAGCTTCAACACTTCCAGGAGGATGGAGGTCTTTCTCTTTGAGACATCTATGATCCAGACATCAGCAGAAGACTGAAAAAGCTGCTTACATGCTGGAAGTAAACTCCTGCCTGTTTGAGTCTCATAGTCCTTCACATGTGAGCAAAGATCCAGTAAAAAATCTGTGTGACAAATGTAAGTATACTCCCCATGTACATGCGGTGAACACTGAAAAGGGAATGCTTTATAACTGCACACCGAAGAAAGCAAAGTAGAAAGCCTCTTTTCTCCAACTGTCTTGTTTTCCGCTGCTACGATGAGACTCAGCAGGTACCGTATGACAGATGATTTAGTGGAATCTTCATAAAGACTAAAACATCTAAACCTAAAAAGAAACATAGCCAAGCATTACAACATTACGCAACAACAAGATGCAAATATACACTATATAAAGTTAATATTGGGAAGCACCATTCTCATGAACAGGTTTGACAACTTTAGTCGTTCCCCAATCATTGAAAAAAATAAAACATTCTTAACTACATCCTCTCACCCCAACTGTGAGATGTAGGGCAGACAGTGCAGGAATTGCACGACTTCACTCTTTTCATATGACCATCCTCTGAGCTCTACTCGTTTCTTCACTGTCTGGAGCTTCAACACTTCTAGGAGGATGGAGGTCTTTCTCTTTGAGAGATCTATGGACCAGACAACAGGTAATGACTGGAAAACCAGTTGTAATGCTGGAAGTAAACTCCTGCCTGATTGAGTTTCATAGTCTTTCACATGCGAGTAAAGATCCAGCAGGGCATCAGCCAGTTCTGTGGGGTTTTTGTAAACTGTGAAAGAGTTGCAACAGCAGTATGATGTCATCCTCTCATCCTCCATGGACTTTTTTTGTAAAGACACTTTATGAATGAATTGAAGCAAGAATTTGATTTGATTGAAATCAGATTTCCATGGTTTTAATCTGTAATAGAAAAACACACAACATTGCACAAGATATTTAAAAATATTCTGCGGGGGACAGATTTCTCCCTTCTACTCAGTAGCCTACCTGATCTGTGGTGAACAGGAGAGAATCATGATCATTCCTGTGTCAGATACAGTGCGGTTCTGTAAATTCAGATGAACTTCTTTATCTCTGGATTGACTGATCACATAAGACAAAGCACAACTCTGATGAGGGTCCAGATTCACATTAATGTCCAGTTGATGCTTCATCTTCTCCAGAAACATCAAGCAAGCGTTAGATGACTGAAGCTCATACAAGCACTGACACACATAGAGAAGATCAATGTCTTCACCGTCACTCTGAGGTTTGAGGAAAGTGTCCAAAAGTTTCTCAATGAAGCATTCTGATGTTTTCTTCATCTGATCCTCTGAGAAGAGACACTTGAGGAGTTTGTTGTTATGTTCTCCCAGAAGTCCACACAGGAAAGGCAGAACATGTCTCATGTGTTGATTCTCTTCAGTCTGACACAGATTCAGGACTTTCTCAATTTCATATGGATTCTCAACAAGCCACAGAGCTGAGAAGAATTCCTGCATTGTGTTGTGGAAAAATGCACAGTATTTTGTTTCAGACGTCAGACTGTCTCTTATTGGGATCATTTTCAGAAAAGCATGAGAAATATTAGTTTCATCACTGCTGATCTCAGGAAGGTTCAGGCTTTTCTGCTCAGTTGCACGGAATGCATTTATCATCAAGAGATAAAGCTGATCTTTGATCTCTTTCAAATATTCATCAATTTTCCAAAGGTTTTTATCCCCATATTTCATCAAAGCATGAAAGAAAATGTGGATGTTCATGTTTGTGACTGTGTGTGGATTGTTGAGCACTGTGTCGTCTTTGAGAAGAATCATATTTGCAATCATGAATGCATACATTGGCACATAGCTGAGACTGAACAGCTCTTGATTGTTCAACACCACATTCAGAAGATCAGGATTGTGACCCAACATCATCTGATAGTAAGTTCTGATGGACTCTTCAATGAATCCTTGAACATGCAATATCTTTGTGGTCCAATCTGAGAAAAAAGAATCTTTTTCCATCTCTGTTCTGCATGTTATTATGACCTTTGCCTCATGTAGTACATCATGATTCATGATCTTCTTCAAGACAGAATCCTCTTGCACGTGGGTGACACCATCAAATATGAAAACAACATTCTTAGCATTGACCTTCATATCTTGAAGCACTTCCTGTTGGTCTTCTTCTTTAGCTTTTACATACACATCAAACAAAAGAGATTCCAAAGTCATAAGTTTAGTACTATGGGACAAAATGTTTTCATTAAAGTAAAACAAGTAGTCTGGCTCTGTGCCATTCTTCTCCGTCCACAGACGCAACATTTGCTGGACGATTGTAGTTTTTCCTATTCCAGGTTTGCCAATCAGTAGAATGTTCCTGTCCATCCATCTCAGTAGATTTGCAGGTGAAACGGTTTCTTTCTGGTTAGGAATATAAGCTCCCAGCTTTTTATATTGTTGGTTTTTCACCACATATTCCTCCGCTGAAGCGAGAGGTATGAAATGGAAATTTTCTTGCTGTTTGCGGAGCCGATACTTAGTGCTCTGTTGTTCCATCTGGTTCTCCAGAACACTTCTTGCTTTCATCTTAAGCTGTGTCTGGTAGCCTTTACAGGGTTTTGTGCCTAAAATTGCAAAATATAAAGAACTAGTTTACCATTGTAAAAACTGTTAAAACATGTTTTGGCTGCGTACGAACAACAGCACGCAAAAGTTTTGTGTAACATACACAGCTCTCATTTATTTTCAGCCTCAAATGTAAATGAAATCACTCACCAAATGAATATATGGCGTCTGAATCTTCCCTGAAAGAGTAACGTTTGATCCAGTTATGTAAAGTAGGCCGTAACGTCCTCTTCCAAGTGAAATCCAAAATCTTGAGTAACTCATAACTGGCTGTTTCCCCTTCATTAATGACTCGATTTAATATATATCTGGCTTTATCCCGCTCTCTCCACTTCGCTTTGACAGCCTTCACATCATAGTCAGTAAAAACCCTCCGCTGATAAAGATTCTCAACAATGACTGGAAAGTTTTGCATTTGAGACACCAGGTTCCCAAAGGTCTTTCTGAGGTAGACAACAGCGGACTGCTGGTTATTGGTCATTTTGCAGGTCCTGAGAGACAAGCAGAGAAAGAACACTCATGAAGAATGGACATCTCTTACATACATTAAAAACGCAACAATAACGTTTTGCGTTTGTTTGCCATTAGCCTACATTTAACGATTACACTTTTCCTAAAATAAAACCCACATCAGACGTCACGCCACATTCGTAAAATAGCGAAGTGCAGTTTTCATAGAAAGCGCGTGCGTGACATTCGTGTTAATTTACCTGAAGGTTTATTGACAATGTGCTAAACGACCTCATTTTCCAACTGCAGTGACTCTCATTCACAAATAACCTAAAAAAAACGCAACAGCTTACTATCACGTAAAACTCACCTCTATGTGGTCTATATACGTGCTTATCCCGTTGAATACGGAGTGCTGAGAAGAAAACTCAACTGAAGTTTCATTTTTTTGGGTTTACTGCGTTTACATTTTCCGCACCTGCAGTCAATTTCAACGTCTCAGGTTACAGTCAACATAAGTTTCGCTTCCGCAAGTTAACACAGGTGTGTTCATGAAAAACAGTGCGTTTCACTTCATGTAGTGTTGTGTACTTTGCGTATGACAAGGTTTCTAAATGACATCATTGTGCGAATCGGTCTGCGCCACGCCTACGAATTTGTTGTAGAGTAAGTGCGCTTCACTTTAACTCAGACATTTACTTAACATGCTCACTAAACAGACAACAGTTTGTATTGAATTAAATCTAGTGTAGGGTATTCATAACTATAAATGTCGCAGTACCGGCTCAACAAGGATACTGGATAATTCACTAGACGTCCCTGTTAAATAAAAACAGCATGCTGGACTAGATATGTTTTAAAACTGGTTTGACCAGCTTAAACCAGCATCAAAACATACCGAACCTTTTTTTTCAACAAGGGTAAATCAGCTTTTTAGCTGTTTAGAGTAACTACATTTATTTGAATGTTCATTATCGTTAGCAATTGTTTCTAAAGAAAGAAAGCTGTTGTCTTTGTCTCTGCGGATACTTACTGTCGGGTCTTTAAATGTATCTGCTTGTCATGATTGCACTAATATGATTTATTTCTTGCAACACTAGAAAATGGGAAAAGGTGTTTTTGATTAAATCGTTCATTTGAAATATTGGCATCTTATTAGGCTCACAATGTAGTCTAGTTTAGTTATCCAATAAAAAAATGGGTCAACATATAGGCTATGCCACATATGTTTGTATAGCCAGTATATCTGAGGAAAAACTAAATTAGGAAATTGCTTTTCCAAAAAACTATAAAGAAGTCTCACATATAATACCCAATTAATACACTAAAAATGATATTCAGAAGAAGGATCTTTATAGCCATTTATGTTTACACACACACACAAGGAGTTTGACTTGACAACAGGAGCTTAGTGCAGAAGAAAGTCTACACATTGTAAAAAAATACATTATGGTAGAATTTTTTTTAAATTAGATGAATAAATAATGCACAAAAAGTGAAAAAAATAGACAAAAAACTATTTTTTTAAAAGAGTGTACAGATATGTTACTTACAGGTTTAACGTATTGTTTCTTACAATGTACAGTTTCCGGATGCTATGTGCAAGTGTGCAATGTGATGGACAGTGTGTAGTAAGAGCTTTTAATTGTTCAGGCCTGCGGGAATAAACTGTCGTTGTATCTGGCTGTTCTGGTGGTCAGTGCTCTGTAGCACCGGCCAGATGGCAACATTTCGAAGAGGGAGTCAGATTGGTGAGTGGGGTCCAAAGTGGTTTTCTTCACACTTTTTCTCTTTCTGGAGGTGTAATGATCTTGGAGGTTTGGCACCAAACAGCCATCTCTACAACCTCCTGTCTGTAACCAGAATAGTCACCATTGTGGATGAGGCCGATGATGGTAGTGTCATCTATGAATTTCAGGAGCTTGACAGAACAACAGCCACAACATTGAAGATCACTACAGGTTCTATTAACTGGTCATTTACTCCCAAACAAGCTTTTTGCATCACCAGATCTCAATCCGTCGGTCAATGAGGTAAAGCATTCTGGATTCAATTGTGTTGTTGAAAAGCATACAGGAATATAAACATTGACATTACAGTTCAGCTCAAATAATCACATCATCAAAAACAAAGACATTCATGGGTTTCTCTTTATAATGTCAATATGTGCACAACTATATCTGGGGAGAGGGACTATTGACTGTGTCTCTTTATGTGGATGATCACATGCGTGTTCTAGAATAAACAAACAGATGACTGACTCTATATTTATTGTCTGTATTCTTATTCATCATCTCTGTATAGTATGTAATACTGTTTATGGGGAATGTTGGATAACTATTTTGACGAGTAAGTTCCAGATTTATATGACTTTTCCTCGTCTCGTCCTCTCTCCTGTGAGTTCATGTCAGTACTATTCTCTCAAATCAAGTAAAATGCTACTAAAATAATTTCTACACATGCAAGAAACCAAACAGGAAGCTGTAATGAATGTGCATTTCAACATGGATTGAACTCTTAAATCAAAGAGTAATGAAACCCAGACTCTGTGTCACTGATGATGCTCACACACACCTCACTGTATTTATGTTACAGACATGAGAGACCATACTGTAGATTTTCAGTGCTCCAGCGTCAGTGATGCTATTGCCACTAAAACTAAACAACACACAATTCAAAGCCAGAATAAAACATATAAATATCACAGAATAATGTAAAATATTCACTATTTCTCTCTCTGTCTTTCACTCACTCAATGTTTTGTGCTTTGTGGAGGTTTGGCAGCAGGACATCCAAACTCTGATCAGTTAGATGACACTGACTGAGATCCAGTTCTGTTAGACCTTCAGAATGTTCCAGAACCAGAGCAAGTCCTCTACAGACCTGCAGGTCCAGATGAGTCTGACTGAGATCCAGTTCTGTTAGACCTTCGGACCTTCAGAGCCCGAGAAAGACATTCAGCTTTCCCATCATCCACATGAGAGAGAAACTGAAGCAGCATTGATTTACAACACCTGAAACAGAGAGAGAAATGTTTTATATGTTTATATTTGTATTTATATCTCTGTGTGTATGAATCATAGATGTTCATGTTTGCTCACTGGAGTTTAACAGAGTGTAAGATTGTGAAGAGTTGATCTATTCCAGCTGTATTCATCTGACAGTCGTGTAGATTCAGCTGTGTGAGGGTGTGTGTATCTCTATAAACTCTCTGAATGACTGTAGACATCACATGACAGTACATTTTTTTAATATTTTGGTTAAAAAGAAAAACATAAGTTACCTCAGTTGTGAGATGTAGGGCAGCTCAACTGCCCTACTGGTTTCTTCACTGTTTGGAGCTTCAACACTTCTAGGAGGATGGAGGTCTTTCTCCTTGAGAGATCTATGATCCAGACATCAGGTGATTCCTGTATATAAACTGACTTTAATGCTTGAAGTAAACTTCTCCCTATTCGATTCTCGGAGTCCTTCACATGTGAACAAAGATCCAGCAGAAAACCACTCTGTCCAGTGCTGTTTTTATCTTCATAAGGGAAAGATGTGTATTTGCAGACTGATATCAACTGTTTCAGCATCTGATCTCCTGTTTGTGTCTCACTCTCTGCGGCTTTAATGAAGAGTGCCAACACAAAACTTGTGGCATCACCATTAAAGGAAAAATCACATCTGACGAGATACAAAAGAGTATTACATGTAACTATTGCAGTGTTTGTGTGCATTACAGTTTTAACATTGAGATTATCAAAATGTAAAAAGAACAGTTTTATTAAAGCGGCCGTGCAACGGTGATTCTTGCATTCTGACTTCTTTACAATGTTAAACGTGCTGTCTTCTCATGTTTAACAAGGTCAACTGGTCAAAAAACGAGTTGGGCGTATAACGTAGTATTTCTGTGCTAGATACATTCTCCCATCAATCGTACAGGTTTCGGAAAGTTTTTTTTCGAACATATAAAACAAACTTCAATCACACAATACTGAGTGATAAAAAAAGCTAAATTTTGCAGTAAATTAACTTTGTATATTAATTGGATCTTGCAGTACATTAACTAGATTTAAAAATATATATTTTAAAAGACTGACTAAATTGTTTCATTTTAGGAATACAATCGACTTAACATGCTGTTTGATGATTGAAACATTACATTGAAAATAGAATCCATAAAATCAAATGGGAAAACACAATCCTAGGAGAAAAACATGGAATTTGCGAAAAAAAAGCCTATTTATTCAAACAGGTTTCGATGCCTGTTGGTAAAGCTGTCCTACAATCAAGTTTTCGATTTTATATAATACCTCAGTTGTGAGATGTAGGGCAGACACTGAAGGAAACTCATCACTTCACTCTCTTCATCTGTCCATCCTCTCAGCTTTACTAGTTTCTTCTCTGTTTGGAGCTTCAACACTTCCAGGAGGATGGAGGTCTTTCTCTTTGAGAGATCTATGATCCAGACTGTAGGAAGTAAATAGTAAAGTGGCTGTAATCCGGGAAGAACACTCTTGCCTGTTTGATTCTCATAGTCCTTTGCATGTGAATAAAGGTCCAGCAGGAAATCGCACAATTCGATGTTGTCTTTAAACAAGGAGCTGTGGCTCCAGACTGATGTCACCAGTTTTAACACGTCACATCTAGTAAGTCTCTCAGTTTCTGCTGCTTTATTGAAGAGTTTCACAAAAATGTTGGTTTGGTTCATTGACATTCCTAACAAAGCTGTAGGAAATGAGGAAAATAAGCAAACACATGTTATGCAAGCAACAAAAGCAGTCATTTTTCACGTTATGCTTTTATAAGAAACTGCCTTAGATAACAATACTGGGTTTGTTATCAGGTAAAATATACACTTTATGGAGGAAAGTATTATAGACAAACACCTTCTAGTGAACAGATTAGACTGCTTAAGTAATTTCTTAATGCTACAGTATAATATTTAATTGTGTGTTTCTAATTTTATAGCAGCAGTTTAGGCAGGGTCCTTTTCTCCTCAAACATGAGAATTTCCCTGTGCACAAAGCAACATTCAAACAGAAATTATTGATTCACTCTAGTGTGGAAAAATCTAACTAGTCTGCATAAGGGCCGGACCTGAACACAGCGGAACATCTCTGGTTTGACTGAGCCAAAAACACATCACCCAACACCAATGACTTGGAAAAGAAAGTTAACATGTTTTCATGTACATCTGCTTTGTAACAATGGAAAATGTAAAAAGCACTTTTTAAATAAGAGTTGAGTTAAGTTGTTTCAACAGTTTTATAAGCACCAGACATAATGAAAATGAACATCCTTGCTTATGCAGTTATTTTTTAATTTAAGCTTGAATGAAGCTGCATTATTTTTAAAACTGTTCAAACTCAATCAAAATGTATTTTTAGTTAATATTGTTAGAAAATGATGAATAAATGAGAGTTCAGAACATCCAGTTGCCTCATCTGTCCATACTCTCAGCTCTACTGGTTTCTTCTCTGTTTGGAGCTTCAACACTTCCAGAAGGATGGAGGTCTTTCTCTTTGAGAGATCTATGATCTATGGAGGACCAGGAGAGTCACGTGTAAAGTAATAAAGCATTTAATTGTTTAATAACTAATTCTTCAATAAAAATAGGCATTAATCCATTTATTTTTAATTTCATTTTTTAATGGGCAATAAAAAGCGTGATTGTAAAAATAATTAATAAATTAAATATTAATCCATCAATAAATACTTCAATTTAAAAAGGAACTTTTAAAAATCAACATAAAACACGAAATAAATACATCATTTTAAAGCGCATTAATGAATTCCTTTATAAATAGTGGAATTTCAAAATCTATTTCAAAATGCGATTTAAAAAGAGGAATAAATAATTGGATTTACAAATTAAACTAGAAATAAAAGTTTTAATCCGTCATTTAAAAGACTATTTCTTTTAGCATTTGCATTTCCATTTCCCCTCTGCATTTCCTTATCCGATTTGCTATTCGATTTGCCATGCCATTTAGCTTTTCCTTTTAGCCTCTCTATTTACCATTTCCGTGACACTCTGGGGCCTTGCATGCTCAAACGAGGTAAAACAATGCAAATTCAGAATTCATGTTGGCGTCGAGTCTATTTATGATGCGATGCTTACACGGAGTTAACGTGACATAAGTTACGGTTCTTATGGCCAAAATGCTTATAGATTCACGCGAAATGTAACAGTTTTACCATTAAAGCATGTGACTGATGTCAGCTGTGTTTTAATCCGCCAATATCTACTTTTTATGAAACCGCAAACATACACCATGGTGTGTATTATATGCATATAGTAGATGCAGTGCCGGTGTTACAAATGTTCTGTCACCCGTGATATTTCGTGACCGCAGTAGGCGCTGTTGTCACTGTCGACAAATCTCTACGCAAAGAGCGCAAATTCGGGCGAGGATGCGCTTTGTGCTCGTGCGCAGCTTTTTAATCTTGGGCAATAACGCGCTCTGTTCTCGTGCACGTTACTGTGAGCGGGCTTTTCTCGTCTGTTAAGAGTGCTGACGTGACGTGAGTGAATGAACACAATGATTGAACTGTACAAAGCAGGATCATTTAATTCCTCTACTGATTGCGTTTGGAATTATTGTGATTCCCATGGTCATTGTTTTATAGCTAACATGTAGGTGTGTGTGTATGTATATATATATATATAAAAAGTGAATACACACACACATATATATATTTATATATATGTGTGTGTGAGTGCATATTCACTTTACCCAAATAATAGAACAGCAATCACGACAATCTAAACGTTGTCCATTTAAGAAACATGAACATAAATGAGCTTTGTGGTATACATACATGCATTATAGGCTATAAAATGTACATAAGAACATAATATTATAAAATGATATGTTTATAATGTACAGAGTAACCTTGTAGTCCTACAGCAGGTCACCATATTTCACGATGGACAGTAAAGGCCTAAAAACATCTGTTACCTTCCCCTGTTTTACACAGAATAGCCTTATTGTTCTCCATATTCACTCTTTTGACATCTAATACCTTCTGTGTCTTATCCTGAAGAGCATTTAGCTGTGATGAGAACAGTGACTGTGGTGCAGCAGGTAACCATATTTCACGATGCACAGTAAAGGCCTAAAAACATCTGTTACCTTCCCCTGTTTTATAATATACGGGTTAACTTTCTGAAATGAGTGACACAAAATATTGACCTTTTTCATTATATTCAATTTTTTAGCTTTACCTGTATCCAATTTCTGTATGGAACGTTTTTTGAACGTTCTTTTTTGGTTCCCCAAAAATAGCCAAATGGGAACCAATATTAGGGGAACGTTCTGTGTTTGCTTTCGTTAACTTCATTGTAATTGATAATAATTTATTGTTAAAGATGTTGTCGATTTAGTGTATGACAGTATGTTGTATATACATTTGAAAACAGTTTCAATTCAATTTTTTTATGAGCATTAAAAAACTATCTGGACCTCACTGACCTCATTGCTAGCTATGATTATGATTAGTCAAAATTCACACCGTTTTTGGCTGAGACAGGTGATTAAATCATCACAAAATGAATACTTTATACCTTCAAATGTTACATTACTAAAAATACAATACTGTAATAATTTAGTTAAAAAATATTTTTGAATTTGTGTTTAAGTTATTATAGATCTGTTATAAATGCTATCAACGTCCTTCCATGAACTGTTGCCATGCATGCATAATAAATATGTACAATATGGGTGAAAAATATCAAATAATAGCAATCGATGCTTTTGCAGATTTATAACAAATTAAACACAAATACCATGGTTAACAGTTACTGTAGTAAGACTATATTTATAGTGGGGATAATGGATATTTGAAAAGCCTATAGCCATACCCACTAGTGTACTTTTCTCTCAGGTGCTAATTAACATTACCTACCAATGATACGAAAGTTGTTAGCTCATCTTTTCAAAATGTAACACTGCTGTTTATCAGCATCTTTGGGATATTCCCCTTTTAAAAGATAGTTCTTCAGTCCCAGCTGCATGTTACCATCCATTTTGCACAGATATAATATCAGGTGCCGATCACGTTAATCTGCTTTCTAGTTGGTGCAATCTAGCTAACGGAGCCCCCACGTGATTGGCATGTGCGATATGGGGAGATGGGAAGAATATTAAAAAATTAAAAAATAATTATTTAGTATTTAATAAAAATAAAGCTAAAAAAATAGAATATAATGAAAAAGGTCAATATTTTTTGTCACTCATTTCAGAGGGTTAACCCATATATTATAAAACAGGGGAAGGTAACAGATGTTTTTAGGCCTTTACTGTGCATCGTGAAATATGGTTACCTGCTGCACCACAGTCACTGTTCTCATCACAGCTAAATGCTCTTCAGGATAAGACACAGAAGGCATTAGATGTCAAAAGAGTGAATATGGAGAACAATAAGGCTATTCTGTGTAAAACAGGGGAAGGTAACAGATGTTTTTAGGCCTTTACTGTGCATCGTGAAATATGGTGACCTGCTGCACCACAGTCACTGTTCTCATCACAGCTAAATTCACTTCAGGATAAGACACAGAAGGCATTAGATGTCAAAAGAGTGAATATGGAGAACAATTAGGCTATTCTGTGTAAAACAGGGGAAGGTAACAGATATTTTTTAGCCTGTTACCGTGCATCGTGAAATATGGTGACCTGCTGTATGACTACAAGGTTATTCTGTACATTATAAACATATCATTTTATAATATTATGTTCTTATGTACATTTTATAGCCTATAATGCATGTATGTATAACACAAAGCTTATTTATGTTCATGTTTCTTAAATGGACAACGTTTAGATTGTCGTGATTGCTGTTCTATTATTTGGGTAAAGTGAATATGCACTCACACACACACACATATATATATAAATATATATATGTGTGTGTGTATTCACTTTATATATATATATATATATATATATATATATATATATATATATATATATATATATATATATATATATACATACACACACACCTACATGTTAGCTATAAAACAATGACCATGGGAATCACAATAATTCCAAACGCAATCAGTAGAGGAATTAAATGATCCTGCTTTGTACAGTTCAATCATTGTGTTCATTCACTCACGTCACGTCAGCACTCTTAACAGACGAGAAAAGCCCGCTCACAGTAACGTGCACGAGAACAGAGCGCGTTATTGCCCAAGATTAAAAAGCTGCGCACGAGCACAAAGCGCATCCTCGCCCGAATTTGCGCTCTTTGCGTAGAGATTTGTCGACAGTGACAACAGCGCCTACTGCGGTCACGAAATATCACGGGTGACAGAACATTTGTAACACCGGCACTGCATCTACTATATGCATATAATACACACCATGGTGTATGTTTGCGGTTTCATAAAAAGTAGATATTGGCGGATTAAAACACAGCTGACATCAGTCACATGCTTTAATGGTAAAACTGTTACATTTCGCGTGAATCTATAAGCATTTTGGCCATAAGAACCGTAACTTATGTCACGTTAACTCCGTGTAAGCATCGCATCATAAATAGACTCGACGCCAAAATGAGCGCAGCACTGCTGCTTCCACGTGCGGTATGAATGTTCTAACCCGTTCTAACAATAAGTTTCATTTTCTATGATTTGTGTTAGAGAATAGCTGATAACGCGCTGGGTACATGACTAGTGAACATCAGCCTATCCTCTCTTCTCCATGGCTCATCTGACACACCTCTGAACATGACGTAAAATGAACTAGCCAATCAGAGAGCTTGTAACATGTCTCTCTCTCCGTAGCTAATTTGCATTGTTTTACCTCGTTTGAGCATGCAAGGCCCCAGAGTGTCACGGAAATGGTAAAATAGAGAGGCTAAAAGGAAAAGCTAAATGGCATGGCAAATCGAATAGCAAATCGGATAAGGAAATGCAGAGGGGAAATGGAAATGCAAATGCTAAAAGAAATAGTCTTTTAAATGACGGATTAAAACTTTTATTTCTAGTTTAATTTGTAAATCCAATTATTTATTCCTCTTTTTAAAGCGCATTTTGAAATAGATTTTGAAATTCCACTATTTATAAAGGAATTCATTAATGCGCTTTAAAATGATGTATTTATTTCGTGTTTTATGTTGATTTTTAAAAGTCCCTTTTTAAATTGAAGTATTTATTGATGGATTAATATTTAATTTATTAATTATTTTTACAATCACGCTTTTTATTGCCCATTAAAAAATGAAATTAAAAATAAATGGATTAATGCCTATTTTTATTGAAGAATTAGTTATTAAACAATTAAATGCTTTATTACTTTACACGTGACTCTCCTGGTCCTCCATAATGATCCAGACATTAGGTGATGACTGTAGATAAATTGACTGTAATGCTGGAAGTAAACTCCTGCCTGTTTGAGTCTCATAGTCCTTCATATGCGAGTAAAGATCCAGCAGAAAATTGCACTGAATCTCTGTCAATACTTTTCCTGAGGATTGGAAAGGGACCGTTTTATAACTGCACAAAGATGAAATGGTCGTAGACGTCTCGCTCTCTGCTGCCACCATGAGACTCCGCAGGAACTGCACAGCAGAGGTTTCAGTGTTTTCATCTGAACATCTGAACCTGATAAAATATTTAAAAAAAAACATCACACCGAAATGCAGCATAATAACCTGTAAATATATTATATGTTGAACAAAGAAACAGACACACGCACACTTTGAGAATATAAAACGTCCCAACGTTCATACAACCCAATAGAATGTATAATAATACTGGTTCTTTTAATAAAATACTCTCGGCAACAAAAACATTATTTTACCCCAGTTGTGAGATGTAGGGCAAACACTGAAGGAAACTCATCACTTCACTCTCTTCATCTGTCCATCCTTTCAGCACCACTGGTTTCTTCTCTGTTTGGAGGTCTTTCTCTCTGAGAGATCTATGATCCAGACTTTAGGTGAAGACTGGAAAATTGAATATAATGCTGGAAATAAACTCCTGCCTGTTTGAGTCTCATAGTCCTTCACATGCGAGTAAAGATCCAGCAGGGCATCACCCAGTTCTGGGGTCTTATTGTGAAAAGAGTTGCAACAGCAGTGTGATCTCATCATCTTCTCATCCTCCAGAGATGTTTTATTAACAGAAACTTTATGAATGAATTGTAGTAAGACTTTGATTTGATTGAAAGCAGCATTGCAAGGTTTCAATCTATAACCAAAATAAATACAACAACTTTAGTATTTACTATTTAAAGATCTGTAAGTGAGATTTAAATTAATTTCTAAACTTATTTTTGTGAATGTCAAATCATTTTGATTAACTAACCAATGACTTTTATACGATATGATGTAACGCTAAACAACAAAGACAGAGCTTGCATAAAAATTCTGAATTATAAATATATTATAAAATAATATTTAAAATGTTTCATTAATGATGGTAATTCTAACATAATCATTTTTTTATTCAGTACCTGATCTGTGATGAACAGGAGAGAATCATGATCATTTCTGTGATACGGTGCTGTCCTGCAAATTCTGATGAACTTCTTTATATCTGGATTGACTGATCACATAAGACAAAGCACAACTCTGATGAGGGTCCAGATTCACACCAATGTCCAGCTGATGCTTGATCTTCTCCAGAAACATCAAGCAAGCGTTAGATGACTGAAGCTCATACAAGCACTGACACACATAGAGAAGATCAATGTCTTCATCTTCACTCTGAGGTTTGAGGAAAGTGTCCAAAAGTTTCTCAATGAACCATTCTGATGTTTTCTTCATCTGATCCTCTGAGAAGAGACACTTGAGGTGTTTGTTGTTATGTTCTCCCAGAAGTCCACACAGGAAAGGCAGAACACGTGTTGATTCTCTTCAGTCTGAATCAAGCTTTTTGTATCTTCGTGTTTTGTTTTTCATTTCATATTGTGTGGTTTCTATCCCATAATAATTCATTAAAGAAAAAGGTGTAGAGGAGTAATATGTATAATCCTCCATTTCCACAAGCTCCTCATTTGAAGAGTAGTAATATGTGTCTTCCTCCATTTCCACATATTCCTCTTCTAAAGAATAAGATTGCTCCTCTTTCACAGTTTCCTTCTCTGAGGCAAGAGGTATGAAATGGAAATGTTCTTGCTGTTTGTGTAGCAAATATTTACTCTTATGTTCCCTCTGGTTCTCCAGGATACTTTTGGCTTTCATCTTTAGCTGTGTCTGGAAGTCTTTACAGGTCTTTGTGACTAAAATTGCAATAATGTGATAAAAATCTAGTTTAGACAAAACATTTTTAATTGAAAATTCATTCAGTTCAGCTTTCATATGACTTCAAAAGAAACTCGTACTCTAAACCAGAAACACACCAGGGAAAACAGGTTTTAGAAGAATTAAAGCACATTACAGGTACAGAGAGATTCACCATCTACCTACCATACTATTTGCTTGTTCTCAGCCCCAAACTTGGGTGTGATTAAAACTACTTACCTAACAAATAGTTGGCCTCCGAGTCTTCCCTGAAGGTGTAACGTTTGATCCATTTGTGTAAAGTTGGACGTAAAGTCCTCTTCCAAGTGAAATCCAAAATCTTGAGTAACTCATAACTGGCCCACTCCCCCTGGTTTGTGACCCTTTTCAATATATATCTGGCTTTATCACGCTCTGTGCTCCTCGCTTTGACAGCCTTCACATCATAGTCATTAAAAACCCTCCGCTGATAAAGATTCTCGACAATGACTGGAAAGTTTTGCATCTTGGTCACCAGGTTCCCCCATGTCTTTCTAAGGTAGACAGCAGCGGACTGCTGGTTACCAGCCATTTTGAAGGCCCAGACAGTAACGTTACTGGAGTCTTAAACCTGCAAAGAAAAGTATATTATACAATATTACAGAGAAAGAAACAAGAATCAACATCAACTTCACCAAATGAATGTGAACATCTTTACCTTTAAACATGTGTACCTTTAAAAGGCTAAATTCATTACACAGCTTAGGGGCCAAATACTATTACTGCTCAGTCTATTATGTATGGGAAGAATCCCGGTGGCCTTGTTCATGTCTGTATAATATAAATAAGAGTGATCGTGGTATTCGTTGACGAATCGGTTATTTCATAAGCTCGTATAGTGTTTGTCAATTGTCCTACAGACCGGTAGGCAACGTTTGAACAACGCGCTGAAAGGTCGATCCACCTGCGCGCATAAAATGACAAGCTTCCATTACGATGTGTTAAATACACGAAGCTTCTTCAATAAGCTTTTTATTGACGATATAGATGATATGTGATGTATCCAGGCCATTTCCATGTAGTGAGAATTATACAAAGTTTAAAAAAAATTAAATAGTTTTCAATGTAAATCTGTATTGTTAAATGCAGAGCAAGGCGAATGAATTTAGCCTTTTAAAAGTTACAGCCTTCATTTATTAATACACGTTGTGCATGTTTTACATCAGACGTTTTAAAATATCCCCTCCAAACTGCATAGATGTACCTATTAATTTGTAATTAATCTACATTTCATTTAAACTGGTGCCATCTAAAGGCCTTTTTATGCATAACAGGCACACACTAACTCGTGAGCACACAAAAACTTTCGCGTGCGCACGAGATACTTTCGCGTGCTCACGAGGAACTTTCGCGTGCGCACGAGATACTTTCGCGTGCTCGCGTGCTCACGAGATACTTTCGCGTGCGCACGAGAAAGTCTTCAGTTTTTTTTCGCCAATCTGTTTTTTTTTCCGCCAATGTCCCTTCAACGGCTCCGTATATATTTATGGCAAAAGAAGAAAATACATTGTTTGGGTCAAAATGATCAATTTTTATTTTATGCCAAAAATCATTAGTATATTAAGTAAAGATCATGTTCCACAAAGATATTTTGTAAATTTCCTACCGTAAACATATCAAAACTTTATTTTTGTGAGTGGATCCCTCAATATCGCGAACAAAAAATGGTCAGAAACATGCCTACAAATTTAACTCGCTGCTGTCCGCTCTATGAGAACTACCCATTCAAGTTTGGTATCTTTGTAAAGTTTAGAGTTTCCGCTTTCAAGTTCATCTACTCTCTACTATGTCATCATAAGGGGAAGCCAATAGAAAGTGTTAAAACAAACATGTTTCTTCTTAGCAAGGGCCTGCAATAGCGCCTCTAATTGGATGCCAATTTCGTCACGTGCGCAGCATACACAATCCGTCATGATCGCGGTCCAAAACATGGATTCTGAGATAGCGTGTTTGCTCAATCTAAACGCTAATGACAGCAATAATTAAACGAACCTAGTAAATGATTTTTTTGCACATCATTTGGAAGATAATACAGAATGTCCAGAGACCGTCTTGAAAAAAATGGATGCCCCGGATGACAACGAATTCAATCAATGTTTGGATCACTTCGGCAACTCCGTTATGGAAAATGACGCTATGAAGGAATACAAAGTTTTCACTGCGTACTCAGAATTCGACCAGCTTGAGTGGGAAAATTCCTCAAAGTTGAGGTGAGTCAGTCACAAACATTCTTAAATTCCCTCTTTACAAAGTAGTGATTTTCATGAGTTGTTTATGTCACAGAGTTATGCCAATTTTGCTCTGACAAAATGTAAACAAAACATCATCTTAGCATGTAGGTCTGCCTCTGTTAATGATGAATCGTTGCCAGCTCCTTTATTTAACAAAGTGACACTGTTTTGTTTCCAGCTGTAATTGTCAGTATAATGATGGGCAGCCATGCTATCGTCTCTTCTCTCCTGAGGAAATGATGCATAGGAGAGCAGCCATGAGAGGCTTGACATCCTCTCATGTACTCCTGACAAGTATGGCAGGAGTAAAATTTATACTCATGAAAATTGGACAGATAGGTCACAGCCATTACAAATTTATAAATCATCATCTCTTGCTTGCTAAGATTTCAGACAGTTTAGTCAGTTTTCTAACTGTTCCTTCATCAACAAGCAAAATGTCAGGATTATAGAATAGAACAGAACAGAATAGATTTATCGTCACTGTCCAGCTCATTTCAAAGTTGCTGTTTTATATTAGGCGATCAAATGCTTATCCTCCTGGGCAAGATTTTGTGTTCAATTAACAACTCTGAGACCACAAACTCATCAAAAAGGAAGGAACAAACTCCCCGTGAGCGACAACACACCTTCAACTGGCTGGAAGGAAAGCAGTTAGGCGGAGATACATTCAAATTCCTGCGCAAGTAGGAAAACTAGAGATGACCCACCACTAACAGTTTTGTGACAAATTTTATATGTTCCTCGTGAATTATTTGTATGAAATTTTGTGTGTATAAAGTTTAAGTTTTGGTAAATCAATGGTGTAAGTTTAATTTATTTCCCATCATTAGTAATATGCGTTGCTAAGGACTACTTCTGGAAAACTTTAAAGGCGATTTTCTCAATATTTAGATTTTTCCCACCCTCAGATTCCAGAATTTTAAATGGTTATATCTCGGCCAAATAGTGTCCTATCATAACAAACCATATATCAATAGAAAGCGTATTTAGTCAGCTTTTATGTGGTGTATACATCTCAAATTTGAAAAATTTATCCATAAGACTGGTTTTGTGGTCCAGGGTCACTTTTAACGATTACAGTCTGACTAAAATAAATCTCACAGCTGTCGTCACGCAAACAAATTCGTAAAATAGCGAGGTGCAGTTTTCATGGCCAGCGCGTGACAGTCATGCTAATTACCGGCAGGTTCATTTGCAATGTAAACGACCTCATTTTCTTACTGCAGTGAATGTCAACAAACACTGCAACAACATATCACGTAAAACTCACCTATGTGGCCCTTATATCATATGTTCTTATCCCGTCACATACGGACTGCTGACAAGGAATTTCGAGTGAAGTTTTAATTTGTCGGGTTTAGCGTAGGCACACTTATACAAAATACTGTGTACATTTTCCGGACTTACTGTCAATTTTGAAGCCTCATGTTCGACGATCGACGTGAGGTTTGCTTCCGCAAGAATACAGATATGTGTTCACTGTTCAGGTGAGCAGTTGTGTTGAGTTGCCACAGACTGTGGGCTGGACGATGGGGCGGGGAAACAACAACACACCTGTCAAAGACGGAGAAAACATCTTTAACATTTTACACCAGTTATTTTGATCACGTTTTTCCCACATTACTCCTATTTAAGGCAAGGACATTACATTTATTGACACCATTGTGACCGTATGCTGCGCCTGTTAATAATATGTTGTTATAAAGCCGTAAATCATTTACATTTTTTACATTTAAACTTATGCATTTAGCAGAATTCATAGCTTATCCAAGCTTTACGGTTATCCAAGCTTTATCAGTTTGTGTGTTCGTGGAATCGACAACGATCTTTTGCCACAGGAACACACAAATCCTGTTAACTAGGTAACGTTACATTATGAACAACATATACTGCAATATCAGCGATATTCATGATGTATATCACAAGTTATATAATAAACGACTAAAACTATATCAATTCTGCTACTCTTTATTGTGTATCGTAACGTTTTGAGCCAAAAACTGAAGTATGGCTAGACACAAAGCAGAATTTGCTGTCAAATGCAGACTCTTAGATGAAGAACATATGAAGAGTTTGGAAGTCCGTTTTTAAAAATGCTTTTTTTTAATTGTGCATAGGTTTGTTTTGATTTAAGCCATAATAACTCAGAAAATACAGCTCACTAACACAATAAATACATGTTTGTGTTCGTGCGAATGAGTTTCTTTAATGTTTGCTTGGAACCCAAACTTTGCTTTATTGTTGACATTTCTACTTAATATAACTTTCCATATACGTATTATCCTCGTTCGTTCTCTTATTGTTATTATGTTGTTTTTTGTAACTGTTGTCTACTTCCTGGTTTCAACCCGTCCAATATGGAGGACCAGAAGAGTCTTGTGTAAAGTAAAAAAAGCATTTCATTGTTTAATAACTATTCTACAAAATAGGCATTAATCCCTTTGTTTTAACTTCATTTTTATTCAAATATAAAGTCATTACTATTGTTTATTTTTTTAAATATGAAAAATGACCGTGCAGTGTGAATGTTCTTGCCCGTTCTAACAATACGTTTTCTTTTATATGATTTCTGTTTTATAAAGCATCCCTGTCCTGCTGCTGTGAAAGACTGAGCATGAGGCAATCATTGGTCTGAGCTACTGATCCTTTGAATTCGCCACCTCACTGAACTAGTAGTATGTAGTCTGAAATACGAATCACTACAACAACATAATTATATGATATATTGTAGCATAATATACCTTACAATTAGACAAACACATTATAAATACTACTTGTACTACATATAAGACAACTATTTGCCTCCTCCTGGTGTATGTAACCTATGTACTTATGACAAAATGATCACTATACAAATCATTGAACGAGTCTGAACGAATTATTTTGGTGAACGAACTGAAAAAGAACAAATCAATCAAAATTCCAATCACTTAATGATAATTACATCAGTACAACGCCATGCCCCGAAAATGTTCCTTGTAGAACAAGTACGCTATACCTAAACTTACGTATGCTGGGTTTGGTTCCAAAATATTTTTTAATCATTTGCATCACTGCAGTTGGTGATTTAAGCCATAATAACTCAAAAGATAAAGCCAACTAACATCAAAATATGATAACATAATAAAATCAAGTTGTCATGAGGTTACATTTACGCAAATATAAGTCATTTCATTCTTGTAACGAAGTGTTTTTTTTCATTTGAAATACTGGCATTTTATAAGGTTAAGAATGTACTGTTGTATTATGAAAATATATATTAGTTAGCTAATTAATTGAGTGAAAATATATGCTATGTACTAATTACAGTCGTCCGAGGTAACACTTACCTGTTACAGTGAGGCGGTCTGAGATAAGACTAGGCTAAATATATTGAAAATTGCATTTCCAATCACATTTTTACACAATTGAAAGTAGGTAATAACTGAAATAACTATTGAAAAGTCTTGCATGTAATATCTAATTCATACAATAACAATAAAAAAAGACTTCTATAAGCAGGTAATTTACTCCAAAATAAGTTTTTTTTTTACATAACCAGATCTCAAATGTCTATGAGGATAGCCATCTGGATTCAATTCTGTTGTTGAAAAGCCTACAGAAATATAAAAAAGTCCAGCTCAAATAATCACACCATCATAAATAAAGGCATTCATGGTTTTGCTCTGTATAACGTCAATATGTACACAATAATATATGGGGAGAGGGAATATTGACTATGATCGTTTATGGGTATTCGCACATGCGTGTACTAAAATAAACAAAAAGATGACTGACTCCATAACCTTTATCTGTATTCTTTGTTTCATAATCTCTGTACGGTATGCAAATATTTTTTAAAGCATAAAGCTCCAAGGCCAGGGGTAATGTTGGATAACTTTTTTTAACAGCAGGCTCTTGATACACGTTCCAGTCACTCACGTTAACAGTCTCTATAGCAAACTATAGACTTGGGAGGACCCAGGTTTTAGTTCCAACTGAATTATTTTCCTGGTTTCTTACCTTGTCCCATAAGTTTGTCACTCTCTATTTTGCTTTAAAATCAAGTCAAAATGCAATTAAAGTATTTGAATATGTTCACACATGCAAGAAATCAAAAGTCAGGATGCTTACACACACCTCACTGTCTTAGTGTTACTGTTTTGAGAGACGATTCTGAAGAGTTTCAGCGCTCCAGCATTAGTAATGCTATTGCCACTAAAATTGAAGAAAACACACACACACACACACACACACACACACACACACAAAAGAAGAACACAAAATAAATACTACAAGATACTTCAATGTATAACATTTACTCGTCTGGCAGATGCTTTTATCCAAAGCGACTTAAATTGCATTTTACCATACATTTGTGTCAGATTAAGTTCAATTCCTGGGATCGAACTCATGACATTGGTGTAACTGGCGCCATGCTCTAACCCCTGAGCAACATGTAAGCGATAAGCTGATAAATATATACTTGACAAATATTTAATTTAAGTTATGAGACAGTGTTCCTCACATAAAGCTTTCGCATGGAAAAATTACATCGTCGATGACCTACGGTTCATCCGGAAAGTATTCACAGCGCTTCACTTTTCCCACATTTTGTTATTTTACAGCATTATTCCAAAATGGATTAAATTCAGTATTTTCCTCAAAATTCTACAAACAATAAGCCAATATGACAACGGGAAATATGTTTGTTTGAAATCTTTGCAAATGTATTAAAAATAAAAAATGAAAAAAGCACATGTACATAAGTATTCACAGCCTTTGACGTGACACTCAAAATTTAGCTCAGGTGCATCCTGATTCCACTGATCTTGCTTGTGATGGTTCTACAACTTGATTGGAGTCCACCTGTGGTAGATTCAGTTGATTGGACATGATTTGTAAAGGCACACACCTGTCTATATAAGGTCCCACAGTTAACAGCGCATGTCAGAGCACAAACCAAGCCATGAAGTCCAAGGACTGTAGACTGCCGAGATAGGATTGTATCAAGGCACAGATCTAGTACAGTAAACTTTCTGCAGCATTGAAGGTCCCAATGAGCACAGTGGCCTCCATCATCTGTAAATGGAAGAAGTTTGGAACCACCAAGACTCTTCCTAGAGCTGGCCGCCTGGCCAAAGTGACAATAGGGGGAGAAGGGCCTTAGTCAGGGAGGAGACAAAGAACCCAATAGGTAATCTGACAGAGCTCCAGCATGTCTCTTTGGACTGAGGAGAACATTCCAGAAGAAGAAACATCTCTACAGCACTCTACTAATAAGTCCTGTATGTTAGAGTGGTCAGACGGAAGCCACTCCTCAGTGAAAAGTACATGACTGCCCATCCTGGAGTTTGCCAAAAGACACCTGAAGGACTCTGACCATGAGAAATAAACTTTTCTGGTCTGATGAAACGAGATTGAACTTTGTCTAGAGGAAACCAGGCACCGCTCATCACCTGGCCAAAACCATCCATACACTGAAGAATGGGGGTGGCAGCATCATGCTATGGGATGTTTTTCAGCGGCAGGAACTTGGAGACTAGTCTGGATCGAGGGAAAGATTAATGCAGCAATGCACTAAAACATCCTCGATGAAATCCTGCTCCAGAGCGCTCTTCCAACAGGACAATGACTTTTAGCATACAGCCAAGATATCAAAGGAGTGTCTACAGGACAACTATGTGAATGTCCTTGAGTGGCCTAGACTTGAACCCAATTGAACATCTCTGGAGAGATCTGAAAATCCAACCTGATGGAGCTTGAGGTCCTGCAAAGACAAATGGGAAAAACTGCCGAAAAATAGGTGTGACAAGCTTGTAGCATAATACTCAAAAAGCCTAGAGGCTGTAATTGGTGCCAAAGGTGCTTCAACAAAGTATTGAGCGAAGGCTGTGAATACTTATGTACATGTTTTTTTTTCCGTTTATTTTTTTAAATAAATTTGCAAAGATTTCGATCAAAGTTCTTTCACGATGTCATTATGAGGTATTGTTTGTAGTATTTTTGAGAAAAAAATGAGTTTAATCCATTTTGGAATAAGGCTGTAACATAACAAAATGTGGAAAAAGTGAAGCGCTGTGAATACTTTCAAGATGCAGTGTACAGCCAATGAGAAGGCAAGACACAAGAGAAAATGAGGTTCGGTGAGGAGACCACATCAGCAAGCATGACATCCATTGTCGTGCAAAAACTCTATCAGCTAACACTTCTCACGTGCGTATTGTTGTGAAACTTTGTTTGCAGACCAGACAGTTGTCTGCGATTCTGACCTATTGTAAAGTCATGCAGTGTGTAATCTCCGGTCGCCGATCTATCATCCAATGTGAGCACAGCAGCAACTGAATGCTACCCCAGATAATCATGCAGTGTGAAAAGAACAGTGATAAATCAGGAAATGTGAACTCCGCATTAGAGAGACTGCTTTTGCTTTCACTTATAAGTTGCCATTACATTTAACAATTACAGTGTGACTAAAATTCTCACAGCTGTCGTCACGCAAACAAATTCGTAAAATAGTGAGGTGCAGTTTTCATGGCAAGGGCGTGACAGTACTACTAATTTACCTGCAGGTTAATTTACAATGTATACGACCTGCAGCAACATATCACGTAAAACTCACCTATGTCCTCTTTATATGTGCTTATCCCCTCACATACAGACTGTTGACAAGGAGGGTTTTTGTTGGGTTAAGGCATATTTATAAAAATACAACGGAGTTCACATGGGCTAATACATTCAGCGCAAGCATCACGAGAGGGCTAGCAGCTAGCCGTGAGTGTACATTGGCTGTACATGGGATTGAATGAGTGCTCTCAATGTCAACTCTGAATCCAGACACCACTAAGAAAATGGAAGTCCCATCAAATATGCATAATATTAGGCTATTGAGGCTGTTTAGGGCATGGTTCTACATGCAGGGTTGTGCATTTTTTCGTCCTCAGGTTTTTTTTGCAGGTAGCACCAACTTTAAAGGCTTATCGCCACTTACTGTGTTGGAGTGTGGACCAGAACTCTACCCTTTTAAATATTCACCTACACAAATAAAAAAACTCATAATCAAAGCAGTTCTTTTGAGAAATGCATTCAACCCATGCTCAAAGGTATTAAACTTCAATGCCCTGTCCAGTTCTCCTAAAATCATTATTCATCGCACATAATGCAGTGAAAGTGGTCAAATGGACAATATTTCTGAATAATTTCTTCACCTTAAATGTTGGGGATAACATTTACCCTACAAACTTTTGACATTAAGCATTGCATTCATTTTTGCAGATACTTTTAAACACAAAAGCACATCGAGTCAAAATTAATAAGCGGGACCTTAGAGGCAATTTCACCTTCCAGCATTTCGAAAATTTTTTAGGCTAACACGCAAACTTTAACATGACCATATTAGAACTTACAGCTATACAAACATGTGAATTTAGTTAAGACTGATATTCACCCAAAAATAAAAACAGTCATCTTTATCTCAAGACACTTCAACTGCCATTGGGGAAAACCTCTTAAATGCCACTATGCAAGTAAATGCTGACAACATGTACAGTCCAACAACTTTATTAAAATCAGCAATGAAAATTTACATTGTAAAGAAAACACCTCCACTGGAAACCACAGTTTCGTCGCTCCTTTTCCCACCAACGGCTCTCGCTGAAACACAAGAGTCAGAATATGAAACTGATGTCTTGTCATGGGGTTCAAACCAAAGTGAAAAACCTACTTTTCCTGGCACAGCTCTGCTCACAGGAACCAGAAGCAGGGTGGCACACCGCAGTACTACAGTGAATAAAGATCTGACCAACAAAGATCAGCTTTAGCAACAATTATAAAAAAGGCAATTTAGATAAGAAAGGCTGTTAGGAAATCATACAGTCTCCTGCAGAGGGGCCAGTGATGATGGATCCACAAACGTAAACATCTTCACAACAAATCGCTTGAAGTGGGTCGGGAACTGAAGACCAGACATGCCTAGTACAGGAACCAGTGTGGTCAGGTAACGGTCATCCTGGTAAGGACATCTTAAACAGAAGTGACAGTCAGGACTCTTTCTCAGCACACTTTCTGGACAAAGGCGTTGGGATTCTACTCACCCATCAACTAAAAGATCCCACTGGGGTAGACTGAGAGGACTTGGGGTTAATGTCACCCAACAGTGTCCCAACATCAGGACAAGATTGGGATCAGTCCTCTCCAAAATGCGCACCTCAACATACACAGGGTCTCGCAGGACTTTTGTGACTGGATACTCATCCTCACCGTAGTAGGACGTGTACGCCTCATCTCCTGAGGAGGTACACTTTATAGTTACTGTCCAATCTACAGTTTGAGACCAGTGCTACAAGGATCACTCCTTACATTTACATTTAATCATTTGGCAGACGCTTTTATCCAAAGCAACTTACAGTACACTTATTACAGGGACAATCCCCCTGAAGCAACATGGAGTAAAGTGTCTTGCTCAAGGACACACTGGTGGTGGCTGCTGGAATCGAACCAGCAACCTTTTGATTTACCAGTTCAGTGGTTTAACCCACTAGACCACCATCTCCATCACCATCTCCAAACCACCACTCCTCTTGAGAATTTTTTGAAGCCTAGCACATCATTACCTTCTGCACAGCCTTTAGTGAAACATTGGCCATTTGCCAGTCTTAGCTCCACCCTGAGGGGTCCAGGAGCAGCTACAGGGGGAGGTGGTTGAACGGTGTTGACCTCCACAACCAGAGCTTCCACAGCAGTGGCAGAATATCTACACTGGAAGAGAAGTCTAGACAACAAAAAGTGAGGTTCTTACGTCTGTTCAAGAATTCACAGTCCTGAGAGAAAACAGATGACCTACTCAAATTGACTGTCCCTCGTGATGGAACCAAGAGGTCCAATCCCCACTTCATAGGATGAAGTCATTCTGTTCTCATACACCACATAACCATTTTCCTCCTTCAGGCAAAAGCACAATTGACATCAAATCTGTTCCAGACATCAAACTCATCAATAGCATACTCACCATCATGCTGGTGCCACAGGCAGTGACTGGAAACTGGTATATGGCAAAGGAAAGCGTGGAACCAACAGGACCACAAGGTGCTTCATTTCCACCCAGCAGACGGACAGTGTCAAGACTCAGATGAGGCAGCGTAACGTCTTTAGCCACCACCAACACAAACTGACCATCTCTCACACACTGGACAGTCACTTTAATGATAGAGAGGAAGTTACAGGAGAAAGCTTGGCAAGAAACATTTCACTGGTCTAACACCCTTACCTGACATCCCATAATAACACTGCTGTCCATTAAAGCAGCAGTTTATAGTTTCACACTCGGCACCACTAATACCAGGTTGTCCACACTGGATCTGCTCATAATCAGCGATAGCACATTTGTCAAGAGGCTCTGACAGCACCACTGGCTTCTGATGTGTGAACTTCTGAGAAAACTGTTGTTCAGTTTGCTGGAAGACTGGCGATTGCAGCTCTTGGGGAAAATCGTTAACACTTTGAGAAATCATCCGTCCGGCATGACAGACCACACAAAGCCATACACACATAGCCACAAAACAAACTTTTCCTGTAGTTCCCGCCATTCTGACACAACCAGAAACTCTAAGAGTTGTGTGTTTAGTCTTATATACGCTGAAATTCATCAGTCATAAATTGTAGCTCCTGCTTGACCAATTAACAATGATTGTTCTCCGGACCTGCTGGAAGCTACAAACAGGGTGATCTCCGTTCACTCTCAAGATATTATACAATCATGTTTTAAGCAATCTCTACAAATCCAATGAAAGTAAATCATACTTTCAAAAATGATAAGTTGTCAACATCTGCTTGCTGTTCATTGAAGCTGGCGTTTCTCAAAGTGTGGGGGGGCACACCGGTGGGGAATAGAGACATGACAGTTGGGGCGTAACAAACGGGAGGAAATTGTTTCATCTTTTTTAATTCCTTTACTTTTTGATCATACACTCAGACAAAACAACGACACATTTAAATGTGAGCCTTACATAACACAACATCAGAATGGGTCAGTTGTGGCCTAGTGGTTAGAGAGAGTTAGACTCGTAGCCAGAAGGCCGCTGGTTCAATTCTCAGTGCCACCAGAAAATGACTGAAGTGTCCTTGCTGCCCACTGCACCCTACTTGGTCACTTTGGATGAAAGCGTTTGTTAAATGTAAATTAAGAAAATGTCCCATGGAACCATAGAAGCCTTCGAGAATTATTTCACAGCCGAATGTTAATTAAATCGGCAAAAAACTTTAACGTGGAGAGGCAGTATGCGGTAGCAGGTATAAAAGTAAGCAATGGATAAATTTGTGACATGGAATGAAAAGAAAACTGGAAATTCTGTACCAGCAGACAAAACAACAACAGACAGTGGATAAAGCTTTAATTTGCTCAGCGGATAGCGTGGCCCTAGCAACGGCAAGGTCATGGGTTTGATCCCAGGGATTGCTCATACATAGATACAAATGTATTATATAATGCAATGCAAGTCGTTTTGTATAAAGCGTCTGCCAAATGCGTGAATGTAAAGTGAATTACCATTTCGCTGGGAAAAGGTGGGTCCTGAAACCCTTCCCTATACCTCCAAAGTGGGGAATGGCAGATAAGTTTGAGAAACACTGATTTAGGCACTTCACACAATATGTAATTTTTAAGAGCTATGCACCAGTACAGTAATCAATTTGACAAAGTTTCAATCCGAAATCGGCCACTGTATCCTCACTATTCCCAACATTAGTTCACAAATATAGTCCACTTTAAGGAGCGGGTGAAAACATGAGTAAATTCAGACACTGTGCATTGTATATGCTACGGGCGCTATTTTCTGCCAAGACGCGGGAATTCGTTCAGCGCAAGTCACGATACATGGCTAGCAGCTACCTGTGAGTGTACATCAGTTCTACATTCGTTATGATGCATCATTGGATCAAATGAGTACACTCAGTTTCCACTAGGAATTCAGACACCACTAAAAATGGAAGGCCCCTCAAATAGTGCACAGTTTCAGGGTATAAGGGGCCATTTCGGACACAGCCATGGTACTTCATGCTGGGTTGTACATTTGTAGTCTTTTTAGTTTCATCGCAGGTAGCACCAACTTTGAAGGCACATTATCGCCACTAACTGTGTTTGAGTCTGGACCAGAACTCTCCCCTTATAAATATTCACCTACACAAAAAACTAGTCTCAAACCAGTTCTTTCGAAATACATCCAACCCGTACTCTTTTTTTTTTTTTAAGCTTAAATGCTTTCATTCCAGTTTTCTTAAAATCATCATTCATTGCCCATAATGCAGTGATAGAGCAATTGAACCACATTTCTGAAGAATTTTTCACCTTAATCTTGGGGACAACATTTCCCAGAGACTTTTGAAATTAAATGCATCTGCGAAAATGCACAAGTACGAACAAAGCGTCGCCATAAAAAACCCACCATTTACAATGCTTAAACAAAAATAATGCACATTGCCGGTTCACGTAAGGCAAGACATTAACCATAGGGACCTTGTAATTTTACCATCCAGCAGCGATACAAAAACTTTAGGACACCAAGCAAACTTAAACATGACCATATAACTTTCATTCATACAAACGTATGAATTTAGTTTAGACAGTGACACTCACCCAAAAATAAGTCATCTCTCTCAAGACACTTCAATTGCCATTGGGGAAAACCTCTTAAATGCCACGATGCAAGTAAATGCAGACAACATTTACAGTCTAACATCTTTATTAAAATCAGCAATGAGATTTACATCGTAAAGAAAACTCCTCCACTGGAAACCACAGTTTCTTCGCTCCTTTTCCCAGCAACAGCTCTCGCTGGAACACAAAAGTCAGAATATGAAACTGATGTCTTTTGATGTTGTTCACAAACCAAAGTGAAAACCTACTTTTCCTGGCACAGCTCTGCTCACATGAACTAGAAGCAGGGTGGCACACTGCAGTACTACAGTGAATAAAGATCTGAGAAACAAAGATCAGCTTTAGCAACAATTATAAAAGGCAATTTAGGTAAGAAAGGCTGTTAGGAAATCGTACAGTCTCCTGCAGAGGGGCCAGTGATGATGGATCCACAAACGTAAACATCTTCACAACAAATCGCTTGACGTGGGTCGGGAACTGAAGACCAGACATGCCTAGTACAGGAACCAGTGTGGTCAGGTAACGGTCATCCTGGTAAGGACATCTTAAACAGAAGTGACAGTCAGGACGCTTTCTCAACACACTTTCTGGACAAAAGCGTTGGGATTCTACTCACCCATCAACTAGAAGATCCCACTGGGGAAGACTGAGAGGACTAGGGGTTGATGTGGCCCAACATCAGGACAAGATTGGGGTCAGTCCTCTCCAAAATGCGTACCTCAACATACACAGGGTCTCGCAGGACTTTTGTGACTGGATACTCATCCTCACCATAGTAGGACGTGTACGCCTCATCTCCTGAAAAGGTACACTTTACAGTTACCGTCCAATCTACAGTTAGAATCACTCCTCTTGAGCATTTTTTTGAAGACGAGCACATTACCTTCTGCACAGCCTTTAGTGACACATTGGCCATTTGCCAGTCTAAGCTCCACCCTGAGGGGTCCAGGAGCAGCTATAGGGGGAGGTGGTGGAACGGTGTTGACCTCCACAACCAGAGCTTCCACAGCAGTGGCAGAATATCTACACTGGAAGAGAAGTCTAAACAACAAAAAGTGAGCTTCTTACATCTGTTCAAGGATTCACAGTCCTGATGAAAAACAGATCACCTACTCAAATTGACTGTCCCTTGTGATGGAGCCAAGAGGTCCAATCCCCACTTCATAGGATGAAGTCATTCTGTTCTCATACACCACATAACCATTTTCCTCCTACAGGCAAAAGCACAATTGACATCAAATCTGCTCCAGACATCAAACTCATCAATAGCATACTCACCATCATGCTGGTGCCACAGGCAGTGACTGGAAACTGGTATATGGCAAAGGAAGGCGTGGAACCAACAGGACCACAAGGTGCTTCATTTCCACCCAGCAGACGGACAGTGTCCAGACTCAGACGAGGCAGCGTAACGTCTTTAGCCACCACCAACACAAACTGACCATCTCTCATACACTGGACAGTCACTTTAATGATAGAGAGAAAGTTACAGTGAAAATGCTTTGCAAGGAACATTTCACTGGTCTAACACCCTTACCGGACATCCCGTAATAACACTGCTGTCCATTAAAGCAGCAGTTTATAGCTTCACACTCGGCACCACTGATACCAGGTTGTCCACACTGGATCTGCTCATAATCAGCCACAGCACATTTGTCAAGAGGTTCTGACTGCACCACTGGCTTCTGAAGTGGAAACTTCTGAGAAAACTGTTGTTCAGTTTGCTGGAAGACTGGAGATTGCAGCTCTTGAGGAAAATCCCTAAACATTGGAAAAATCCTCCGTCCGGCATGACAGACTGCACACAGCCATACACAAATAGCCACAAGACAACCCATCCCTGTAATTCCCGCCATCCTGACACAAGGAGACACTCTAAGAGTTGTGTGTTTAGTCTTATATACGCTGAAATTCATCAGTCATAAATTGTAGCTCCTCCTTGATCAATTAACAATGATTGTTCTCCGGACCTGTTGGAAGCTACAAACAGGGTAATTTCCATTCACTCTCAAGATATTATACAATCATGTTTTAACCAATCTCTACAAATCCAATGAAAGTAAATCATACTTTCAAAAATGATAAGTTATCAACATCTGTTTGCTGTTCATCGAAGCTAGCGTTTCTCAAAGTGTGGAGGGGGGGATACACCGGTGGGGAATATAGACATGACAGTTAGGGCGTGACAAACGGGAGGAAATTGTTTCATCTTTTTTAATTCCTTTACTGTTTGATCATACACTCATACAAAACAATGACACATTTAAATGTATGACAACATTAGAATGGGTCAGTTGTGGCCAAGTGGTTACAGGGTTAGACTCGTAGCCAGAAGGTCGCTGGTTCAATTCCCAATGCGACCAGGGAATGACTGAAGTGTCCTTGAGCAAGGCACCTTACCCCCGTTTGCTCTGCAGTGAAAGGCTGCCCACTGCACCCTACTTGAAGGTCACTTTGGATGAAAGTGTCTGTTAAATGTAAATTAAGAAAATGTCCCATGGAACCATAGAAGCCTTCGAGAATTATTTCACAGCCGAATGTTAATTAAATCGGCAAAAAACTTTAACGTGGAGAGGCAGTATGCGGTAGCAGGTATAAAAGTGAGCAATGGATAAATTTGTGACATGGAATAAAAAGAAAACTGGAAATTCTATACCAGCAGACAAAACAACAACAGACACGGGGCAAAGCTTTCCTTTGCTCGGTGGATAGCGTGGTGCTAGCAACTGCAAGGTCATGGGTTCGATCCCAGGGATTGCTCATTTGTAGATACAAATGTATTATATAATGCAATGTAAGTCGCTTTGTAAAAAAGTGTCTGCCAAATGCGTGAATGTTAAGTGCATTACCATTTCACTGGGGAAAGGTGGCTCTCTAAACCCTTCCCTATACCACCAAAGTGGGGAATTGCAGAAAAAGTTGGAGAAATACTGATCTAAGCACTTCACACAACAGTTAGACATTACGACTACAAAATGTCATTTTAACAGCTATGCACAAGTACAGTATAATCAATTTGACAAAGTTTATGAAATTACCATAAAGTAAATAAATCAGAATCAGAAGGAGCTTTTTTACCAAGTATGTTTAAACACAAGGATTTGACTTGGCGACAGGAGCTTAGTGCAGAAAAAAAGTGTTCACATGGTGTTAAAAACATATTGTAAATACACATTAAGTTAGAAAAAAAGAATTAAATGAAAATAATAAAGCACTATTTACAAGAATTGAAAAAAATATATAGAGTCAAAAACAACATACATTTTAAAAACTGTTCTTGTGTCTGGCTGTTCTGGTGGTCAGTGCTCTGTGGTGCCGGCCAGATGGCAACACTTCGAAGAGGGAGTGAGCTGGTTGAGTGGGGTCCAAAGGGATTTTCTTGGCCCTTTGTCTCACTCTGGAGATGTAAAGATCTTGGGGTTTGGGCAGGGGGGCACCAATAATCCTCTCATCAGTCCTGACTGTTCGTTGTAGTCTGTTAATGTCTGATTTAGTAGCTGAACCAAACCAGGCAGTTATGGGTGAGCACAGGACAGACTCGATGATGGCTAAGTAGAACTGTGTGAGCAGCTCCTGCATCTTGAATTTGCTCAGCTGGCGAGGGAAGTACAAACTCTGCTGGGCTTTTTTAGCGATGGAGTTTATGTGAGTGTCCCACTTCAGGTCCTGATAGATGGTAGTCCCCAGGAACCTAAATGATTACTCCAGCCACAGTGTGTTTCATATGGTGAGTGGGGGGAGTGGAGAGCCAATGATGGTAGTGTCATCTGCAAATTTCAGGAAAAAAAATCCCACAAATAAAGTTGTACAAACTGGCAATTTTTTTTCCAAAGAGAATGACATCATGAATATTCAATAATTTTAGTGGAGAATTTGATACGAACTGACGCCAGGCTGGCATTTTGTCACATTGTAGGTGAATGTTATGTTATATTTAATACCAATGCCATCATTGCTTCTCGCTCATTAATGTACTTTTGTCAACTACAAATAACATGTTCTATGGACTCCATTTAACCAGAATACTCAAATAATCCTGTTAGTTGATTATTTACTCAAATTAGGGTTTTATTCAACAAGGAGCTCCATCATATTCTTGATAAAATATCTTTCTCTTTGGTATTTTTTTAATCATCCTAAATGCTCCTTCTTCTCGTTGAATACTATAAAGAAGGACGTCCTGTATTTCCTGTATCCCATTTAAACTTCCATTCCTTAATGGTAAATGTTTTAATTTTAAGTTTCACCTTAAGCTAAATGAGATATTCAAACTTTCCTCAACTACAAAGGCTTGTTTTGCTAATCTACTTCTTCATTGCCCGTTATACATCTATGTGCTGGTATCCACATAAATATTACCATGATGTATATCTTTGAGTCCAGAGCCGTTGAATATGAGAGTTACGACACTCGATCTTGCCGCCGTGAGGTCACGTGGTTCATGTGATGTCGCGTGGTTCATGTGATGTCGCGTGGTTCATGTGATGTCGCGTGGTTCATGTGATGTCGCGTGGTTCATGTGATGTCGCGTGGTTCATGTGATGTCGCGTGGTTCATGTGATGTCGCGTGGTTCATGTGATGTCGCGTGGTTCATGTGATGTCGCGTGGTTCATGTGATGTCGCGTGGTTCATGTGATGTCGCGTGGTTCATGTGATGTCGCGTGGTTCATGTGATGTCGCGTGGTTCATGTGCCCAAAATAGTTTCAAACAAATCCGTGCTGTCAACCTATTTTAATGGATTTTAACAGGACAGATAACAGCAACATAAAATTAGTTAAATAATAGCACATTTTGTATTCTGATTATACTACGTTGACAACACTTATGGCGCTATTTAATCAGCAAATATTTTAGTTACAGCAAATCCGTTTGGGGGAAACTGAAATTAATGGCCTTCAGTGCAATATTGGGAACTTTAGATACTTCCGCATTCCATTCGTTCCTATGGAGGTGTATGTGAGTGTCGTAACTCTCATGTACTACGTCTCTGCTTGTATGTTTTCAAATATCTCATTGGCTATATCCCGTCGACTTGATAAGAACGATTTTAGTGAATGTGTACAGTCGTGGCCAAAAGTTTTGAGAATTACATAAATATTCGTTTTCAAAAAGTTTGCTCCTAAACTGCTTTTAGATCTTTGTTTCAGTTGTTTCTGTGATGTACTTAAATATAATTACAAGCACTTCATACGCTTCAAAGGCTTTTATCAACAATTACATGACATTTATGCAAAGAGTCAGTATTTGCAGTGTTGGCCATTCTTTTTCAGGACCTCTGCAATTCGACTGGCATGCTCTCATTCCACTTCTGGGCCAAATCCTGACTGATAGCAAACCATTCTTTCATAACTTCTTGGAGTTTGTCAGAATTAGTGGGTTTTTGTTTGTCCACCCACCTCTTGAGGATTGACCACAAATTCTCAATGGGATTAAGATCTGGGGAGTTTCCAGGCCATGGACCCAAAATTTCAACATTCTGGTCCCCGAGCCACTTAGTTATCACTTTTGCCTTATGGCACGGTGCTTCTTCGTGCTGGAAAATGCATTGTTCTTCACCAAACTGTTGTTGGATTGTTGGAAGAAGTTGCTGTTGGAGGGTGTTTTGGTACCATTCTTTATTCATGGCTGTGTTTTGGGGCAGAATTGTGAGTGAGCCCACTCCCTTGGATGAGAAGCAACCCCACATGAATGGTGTTAGGATGCTTTACTGTTGGCATGACACAGGACTGATGGTAGCGCTCACCTTTTCTTCTCCGGACAAGCCTTTTTCCAGATGCCCCAAACAATCGGAAAAAGGCTTCATCGGAGAATATGACTTTGCCCCAGTCCACAGCAGTCCATTCACTATACTTTCTGCAGAAGATCAATCTGTCCCTGATGTTTTTTTTGGAGAGAAGTGGCTTCTTTGCTGCCCTTCTTGACACCAGGCCATCTTTCAAAAGTCTTCGCCTCACTGTGCGTGCAGATGCGCTCGCCTGCCTGGTGATATTCCTGAGCAAGCTCTGCACTGGTGGCACTCCGATCCCACAGCTGAATCCTCTTTAGGAGACGATCCTTGCGCTTGCTGGACTTTCTTGGACGCCCTGAAGCCTTCTTTAAAAGAATTGAACCTATTTCCTTGAAGTTCTTGATGAACCTATAAATTGTTGATTTAGGTGAAATCTTAGTAGCCACAATATCCTTGCCTGTGAAGGCATTTTTATGCAACGCAATGACGGCTGCACGCGTTCCTTTGCAGGTCACCATGGTTAACAATGGAAGAACAATGATTTCAAGCATCACCCTCCTTTTAACATGTCAAGTCTGCCATTGTAACCCAATCAGCCTGACATAATGATCTCCAGCCTTGTGCTTGTCAACATTCTCACCTGAGTTAACAAGATGATTACTGAAATGATCTCAGCAGGTCCTTTAATGACAGCAATGAAATGCATGGAAAGGTTTTTGGGGATTAAGTTAATTTTCATGGCAAAGAAGGACTATGCAATTCATCTGATCACTCTTCATAACATTCTGGAGTATATGCAAATTGCTATTATAAAAACTTAAGCAGCAACTTTTCCAATTTTCAATATTTATGTAATTCTCAAAACTTTTGGCCACGACTGTACATATAATAATCTTTTAGACTTGTATCTCCTCAATCCACTGTAATGCTGCAGGGTTGTGCACTGTGTGTATGACAAGTTTTTATAATGATGACATCAGCAAGACGTTCTGTCTGCCACGCCCCGAATGAAGTTGAACTGTCAAACTTCCTTGTAAAACAAGTACTAGACCTAAACCAAAATATTTCCTTAACATGCTCACTAAATAGAAAACAGTTTCTATTAAAGCTCCTGTATTCATAGCAAGGTGTGGTATCCAGATAATTCACTAAACTTATGTCAGTTTTTTGTTAAGACTGAATAGTAACTTTTTTATTGGAAGGAATGCTACTACTATGTATTCACCGTCCTTAGCATTTATTTTTAAAGAAAGCAAACTTTTTGTCTTTGCAAGTTAACTTGTTGATACTTCATGATGATACTGATTGTCATGTTGACATTTAGGCAAACCTGATTTATTCTTGTAATAAGTGATTTCATTCTGAACGTTTTTAATGTAAATGTTCAATTTAAAAATACATTTTGTAAGGTTAACAATGTAGTTTAATTAAAATCCGGTTTAGTTACCCAATACATTGAGTGAACAGATATCCCACATATGTTTTAAAGTCAATATATCTGACTGAAGTAAATATTAAAAAGTCCTGCATGTAATATCAGAACTCATACAATAAACATTTTACAAAAAGACTGAGGATGATCAAATAAATAATATGTAAATGATGGTCTATCCTCATTCATTTCTTGGGGTCTGGGAACCGATTCTCCAAATCCATCTGAACAACAGCCAGGATGTTGAAGATCACTACAGGTTCTATTAACTGGTCATTTACACCAAAACAGTTTTTTGGCATCACCAGATTTCAAACCGTCGGTCTGTGAGGAAAAGCTTTCTGGATTCAATTCTGTTGTTGAAAAGCCTACAGGAATATAAAAATTGATATTACAGTCCAGCTTAAATAATCACATCATCATAAATAAAAACATTCATGGTTTTGCTCTGTATAATGTCAATATGTACAGTACACAATATCTGGGGAGAGGGTCTATGTCCCTTATTGGGATGATCACATGCGTTCAATCAACAAACAGATGACTGACTCTATATATATTTTCTCTATTCCTATTCATCAACTCTGTACGATACGTAAATATTGTTTAAAGCACAAAGTGTTTAGGCCAGTTTATGGGGAATATTGGATAACTTTTTTTACGTGCAGGCTCCAAATTTACACGTTCCAGTCACTCACGTTAATAGTCTTGTGGGTGAACATAGTTTTAGTTTCAACTTGATGTCATTCCCTCGTCTCGTCCCCTCTCCTATGAGTTCATGTCAGTCTCTACTATGCTCTCAAATGAAGTCAAAATGCTATTAAAATACTTTTACATGTCCACACACGCAAGAAACCAAACATGAAGCCGTAATGAACGCGTATTTCAATATGGATTAAGCTTTTAAATCAAAGAGCAATGAAACTCTTTAACCCAGACTCTTGTGTCACTGATGATGCTCACACACACCTCACTGTATTTATGTTACTGACATGATTTTCAGTGCTCCAGCGTCAGTGATGCAATTGCCACTAAAACTGCACAACACACAAACAAAAGCCAGAATAAAACATATAAATATCACAGAATAATATAAAATATTCACTATTTCTCTTTCTGTCTTTCACTCACTCAATGTTTTCTGCTTTGTGGAGGTTTGGCAGCAGGACATCCAAACTCTGATCAGTTAGATGACACTGACTGAGATCCAGTTCTGTTAGACCTTCAGAATGTTCCAGAACCAGAGCAAGTCCTCTACAGACCTGCAGGTCCAGATGAGTCTGACTGAGATCCACTTCTTCACCCAGAGCCCGAGAAAGACATTCAGCTTTCCCATCATCCACCTGAGAGAGAAACTGAAGCAGCGTTGATTTACCACACCTGAAAGAGAGAGAGAGATGTTTTATATGTTTATATTTGTATTTATTTCTCTGTGTGTATGAATCATAGATGTTCATTTTTGCTCACTGGAGTTTAACAGCGTGTAAGATTGTGAAGAGTTGATCTATTCCAGCTGTATTCATCTGACAGTCGTGTAGATTCAGCTGTGTGAGGGTGTGTGTATCTCTATAAACTCTCTGAATGACTGTAGACATCACACGACAGTCTTCAGTAGTCAGTTGTAGAGTCTGTGTGTGGGTGTCTTCTGTCAGGTCCAGTGCAGAACAACAGGAGAAGTCCAGCTTGTGCTGCAGGGCAGAGAGCAGAACCGATGACGCCTCCTGCTGGACATCAGATGAACTGCAGCAGCGAAGCATTCTCAGTAACAGCACTCTGTCCACACTGAAAACAAATAAAACGTCAGATTTGTACAATTTAATAACATATCAACATAAAAAAAGGTCAAATAAATATAGGACCTGAGGCAGGAGACACGACTGAGGAGAGGCAGAAAGCTCTCTAGCTCCTCCTCTGGTATGGAGGTCCACAGCATGTTGAGTGTAAGTCCAGTGCGGTTTTTCAGTATAAAGCGCAGAAATGCACAGTGGACAGAGTCCAGCGCTCTGTTCTGCAGGTTAATGCAGTTCTTCACTGAACTCAACAGACCGGACACAAACCCTAAAGATCTGGTCTCATAGATCTCGCTCATTAAAGACATCATCACGTTGGAGCTCATCCTACACACAAATCAATTACATTTCACTGTTAATGTGTTCATAATAAGGGTTAAGTCAGGGATTTCCCCCAGCTATTTGAAGTCTTTTGTCATGTTGCTTACTGCTGAAAGTGAATCCTGTTTAGAAATGGCAGAAATTCTCTGATGTTGAGTGACATGTCGGTTTCTTTAAGGTCCACAGTGACGTGCGAAATATCATGCTGCAGGAAATATTGTAGTTTTTTGAAGCTGAAGGAACAGGAAGTCAAATCTCCACCCATTTTCTTCAGGAAGCACAATGTCAGTTCCTCCTCCTGAGCTTCATACACACATTCCGCCAATGTCTGTAGAATCTCTTCAGGCAGTCTAAACACACACAGAGGGCGTTATATTTTATTTAACATTAAAAAGCTGTGCAGCGATCCTGTATTTATGATCAAAATAACATCATAGTGAAAACAAAAACAAATACTGAAACAATGTACAAAAAAGCATGGATAATAAAATGTTCTTTAAACGGGGTGCACAAGCACGCACACATAAACACACACACACCTGAGAGTCACTGGGCTCTGCTGAGACAGAAGGAGAATCAGAGAGAGAGACTTCATCCTGCAGTCGCTCAAGTTCAAACACTGAACAGTCCAGAGTCTCAGAAGAGAAGCCAAACGGCTCAGAACTCTGGACATCTCGCTGTCTGACCGCCGTTTATCATTCAGATCAACTGAGAGTTCATTTACACTGACAGGAACTCTTGAAGACCTCAAAGCACGCACAGTTCTCACCACCATATAACCACTCAGCCTGAGAAAAGAACATAAAGTACAAATAGTAAAATCTGTAAATATTTAAAAAATTTAATTTGTCATATTTGGTCCTTTACCTGAGTGTTTGTATGTTTGTAATGTGTCTGAAGAGAAGTCTTGTTCCTCTGAGAGAGATGGCCTGAGGTCTCACAGTTAAAGTGAGTTTGTCAGCAAACAGACGTAAGATTCCGGCCACGAACCTGCAGATGCTACTGGGTAATATTCCCTCAAGACTGAGGTTAAAGTCCAGAGCCTGTAACAGTGAGTTCACCAGCTCTGGATTCTGTCTGAACTCGGCAAGTTTAAAAAGACTCAACACATAGCGCTCGGCACCACTGAAAAACACAGATAAACTTTTTACTGTAGTGTACATTGTATGCAAATGATGACAATTCTAAAACTATAAAAGGTTTGTTGCAAATGTTTGTACAGTGATTTGCACGAAGGACTAAGTAACACAAGCTTTTTACAATAACTTTCAAGACCATGATTTTAAAGTGGACATAAATTTATATTGACATTCACACAGTGTTTGACACAGATGTGTGTCTCCAGTGCGGGTAAAAAACATAATAGATATAATAATCTTCAAAAGGTCTTTCAATCTGAGTTATTGAGAACAAAGTGGATTAATTTCATGTTTCAAGGATTTGAGCAAAATCATTTCACCTGACTTTATCACAAACAAGGGTCGGTACAATGCTTCAATGTCAGGTGAAGTCAGTATGTGCAATGGTTCTCAAACTTTTCTCAAACACATTTACACAGTCCTTACCTCAGTTGTGAGATGTAGGGCAGACACTGAAGGAAACTCATCACTTCACTCTCTTCATCTGTCCATCCTCTCAGCTCTACTGGTTTCTTCTCTGTTTGGAGCTTTAACACTTCCAGGAGGATGGAGGTCTTTCTCTTTGAGAGATCTATGATCCAGACATCAGGTGATGACTGAAAAACTGACTGTAATGCTAGAAGTAAACTCCTGCCTGTTTGAGTCTCATAGTCCTTCACATTTGAGTAAAGATCCAGCAGAAAATGACCCCTTCTAGAGCAGTTTGAATTTTCATAAGGAAAAGATGTGTATGTGCAGACTGAAGTCAACAGTTTCAGCATCTGATCTCCTGATGGTCTCTCAGTTTCTGCTGCTTCAACAAAGAGGCTCTTAAGAATGATGGATTCAAGACTAGAACAATGGGAGAAGATTCTGGTTGAAAGAGAAAAATATAAAAATATAAATACATGTAATAATGCACTATTTTATAATTCATGTTATAATGCACTACATGTTATAGTGACTATTCAATTAAATTGTATTTATATAACGCTTTTCACAATCTGCATTGTTCCAAAGGAGCTTTACAGGAGAAAATTTGAAAAACAGAAACACAGTAAAGGTAAAACACAGCACAGTGCATGGTGTATATAGAACAAGCAAGATCATTCTTATGAATAATATCTCATAAATATAGTCTCGCTGTGAGCAAATCAACACGGCTCGGTGGCGAGGAACCCAACCTCCAATGATAAATAAATGGAGAAAAAAAAGCTAGAGAGATACCATTATTAGCCAGGAGGGCCTGGTCTCCTCTGACATGTCACAGCTGCACTCATTGACTTTGATTAAAAGTAAAGAGTAAATGTTTATAAAAATAGGGAGAGCTTATTTGTTGGATCTAGGAAATTTCATTAGTTGAAACTGTTTAGGTCTAATTTTGTCTTATTTCGTGATCGATACCAGACAATAGTAAATTGTAATGGCATAATGTAACTGAATGCAGCTATAACTTCCAACTGCTGTCATGTGATGTTAGTTTAGCATTAAATACTAATTACTGTAGATTAACCAAAAATTTGACCGTCTTTGCTCTTGGTTGGGGATGGAATTGCCTGAAACTGGAGCTGGTATGGTATAATTTTCCACAACATTAGTTTACTTGCCAGAGCTACCCTTTATATTTGTCGACAGTCTGTTAATAGTTCTCAGAATATCAAAATCTTCTAAAGGTGGTCGATCCTTTTCATACTTGGCTCCTAAACTTTGGAATAGCTTCCCCAGCCAGGTTCAGGATTGAGAAGTACTCAATCAGTCTAAAACTAGACTAAAAACAAATCTCTTCACTATAGCTTACACCTAACTCACCGATAACACTCACCATGCATTCTATGCTGCAATATAGTACCCTTGTTGGAACCGAACATACAGACATCCATAATAATGTGTCACTTTCTTATATTTTCTGTGATTGGCCTCTAAGCTATCAGTTTTTGCTTTTCATGTCCCGTCCTCCGGTTCACGACACGAGAAGTCATCCCTCAACGCACCGGTTCTGGCCTGATGCTCTTCCCAGTCCAGCCTTATGCCCGTGATGATGGGTAATTCACCCGATGACAACTACAGCCACAACCTACATTCATCCAGAACCAGAATAATATTGGACACACCTAAAAATCTCTTTTTTCTTTCCTCACTAATTCTTGACTCTTTTCACTAACCAGCCAACTATTTCCGATGATTCTCACTGTTTACTGTAATTATTCTCTCTGTAGTTGCAGTTGTTATTGTAATATGCCAGAGGAAAGCTGACTCTACCGGTCGATTGTGGCCTCTCCCAAGTTTTTTTTTTTTTCTCCACTCATACACACATATACATCTATAGTGGAGTTTTGGATCCTTGCCATCGTTACTCACTGGGAGACTGCTGATTAAGTTTAATCTATAAATACAAACAACACACATGCACATTAATATACTGTATATTAAAATATATTCTTTCCACACTTTTTGGTACTATTGCAAATTGTTCTAGGAGCTATATTGTAATTTTAGGCTCCCAGTCCTGATAACAATATTTTAAATAAAAATATACCTAAATTAAACATACTCCAATTGAATAATTTATAGTTTCTGACAATCCACTGATATCAGTGTACATTACATAGAGAAAAACTTGCAATAATACCATATCTACCATTTCTTAATACCATATATACTCTTTCATTTTTCCCTGAGTATTCATTTATACGATTTTTATCATGATGTATGTAAAGCTACTTTGTAACAATGAAAATTGTGAAAAGCGCTATATAAATAAAATTGAATTGAAAATTGAATATTTTCTCAATGCTTAGAGAGTGAAGAATAATAAGTGCATATTGAACCTATTCTTTTTGTTTCTTTGTCATGGCGGAATCTAAATCGTCTGTCCTGATTCTGCTAGAATTATCTGCAGCGTTCGACACTGTCAATCATCAGATACTGCTAGCAACCCTGTCATCACTAGGAATCTCAGGCACTGCTCACCACATGATCACTAGGGTCCCTCGAGGATCTGTGCTCGGACTTCTCCTTTTCTCCATCTACACTACATCCTTGGAACCCATCACACGGGCACACGGTTTATGCTATCACTGTTATGCTGATGACACCCAGATTTACATCTCATTTCACCGAGACGATACCACTGTAGCAGCTCGCATTACCGCCTGCCTAGAAGACATCGCAGCTTGGATGAAAGATCATCACCTCCAGCTGAACCCTGCCAAGACAGAACTACTTGTCTTTCCGGCACACCCCATGGAGCAACACGATCTCACCATCCAACTTGGCAATACCCCAAACACTCCTTTCAAAACGGCCAGGAACCTCGGAGTCATGTTTGATGAACAGCTGTCCTTCAATGATCACACTGAAAAGACAATGAGGTCATGGCGATATGCCTCATTCAACATTAGAAAGGTTAGACCCGATCTCACTGACCATGCGGCACAACTTGTCCAGGACCTTGTAATCTCAAGGTTAGACTGCTGCAATGCTCTCCTTGCTGGTCTTCCTGCAAAGGATATCAAACCTATCCAACTGGTTCAGAATGCACCGGTACGCCTTGTCTTCCAACAGCCCAAATGGGCTCATATGACACTCCTTTTCATCTCTCTCCACTGACTACTGGTTGAAGCCCATATCAGATTCAAGTCACTGATGCTTGCCTACAGGACTATCATTGGATCTGCACTGGCATACTTTCACACCCTCCTACATTCCTACACCCAATCAAGAACACTGCGTTCATGAAAACAGCAGCGTCTTGTATTGTTTTCTCAAAAGGGCAGTAAATCACATTCCCGCTCATACTCATTAAAACTCCTTCATGGTAAAACATTCATCCCAACTCAGTGCGGTCAACCACATCTCTCGCAACAATAAAAAAACTACTTAAAGCCCATCTCTTCTGTTCTTTTAAACTAATCCTCTCTCTTTCTCTCAACAGATATTGTTCTGGCTTTTGTGGAAAGTAGTCACTTTGGATTAGCACCTATTGTATTATTGCTCCTTAATGACATATCGCTTTATTGCTCCCTGAACTCTCTGTTAGTCAATTTGGATAAAGGTCTGGTAAATGACTAAATGTACATAAATAACTTTAGGGTTAAAAATAATGTTACTCTCTAATACCTTTAACAAACCCCAGGTCATAACAATGATCAGGTACCTAAGCTTTGAGATGTATGGCAGACATTTGAGGAGACACATCACTGTACTGCATTCGATTATCCATCCTCTCATCTCTACAGGTTTCTTCTCTGTCTGGAGCTTCAACACTTCCAGGAGGATAGGGGTCTTTCTCCCAGAGACATCTATGATCCAGACATCAGGTGCCAGATAAACTGACTGTAATGCTGGAAGTAAACTCCTGCCTGTTTGAGTCTCATAGTCCTTCACATGTGAGTAAAGATTCAGTAGAAATTCACTTTGTTCAGTGCCGTCTATATTTTCATAAGGGAAAGATGTGTATGTGCAGACTGATGTCAACAGTTTCAGCATCTGATCTCCTGTTTGTGTCTCACTGTCTATTGCTTTGATAAACAGTCTTAAAGTAAATGTTGCATTACTGGGATCAGGGTAAAAAAATCTGTTTAAAAAGAAAAAGAAACACACCTGAATGCTAATTATAATGAATAAAGTGTGAAACTATAACATAAAACAAGTAATGCTCAACAGAGTCTCTGTAAACACACTGGCTGGGTACGCAAAATCCCCAGTCCAAGGATCTTAAAGCGACAACGAGCCGTTTTGGTGTATGGTTCCCCCATTAGGTTGATAAGCGCAATTGTCTGTTATCAATGTCATAAATACTGTCGCTGTATAAGCTTCCACGTGGGCAGCGCAATATATATGAATTTGTTGACTAAGCAGAAACCGCTGTTATATCATGTCACTTCATAAACTGTGCATGTACCAAAGCGCTATTTTGACTCCCACAGGGTTTACTACTGGGCTATACTAGCACAAACTAGAATCTAAGGTAGCAGCTGGTTATTAGCTGTTAGCGCATTTCGTGTTAGCTACATAGCAGCTAACTTGCTAACGTTAGCTACTTAACACATTTGCAGCCACCCAAAAAATCTAATGTTTTATGTTTGTTTATTTTTATACAAAGATATGCTTAATATAAGTGTCTGATAGAGCTAGTAAGCTCTAAAGCTCTTGTAAGACTCTAATCTGCCCAAACATTCAATTACCTCAGTTGTGAGATGTAGGGCAGACACTGAAGGAAACTCATCAATTCACTCTCTTCATCTGGACATCCTCTCAGCTCTACAGGTTTCTTTACTGTTTGGAGCTTCAATACTTCCAGGAGGATGGAGGTCTTTCTCTCTGAGAGATCTATGATCCAGACATCAGGTGCCTGAAAAACTGACTTTAATGCTGGAATTAAACTCCTGCCTGTTTGAGTCTCATAGTCCTTCACATGCGAGTAAAGATCCAGCAGAAAATCACTCTGTTTAAAGTGGTAACAGTTTTCATAAGGAAAATTCCTGTATGTACAAACCGATGTCAAAAGTTTCAGCATCTGATCTCTTGTATGTATCTCCGTCTCTGCTGCTTTAATGAAACAACGCGCAATAAATCCTTCTGCAGTAACATTACCACCACCATAAAATCTGTTTAAAAAAGAAAATGTCAAAACATTTTTTTTAATGTTACAGTTTGATTCAGGGCCACATGGTGTTCAAAATATAATACAACTTAAAATAATAAAAGACAAAAATAGTTATTGATCATCAATGATCAATTTAATGCAATTCAATTTAAATGTAACAGTTAACATTTTAAAAGGGAAATAAAGTTAGACATAAAACCCATAACAACTGCAGTGCTCACTATAAAATGTAAATCAAGGCAATTTATCTTCCTTTTTTGCCAACATGAGCTTGTATTGTTGTTGTCATATTTTTATCAAGTACAACCTTTTAGATACACTTATTTACATTTACACACATACCAAAAGACTGTACTTATTTGCCCAATAAATATTACAAAACGTTACCTCAGTTGTGAGATGTAGGGCAGACACTGAAGTAAACTCATCACTTCACTCTCTTTATCTGTCCATCCTGTCAGCTCTACTGGTTTCTTCTCTGTTTGGAGCTTCAACACTTCCAGGAGGATGGAGGTCTTTCTCTTTGAGAGATCTATGATCCAGACATCAGGTGCTGTCTGATAAACTGACTGTAATGCTGGAATTAAAATCCTGCCTGTTTGAGTCTCACAGTACTTTGCGCGTGAGTAAAGATCCAGCAGAAAATCAGTCTGTTCAGAGTTGAGATATTTCAACGAGCTGGTATCCCAGACTAATGTCAACAGTTTCTGCATCTGCTCTCCAGTAAGTCTCTTAGTTTCTGCTGCTTTAATGAAGAGTCTCAAAAGAAATTTGGATTGTTTACTAGTATCCCTATTAACAAAACTGCAGAAGAGGGAAAAAACAATACAATGAGTACCAAAATTACAATAAGTGTAAGAAGTAAAAGCACAACATACTGTAACACAGGAAATAATGTACAATTTGTCTCCTCCCTTACCATACATTGTTTTTTAATTTCAAGCTAGGCAGAAGCAAAATTTGTATATTTTAATTAACAGAAAAAGAAAAATGAGAGATAAGTTACCTCAGTTGTGAGATGTAGGGCAGGCACTGAAGGAAACTCATCACTTCACTTTCTTTCTGTGGAAATCCTATCAGCTTTACAGGTTTCTTCTCTGTTTGGAGCTTCAGCACCTCCAGGAGGATGGAGGTCTTCCTCTTTGAGAGATCTATGATCCAGACATCAGCTGAAGACTGAAAAAGCTGCTTACATGCTGGAAGTAAACTCCTGCCTGTTTGAGTCTCATAGTCCTTCACATGTGAGCAAAGATCCAGTAAAAAATCTGTGTTACAAATGTAAGTATTCTCCCCATGTACATGCGGTGAACACTGAAAAGGGAATGCTTTATAACTGCACACCGAAGAAAGCAAAGTAGAAAGCCTCTTTTCTCCAACTGTCTTGTTTTCCGCTGCTCCAATGAGACTTAGCAGGTACCGTATGACAGATGATTTAGTGGAATCTTCATGAAGCCTAAAACATCTAAACCTAAACAGAAACATAGCCAAGCATTACAACATTACGCAACAACAAGATGCAAATATACACTATATAAAGTTAATATTGGGAAGCACCATTCTCATGAACAGGTTTGACAACTTTAGTCGTTCCCAAACAAGAAAAAATGAAACATTCATAACTATATCCTCTCACCCCAATTGTGAGATGTAGGGCAGACAGTGCAGGAATTGCACGACTTCACTCTTTTCATCTGTCCATCCTCTCAGCTCTACTCGTTTCTTCACTGTCTGGAGCTTCAACACTTCTAGGAGGATGGAGGTCTTTCTCTTTGAGAGATCTATGGACCAGACAACAGGTAATGACTGGAAAACCAGTTGTAATGCTGGAAGTAAACTCCTGCCTGATTGAGTTTCATAGTCTTTCACATGAGAGTAAAGATCCAGCAGGGCATCAGCCAGTTCTGTGGGGTTTTTGTAAACGGTGAAAGAGTTGCAACAGCAATATGATGTCATCCTCTCATTCTCCATGGAAGTTTTTTTAACAGACACTTTATGAATGAATTGTAGCAAGAATTTGATTTGATTGAAATCAGATTTCCATGGTTTTAATCTGTAATATAAAAACACACAACATTGCACAACATATTTAAAAATATTCTGCGGGGGACAGATTTCTCCCTTCTACTCAGTAGCCTACCTGATCTGTGGTGAACAGGAGAGAATCATGATCATTCCTGTGTCAGATACAGTGCGGTTCTGTAAATTCAGATGAACTTCTTTATCTCTGGATTGACTGATCACATAAGACAAAGCACAACTCTGATGAGGGTCCAGATTCACACCAATGTCCAGCTGATGCTTCATCTTCTCCAGAAACATCAAGCAAGCGTTAGATGACTGAAGCTCATACAAGCACTGACACACATAGAGAAGATCAATGTCTTCACAGTCACTCTGAGGTTTGAGGAAAGTGTCCAAAAGTTTCTCAATGAAGCATTCTGATGTTTTAATCATCTGATCCTCTGAGAAGAGACACTTGAGGAGTTTGTTGTTATGTTCTCCCAGAAGTCCACACAGGAAAGGCAGAACATGTCTCATGTGTTGATTCTCTTCAGTCTGACACAGATTCAGGACTTTCTCAATTTCATATGGATTCTCAACAAGCCACAGAGCTGAGAAGAATTCCTGCATTGTGTTGTGGAAAAATGCACAGTATTTTGTTTCAGACGTCAGACTGTCTCTTATTGGGATCATTTTCAGAAAAGCATGACAAATATTAGATTCATCACTGCTGATCTCAGGAAGGTTCAGACTTTTCTGCTCAGTTGCACTGAATGCATTTATCATCAAGAGATAAAGCTGATCTTTGATCTCTTTCAAATATTCATCAATTTCCCAAAGGTTTTTATCCCCATATTTCATCAAAGCATGAAAGAAAATGTGAATGTTCATGTTTGTGACTGTGTGAGGATTGTTGAGCACTGTGTCTTCTTTGAGAAGAATCATATTTGCAATCATGAATGCATACATTGGCACATAGCTGAGACTGAACAGCTCTTGATTGTTCAACACTACATTCAGAAGATCGGGATTGTGACCCAACATCATCTGATAGTAAGTTTTAATGGACTCTTCACTGAATCCTTGAATATGCAATATCTTTGTGGTCCAATCTGAGAAAAAATGTGTATCTTCCATCTCTGTTCTGTATGTTATTATGACCTTTGCCTCATGTAGTACATCATGATTCATGATCTTCTTCAAGACAGAATCCTCTTGCACGTGGGTGATTCCATCAAATATGAAAACAACATTCTTAGCATTGACCTTCATATCTTGAAGCACTTCCTGTTGGTATTCTTCTTTTGCTTTTACATACACATCAAACAAAAGAGATTCCAAAGTCATAAGTTTAGTACTATGGGACAAAATGTTTTCATTAAAGTAAAACATGTAGTATGGCTCTGTGCCTTTCTTCTCCGTCCACAGACGCAACATTTGCTGGACGACTGTAGTTTTTCCTATTCCAGGTTTGCCAATCAGTAGAATGTTCCTGTCCATCCATCTCAGTAGATCTGCAGGTGAAACAGTTTCTTTCTGGTTAGGAATATAAGCTCCCAGCTTTTTATATTGTTGGTTTTTCACCACATATTCCTCCGCTGAAGCGAGAGGTATGAAATGGAAATTTTCTTGCTGTTTGTGGAGCAGATACTTAGTGCTCTGTTGTTCCATCTGGTTCTCCAGAACACTTCTTGCTTTCATCTTAAGCTGTGTCTGGTAGCCTTTACAGGGTTTTGTGCCTAAAATTGCAAAATATAAAGAACTAGTTTACCATTGTAAAAACTGTTTAAACATGTTTTGGCTGCGTACGAACAACAGCACGCAAAAGTTTTGTGTAACATCCACAGCTCTCATTTATTTTCAGCCTCAAATGTAAATGAAATCACTCACCAAATGAATATATGGCGTCTGAATCTTCCCTGAAAGAGTAACGTTTGATCCAGTTATGTAAAGTAGGCCGTAATGTCCTCTTCCAAGTGAATTCCAAAATCTTGAGTAACTCATAACTGGCTGTTTCCCCCTCATTAATGACTCGATTTAATATATATCTGGCTTTATCCCGCTCTCTCCACTTCGCTTTGACAGCCTTCACATCATAGTCATTAAAAACCCTCCGCTGATAAAGATTCTCAACAATGACTGGAAAGTTTTGCATTTGAGACACCAGGTTCCCAAAGGTCTTTCTGAGGTAGACAACAGCGGACTGCTGGTTATTGGTCATTTTGCAGGTCCTGAGAGACAAGCAGAGAAAGAACACTCATGAAGAATGGACATCTCTTACATACATTAAAAACGCAACAATAACGTTTTGCGTTTGTTTCCCATTAGCCTACATTTAACGATTACACATTTCCTAAAATAAAACCCACATCAGTCGTCACGCCACATTCGTAAAATAGCGAAGTGCAGTTTTCATAGAAAGCGCGTGCGTGACATTCGTGTTAATTTACCTGAAGGTTTATTGACAATGTGCTAAACGACCTCATTTTCCAACTGCAGTGACTCTCATTCACAAATAACCTACAAAAAATGCAACAGCTTACTATCACGTAAAACTCACCTCTATGTGGTCTATATACGTGCTTATCCCGTTGAATACGGAGTGCTGAGAAGAAAACTCAACTGAAGTTTCATTTTGTTGGGTTTAATGCGTTTACATTTTCCGCACTTGCAGTCAATTTTCACGTCTCAGGTTACAGTCAACATAAGTTTCGCTTCCGCAAGTTAACACAGGTGTGTTCATGAAAAACAGTGCGTTTCACTTCATGTAGTGTTGTGTACTTTGCGTATGACAAGGTTTCTAAATGACATCATTGCGCGAATCGGTCTGCGCCACGCCGACGAACTTCTTGTAGAGTAAGTGCGCTACACTTTAACTGACACATTTACTTAACATGCTCACTAAATAGACAACAGTTTGTATTGAATTAAATCTACTGTAGGGTATTCATAACTACAAATGTCGCAGTACCGGCTCAACAAGGATACTGGATAATTCACTAAACATCCCTGTTAAATAAAAACAGCATGCTGGACTAGATATGTTTTAAAACTGGTTTGACCAGCTTAAACCAGCATCAAAACATACCGAACCGTTTTTTTCAACAAGGGTAAATCAGCTTTTTAGCTGTTTAGAGTAACTACATTTATTTGAATGTTCATTGTCCTTAGCAATTGTTTCTAAAGAAAGAAAACTGTCTTCTTTGTCTCTGCTGATACTTACTGTCGAGTCTTTAAATGTATCTGCTTGTCATGATGAAACATTTGCGCTAATATGATTGATTTCTTGCAACACTAGAAAATGGGAAAATGTGTTGTTAATGAAATCGTTCATTTGAAATATTGGCATCTTATTAGGCTCACAATGTAGTCTAGTTTAGTTATCCAATAAAAAAATGGGTCAACATATATAGGCTATGCCACATATGTTTTATAGCCAGTATATCGGAGGTAAAACTATATTAAGAAATTGCTTTTCCAAAAAACTATTAAGAAGTCTCACATATAATACCCAATTAATACACACAAATGATATTCAGAAGAAGGATCTTTATAGCCAATTATGTTTACACACACACACACAAGGAATTTGACTTGACAACAGGAGTTTAGTGCAGAAGAAAGTGTACACATTCTGCATATATACATTAAGATAGTAGAAATAATGCACTATGCATAAAAAGTTAAAAAATATTGGAAAAAAAACAACATTTGTTTTTTAAAAGAGTGTACAGATGTGTTATTTACAGGTTTAACGTATTGTTTCTTACAATGTACAGTTTCCAGATGCTATGTGCAAGTGTGCAATGTGATGGACAGTGTGTAGTAAGAGCTTTTAATTGTTCAGGCTGAGAATAGCCTGCGGGAATAAACTGTTCTTGTGTCTGGCTGTTCTGGTGGTCAGTGCTCTGTAGCACCGGCCAGATGGCAACAGTACGAAGATGGAGTGAGATTGGTGAGTGGGGTCAAAAAGGATTTTCTTCACCCTTTTTCTCTTTCTGGAGGTTTAATGATCTTGGAGCCATCTCTGCAACCTCCAGTCTGTAAGCAGACTCGTCACCATGTGGATGAGGCCGATGATGGTAGTGTCATCTGCGAATCTCAGGAGCTTGACAGAACAACAGCCACAACATTGAAGATCACTACAGGTTCTATTAACTGGTCATTTACTCCCAAAAAAGCTTTTTGGCATCACCAGATTTCAAACCGTCGGTCTGTGAGGAAAAGCTTTCTGGTTTCAATTTTGTTGTTGAAAAGCCTACAGGAATATAAAAATTGACATTACAGTTCAGCTCAAATAATCACATCATCATAAACAAAGACATTCATGGTTTTTCTCTGTATAATGTCAATATGTGGACAACTATATCTGGGGAGAGGGATTATCGACTTTGTCTCTTTATGTGGATGATCACATGCGTGTTCTAGAATAGACAAACAGACTACTGACTCTATATCTATTGTCTGTATTCTTATTCATCATCTCTGTATGTAATATTGTCGAAGCACAAAGCTTCAAGGCCAGTTTATGGGAAATGTTTTTGACGTGCAGGTTCCAGATTTATATGACTTTTCCTCGTCTCGTCCTCTCTCCCGTGAGCTCATGTCACTCTCTACTATGCTCACACATCAAGTCAAAATAATTTTACATCTCCACACATGCAAGAAACCAAACATGAAGCAGTGATGAATGTGTATTTCAACATGAATTAAACATCAAAGAGTAATGAAACCCAGACTCTGTGTCACTGATGATACTCACACACACCTCACTGTCTTTATGTTACTGTCATGAGAGACGATACTGTAGATTTTCAGTGCTCCAGCGTCAGTGATGCAATTGCCACCAAAACTGCACAACACACAAACAAAAGCCAGAATAAAACATATAAATATCACAGAATAATGTAAAATATTCATATTTTTCTCTCGGTCTTTCACTTACTCAATGTTTTGTGCTTTGTGGAGGTTTGGCAGCAGGACATCCAAACTCTGATCAGTTAGATGACACTGACTGAAATCCAGTTCTGTTAGACCTTCAGAATGTTCCAGAACCAGAGCAAGACCTCTACAGACCTGCAGGTCCAGATGAGTCTGACTGAGATCCACTTCTTCACCCAGAGCCCGAGAAAGACATTCAGCTTTCCCATCATCCACCTGAGAGAGAAACTGAAGCAGCATTGATTTATCACACCTGAAACAGAGAGAGAAATGTTTTATATGTTTATATTTATATTGATTTCTCTGTGTGTATGAATCATAGATGTTCATGTTTGCTCACTGGAGTTTAACAGAGTGTAAGATTGTGAAGAGTTGATCTATTCCAGCTGTATTCATCTGACAGTCGTGTAGATTCAGCTGTGTGAGGGTGTGTGTATCTCTATAAACTCTCTGAATGACTGTAGACATCACACGACAGTCCTCAGTAGTCAGATGTAGAGTCTGTGTGGGGGTGTCTTCTGTCAGGTCCAGTGCAGAACAACAGGAGAAGTCCAGCTTGTGCTGCAGGGCAGAGAGCAGAACCGCTGACGCCTCCTGCTGGACATCAGATGAACTGCAGCAGCGAAGCATTCTCAGTAATAGCACTCTGTCAACCCTGAAAACAAATGTCAGATTTATATAATTTAATAACATAACATAAATATACAAATAAAAAATAGGGGTATGACCTGAGGAAGGAGACACGACTGAGGAGAGGCAGAAAGGTCTGTAGCTCCTCCTCTGGTATGGAGGTCCACAGCATGTCGAGTGTAACTGTAGTGCAGTTTTGCAGTATAAAGCGCAGAGCTGCACAGTGGACAGAGTCCAGCGCTCTGTTCTGCAGGTTAATGCAGTTCTTCACTGAACTCAACAGACCGGACACAAACCCTAAAGATCTGGACTCATAGATCTCGCTCATTAAACACAACATCAACGTGGAGTTCATCCTGTCCAGACACATAAACATACACAAAGTCATCAATAAATGTAAAAATGTATTCATTTACAAACTACGCCATCAGCGAATAATCATTTTGCTCAATTATGTTTAAATGTAAAGATTTCTATCAGGAAAAAAGATTTGATTTGTCATTTACCGCTGAAAGTGAGTCCTGTTCAGAAATGGCAGAAGTGTATGATGTTGAGTGACATGTCTCTCACTTTATAGTCCACAGTGATGGATGGAATTTCACACTGAAGGAAATAGTGAAGTTTTCCCCAACTCAAGGAACAGGAAGAGAGATCTCCGCCCACTTTCTCCAGGAAACACAATGTCAAATCCTCTTCTTGAGCTTCATAAACACATTCAGTCAGCGATTGGAGATTTTCTTTTGACAGTCTAAACACACACACAGTTAACAGTATTTCATTTTGTTTATTATAAATACAAAGATAACTGTGTAGGTTTTTTATAAATTTTAAAACCTGAATACATCAAATAAATAAAGTCTATACTGGAACAACAGGCGGCACACATTTCACAGGGCAGTAAAACACGGCTCCTGTAGGATTGAAATACTCTGGACATGTTTTAAACTTACAGCTTCTCTCAAAACATTGAGTGAAAAATAAATTACATTAATTATATTATTTGATTGTAATATAATATTAAGTTACTCATATATTAGACCTTATAATCATTTTCTGTGTGATATGATTAATGTAATACTAAAATCCTAAAGCTTTGAGCTACTAAAATCCTAAAGCTACTAGAGAACCCAGATTGGATTGCTTTTGTTTTTATGAAAATGATTCTTAAAGCTATGGGTAGGGAATATTTTGTCGATACTTGTTGTGTTGTACTGCTTGAAAGTCTTTTTTATGTCCGATAGTCTGATAGCATTCAATAAGTGTCTAAATATTAAAATCTCTTCTGAGGAAGTCTGAGATCCAGTTCTGTTAGACCTTCAGAATGTTCCAGAGCCAGAGCAAGTCCTCTAAAGACCTGCAGGTTCAGATGAGTCTGACTGAGATCCACTTCCTCACCCAGAGCCCGAGAAAGACATTCAGCTGAGAATGTGAAAGCTTTACGTTTTATCCTCTATACTCAACCCTGGCTTTAAAATATTTCAAAGCTTTTTAAAGACTTGCAGGGATCGTCAAACATTTGAAGTGAAACACTGGTTAGATTTGTCATATGGTCAGACCTGAGAGTCACTGGGCTCTGCTGAGACAGAAGGAGAATCAGAGAGAGAGACTTCATCCTGCAGTCGCTCAAGTTCAAACACTGAACAGTCCAGAGTCTCAGAAGAGAAGCCAAACGGCTCAGAACTCTGGACATCTCGCTGTCTGACCGCCGTTTATCATTCAGATCAACTGAGAGTTCATTTACACTGACAGGAACTCTTGAAGACCTCAAAGCACGCACAGTTCTCACCACCATATAACCACTCAGCCTGAGAAAATAACAAAGTACAAATAGTAAAATCTGTAAATATTTTAAAATTTTAATTTGTCATATTTGGTCCTTTACCTGAGTGTTTGTATGTTTGTGTTGTGTCTGAAGAGAAGTCTTGTTCCTCTGAGAGAGATTGCTTGAGGTCTCACAGTTAAATTGAGTTTGTCAGCTGACAGGTGTAAGACTCCGCCCACAAACCTGCAAACGCTGCTGGGTAATATGCCCTCGAGACTGAGGTTGAAATCTAGAGCCTGTAACAGTGAGTTCACCAGCTCTGGATTCTCTCTGAACTCGGCCAGTTTAAAAAGACTCAACACACAGCGCTCGGCACCACTGAAAAACACAACAACTGATTAAAATAAAAAAAACATCCTTAAACTCACCAATGCTGAACACAATTTATTGTAGCTTATGCAAAAAATAAAAGCATTATATTTGCTTGTACAGTAAAGTTATATGAGGTTGCAAATGTTTGTAATTTACATTAATTGATTAGGACTTGATGTAACATAAAAAAGATTAATTGTAAAAACATTTAATATGAATATAAACCGTACAACTATTAATACACTTAAAAAGACATATGATCAGTCAAGATAAAAACAATAACCTCATTTGTGAGATGTAGGGCAGACACTGAAGGAAACTCATCACTTCACTCTCTTTATCTGTCCATCCTTTCAGCTCTACTGGTTTCTTCTCTGTTTGGAGCTTCAACACTTCCAGGAGGATGGAGGTCTTTCTCTTTGAGAGATCTATGATCCAGACATCAGGTGTCTGAAAAACTGACTGTAATGCTGGAAGTAAACTCCTGCCTGTTTGAGTCTCATAGTACTTCACATGTGAGTAAAGATCCAGCAGAAAATCACTCTGTTTAGAGCTGTTCATATCTTCATAAGGAAAAGATGTGTATGTGCAGACTGATGTCAACAGTTTCAGCATCTGATCTCCTGTTTGTCTTTCAGTTTCTGCTGCTTTAATGAAGAGTCTCAACAGAAATTTGCTTCCACCATAAACGCCAAATCTGTTTCAAAGACAAAATAAGAAAGATCACAAAGTGTTTTACTACAACAGTGTTTTAGTGCCACATAAAATATAATATTAGGATATTAAACTTGTATTTCATATTTCAAGAATAAAGTAAAAAAAATATGACAACATTACAAAATTTAGGAGAAAAAAACAAGGATATCATTTTTATGTGAATGTGTGTGGAGTGAACAAGTAGATCTGTGAAGCACAAAAGCACAAACCATTTTATAACACTATTTACTGCCAGCAGAAGAGCCTCATGAGCACAACAAGCTTAGCTTTACGTTTACAGTATTCCCACAGAAAATCATTACAAAGAAAATACTTTGGTTATGAACTGGGTTCATGTATCAAGATGGGGATATTAAAAGATCAAATTAAGTATAAAATCATTATTAATAAAACACAAACAAGCATATGAGCCCTGAATATGAACACAGAACTCTATATAACACATTAAACATGCTCTTTTGAAAGAACAACACTTAAAGTGACAGAGCACTCATTTACCCTCTTTATGAATATTCACCATGTTTTTACTATGGCAATCAATCTGACAAAACATGCTTACTACACTTTTACTATAATAAAACTATGGACCGTTTTCTTTTTGTAATTTTCACTTTATTCTCAAAGCACCGGCTGCGCCAGGGGGGTTTTTGGGGGGTCTCAAGACCCCCCCAAAAACGCCTTGACCCCCCATTTGACCCCCCACCCCCTCCCTGATTAAAAAATATTTTATTTATATAAAAATATATATATCCGGGATAAAGTTTGAACAATGGTCCTCTTCAAACTACGCAGAACAATAATAATTTATAATTTATTCGAAATATAAAAAAATATAAACATAAGAATCACTGCGACGCCCCATGAACGTTGCTGCCGCTGCGCCTTGCGTCATTGCGTTCAAGGCGCTGCCGCGAGCCCGCAAGTGCTCCAACGCACTTTATATCTTGAAGCTAAAAATGGATCGCTTCGTCATACCTAAAAACAAATTGACAGCAGACGGAAATAGGACTGAAAATATACCCGTTGCAGTGGATGGCGAGCCCTGCTTGATCCTAGAATTAGAAATAGAGGACACCGAGGAATTGGAGGATGTGGAGGTGGGACCGGAGCAACTCGCATATGGAAGCATATGTGTTGCAAAATTCAATTCAATGCAGTATGTAAATTGACAATGCAATGGTGTATCTAAATATCCATTTCAAATAACGTATGTGCAACATTGAGTGCAAAATGAAAATAAAAATTCAATTATATCAATTACATTTGGAAGTTCCTACACGGGTTTTATGATTACAAATGTAATTGATATAATTGATTTTTTATTTTCATTTTGAACTTAATGTTGCACATACGTTATTTGAAATGGAATGGATTTAACGGGGGATTTAAGCCATGGCCCAGCCGAGAAACCAAGACAGCCTAAATTAAAATCATAACCGTTTCGTTCTTTTGGATCGCAGGGGCAGCTAGCATCCAGGGGGTTTAGTTACTCTTGGTTCAAACAGTACCAGTGGCTGGAATATTCTGTCAAAAGACGCGGCTTTTTGTTTTGCCTGTCGTCATTTTTTTCACAGTGTGCATGGATCTGGTTTTATTTGTTTAGTAGCAGTAATATGCATTTATTAGCCGTGTCCACTGTATTTTTTTTGGTTTTCATGAGACCCCCCTTGAAATGACCAAGACGCCCCATTGCCCCCCCCAATCAAAATTGTCTGGAGCCGCCACTGTCTCAAAGTATTATGATTTTAGACTCACAATCTTATTTTTAAGTAAAACGCTTTCGTACATTAAAGTTTTAAAGTTGATTGACAAAAAAATCTTCTTGTTTCTAAACAGTTCAAAACAAACTGTGACTGCAGGTTTGCACCCATAATTTCTACATTACAATGGTGAGATAATCCATTCAAGAAAATTTAATTAGTTATCTTTGATATGTGATGTAAAATAGTTTTAAATTTCTTTTAGAGAAAGAGCAACATTTATTGACGGATTTGAGTGAGAAACGTTACCTCAGTTGTGAGATGTAGGGCAGACACTGAAGGAAACTCATCACTTCACTCTCTTCATCTGGACATCCTCTCAGCTCTAATGTTTTCTTCTCTGTTTGGAGCTTCAACACTTCCAGGAGGATGGAGATCTTTCTCTCTGAGAGATCTATGATCCAGACATCAGGTGTCTGAAAAACTGACTGTAATGCTGGAAGTAAGCTCCTGCCTGTTTGAGTCTCATAGTCCTTCACATGTGAGTAAAGATCCAGCAGAAAATCACTCTGTTCAGAGCTGTCAATATCTTCATAAGGGACAGATGTGTATGTGCAGACTGATGTCAACAGTTTCAGCATCTGATCTCTTGTTTGTCTTTCAGTTTCTGCTGCTTTAATGAAGAGTCTCAACAGAAATTTGCTTCCACCATAAACGTCAAATCTGTTTCAAAGACAAAATAAGAAAGATCACAAAGTGTTTTACTACAACAGTGTTTTAGTGCCACATAAAATATAATATTAGGATATTAAACTTGTATTTCATATTTCAAGAATAAAGTAAAAAAAATATGACAACATTACAAAATTTAGGAGAAAAAAACAAGGATATCATTTTTATGTGAATGTGTGTGGAGTGAACAAGTAGATCTGTGAAGCACAAAAGCACAAACCATTTTATAACACTATTTACAGGCAGCAGAAGAGCCTCATGAGCACAACAAGCTTAGCTTTACGTTTACAGTATTCCCACAGAAAATCATTACAAAGAAAATACTTTGGTTATAAACTGGGTTCATGTATCAAGATGGGGATATTAAAAGATCAAATTAAGTATAAAATCATTATTAATAAAACACAAACAAGCATATGAGCCCTGAATATGAACACAGAACTCTATATAACACATTAAACATGCTCTATTGAAAGAACAACACTTAAAGTGACAGAGCACTCATTTACCCTCTTTATGAATATTCACCATGTTTTTACTATGGCAATCAATCTGACAAAACATGCTTACTACACTTTTACTATAATAAAACTATGGACCGTTTTCTTTTTGTAATTTTCGCTTTATTCTCAAAGTATTATGATTTTAGACTCATAATCTTATTTTTAAGTAAAACGCTGTCGTACATTAAAGTTTTAAAGTTGATTGACAAAAAATCTTCTTGTTTCTAAACAGTTCAAAACAAACTGTGACTGCAAGTTTGCACCCATAATTTCTACGTTACAATGGTGAGATCATCCATTCAAGAAAATGTTATATTTTATCTTTGATATGAATTTTTTTTTATTTTCTTTAGAGACAGAGCAACATTTATTGATGGAATTGAGTGAGAAACGTTACCTCAGTTTTGAGATGTAGGGCAGACACTGAAGGAAACACATCACTTCACTCTCTTCATCTGTCCATCCTCTCAGCTCTACAGGTTTCTTTACTGTTTGGAGCTTCAACACTTCCAGGAGGATGGAGGTCTTTCCCTTTGAGAGATCTATGATCCAGACATCAGGTGCTGTCTGATAAACTGTCTGTAATGCTGGAAGTAAACTCCTGCCTGTTTGAGTCTCATAAACCTTCACATTTGAGCAAAGATCCAGCAGAAAATGCCTTCTTCTAGAGCAGTTTGAATCTTCATAAGGAAAAGATGTGTATGTGCAGACTGAAGTCAACAGTTTCAGCATCTGATCTCCTGTTTGTCTTTCAGTTTCTGCTGCTTTAATGAAGAGTCTCAACAGAAATTTGCTTCCTTCATAAAGGCCAAATCTGTTTCAAAGACAAAATAAGAAAGATCACAAAGTGTTTTACTACAACAGTGTTTTAGTGCCACATAAAATATAATATTAGGATATTAAACTTGTATTTCATATTTCAAGAATAAAGTAAAAAAAATATGACAACATTACAAAATTTAGGAGAAAAAAACAAGGATATCATTTTTATGTGAATGTGTGTGGAGTGAACAAGTAGATCTGTGAAGCACAAAAGCACAAACCATTTTATAACACTATTTACTGCCAGCAGAAGAGCCTCATGAGCACAACAAGCTTAGCTTTACGTTTACAGTATTCCCACAGAAAATCATTACAAAGAAAATACTTTGGTTATGAACTGGGTTCATGTATCAAGATGGGGATATTAAAAGATCAAATTAAGTATAAAATCATTATTAATAAAACACAAACAAGCATATGAGCCCTGAATATGAACACAGAACTCTATATAACACATTAAACATGCTCTTTTGAAAGAACAACACTTAAAGTGACAGAGCACTCATTTACCCTCTTTATGAATATTCACCATGTTTTTACTATGGCAATCAATCTGACAAAACATGCTTACTACACTTTTACTATAATAAAACTATGGACCGTTTTCTTTTTGTAATTTTCGCTTTATTCTCAAAGTATTATGATTTTAGACTCACAATCTTATTTTTAAGTAAAACGCTGTCGTACATTAAAGTTTTAAAGTTGATTGACAAAAAAATCTTCTTGTTTCTAAACAGTTCAAAACAAACTGTGACTGCAAGTTTGCACCCATAATTTCTACGTTACAATGGTGAGATAATCCATTCAAGAAAATGTTATATTTTATCTTTGATATGAAATATTTTTTTATTTTCTTTAGAGACAGAGCAACATTTATTGATGGAATTGAGTGAGAAACGTTACCTCAGTTGTGAGATGTAGGGCAGACACTGAAGGAAACTCATCACTTCACTCTCTTCATCTGGACATCCTCTCAGCTCTACAGGTTTCTTTACTGTTTGGAGCTTCAACACTTCCAGGAGGATGGAGGTCTTTCTCTTTGAGAGATCTATGATCCAGACATCAGGTGTCTGAAAAACTGACTGTAATGCTGGAAGTAAACTCCTGCCTGTTTGAGTCTCATAGTCCTTCACATGTGAGTAAAGATCCAGCAGAAAATCACTCTGTTCAGAGCTGTTCATATCTTCATAAGGAAAAGATGTGTATGTGCAGACTGATGTCAACAGTTTCAGCATCTGATCTCTTGTTTGTCTTTCAGTTTCTGCTGCTTTAATAAAAAGTCTCAACAGAAATTTGCTTCCACCATAAACGCCAAATCTGTTTCAAAGACAAAATAAGAAAGATCACAAAGTGTTTTACTACAACAGTGTTTTAGTGCCACATAAAATATAATATTAGGATATTAAACTTGTATTTCATATTTCAAGAATAAAGTAAAAAAAATATGACAACATTACAAAATTTAGGAGAAAAAAACAAGGATATCATTTTTATGTGAATGTGTGTGGAGTGAACAAGTAGATCTGTGAAGCACAAAAGCACAAACCATTTTATAACACTATTTACGGGCAGCAGAAGAGCCTCATGAGCACAACAAGCTTAGCTTTACGTTTACAGTATTCCCACAGAAAATCATTACAAAGAAAATACTTTGGTTATAAACTGGGTTCATGTATCAAGATGGGGATATTAAAAGATCAAATTAAGTATAAAATCATTATTAATAAAACACAAACAAGCATATGAGCCCTGAATATGAACACAGAACTCTATATAACACATTAAACATGCTCTTTTGAAAGAACAACACTTAAAGTGACAGAGCACTCATTTACCCTCTTTATGAATATTCACCATGTTTTTACTATGGCAATCAATCTGACAAAACATGCTTACTACACTTTTACTATAATAAAACTATGGACCGTTTTCTTTTTGTAATTTTCGCTTTATTCTCAAAGTATTATGATTTTAGACTCATAATCTTATTTTTAAGTAAAACGCTGTCGTACATTAAAGTTTTAAAGTTGATTGACAAAAAATCTTCTTGTTTCTAAACAGTTCAAAACAAACTGTGACTGCAAGTTTGCACCCATAATTTCAACGTTACAATGGTGAGATCATCCATTCAAGAAAATGTTATATTTTATCTTTGATATGAATTTTTTTTTATTTTCTTTAGAGACAGAGCAACATTTATTGATGGAATTGAGTGAGAAACGTTACCTCAGTTTTGAGATGTAGGGCAGACACTGAAGGAAACACATCACTTCACTCTCTTCATCTGTCCATCCTCTCAGCTCTACAGGTTTCTTTACTGTTTGGAGCTTCAACACTTCCAGGAGGATGGAGGTCTTTCCCTTTGAGAGATCTATGATCCAGACATCAGGTGCTGTCTGATAAACTGTCTGTAATGCTGGAAGTAAACTCCTGCCTGTTTGAGTCTCATAAACCTTCACATTTGAGCAAAGATCCAGCAGAAAATGACTCCTTCTAGAGCAGTTTGAATCTTCATAAGGAAAAGATGTGTATGTGCAGACTGAAGTCAACAGTTTCAGCATCTGATCTCCTGTTTGTCTTTCAGTTTCTGCTGCTTTAATGAAGAGTCTCAACAGAAATTTGCTTCCTTCATAAACGCTAAATCTGTTTCAAAGACAAAATAAGAAAGATCACAAAGTGTTTTACTACAACAGTGTTTTAGTGCCACATAAAATATAATATTAGGATATTAAACTTGTATTTCATATTTCAAGAATAAAGTAAAAAAAATATGACAACATTACAAAATTTAGGAGAAAAAAACAAGGATATCATTTTTATGTGAATGTGTGTGGAGTGAACAAGTAGATCTGTGAAGCACAAAAGCACAAACCATTTTATAACACTATTTACTGCCAGCAGAAGAGCCTCATGAGCACAACAAGCTTAGCTTTACGTTTACAGTATTCCCACAGAAAATCATTACAAAGAAAATACTTTGGTTATGAACTGGGTTCATGTATCAAGATGGGGATATTAAAAGATCAAATTAAGTATAAAATCATTATTAATAAAACACAAACAAGCATATGAGCCCTGAATATGAACACAGAACTCTATATAACACATTAAACATGCTCTTTTGAAAGAACAACACTTAAAGTGACAGAGCACTCATTTACCCTCTTTATGAATATTCACCATGTTTTTACTATGGCAATCAATCTGACAAAACATGCTTACTACACTTTTACTATAATAAAACTATGGACCGTTTTCTTTTTGTAATTTTCACTTTATTCTCAAAGTATTATGATTTTAGACTCACAATCTTATTTTTAAGTAAAACGCTGTCGTACATTAAAGTTTTAAAGTTGATTGACAAAAAATCTTCTTGTTTCTAAACAGTTCAAAACAAACTGTGACTGCAAGTTTGCACCCATAATTTCTACGTTACAATGGTGAGATCATCCATTCAAGAAAATGTTATATTTTATCTTTGATATGAAATATTTTTTTATTTTCTTTAGAGACAGAGCAACATTTATTGATGGAATTGAGTGAGAAACGTTACCTCAGTTGTGAGATGTAGGGCAGACACTGAAGGAAACTCATCACTTCACTCTCTTCATCTGGACATCCTCTCAGCTCTACTGGTTTCTTCTCTGTTTGGAGCTTCAACACTTCCAGGAGGATGGAGGTCTTTCTCTCTGAGAGATCTATGATCCAGACATCAGGTGTCTGAAAAACTGACTGTAATGCTGGAAGTAAACTCCTGCCTGTTTGAGTCTCATAGTCCTTCACATGTGAGCAAAGATCCAGCAGAAAATGACTCCTTCTAGAGCAGTTTGAATTTTCATAAGGAAAAGATGTGTATGTGCAGACTGAAGTCAACAGTTTCAGCATCTGATCTCCTGTTTGTCTTTCAGTTTCTGCTGCTTTAATGAAGAGTCTCAACAGAAATTTGCTTCCTTCATAAAGGCCAAATCTGTTTCAAAGACAAAATAAGAAAGATCACAACGTGTTTTACTACAACAGTGTTTTAGTGCCACATAAAATATAATATTAGGATATTAAACTTGTATTTCATATTTCAAGAATAAAGTAAAAAAAATATGACAACATTACAAAATTTAGGAGAAAAAAACAAGGATATCATTTTTATGTGAATGTGTGTGGAGTGAACAAGTAGATCTGTGAAGCACAAAAGCACAAACCATTTTATAACACTATTTACTGGCAGCAGAAGAGCCTCATGAGCACAACAAGCTTAGCTTTACGTTTACAGTATTCCCACAGAAAATCATTACAAAGAAAATACTTTGGTTATAAACTGGGTTCATGTATCAAGATGGGGATATTAAAAGATCAAATTAAGTATGAAATCATTATTAATAAAACACAAACAAGCATATGAGCCCTGAATATGAACACAGAACTCTATATAACACATTAAACATGCTCTTTTGAAAGAACAACACTTAAAGTGACAGAGCACTCATTTACCCTCTTTATGAATATTCACCATGTTTTTACTATGGCAATCAATCTGACAAAACATGCTTACTACACTTTTACTATAATAAAACTATGGACCATTTTCTTTTTGTAATTTTCACTTTATTCTCAAAGTATTATGATTTTAGACTCATAATCTTATTTTTAAGTAAAACGCTGTCGTACATTAAAGTTTTAAAGTTGATTGACAAAAAATCTTCTTGTTTCTAAACAGTTCAAAACAAACTGTGACTGCAAGTTTGCACCCATAATTTCTACGTTACAATGGTGAGATCATCCATTCAAGAAAATGTTATATTTTATCTTTGATATGAAATATTTTTTTATTTTCTTTAGAGACAGAGCAACATTTATTGATGGAATTGAGTGAGAAACGTTACCTCAGTTGTGAGATGTAGGGCAGACACAGAAGGAAACTCATCACATCACTCTCTTCATCTGGACATCCTCTCAGCTCTACTGGTTTCTTCTCTGTTTGGAGCTTCAACACTTCCAGGAGGATGGAGGTCTTTCTCTTTGAGAGATCTATGATCCAGACATCAGGAGATGACTGTATATAAACTGAGTGTAATGCTGGAAGTAAACTCCTGCCGGTTTGAGTCTCATAGTCCTTCACATGTGAGCAAAGATCCAGCAGAAAATCCCTCCGAATATCCTCCACTGTGCCATAATCTTCCTCATGAAAAGGGAAGGTGTTGTAACTGCACACAGATGTCAGTAGAGGAATGAAACATGTTCCTGAATTGATGTCATTATTTACAGCTGTAACATAGATCCTCAGCAGGAATCTCACTGCAGACTTCAGCTCATCATCACTGAACTCAAACCTGATGAATACAGAAAACAAAACAAGTCCTTCATTTGTGATCAGATACAGCATACATACAATTATTCAGTTTAGCAAATAACAACAACATGTATATTTATATGCAGTGGTCTTCAAAGTTAAAAACTTTTAATTAAAAAAATAAGGTTTGTTTTCATGTAGTTCTGCACTGAACGAGTTATTGCACACAAGTCATGTTTACATTAAGTCCACAACACAGAATAATAACTGTATTTTTGAGAGTTTTGTATGTTTTGTGTGTTTTGTTGAATAATGTCTTGTTTAATCTGAGCTATTAGACTGTTCTCTGGTTTCTAGAAATATCCTCCAGATAAGTCTTTGGTTTTCCAGCATCTTTCACATATTTGACTCCTCTCCAGCAATGACTACAACTCCACTATTACAAAAGATACAGCCATTCCCTGACGCTCAACAAGGACCTCATACATAAATGTCATGTGTGTGAAGCGTTTGGACAGGATTACCTGAGTAAACGGATATTATTTTGTTTAAAAATATAGCTAATTAGTGCTATACAATTTTAATATCAAGTTTCCCAGAACACATAAGACAAAATAACAAATTGTCCACCAAAACCAAAAACCAACCAAATATTAGCATCAAAGATCATTTTCAGAGCTTGAGTGTTGACCTTATTTTTCATACATTTTCCAGATTCTGCAAGATATTTGTAAACTTTTGACCACCATGGGATAACAAATTTTACATAACAGCATTTCTGCTATATTCATTCTGCCGTGCACTTCTCTGGCCCCCCACACAAAACAGTGTTTCTAAATGAGGGAATCTGTCTTTTGATTTAGTCACTTTTACGGCTTTTGTACAGAAGAAGCACAAAGCAACAAATTCAGCGACTTCTTGGATAAACCTTAGCCTTCATTCAGTTGGAAAATGTTCCCAGTTCTGCCCCACGAGCGCGAGGTCTCTCTTTCCCGGTGTTGTGCCGAAAACACACTCTCTGTCAAGATTATGCACCCCCCTCCCAACAATGGTTAGCGTGAGGATTAGGTGTTAGGGGAGGGGTTAGAATTAGCCAATGGTACAGTGTGTTTTTGAAGGTGGTGCATGATCTGGCGGGGAGTGTGTTTTCGGAACAACACCGGCACAGGGATGGCCTTCTCTTGGCATCACTCTGTACAGTGAGCGTCAGGAAGAAGCAGCACCGTATGACACGTGACTCACCAATGAAATGAGTACAAAACAGCATTTCCAACAACCTGTCACTGTTATATAATGTTTGGATATATAAATATGAACAAATTTCGTTGGTAAATGCACATGGTTACCATGAGGCGGTGTGAAAGAACATATAGCCGATCACCGCTTTTTATTGTGAGTTGTAAGATGATGCCGCGTCATGAACTGACACCATAAACTGAAAATATGTCAATGAGAACGGCTTTATTGTTGTAGATATAATGAGTTGATATACCCCCGCGGCTGTCTTAAATCTTGAAAGGTAAGAGTTTCTTTACATTTATTTTGTGGTGTTTCCTGGCCAATTATGAATTATTTTATTTTGATATAATCTTGACCAGTAACTGCCTAACTTGACCAATATTTTAGCCTCTTTAAGTATAATCATTTGTGTTTAAGAATTTGAGTGAGGAATGTTTACAAAATAAAAACACGGCGTATGTTGGCTTTTAGTGATTTTACTTCATTAAAGTTTTACAGATTCATATTCTTGGCTTTAATAATGCTTTTAAAATTCCACTTCACGTCTTGCCTAATAACACCCTTCAGTTTTCACTTATTCACGATACAGCACAGCCTCTCGTACCTTATTGCTTAAATATATATAAAATTTGTAATGTTATATACACATTTTAGGCAACAAGTGTTCAGAATGTTGTTGTACATTGTCTGACCTCACTTGTGAGATGTAGGGCAGACACTGAAGGAAACTCATCACTTCACTCTCTTCATCTGGACATCCTCTCAGCTTTACTTGTTTCTTCTCTGTTTGGAGCTTCAACACTTCCAGGAGGATGGAGGTCTTTCTCTTTGAGAGATCTATGATCCAGACATCAGGTGATGACTGTATATAAACTGACTGTAATGCTGGAAGTAAACTCCTGCCGGTTTGAGTCTCATAGTCCTTCACATGTGAGCAAAGATCCAGCAGAAAATCACTCCGAATATCCTCCGGAGAATCATAATCTTCCTCATGAAAAGGGAAGGTGTTGTAACTGCACACAGATGTCAGTAGAGGAATGAAACATGTTCCTGAATTGATGTCATTATTTACAGCTGTAACATAGATCCTCAGCAGGAATCTCACTTCAGAATTCATCTCATCATCACTGAACTCAAACCTGATGAATACAGAGAACAAAACAAGTCCTACATTTGTGATCAGATACAGCATACATACAATTATTCAGTTTAGCAAATAACAACAACATGTATATTTATATACAGTGGTCTTCAACGGTTAAATACTTTTAATTTAAAAAATAAGGTTTGTTTTCATGTACTACTTTCCTGAACAAGTTATTGCACACAAGACATGTTTACATTTAGTCCACTACACAGAATAATAACTGTATTTTTGAGAGTTTTGTAGGTTTTGTTGAATAATGTCTTGTTTAATCTGAGCTATTAAACTGTTCTCTGGTTTCTAGAAATATCCTCCAGATAAGTCTTTGGTTTTCCAGCATCTTTCACATACAGTTAAAAGAAAAAGTATGTGAACCCTTTGGGCTTACTTGGATTTCTTCATAAATTGGTCATAAAATGTGTTCTGATCTTCATCTAAGTCACAACAATAGAGAAACACAGTCTGCTTAAACTAATACCGCACAAACATTATATGTTTTCATGTTTTTATTGAACACAACATGTAAACATTCATAGTGCAGGGTGGAAAAGGTATGTGAACCTTTGGGTTTAATAACTGGTTGACCCTCCTTTGGCAGCAATAACCTCAACCAAACGTTTCCTATAGTTGCAGATCAGACCTGCACAACGGTCAGGAGAAATTTTGGACCATTCCTCTTTACATAAGTGTTTCAGTTCAGCAATATTCTTGGGATGTCTGGTGTGAATCACTCTCTTGAGGTCATGCCACAGCATCTCAATCGGGTTGAGGTCAGGACTCTGACTGGGCCACTCCTGAAGGCGTATTTTCTTCTGTTGAAGCCATTCTGTTGTTGATTTACTTCTATGCTTTGGGTCGCTGTCCTGTTGCATCGTCCATCCTCTGTTAAGCTTCAGTTGGCGGACAGATGGTCTTAAGTTTTCCTGCAAAATGTCTTGATAAACTTTGGAATTCATTTTTCCATCGATGACAGTAATCCGTCCAGGGCCTGAGGCAGCAAATGTAGAAGATATTTTTGGCTAAAATATAGAAGAATAATGTCTACATTTGTTTACTATTATAAAATCATTTTAAGAGTTTCTTATCTGAGGTGTCGAATGCTAGCTGACACAAAGGACCCTAGGTAAGCTGGGGGAGGAAAACACATCTGTTTTACATTATATTGGGGGGCTCAGAGGATGTGTGTGTGTGAATGTGTGTGTGTTGAGCACACTATATAAGGGCTTCTCCAAAAACGGAGAAGGGAGTGACATTGCAATCCTACTCCATTAATAAAGTGGTTTTTGTATCAAAACTCGTGACTCAACAATAATTCTTCAGAACACGCAAAGAAAATTCACATCAGATTTGGCGACCCCGGCAGGACACCCTTGGAAAGAACACGGAGGTGAACCACAGCGGGCAAACTTCTGGACGAGCAACACAACAAAATTTGGCCAAGGTAAGCAGTTTTGCTTATATAGTTAGGTTGTGTTGTTTGCCAGATATTGCTTGTGGTGAGACACTCTACGTTCTTCTAAATTCATCGAACTAAATTGGAAAAATGATTAAGCAGTACCTGAGTAAAAGAGTTTTGATCCAAATCCATAAATGCATGCATTGATTTATGTTTACTGTTGGGTTGGTCTTGAGGAGAACAGTTTTCAAATTTTAATACTTATATAAGTATACAATGCATATTAGATAAAAATAGTATTAAAATAAAAGCGCTAATAAGTCCTATAGGTTAAAAAAAGTCCTACAAAGGTTGCCTTTGAAACAGAGAGCAGATTTGTAGGTACTCACAGTTTCGGTAGAAATGCAATTGTGGGTGGCCGTGTAGTTATTTATTTTATGTTGCATTGTTGATCCAAGGGGACGCGAGATCAAAACTATATTTAAGTCAAGTGTGGCCTATTGTTGATCCAGTTGGAAACTTAGGAACATTGATGGTATTTAATTAAGGTTGCCTTGTTGGTCCAGGTGGAAACAAGAGCAAAAGTGTATTTAATTCAAGTGTGGCCTAATGTTGATCCAGGTGGAGACTTAGGGACATTGATGGTATTTATTTTAGGTCGCCTTGTGGATCGAATCAAGAAACAAGTGCAAAAATTTAGTTCAAGGGAGGCCAACTGTTGATCCTAGTGGAGACTTAGGCAAACTTGAGGGGGGTGTGTTTGGTATGTTACCGGTTTGATTTGTGAAAATGTGTATTGTCTGTGTGTGCATGACTGCAGTATGAGTGTGACATAGATTTTTCATCTCAGAGCGGTGACTGCGTACCCCTCCTGTGTCACACAGGAGGAGCGTAGTGGTTGGCTCATTTGTGAGATTTACATATAACCCTGTAAATAAAGGGATAAAGCATAATATTAATCCTATAGAAAAGGAATACAGTGTGAAAGTATGAGCCCTGAATGATAAAGGGACACGGATGTATCTATGCAAAATATGTTCCCAAAACAAATAAAGGAACGGTTATGAATGTTGAACAATAATTGCTTGAAGTCTTACCTGTATAGGTTAGAGAGATTGAAAGTCTAAAATTTAAATAAAATGTATCTCTATTGTTGATGTGAACAACTTTATCCAAAGGAGTGGTTGAATAATAATATGTAACATTGGCAAATAGGAATAAGTGGCAGATATTGCTGTATGGTATTAGATTATCAGAAGTTTTTTACATCACTTTGAGAATCTGTGTGTAATTGAAAGCTTCAGAAAAAGTAATACGGAGGAATTTTATATAGCTGATAATAGTTTGAGGGTTAAGAGATTCAAAGTAAAAAGTTTTGCCTATATTGAATAATTATGGCTGCAACGCCTGTAGAACTTATGGGTCTGAAATATCCCTTGTGCAAACAAATGATCATTGAACTTTCAAAGAAATGGCAGAAAAGAACAAAAAACATGTATACAAATTGGCCAACTGAGGGTTCGTTTGATTTATCTTTATTAGGACAAATGGACACATTGGTAAAAAATCACAAAATTAAAACCATGGGTAAAAATCATAAGAAAAGACAGGAAAAACGAGAAAAAGAACAAGAAGTTTTGTCATTGTTTATGAAGGAAGGACAATTATTACTTGAACAGGCAAGAAAAATAGTTCAAGGAGAAAATAAACAGAAAGAGGATATCTGTGTCTCAGGAACTGTTTGTGCAAGCCCTCCCCCATATGTGACCTCTGAAGGTCAATTTCCCTTAGTCAAAGGAACGGTAGAGGTGAAAGGTGACATGCAAGTTGAGGGGGACTTTGAATTATGTGAAGCAGGCCAGATGGAGCCAGGAGCAAGGCCAAAAATCAGGCCATATACTAGCAAACAGAAGAGCCCGTATTTAGATTGTTACAGGAATGTAAAGGAAGCTTTGAAACAAGTGAAAGAACAATATGAACAAGAGATACCAAGTGAAAAGAAAACAGCTGAGTGGACTAAAAGAAAAGAAGAGGCAAGTGAAGAAGCAAGGAAAATGGAGGAAGAGATAGGCAGAAAGATTGAAGAAGCAGATAGATGTGTTGAAGAAACGAAGAAATTATTATGGAGCAGATCAGAAAAGAAAGAAGGTAGAGTTGAGGAAGAGGGTATGGAGTCCTTATCTGATGAAAGTCTGTGGTCACGTGATAAAGATACCGGACGGCTTAGGTCGGTAGCTGAACAACTTCCAATATTGATTAAAGGGGAACAGGGAGAATATATTCCGTGGGCTTCAAGGGATTTACAGGGGCTTGTCACTCGCCTCCCTGACATCAACGAGGGGGCGGGAAAGTGGATAACCATCTTTGAGAATGAGACGGCTGGCAATATTATAGCTGTGGGGGACATTAAAGCACTCCTTGCAAAAATTATTGGAGGGGCAAAGTTAGGAGAAATCCTACAAGCATCTGGCTTAGAGAGAGCTGTGGACTCACATTGCAGAGACAAAATTATTTTTGATGTTTACCGTCCTGCTGTGTGGCAGGCATTGCGTTTGGAGTACCAAACCAGAGTCAACCCTAAAGCTCTGAAAGGTGATCAATTATTGGACACAGACAATCCGGTCAGTTACATTCAAAGACACTTAGAAAGATGGAAACAGGAGACTGAAGGGAATCCAGAAGAAGACCCTTTAATGGCTATATTATTCAGAAATTCTATTACTGAAGCCATGCCATCAGTTGTAAGAAGCAAGTTAGAAGATGTCGTTGGATTAACGTCCAAATCACACAAAGAATTTGTTGACCATGTGTCCCATATAGTGGAACAATACAGAAAAAATGAACAATCCTTGAAAAATCAAGAGAAAGAACTACAACGGAAGTTAGCTCACTTACAGCTTGAAGAACTTACAAGCAAAAATAAGAAAAAGATTCAGGCAGTTGTAAAAACACAAGATTCTAACCAAATGACTGTAATTGCTCCTATGAATGCTTCTTCACCAGATATTCAAACAACTTTCCCTGCAGGAATTCTTCCAGAGACCCACCAGAGCCCTGCCCCCATCTTCAATGTTTTTACTCACCAGCAGACACCACTGGGAGAATGGCAGAGAAACCCACAGACAAGTGGGCCAAGGGGGAGAGGGGGAGGAAATGGGCCTCCTGGAATGTGCTGGGGATGTGGTCAGCTCGGACATATCAAGCAGAAATGTCCATTCAATCCATGGCCTCAGGCCCTTTGGGGGTGGAAGGGGGATGGGTTGGCAAGCACCTTTTCAAGGTTCAGTGAATCATTGGGGAGGTACAAATCAGGAATACTAGGGATGCCCAGAGAATTCTATGGGGGTGTGTCAACTACCAATTTTAACATCTAATGCAAAACAAGAACCAATTTTGCAAATTGAAGTAGAGGGGAAAACCATACCAATGATGATAGACACAGGAGCAGTTTATTCATGTGTAAAATCAAATTATGCCTCACACCTCCCCATGTCTGGAAAATTTGTAAAGACAGTAGGATTCTCGGGACAAATACAACTAATACCTATGACTGCTCCAGTTTGTTTGCAAATAAAAAACAAAAGTGTGACAATACCAGTCTTAATATCAGATCAGACTCCTATTAATATGTTAGGAAGAGATGCATTATGTAAATTGGGTGTTAATATTTGGTGTTCTTCAGATGGCGTGTATGTAGATCAGAAGGGTACTCAAATGATTATATCAGAGCCGAAAGCTAATGTATACTGGACAGGACAAATAGAGGAGGATGTGAGACAGACGATTAATAAATGGGGTAAATTCATTGAAGCACAGCTTCCTGACGCACAGATACCCAAATCAGGATTTCACTGCACAATGAAATACGACCCCTCGAGGAATGCTGACATAGAAAAGGAATGGCAGGAAGGAACTAAAGAACAAAAAATTGAAATGATATCGCAATACATCATAATAAGTAAACAGGGAGCAGCTTTAAAAATAACAGAAAACGAATTTACAAAGAAATGGTTCAATGTAAATGATTCGATTCCGCATATAGCTTTATATATAGGAAAAATTTGGAAAGCAAAAGACTTGGGACCAATGATGAAAAAAGCCAAAGAAAACAAATGGAAGGCTACAATAATTCCATTAATTTTTCATTCTGTTAACAAGAATTACATAAAAGTTATGTGTGGTACTTCTTTGCTAGGAATTACTCACAGCCTTATCGTAGATGCACATGGTTTTGACCATTGTGCAAAGGGGGAAGTAATAAGGAAAATTAAATTAAAAGGTTATTGGTATCCATACTTGTACGCTATGGTAGCGGAATTTTTGTCAACATGTGAGATCTGTGCTAAGTATAATGTGAGAAAGGGAATAACAGCACCAATAGGTCATATACCTGTCCCGGAAGGACCGTTTAAACACTTGGTGATGGACTATGTGGATATGATAAAACGGGTGCAGGGAAAAAGATACATGCTTGTGATTGTTGATCGGTTTAGCAGTTGGGTAGAAGCAGAGCCATCAGCAGATGCTGGGGCAGCTGATGTTGGAAAATTAAAAGGGATTCTCAAGTCCAAGCTTGACAAAAAATTAAATAAGATTATCAAGGCCAAGCTTAACAAAATTTGTGCAAGTACTAAACTGAATTGGGTTGATGCATTACCTCTTGCTTTAATGAGTTACCGCATGCAGACTAACAGAATTACTCATTTAACACCGCATGAAATGCTTACAGGTCGACCTATGCCGGTTCCGTGCAGCAGAGGCCCATACAAAGGACCCCCATTAGAGCAATTGCAAATGGAATTAAGAGCGTATATGAAAAAACTAACTTCTATCCATAAAGCTATTTGTGTGCAGGAAAGGAGAAAGGAGTCGTGTGAGGACACGGAGACAACCTGTCCAATAGCCCCAGGGGATGAAGTCTATCTAAGGGTGTTCAGGAGGAAATGGAACGAACCGAGAAGGGAAGGACCTTATAAAGTAGCCGCAGCTACTCCAACCGCCGTCCAAGTGGAAGGAAAAACCACTTGGTATCACCTGAACCACTGCACGAGAGTTCCTAAAGAAAGAACAGGAACAGGAAGAATAATACCGGAAGTCAATGAGCAAGAAATTCCGGTGAGTGACAACAATGAATTGCAAAGTGTGGCAGAAGCAAATGAACAAAGCAGTGAAAATGAAAACTCTGACAATATGCCTGATCATCATATGCTTCTCACAAGTTCAAGCTACAGACAACATGACAACTCCATATCCTATAACTCACAACCATACTTCCCTATCATTAACTACTCAGTCCTCAGCGAAACCCAGTAACAGCTCTGTAAATGAACTGTATGGAAAACAACGGAGGAACATCGAAGAAGATTACAGCATGTATGAGGGTGATACCAAACTAGATGCTTTGTGGGAAACAGCACAGAGTAATCAATGGTATGAATGGGCAACCTTTACAGCCACAGAGGTAAAAAAGAAAGACTGTTTATTCTGTACTAAAACACCGATGAGCTAAGTGATAAAAACCCCAAATCCTTTCGATTACGAACATTGTGCTAGATTCAACAGAGACTCTTGCCATTTGATAAAAGCCGCAAGATATTTTTGTCCAGCTGAATGTTTGGGTTTCCTAAGTAATTATCACCACATGCTTCTCCTAAAGAACATACCTCTATTGAGAGCTAAATGTAAACATGTTGAAATAACTGAAAGTATAAAAATGCAAGATAACCAAATAGAAATTCCACCATTGTACACCATAGACTATAGTAAGGAATATGAATGTTTTTTTCAAATCCACAGGGGTTATAAACATGGGACAATTTAAAGGGAAGTGCAGTGTCATTTGGAATATAGATAAAGACATTTTTCTAGATGTAGATGACTTTAGGGACTTCCAACCCTTTAGGGCCGCAGGACTAAGAAGAGGAGAAAGAATAAGTCCAGCTGAAACTTGTGAAAATCAAACTATATCTTTACCTTCAGCAAAGATATATCACGATCAAACTAAAGCAATAGCTGACTATTTCTGGATTTGTGGAAAAAGAAAACTATTGTCGTCTTTACCCCTCGGATGGAAAGGAAAATGTACGAGAGTACGATTAATACAAGAAATCAAAATAATAGAATGGGATTCAGAATCCACAAGGGAAATGAATAAAACAATCAATTACCGAGCTAAGAGAGGTTATACGCCAGATCCAAAAGTTTACATAGACTCCATAGGACAGCCTAGAGGAATACCGGGTCAGTTTAAAGCAAGAGACGAAGTTAAATCAGGTTTTGAATCAATATTAATTTGGATTTCACCAAACAAAAATACAGAATGGATAAATTATATTTACTACAACCAACAAAGATTCATTAACTATACAAATGAAGCTTTACTTGCTTTAGGCGAACAATTAGATGCAACCAGTAAAATGACATGGCAAAATAGATTAGCCCTGAATTGGATGTTAGCAGACAAAGAAGGTGTGTGCGTCTTATTTGGGAACCAATGTTGTACTTATATTCCTAACAATACATCACCAGAAGGAACATTTACTAAAGCCATGACTAAACTCAAAGAATTACAAATAGAATTAGCAACTAATGCTGGAAGAGATGAAAAAACATGGGATTGGTTTAATTTAAAATTAGGAGTTTGGGGAGAATGGTTAGCGAAATTAGGAATACTTTTTGGAGTGACAATTGGTATAGGAGGATTACTTTTTTGTTGTGCCATACCCATATTAAAATCCCTAATTATTAAAGCCACAGTTAAACAGATGGACATGTTAAGGTATTATGATGATGAGAAAACAAATTTGACTCAACAAGAATGTTATCAAAAGATATTACACAAAACAGTATTGACTTTGCAACAGGCGGAGGAGAGTTAGAAAGCTTCTTTTGAATATTAGGAAGGAACGCTAATCAAATATATTTTGTAACCTAATCAATATTATGCATGCCTTGTTTTCATATTATCTTGCTTTTATGTTACGGATGATTTATTTTAATTTTTACATGTTATACTTTTGGATCCATATTATTTTTGTTTTTGTGCACATTTTATTTTATTTTATTATTTTATTTTATTAATATTTCATATTTCATTTGTTATGCGCATTTCTTTATCTTAATTTCTTTATCTTAATTTCTTTAATTTTCATTCATGCTTATTACAATGTGTTATATTTCCATTTTCTATATACTTTCTTATATTGTTGTATTTACACCAATTTATTTTGTTTACTCTTATTTGTTTATATATACATATATTCTACATAACTGTGAAAACCACAGGCAAGAGCAGAACCTAATGCACGCACATGCTTTAAACAAGTTTTGGTAACCTATAATCTTATAGTATCGGAATCTTTTACTTCCTTCTTGTCAATGGAGGAGGGAGATGTTTGGTTCTGATACTCCAGAATGCTGTGGCATGATTGGTTATTGGTAATAGAAAATTCTGACTACTTATTCATTAGATAGACTTTGTGACTTATATCATGAAACAGTATTCTGAGAAATGGTACGTAAATAACGTACCAAAGGGGGAAATGTAGAAGATATTTTTGGCTAAAATATAGAAGAATAATGTCTACATTTGTTTACTATTATAAAATCATTTTAAGAGTTTCTTATCTGAGGTGTCGAATGCTAGCTGACACAAAGGACCCTAGGTAAGCTGGGGGAGGAAAACACATCTGTTTTACATTATATTGGGGGGCTCAGAGGATGTGTGTGTGTGAATGTGTGTGTGTTGAGCACACTATATAAGGGCTTCTCCAAAAACGGAGAAGGGAGTGACATTGCAATCCTACTCCATTAATAAAGTGGTTTTTGTATCAAAACTCGTGACTCAACAATAATTCTTCAGAACACGCAAAGAAAATTCACATCACAAAGCAGCCCCAAACCATGATGCCCCTCCACCATATTTCACAGTTGGGATGAGGTTTTGATGTTGGTGTGCTGTGCCTTTTGTTCTCCACACATAGCGTTGTGTGTTCTTTCCAAACAACTCAATTTTGGTTTCATCTGTCCACAGGAGACTGTCCACAGCACTACTTTTTGCCAGTAGTGCTGTGGAACATCCAGGTGCTCTTTTGCAAACTTCAAACGTTCTGCAATGTTTTTTTTGGACAGCAGTGGGTTCCTCCGTGGTGTCCTACCATGAAGTCCATTCTTGTTTAATGTTTTCCTTATTGTAGATTTGTCAACAAAAATGTTACCATGTGCCAGAGATTTCTGTAAGTGTTTAGCTGACACTCTAGGATTCTTCTTCACCTCATTGAGCATTCTGCGCTGAGCTCTTGCAGTCATCTTTACAGGACGACCACGCCTAGGGAGAGTAGCAACAGTGCTGAACTTTCTCCATTTGTAGACAATCTGTCTTACTGACTTTTAGATATACTTTTGTAGCCCTTTCCAGCTTTATGTAAGTCAACAATTCTTGATCATAGGTCTTCTGAGAGCTCTTTTGTGCGAGTCATGGTTCACATCAGACAACGCTTCTTCAGAACAGCAAACTCAAAACTGGTGTGTGTTTTTTATTGGACAGGCCAGCTTTAATCAACACATCCAATCTCATAACATTGATTGGACCCCAGGTTGGCTGACTCCTGGCTCCAATTAGCTCTTGGAGAAGTCATTAGCCTAGGGTTTCACATACTTTTTCCACCCTGCACTATGAATGGTTACATGTTGTGTTCAATAAAAACATGAAAACATATAATGATTGTGCGGTATTAGTTTAAGCAGACTGTGTTTCTCTATTATTGTGACTTAGATGAAGATCAGAACACATTTTATGACCAATTTATGAAGAAATCCAAGTAAGCCCAAAGGGTTCACATACTTTTTCTTTCAACTGTATTTGACTCCTGTCCAGCAATGACTGCATGATGTTAAGATTCATCTTTACAAACTCAGGAGAATCAAGACTCTTACAACTCCGCTATTACAAAAGATACAAAGATTCCCTGACTCTCAACAAGGACATCATACATAAATGTCAGGTGTGTGAAGACGTTTGGACAGGATGACCTGAGTAAACGGATATTATTTTGTTTAAAAATATATAGACCTAGTGCCATACAATTTTTATATCAAGTTTCCCAGAACACATTAACACAAAATAACCAATTGTCCACTAAACCAAAAACCAAACAAATATTAACATCAATGATCATTTTCAGAGCTTTACTCCCACCGGACATTAAATATATTGTGTTCTTGAGTGTTGACCTTATTTTTCTTCCATTTTTCAGATTCTGCAAGATATTTGTAAACTTTTGACCACCACTGTAAATTGGTTAATTCCAGTCCTTGATTCTGATTGGTCAAAAGCTTTGTTTTCTCCACAATAAAACGCATCTGCACCCTTACCAATGTAAACATATGAAAAGATAAACTTAAGAACTAAATGGCTATGAATATTGATAACTTTTAAACATTTTACATTACGGTATATTTAGTGGGGATTATAACAGAACAGATGGAAACAAACATTTCCTCATGCAAAGAGATAAACAGGGCCGGATTACCCAATGGGCATTATGGGCACAGGCCCAGGGGCCCATGAGCGCCAGGGGCCCAGGCAATGGGATACAAATTTTACATAACAGCATTTCAGCTATATTCTTTCTGACGTGAGGTTCTCTGTGTTTCTAAATGAGGGAGTCTGTCTTTTGATTTAGTCACTTTTACAAGCCGGCTTTTGTACAGAAGAAGCACAAAGCAACAAATTCAGCGACTTCTTGGATAAACCTTAGTGTTCTGCCTTCAGGCATTTGCATTTAAGTTTCATTTTTATGCATTTTATTTTGATATACTTTCGGGTTCATGCAGACTTTTATTTTGACGTTTGTTTTGATGAGCTGGGAAGCGGAAGCAGGAAGCGACATGAGAAAAAAAACGCATTGCGGAAGCTTTGGACTTTTTGATGCATGCAGACAGTCATCGCGCAGTGGGGATGCATCCTTCCCGTTGACTCCCCAGCAGAAGCATCACTTGTATGTGTTTAATCTTGTTCTGACTAGGTTTACTTTTGGGCATATTTGTTTTGTGCTGTAACAGTAATGTTTGTGGAAACTAGGTGGGTTGGCTAATTTCTGTATTCTGCTGTTTGTTTTCCTAGTTTTCACTCTCTCAACCTGTCGATATCTCATCAGTCATCTAATGTGTATGGATTCTACGGAGCCGTTGAAGGGACATTGGCGGAAAAAAAAACAGATTGGCGAAAAAAAAAAAAAGAAGACTTTCTCGTGCGCACGCGAAAGAATCTCGTGAGCACGCGAAAGTATCTCGTGCGCACGCGAAAGTATCACGTGCGCACGAGAAAAGTTTCACGTGCGCACGCGAAAGAATCTCGTGCGCACCTGAAAGTTTCACGTGCGCACGAGAAAAGTTTCACGTGCGCACGAGAAACTTTTTGCGTGCTCACGAGTTAGTGTGTGCCTGTTGTGCATAAAAAGGCCTTTAGATGGCACCATAAACAATATATATATTAAAATTAAAAACTGTTTAATTTGTTTTAAAACGTCATATAATTCGCACAACACAGAAATGGCATGAATATAACATGTAATGTAATCTATACCGTCAATATAAAGCTTATTGAAGCTTCATGTATTTAACACATCTTAATGCAAGCTTGTCATTTTATGCGCGCCGGTGGATCGACCCTGCAGCGCGTTGTTCAAACGATATGGACAATGGACAAACACTATACGCGCTTATGAAATAACCGATTCGTCAACGAATACCACGATCACTCTTATTTATATTATAAAGACATGAACAAGGCCACCGGGATTCTTCCCATACATTATAGACTAAGTATTTGGCCCCTAAGCTCTGTAATGAGTTTAGCCTTTTAAAAGTTACTGCCTTCATTTATTAATACACGTTGTGCATGTTTTACATCAGACGTTTCAAAATATCACCTCCAAACTGCATAGACGTACCTATTCATTTCTAATTAATCTACATTTTATTTAAACTGGTGCCATCTAAAGGCCTTTTTATGCATAACAGGCACTCGAAAGTTTCTCGTGCGCACGTGAAACTTTTCTCGTGCGCACGTGAAACTTTCAGGTGCGCACGAGATACTTTCGCGTGCTCACGAGAAACTTTCGCGTGCGCACGAGAAAGTCTTCTTTCTTTTTTTTTTCGCCAATCTGTTTTTTTTTCCGCCAATGTCCCTTCAACGGCTCCGTAGGATTCAGTACAAAGTGAAGAAAATAAATCTGCATACAAAGAACTTTGGATTTCTTCATTTTCATGAATAGAGAGAGTTTAGCTCGCTATTTAGTTGGAGTTGCTACACCTCAATGAGAACAGTACACTTAGCTTTCATTCAGTGGGAAAATGTCGCCAGTTCTGCTCCGTGAGCGCCAGGTCTCTCTTTCCCGGTGTTGTGCCGAAAACACACTCTCTGTCAGATTATGCAGGTTAGAATTAGCCAATGGTACAGTGTGTTTCTGGAGGTGATGCATAATCTGGCGGGGAGTGTGTTTTCGGAACAACACCGGCACAGGGATGGCCTTCTCTTGGCATCACTCTGTACAGTGAGCGTCAGGAAGAAGCAGCACCGTATGACACGTGACTCACCAATGAAATGAGTACAAAACAGCATTTCTAGCAACCTGTCACTGTTATCGAATGTTTGGATAAATAAATATGATCAAAGTTTGTCGGTAAATATGCACATGGTTACCATGAGGCGGTGTGAAAGAACATATAGCCGATCACCGCTTTTTATTGTGAGTTGTAAGATGATGCCGCGTCATGAACTGACACCATAAACTGAAAATATGTCAATGAGAACGGCTTTATTGTTGTAGATATAATGAGTTGATATACCCCCGCGTTTTTCTTAAATCTTGAAAGGTAAGAGTTTCTTTATCTATATTTGGTGGTGTTTCCTGGCCAATTATGAATTATTTTATTTTTATATAAGCTTGACCAGTAACTGCCTTACTTAACCAATATTTTAGCCTCTTTAAGTATAATCATTTGTGTTTAAGAATTTGTGTAAGGAATGTTTACAAAATAAAAACAGTGTATGTTGGCATTTAGTGATTTTACTTCATTAAAGTTTCACAGATTCATATTCTTGACTTTAATAATGCTTTTAAAATTCCACTTCACGTCTTATTACACCCTTCAGCTTTGACTTATTCATGATACAGCAAAGCCTCTTGTACCTTTTTGCTTACATTTGTAATGTTATATACACATTTTAGGCAACATGTGTTCAGAATGTTGTTGTACATTTTCTTACCTCAGTTGTGAGATGTAGGGCAGACACTGAAGGAAACTCATCACTTCACTCTCTTCATCTGGACATCCTCTCAGCTCTACTGATTTCTTCTCTGTTTGGAGCTTCAACACTTCCAGGAGGATGGAGGTCTTTCTCTTTGAGAGATCTATGAAGCAGACATCAGGTAGTGCCTGGAAAACCGGCTGTAATGCTGGAAGTAAACTCCTGCCTGTTTGAGTCTCACAGTCCTTCACATGTGAGCAAAGATCCAGCAGTGCTTGGATCCGGTCTGGCTTGTCAGAACAGCAAGATGTCATAGTCTCATATTTTTTTGATAATTTGTGGCAAAATTCTAGTAAGAATTGAACTTGCTTTAGCGGTTCATCCCAGAGCATTACTCTATAACAGAAATCAAAAACATGAACTATTTACACATTACCATTTCAAAACAATACTATTAAAAATTTGACTTAATTAAATTCATTTTACCTCAAAATGTACAAAGTATATAAGCTATAACTTCAGTCCATTTTGACTCAAGAACAACCCTGTAAACATTGTTTTTTATTCAGTACCTGATCTGTTGTGAACAGGAGAGAATCATGATCATTTCTGCGTCAGATAAAGAGCAGTTCTCTAAATTCAGATGAACTTCTTTATCTCTGGATTGACTGATCACATAAGACAAAGCACAACTCTGATGAGGGTCCAGATTCACATCAATGTCCAGCTGATGCTTCATCTTCTCCAGAAACATCAAGCAAGCGTTAGATGATTGAAGCTCATACAGGCACTGACACACATAGAGAAGATCAATGTCTTCATCTTCACTCTGAGGTTTGATGAAAGTGTCCAAAAGTTTATCAATGAACCATTCTGATGTTTTCTTCATCTGATCCTCTGAGAAGAGACACTTGAGGAGTTTGTTGTTATGTTCTCCCAGAAGTCCACACAGGAAAGGCAGAACATGTCTCATGTGTTGATTCTCTTCAGTCTGACACAGATTAAGGACTTTCTCAATTTCATCTGGATTCTCAACAAGCCACAGAGCTGAGAAGAATTCCTGCATTGTGTTGTGGAGAAATGCACAGTATTTGGTTTCAGACGTCAGACTGTCTCTTATTGTGATCATTTTCAGAAAAGCATGACAAATATTAGTTTCATCACTGCTGATCTCTGGAAGGTTCAGGCTTTTCTGCTCAGTTGCACTGAATGCATTATTCATTAAGAGATAAAGCTGATCTTTCACTTCTCTTTGGTACTGATCTATTTGTCCAATTTTTTTCCTCCCACATTTCTTCAAAGCATCACGAAAGATGTGGATGTACATTTCAGTCACTGTGTTTGATTGGTTGGTCACAGTGTCATTTTTAAACAGAATGAAGGCCACAATCATGAATGCATACATTGGCACATGACTTAGACTGAACAGCTCTTGATTGGTCAACACAACATCCAGAAGATCAGGATTGTGACCCAACATCATCTGATGGTAAGTTCTGATGGACTCTTCACTGAATCCTTGAACATACACTTTCTGTGAGGGCCAGTCAGATATAAAATCATCTTCCACCTCTGTTCTGCAGGTTATTATGACCTTCGCCTCAGGTAGAAGTTCATGGTCCATAATCTTCTGCAGAATGGAATATTCTTGCACACAGGTGACACCATCTAACACAATGACAACATTCTCAGAGTTTTCCTCAATGTCTTCAAATACCTCTTTTCTGTCTTTTTCCTTTGGTGTTAAATACAGGTCAAACAAAAATGATTCCAAATTCACCTGGTTGGAACTGTGGGACACAAAAGTTTCATCAAAGTAAAACATGTAGTCTGGCTCTTGGTCCTTCCTTTCGGTCCACATTTTCAACATTTGCTGGACGACTGTAGTCTTTCCTATTCCAGGTTTGCCAATCAACATGATGTTTCTGGTTTTCCATTTCAGTAGAACTTCAGGTGAAACTGTTTCTTGTTTATCAGGAATGTATGATCTCAGTTTTTTGGGCCTTAGTTTTCTGAATTTTTTGCACTTTTTCTTTATTTTGCTGAGTGGAGTTTTCACCACAGAGCCTGTCTCTAAAACAAGAGGTATGTAATTGAAGTTTGTTTGTGCATTGTTGTGCAGATATTTACAGCTCTGTTGCCACTGATTCTCCAGGATACTTTTTGCTTTCTTTTTAAGCTGCATCTGGTAGTTCTGACAGGGCTTTGTGCCTAAAATAACAAAAGTAAAATAAAAAATATTTATTTACCTGTATTTGCACTTCAAGTTTTTCACATACCTACTCACCAAATGAATAGTTAGCATCTGCATCGTCCTGAAAGGAGAAACAACTTATCCAGTGATGTAAATCATAGTGTAACGTTTTCTTCCGAGTTAAATCCAAAATCCTGAGTAACTCATAACTGGCCTCTTCCCCTTTGTTAGTGACCCAGTCTAGTATACATCTGACTTTATCTGATCTGGTCCTCTCTGCTTCGAGATCCTCAACCTCATGGACATTGAAAATCTTCAGCTGATAAAGATTGTCAATGATGAGAGGAATGTTTTGCATATCTCTCACTAGGTCAATCCTGGATTTTCGGAGGTACTCAACAGCAGATTGCTGTGCACATGCCATAACCTGAAGTACAAAAGACAGATAATGTTCTTAAATGATTATTCAATGTTAAACATTAACACATAAACAACTTAATATTGATGCCACTCCCCGGTGTGTAAAGCCTAAATCTGCAATGTTCAAATCTCAAATTATTTATAAATATCTTAAATCCTTCCATTTTAAAAGTGAAAAAATCTGAAATGAAGTGTGATTGATATAAAGATAGGTTCCGATGTTCAGCCCACATTATCAGATATTGTAAGGCGTTTAGATCAAACCTGGAAAGCTCTCAGATGTCATCATAAATATATTTATTTGTGTTCCGAAGACGCAGACAGGTCTTAAAACGTGTAGAATGTCATATTGGTAAGAAAAAAATGCGTTCAAAATGACAAATGTTGTATTTTTGGGTAAACTAACCCTTTACACATAAATACAGATACGTTTAACCTTGAAACATGTTTAAAACGAAACCTTTAAAATCAATAAACAAATTACTTTATAAAGGAAATATATACAGTATATAAAGGAAAATATCAGCAAAATGAATATCAGCAGAATGAATAAGGTCGAATGAAAACTGTGAGGTCAGAATGCAAACAAATGCAGCTAAATACAATAAACAAATAAATAAAATATAAAGCGGTTACTGAAACACTACAAAAATATAGACAATTATATCCTAACTGACATCTATTTCAGTATTTTAATATTATGAGAAAGGAACACGGGACATTCTCAAACGCGTAACGTGCCTTTTTATGGCGTCTGCATTAATATTCTGGGCTCTTATACATTTTTTACACCCTCTTGTCATTTTAAACCTTTATGACTGTCATTGTTCCGCCTCACCATGTCAGGTATTTCTTGGTCTTGAGGTGGAATCAGACAGGATCCCTTGTTTTATGTTGGAGAGAGACGATTTTGGCACCTATTGGTTGCCATACTCTCTCTCCGGTCTTGTCATTGTTCCTGCTCTCCTGTTTCCTAGTTAGTGTTAATTAGTTTATCCTCTGCACCTGTTCCCTCTTGATTTGGTTCCCTTTATATTGACCTTGTGTCTCTTGTCTTGTGCTGGTTCATTGTTTGTGTCATCTGTGGTGAGTCCTGTCTTGTTTGGTTCAGTTTATTGTAGTTTAAATGTCAAGTGTTAGTCTAGTTAAGTCCTTGTTCCTGTCTCCATGGTTTTTTCTGGTACCCCCTCGTGGGTGTTTGTTTTATATTTATTAAAGTCTTGTTAAAACCCCTTACCCACTGTCTTGCGTTTGGGTCCTCCGTCCCTCACCACCCACGTTCATGACAATGACTTTCTTTTTTCCGCAGAACACAAAAGATATTTTGAATTTGGTAACCAAACAGCACTGGACCCCATTCACTTCTTTAATATGCACACAAAACCAATACAAGTGAATTTAAAAAAGTTAACATTTTTTCAAAACATCTTCGTTTGTGTTCTGCGGATTAAAGAAAATGACAAGAGTTTAACAAAGAGGGGTACAGTTGATGGGGGACTTTAATAGTGCAACATTTAGTTTGTTACAGTATAAACGTTACATTTAATGAGGGTAGTCCGATATAAAATGGCCAGCAGCAATTGCTACAAAGAGAATCAAAACAGCGGAAAGTCAATTATGGTATAAATCTGTAACATCAATATTATTAACTCTAAATATCTTAATTAACCGAATTAATAACAGGTTTAGTTACTTTCCCAACCGGGATAATAAAACCGACCGGCACGTGTCCACGCGAAACCGAAAGTAAAACAATACCACGTGCATTCCTGGTGAAACATTCTTTCTAACTCAGTCCAGTGAACCACATCTCTTACAACATTAAAAAACTACTTAAACCCATTTCTTCTGTGAACACTTGACAGACAAATGAGAGAAAAAAACATCTGACCCTCTCTCTCTCTCTCAACAGTTAATGGTCTAGCTTTGTAGAAACTAGTAACTTTGTATGAGCACCTATTGTATTATTGCTCCTGTTTGACATATCGCTCATCGCTTCATGAACTAAATGAATGCTTTGGATAAAAGCATCTGTTAAATGTTAATGTAAATGTGCATCACTAAGACATAATACAAAACTAACTTACTTCTTCTTCAATTACTAATACTTCGACGAAACACTTGGAAAACCATCGGTAGTTCAACCAATAAACAGGAATGATGATTTACAAAGTTCCCCAGCCGACTTCTGGAGCAGCTCAGCTCCGCTTCATCAACACTGACAGGTGGAGCGGAACTGTTCGCGATTCCAGGATAAGAAAGCAGACAGAGGGACCTTCTGTTTATACTTTCGTTTTCCGACATTGAAGGAGTATAAAAAGCTTTTACATTTTTAATTAATGATTTTCTTTTGAGCATTAAAAATAACAGGCCTACGTCGCAAAACCTTAAAAACTGAAAAAGAACCTTTAGACAACAAGTAGTTTACGAGAGGAAGTAGAAAAGCAAGAAAAATATTCGGGTCACCGCCTCAAAATGTGTGATTGGATCATGTGGACAGCAGGTGGAGCTCGTCCCTTCCAGAATAAGTCTGAGAAGAAATAATCACGTCACATTTTGGAGTGATCAATGCAAGACATCACTTGTGTAAACTTGGAAATGTAGACTTAAACAAACTATAGAAGCAGGACCTACTCGCCTGCGAAAGATAATGTCAAAGAAGACACTTCATCTTAAGTATCACCACTTGAAAGTACAGAAAGTGAGAAAACAGCTTTAGAGAATTAATGTCAAAGATGAGTATGGGTGTCTGTTCATGATTATCAATGATTGTAAAAATAATTCAAAGGACAAAATTATGTTATTTGCTTTTAATGCAATCTCTTCTCACCTCAAGCATTTATAGTGCCACACATCAAATGGAGAGGCACTGCTCAACCAGTCAGAAAAAACAGTCATATAATAAGAAGTGTCATATGTACACTTCTACCCTGCTGACATTCAAAACTTCCGATTCCTACATCTCACCAAAGAGAGGCACCAACTGTTCGAGACATCCTGATGAACACTTGACATAGTTCTTCAAATGCAAGGACAGCAGGAATGTGTGGTGTTGCCGGCGAATGATGAAAACATCGTATGTAACTCTACTGAGTGAAGTATGAGTCATGTATGACACATCTGGAGCGAGAACATTTTGTGTTTGATCTGTCTTCTCTTACGCACATTAAAGAGTTTAATTTAATCACCCTTCCTTCAACAGCCTACAGGAACTGAGTCATCTGGTTCCATCTAACAACATAAACAAACGTTACAGCGCATGCGCACTTTTGTGACCCCACCTTAACATCCGGTACACATTCACAAACAATAAAGTGCATTTAGATTATTTCTGATAACAATCAAAAGAAACCAAGAAGAGCCGTTACTTGGCTAAAGTTGTCTCTCCAATGTTTTAAATTTAGACTGGGATACCAAGCTCAACCGCTAGATATCAGTGTACCATACGGTTTGTTTAAATGGGAGCAAACTGCAGGACCCATTCAACAAGTTGTTTATTTAATAAAATGAACATACAACAAAATTCAACATATTATGATACAATTGTATTAATATAAATTATTATAAAAATAGATTAAATCAAATATAAATAGTCATATTATCAGACACTACACTCAAAAAAATAATATGTTTGACTAACTTAACTTTTTTATGTCAACTGGTTGCACCTAACTGGATTACATTGAAATTAAATAACATTTTTTATTTCAGTAAATGTAAGTTAATTGCTTAAGGTAAAAGCAATGTTGTTTAGTTGAATCAATTTAACAGGCTTGTTTTGTTTTAAACTATTGAGTTAATTAACTTGAGTTATCCTAAAATTTATATTTTTATGTTCAACCAAAATAAATTCTACAGTTTCATTCAGTTCCTGTTTATTCAATGAATTAAGTATACTTAATGATTGGAACTTAGAGCAACTAAGTCTGTAGGTCAAATAAAAACATTAAAATAAAATGAAATGTTCAACATTTTTTATATTATACATTTGTAAAATTTATTAGACATTATCTCATTTAACTTCAATAAGATGATATTGAGAAAATAGAACTCAAGAGAAATGCAAAAGATTTTATTGTAACCGCCCACGACCTAACCAAAGGCAACAATTTTCTGAACAAGGGTAACCACAAAACTCAAAAATATAACTAACTCTTTAAAACTTTTAAGATAAATGAACATTAAACACTAACAAGTGTTTCTTTTTACTGAAAAATACATAATATAAAACACTTATTTAAGAAAATAACTCTCAAAATGCAGTGTACGCAAAGCATGCTGGGAAATATAAGTCCTCTGCCCTATTATAACTATTTTATGTTAACACAACACAACTCCTTTATGTTCTCCCAACATGAATGGATTCAGTTATATGACTTAACATAAAACAATCATGTTGTAACCATATTTTCCAAAAGTTGTGTTGATTTAACTTAAGCAAGTTAAGTAAATTGAACAGGCAGCAAAAATATTTTTTTGAGTGTAGCCAAATACAAACCGGAAGTTAACTATATATATCAGAGCTTTAGAGATATATATTGACCTGAAGCAAAAGAGGTATGTCTTTCAAAATCGTGCACTCACCTGTCTTCCCGACACTCATATCCCTCTCTTCTTTTCATCTGTCTTTTTCTTTTGCACATCAAGGAAATTCCAACTGAAGTGCCATATATTATAGAGCACTGTTTATGATGGGGTACAAATGTGTTTATACAACTACAGTTGCATAATATTACTTTATATTGCATTATTATTATTAAGTAATAATGAAGCATAGAGTATTGTTTGTTTTTTGGACAACATCAGATAGAAATACAGCAAAAAAAAAGAATGCAGATGTTTACAGTTTGATTCCTGCAATGGGATTCTAATATATATCAAGTAAACATGAATGCAGAAATTCCTATAATTCAATAAGGTAATTAAATGTATTACTGTATATAAGTGACTTTTAAACATGATACACAACATAATAATAATAACCTGCATGTATGCATTGAATTTGTGTGCTTGTTTCGGTGTTAACTGAGGTTTTATCCTTTCTTCAAGTCCTAACCATAATAGATACGTGTCAAAAGTTATAACTTTTTCTTTTAGCATGCTATAAGGTCTAGAATGAGGCGAGTCTTCTTCTGAGTCTTTGGTTTACACTGGCGCTGCTCTGCAGAGAACGAAACCATAGCAGTTCAGATTGAGTAATGTGAAGTAAGGTCATGCGTTCTGAGCCGGGAGCATTTTAGGATATCGACCCCTGCTGACCAATCACAGTATGAAATGTGAATAAACTGAAGGCTTTCGTATTTGATTGGCTGGCTGGATCAAGGCCAGACTATAACTCCTCCGGGAATATCTTGTTCTGAGACGCTATGTGCTTTTGTATACAAAACTAGAGGAAAATAGGCAGAGGACAAGGTTTATTTAAAATACAGAGAAACGAGCATTTCAAGAAATGTTCTTTTCAACTACGGACCAATTGTGAAAATCTCTTCGATCACTGTATTTATGTCAGTGCTCTTGTAAAAAAGCTTTTTGTCAATTGAGTTGTACAGTTGCTGTTTCAAGGACAAAGCTATCATTTATTCAGACGAAAAGTAAGTGGTGTACCATACTTTTTTAAATGAATTTAAATGTATAAAATTTAAATGTAACTATTTACTGGACCTGTGATCAAAGATCCACTGTCATGATTCCACTATCTTGTCATGTTTATTCGTGTTGTTTGAGTGGAGTCATGGCATAACCTATGGTTTCATGTGAGATTGAAAGATTCTTTCTCGTGTCTCGTCATTGTTCCCTACATCTCGTTCCTCGTTAGCCTCACCTTAGTGCTAATCCCCAGCACCTGTTTCTCGTTATGATCCTTTGTCTGTTCTCCCTATAAATACCTCTCATGTTTCATTGTCTTGTGCTGGTTCATTGTACGTGTATGTGTTACCATTGCCTCGATCCCGTTCAGTGTTCCTGTTGCTTGAAGTCTTGCCTTGTTCTTGTTGTTTGCTGTGCCTTGTTCCTGTTACCCGGTTTCTTAGTAAGTGTAGTTTAGTTTGTTTCAAGTGTTTGTTTTCTAGTTTAGCCAGTAAGTGTCTTTGTTAACTTTATTATTTAGCCTGAATTGTTTTCCCCCTCGTGGGTTTTTGTTTTGCCTGTATTTGTCTTGTTAAGTGTAAATAAATCCTTGTCCAAACCCCTGTACCACCTTGTCTGCCTGCACTTGGGTTCTCCTGCCTTGTCTCCTCGGAGATCCATGACATCCACACCTCCAATGAAATGTTGAGGTATACAAATATATATCATGAGAGCATATGGAGACGAGTGGGCATTCTGTACTGAATTGTCTTTGAATGATGCTCATTTCCATGGTAACAGTAACTTCTCCGTTGGGTGGCTTATGGGTGCTGTCGTTCCTCAATGAGCAGATGCATATTTAGTTGATGTGAAGTGGATAGTTGTGGCTTCTTCGGAATTTGTGCTAGGCCCCATCAAAACTAAAATCCTAGCTGTTTACAACTAAATTCTTCATGGAAGAAAATGTCAAGACTTTGACCGACAGAACCATGTTGTTGCACTTTGTATCGGGTTTTACAAATCACATGCTCGGAAAGATATATCCGTTTTTATTTGTCTTTAAATGGGGGTCATGGTGGGTAGTACGAATGAAAGAATGTGTTGTTATAAACTGAAGATGTGCAATTGCATCAGAAATGAACAGCTTGCTCCGAGACTTCCGGAAAGTGGATCCTCAAACATGCACGTATGGGAAAACTAGGCCATCTATATCTGTCCTACCCCACTGATTATGAATGTATTATGCAAGTTGCACAGCGCCTAGCTGTTACATAACCACAGTCATGGACTCATAGTCCTTCTCTCTGGCTCCATACGGGTTTTGTGGCTTTTACGCACAGAACAATAATGCCTTCCATAACCCCATTGAAAAAGATAAGCGTTCCAGGGAGCCATACGAGGACAAACACGAGTCTTAGATGTTAAGTACACATTCCTGGTATGATTTATTTCATGTGTGATCCAAAGCTCTGTCACAACAGTTTATGGTGATGTGACCAGAGGGGATTGCTTTGATGACATAAAAAAGCAGACAAAAAACAAGATGTTAGTATATTTGATTTTACCTGGACAGTTCTTCTTGTCATTGAAATGACCTCGACATTTGTTAATTTGATCAATAACACCTCAGTTTATATTCTGTATTCGATCATCGGTGTCCATCCTTCAGTTATTTGTTATTGCATAACGCTCCAAGTGCGTAGTTTTGGCAACTGGTTGCCGTAGCAACGTGTTGACGTATTTTGGGATCCAGAAATAGAAGGAAATAGAAGTGTCCGAGGCCATGCGTACTCCTCCTAGCAAACATAGTTTTTTTGGACATCTGCGCTACACCTGACCTGACGAAACGTCTAGAAATATATTTAGTTCAACAAAATAGTGTGTGAGACCGGCTCTTTGTGATATAATGGTAGACCGTGTTTATTTGATACAGGAGTACGTCAAAGCATTTTAAGCATTTTTCAACTTTTTTGACATTTTCTCAGTGATCCCAATAACAAGAATACAATCTACAAGAATACCAGAGTAAAAAAACAACAGAGAATGGTTATAAATGTATGTAGATATATCTGAATGAAAGGTGCTTAAAAGGCAGCTATGCCATAGAACAACCATTTATAGTTCCACAAAGAACCATTCAGTAAAAGGTTCTTTAAAGAACCATAACTTTCTTACATATATATATATATATAAAAATGCATTTGATAAGATACAATATCAGTGAAATATCCAAATAATTATGCTAATGATCTACTATTTAGCTACTTTAAATTCTGCCACAGTTTTGCATTATGACCCTGGCACCATTGGATTTAAAGGCTGATACAACTGGGGGGCGATTGCCTACATAATTTTTTGCATTTTTCTGTGCTTAATGTTTTTTTTAGTAGATAATACAAATAAGTATTCAATAAATATTTAATAATAAATATTTAATTTAAAATTATTTTATTTGACAATTGGCCATAACCTCCTTCAGACCCGGCCCGAAAGTATTATCAGGTAAGCTAGGGTAAGTGATCGGTTTACCTCTAGTGTAACCACAAATATAGTCACCATTAACTCAAACATAGTTGTCAAAACTTAGTGGAACATGGAGTTAAAACAGTTTGTGTATTGTAAAAAATAGCACATTTATATCTTGTAAAGGCAGAACAATAACTCAAAGGTCAAACCCCTGAGTTCTACATGTACTGATTTAATGATTGTATTATGTGTTTTGTGTGAGGAAGAGAGGAAACAGAGCTCAGTGATTCACACTGTGTTCTGAGAACAATAGAGGTTTACACTGCCTTTCAGTGTCACACTGAATTAAAGGAATTATTGTCAAGCTGTTACCTAAACTGAAATAATGTACAGTTTATTGCTGGTGGTTTTGCTCGCTTTGTACAGCCAAGAATACAAAAAGAGAGACTAGTGTGTTTCTGAAATTTACACTAAAGCTACAACAAAAACACTTCTTTTGCTCTCCTGCAAGCACTGGCACTCCCTTCAGAAAATGCTTAATTTTTTTTATTAAATAACAAAACTTGAAATAGTTATGTATATATAATTATTTATTTTTATATTTATTTGTTTATTTAGTTGTTTATATTTCGTATTATTTTATTGTTATTTTCTATGTTCATTGCTTACTGTACTGCCTCCTGTTCTTGTTTAATCTTTTTTCCACCCCACATATTTGCAAATGCATAATGTAAAACTACAATTAAAGAGAGTAAGAGAGAGAGAGAGACACAGAGAGACAGAGCGAGAGAGAGAAGCTCAGGGTGCATGTCTAAGCTGTTTCCTTGCATGAACTTGTAAACAACAGATGCGGGAGGTCAGATAAGGATGCGTCGCTGTTCCTTTCAAATATTCAGTAGTCTTGTGTCCTGTAATAACCTAAAATCGCCTCAGATGTATAGGGAAAGCTACTGAAGATTTAATTATGTGCAGTGGTCAAAGCAGGTGACCACTGAGTTTAAGGACTTTCAAGCACACACAAAGAATCAAGCAGTCAAAAGCATTGCAAAAGTGTTTAAATCATATTTTTCAATGTCAGGTCCTTTTTTTAATTGTCCTCACTGCTACTTTACATGGGCTTTACTTCAAGACCTCCACAAGAAAACTTTGTCCCCTCAACAGAGACCTTGAATCCTTTTATTTATGGGATCGAACCCACAACCTTGCTTGGTTAATGCAATGCTCATACCACTGAGCTACAGAAAAGCTTAGATTTGTCCTGATAAGTAAATGCGTTACTAGGCCGGAATGTAAAGTGCAATGCAGTCGCTGCGACTTGGTCTGTTTCCATGACAAGCTTCTTCATACACAGAAGCCTAGCATGTATGTCACGCAACATGCGTTCAGCGATAACCTTGCCCTTGCCTTTGCACTGTTTGTTTAAAGGATACAGAGTTTAAGCAGTTAAGTGTGTCAATGTGTTAAAGCCTAACCTGGACTGGATTAACAGGGGACACCTGCTTCAGCTCAAACACACACTTACACCAACCGCACACACACACACACACACACACACACACACACACTAGAGAGAAAGAAAGCGTAAATCCCACTTGATAAAGTTGTTGTTTATATCAGAAATAAGTATAGAATGAAGTATCATCTATAATGTTCAAAATTAGAATTTATTAGAGCTTGGTACAGGATTCAATATTTTAATGCAATAACAGTTCAAGTATGTGAGGACAGTAACTTATACCTGTTTATGTGTCACATTGTAACACACATGACCTTTCCTCCAGTTTCTCTGCTCGATGAGGGCTGGGTGAACGTTGGCCAATGTTACATATCCAGTTCAGGGAAGTTCCTCATGGGACTCATAAAGAGTGTAAAATGAGCATTCTGCAAAAATATATCAGTTTTTTTTGTTGTTTTCCTTCACATTAAGGTCCTTAAATCAAGAAATTCACTTGAAAAATAAAAGCATGGCTTGATTTCAGACGGCAAAAACAAAAGCAAAATTACCAAAAAATGATTGTATAAGTTTGCTTTGTTTTGTAAAACAAGACAAAAAGATCTTGAGTTTGGAAAATTATACAGCGTGCATATACAGTAAGCTAACAATGCAGTTACAAATAATATATTACTTGTGGCTGTCTCCAGTATTTACCAGTACAACAGTAAATAAATCTGTAGAAATAGGGCACATATGCAACATAAAGACAATTTATATCGATTTTTACAGCTGTTTCGCTATTTTTTGTTATCTCCTTTTTGAATATTGCACGGCATAACGTTTGTGTCCATAACAGAAATGTCTGAAAAATAAATGGATAATATAGGAGAAAATTACCAGTACATTATACAGTATTACTTCTTAACATTATATTATCTTAAAAAATGGTGAAGTACAATTGAAGAAAGGTTGTGCTTTTTGGATTTCAACAGTCTCAGAAAATGTAGAGAATTTCATTGTAGAGAAAACAAAACACTGCCATCCCATTAAACATCCGTATTTGTATCCCACGGAAAAAGAAAAGTCAATGTTTAGAATGACACTATGAGTAAAAGTTTTATGCTTGCTTGTAATACAGTTTTAACGGATTGTCATTTTCATCGTTTCATTTACGGTGGGATTTAAATGAGACCTGATGTTTTTCATCTCAAACCCAAAGTACTGTCACGTCTCATGCCTCATGTTTTGTCAGTTTTTGCAGCAGATGGCCCCGAGACTGATCTCTGTAGTTCACTGAGAAAACGCTTGTGTGGCTCCTCGCAGATAAATAACTGGAGGTTTCACACAACAGGCAACGCTCTAATGGCTGAGGTTGTTTATGTGTTTGCGTAAGCAAAATGAAAATACTGCTGTTCCTCCATGGCATGAAAAACATGCATGCTGTCAGTTTTGGTAAAATGAGCTGTTGTACAATACAAATAACCAGCTTGTTCTCCAAACAGACATCAACAAAAACTCGATTACAAGAAATGATTAAGATCCGGCCCTATGGACATTATGTGACTGACTCACCAAGGCCAAACCGTCCACATACTGTGTATTAAAGGTAAAACATGTCATAAAGGCTCGGAATGACTTGAGCAAATAGTTGAGTGAATCTTTCCCTTTAATTCAACAACTCTTTTCCATTCTTGAAACTTCCCAGCATGTTACGGTAAACATTGCATAATCCGCTCTTATGCAAATCTGAATTATGAAAGACGACCTCTTATCCAAGCAATTTATCTCACCTTTCACCCAATTTATATTACTGCCTTTGAGTGATCTAGATGAGATGATAATTCATTTCCCATAAAGTACAGCACTTCATAGAAGAGCAAGGTGTACTTTTATGGTTCTGCGTCACTGCATTTTCATTGTAATATGATGTGTATGTGAGATTTTTTCAAGCTCTGCTGAACAATTTTGTTTTGTTGATTTTGTAACTCGGTAGAGCATTGCGCAAAAGTCCTGGGGGTCCGATCCTAGTGAACCCACATACAGTACTATTAATGAGAAATGTATATCTTGAATGCTCGTCAAACGCTTCGGATAAAATCATCTGACAAATGCATAAATGTAAATGTAATATCTAAAGAAAGGACAGATGGTCTCACGTCACCAGTCTAAATATAGCTTTTGTACATGTATTGAGGACAACACTCGTTTTTCAGGACACGAGGCAGAGTATAGGGAGGGGGATTGCGCAGTATTACTTAATGGGTTCCAAAAGATTATTCTGACGAAAACTGTAACGAGGGAGAGATTAGGGATGGGAGGGTCCTGCGTACGGAGGTGGGCGGTCCGTACAGCCACTCTACACGGAACCATGTGGTTCAGACGGGGTTATGGCGCGTCCTCGACTGAACCTGATGGTCCAAAGACACAAATAGCGGCTGCGCGCATTACGCGCGGAACAGACACGAAACGACACGCAGAGTGCAGCCGGTAACGGTGTGTTTTATCTGAATCGGGATAAACGCAATTTATTCGTGTTCTCAGTTGAACAGAACCGTCTTGGACCGGCTTCTCCGCGGATGCGCATTCTCGACCACCGGCGACTTCTGGACAGAATTACGCGCTTTATAATGGTAACGTCCTTGTTTGTGTTAGCTTTTCAAGATTACACATTTGTTGTTTTTAATGATATAGGGGTTGTGTACGAAGTGTGTAGACAGTAAATACTTGATATTTGATACAATTTTCTGGCAGTTGCCCAATCGCGTAGAAAAACGAACTAAAGTTCGACAACCATGGTGTCGCCTAACTGTGTTACCTCTCCATGGCATAGTAGCAAATCTATGGTCATGCAATCTTTAATCAGTTTTTAGAAAATAAAACATGGTGCTTACTATTATAACACCCATGTTAACCTTTGCTGAAGGATGTGTTACGTTTAAATGATTGTTTCATGTATCACCAGTTGGGAATGTCTGTATTTAGAATAACACTAGCCTAACAATTCAGGTAACGGGACAGTAACATTATGCAATAGTAGAGATGGCGTACATGAATCCATATCAGAAGTATTTTTTGTAAAAATAAATGTTTTTTAGTCATTCATTCTTTTATTTATATGTAATTTTTAGATTAAAACTCATCCATTCAAAGAATATAACTCCCCAAAATATATATTTTAATAATATGCAGTAAGGTTTCGTAACTTGTGGTGTGTTGAGTAAGACAGGATTTCATCACGAAAGTGACTCACTGGGACAGAAAGATGATAGACTCACTCATGCACAAACTGTTCTGCATGTAGGTCAACACAGGGAATCCTAGAGGGAACAGTCTGTTAATATAAAGTTCATGATGGTAAAGAATGGTCGTTTTCTTTCAGTCTGTTAGTCGTTTAATATTTAAACTTTACCCCTATAAAACATAGATTACTAGACGTTGCTTTAGTTAAAGTGTCAATAAATGTGTGATGCAGTTTAGCACATACTGTGCTGGGATGTAATGAAGTTATGTAACATCGTGTTGTAATGGATCTTATGTAACTGATGGAGTGCTGTTTATATCTTTCTCCCACCAGGTGGAGGCATCGCTGCTTCAGTAACATCTCACAAATACAGAAGCGGAACACATTAACCAACTACAATATTTCTCACTACAGTTACAAAATAATCCCAACAATGTTTGAAGAATCATCTCCGGAGCACACTGGAGTTTTGAAGGTTGTCGAGTCGGCCTCACCTGCCGCAATGCTGGGGTTAAACGTGGCCGCTCCCGGCCCGATGTCCTTCACGGATGAGGCCGTGTCCATCCTCACCTCAAGTAGTTTGCTTGCACGTTCGCTGTTGGGCCGAACGTCGGCTCTAAAGCGCAAAGACACCGCCCCGCTAAGCCCCGCCCTGAGACGCAAACGGGAGTTCATTCCAAGCGAAAACAAAGACGAGGGATACTGGGACAAGCGCAAGAAAAACAACGAAGCCGCCAAGCGCTCCCGCGAGAAACGCCGGGTCAACGACATGGTCCTGGAGAACCGCGTGCTGGCCTTGCTCGAGGAGAACGCCAGGCTCAGAGCGGAACTTCTGGCTCTCAAGTTTCGCTTCGGGATGGTTAAAGATCCCTCCAATGCTTCTATACTTCCGCTGATGACAGAACCGTGCATTCCACAGCCTTCAGCCCCACATTACTACCTTCCCCGCGGGGATGGAGTCCAGCACGTGTCGCACCAGTCGAGCGGGCCTCAGTCTGGACGAGGTCTCAGAGACACGAGCAGCATGTCTGAAGATTCGGGGTTCTCTACTCCGAGTGGCTCCAGCGTCGGTAGTCCAGCCTACTTTGAGGACAGACTGAGTGATCACGGAAAACTTTCCCCACACCGTGCGGATGAGCTCGGGTACGAGTCCAATCACTCCCCAAATACCAATGGACATGGAGCCGTGGGACACGTGCCGTTGTACAGTCGCTTGGAGCCGGTGGAAAGCATGAGGAGTCTCCCGCACAAGCTGCGATTTAAGTCGCCGGGTGGCAGTGAAGGTGACAATCCTGGTGGGCGACAAAGTCCCGTGGTGGGCGCTAGAGTACCCGTTCCATCGGGTGCCAATGAAGTGGCGGGTTACTGGGCACAGCACGATGGAGAAGACACCAGAAGAGTGATGCACTGCAGTACAGCCCGAACCTACAACCATGGCATGAACCCGAATGAGTCGCAGTACCAGACCGAGAACAGCGTGCTGAAATCTCAGCTCAGCTCGCTCAGCGAGGAGGTGGCCCAGCTCAAAAAGCTCTTTTCCGAGCAACTTCTTACCAAACCGAATTAGAGATGGCAACACACTGGAACTGGTATAAAAGAGGACTTCCAAACGTCCATTATATCATCACAGACTTTTGATGGTTAAAAAAGCAACATGCGCATCACTACCTCTTTACATTGACAGTAACCAAATCGGTCCATATATCATCATAAATCATCTCTTTTAAACCCACAATTCCTTTAAAACTCGCATTCAGGAACATAAGAGTCATTTTAAAGAGCATTCCAGCAGCGTCAGGACGCGCGTCTCAACGTCTCATAGTAATTTCCTCCAAACACTGTGATCTTTCCTCAGAAATGCCTCAGGCTGCTGTAAAATAAATGGCGTAGGTCAGTGTAAAGTGTAAAATCCTCCATTCTTCTATCATGTGCCAAATCAAGTCAAATCAGTGAGCACAATGTGATATTTGGTGAGCCGATCAGTCTGTACACTGTAATGTTTCTCCTGTGGTTAGCGAGTGCTGTGAGCTCATGAATGGAGGAAGTGTTATGCCTCAGATAAACACAGAACGGGACACCAGGGAGAGCCAAATATCTGTGAACGTCATGTGGTTTGTCGAAGTGATGACGGTTTTTATTGCCATATTTGATCTTATTAATTGTCACCATGATGAACCGGTAGCAGCTCAACATTGAGTTTTACTGCATTCTTTATTTCTCATACGGATCACTGCCATCGTCCAGACGAGGAAATCTTATAGAAATACACTGTTACTTGCATTTTTATGGTGACGTTTGTGTTGTCTTGTGACTTTTCATGTATTTGTACAGTAAATATACGTTGTAAGTTTGTGTGAATAAATCTTCGAACAGCGTTTGTTTGTCTCAGTTGTTGAATGCAGAAATGTGTGTTGGAAAAAGAAAGTAATACTGTTTAGTCATATAATGTGATTTTTTTACTTCTTTGTTTTATTTGAGTGTTAAAGGGGATATCAAATATGTTATTTAAAAAATGTAATGGTGAAAATGTAAAAGTAGTAGATTTAATCAATCGTTCATTATTATTGTTCTTTTGTTAAAGTACAAATGTTACTTTTTTACACCGAATAATTTATAGATCAACAGTTTTATCACAGGTTCAACTACAAAATGTCAACATGAGGTATAAACAACAATTAACCAATAGAAGAACAAAGAATACATGGTTCTCTAAATAAAGATGAAATCTTTGTTAATTATTTAAGAGAACAAGTTCTACTCTCCATAAACCCGGGAAGGGATTTTTTTAAACTAAATTACAATTAAAATATAAAAATCACAAGAGCTTTACTGCCAAGTGTGCTTGCACACACAATTTTATTTGGTGTTGAAAGCTTCTAGTACAGACATTCAACACAATGACAATACAAATATAATAAGATTTACAGTCTAAAAGATTCTAAAATATGCATATATAAAATATTAGACTGGTAAATGGGGGATAACAACATATAAGAGACATTGTACAGGGTAGATGTTCTAAAACCCTTAAGAAACATCTCGTTTTGTAAGATTAAGGATTTTTCATCCACTGCTGTCCATAGGAATCAACAACCCAGATACACAATAACAGGAGGACAAAAACATCAAAACAGATCATTTCCAGCTCTCTCTCTCTAGTGGGCAGCAGCAGCGCACGGGTGTTCTTGTAAAACCACCGCAATCCACAAGAGGGCAGTAAAACATTCCAATCATTTTGTTTCGTCAATCTGCTTCAAGACAATATCGTCACGTTATATTTATAAATCTAATTATATCACATGTAAGGGTGGTGTATAATATAAAAGCCACGATGTCGCAAATTAGCTTAAACGTCGGAATCTCCATATATTTCCTTTGCACCAAAAATAAACATCTTACAGAGAATGTATTTAAACCCCCTAAGAAGTGAGCTCTCCCGAGGGAACATCGCTGACGTAAGTGAATATAAATATAGCTCTGAGAGTCTATATAAGGAAATAAACTGTCACGCAGATTTTCTTGGGCTACAATGTTTGTTTGCGAGTTCTCTCAACGAATTCTTCATTGATGGTTGATTTTCATTCATGGGTCATTATTGCTCTTTTTTAAGGTTATACAAAACTATGTGTCGCAATGATGCTTCTACCTCTTTGACCTCATTTGCACTGATCGCTGGCCGAGAGTTGCCATTCAATGGGAGGCTGGTTCTGACGTTGGGCGGTTACATAACGGTTGCCATGACAACCTCATCCAGACGATGCTGGCCGGGATCGGAGGTTGACGTAAGTGGGGGAGGTGCTGTTGGCCTCCAAATTCAAGGTCATCATAAAAAACAATTGAGACGGACACGTTACTTATTTATTTATGGACACGTAACTTATGTATTTATCCAAAACTAGGAAAAAAATATTATTTAGAAAAGTGTACATTTAAATGAAATGAAAACATAATCTTAAAACATTTGCGATGACTTGATGACATCGTGTTATGCACGGGGTGGTTTAGAGTTCTTTGCACTATTTTGTCATATTTTATATTTCAGATGAAGCAAACACATATTAGGTTGAGACAAAGCCTTTTACCTGCATGTCTAGCCTATAGTGATAATTTCTCAAAAATGTAGGTAGTTTTAGTCAATATCCACATTTTAAAGTAAACGAGGTCTTATGCGCATTATATTTAAAATGTTTGTATTTTTTGTCATGGCTCCAGCATCTTAATATAGTCTGTTGAAGGCATAACAGTCTCTGTCTACATCCCTACAGTAACCTTATTACGAATATCTCCGTCCTACATTTGAGTGGGTCTGGCCCGTAGCCTGATCCCTCCCAGTTATGCGCTCACGTCGCCAAACGCATTCGGACGGAGAGAGGGAGGGACGGAGGAAGGCATAGATGTGGGTGGGGGCAAATGAGAGAAAGAGAGAAACAAAACGTGACAAGGCACCCGAAGCGTCCTGTTATGCAACTGCTGACCTACTAACATACATTTCTAAACAGAAGCAGCGAGCGGCAGGATACTGTAGCGCCTCGCCAACAAAACACAAGGAATCAGGGCAAACGCGCACGGGCTGCGCAATCCACGCGGAAAAATCAGCCACCGCGAATCACTTTGCCTGTTTTATCTCAACCGCCGAGACTTATTCAAAGGGTCCACGAGAGTATAATTCAAGCCCACGGACGCCAGATATAGTGGATGCACTCAAACGGTACGTTTGCGTCTTTGCTTGGGTACTTCTTGACGCGCACACGAACCAGGTGTATAAGCCAAATAATATTAAATGTTGCTTTTTAAGGTTTCTGTTGTGATTTGGCGGAATGTGTACACGTGTAATAGATGCAATTATAGCGCATTAAAACAAGGTGAGGTGACTGCAATGGAAATGCGTTAGCACGATGTTTCGGGGCATTACGCATGACCATTACAGGTTGAAATGTCGCTCAATATGCATGTTTTTAGGTCAGGAGAGGGGACATCACGGAACAATTTAACATGGACAGGAGATGAACATAATATTTTTATGCGACCTGCATGTAAACAAGTTTACGGTGTATGTCCGTATTTGTAATAGGTGTTTGCCAGTACGCCATGTGTAAGAGCTGTGATTTTTTTTCGATCAGCATGAATGTTTTATATGTATGCCTATGCAATGTAGGCTATATAATGTAATGGGGTTTTCCAATGCAGTTGCGAAAACGTTTGACACAATTGTGAACACCACCAAAACGTTTGCATTATATCGAAAGGCACATTGCACACATTTAAAGCGTTTTATATTTTTTTTAACGTGTATTTATTTATATTTAATGGTTGATTGTTACGTTTTAAACAACGTTTGTCAATGTGTCACTAATAGACGTTACTCTAACGTGTTAAGTGCATTTGGGTTTATGAGGTTTAACTGCGGACACACTTCTCGAAGTCACGTGCAGCCGTGCTTTAGGTAAAGGTTAAAGCTTACGTTACACGAATCAAATCTCTTAACCCTTTCCTGCTGTGGTAACCTGAAATATGCAATGCAATATGTATATGTTTCCAGGTTGATATACATCATGATGATTCAGCAAAACTTTTTATTAACAACACTATTGTTTTGGTATCGTATTGTATTTCAAAGTTTAATGGGAAGCTGTGTGTTAGTGTGTGAAATGCATTTGTACAGGTGAGAATAGATGTCAATCAACTTTTTCTAAGCATATCATCTTTACTTGATGAAACATTGTAATATACATCTAGAAACAGTTTGCGTTCATATTACAACACGTATCTTGAAAAAAGTATAGTATACTTTACCATAGTACCTATAGTGTTATTTGCATTATAGTGCTTCAAATGATACTCCCGTAAGGCTGGTGTAGGTTCCTTATAAGTACATATATTTTATATCATTATATGTAATAAATATTTTGCTGATCATAATAGAACAGCTTTATGGTTCTTATATAGAACTTAAACAATGTTTTTTATAGTAACAGGAAAAAGGTGAGGTTGTGTTTTATTGATGGTATCTCGCTATGATGTAACATGTTGCTTCACCACACAACCTCACAGATAAGGGTAATAAGCAACGACACACATCTCAGGATTTGAAAGAAAGGGAATCAGAAGATAGACTTCTTCAAATCAACCTACCTATACTACTGTAGGCATGCATATAGCCTGAAATATGTGGATGCAAGATTGCTTTGGGGTTTTCTATTGACGTTATTGAGTTGCATAAGGCCAATAAATGAGAAGTCGCAAATAAAAGGAACCCGGGGTCTTCACGACATCATGTGATCTGCTTACGTTTGTGCCAGCGCTGAATGTAGGTCACAGACCTGGGAAAACACACCCTACTTTGACAAAGAAAAACCATTCTGCCAGTCTTGTGGGTAGTGCATTAACAACAAGACCACAATAATAAAAAAAAACATTCTTTGTATGAACAGTGCAGATTTGTTTTTCATTTTAGCACTTCTCTGAGGAAATATATACATGTCTGTGGATATTCAGTCAGTAAATTTCTCAACCTTTCGTGATGTAGGAAAATTAGGGAGGAGGTGCGTGATTACTGTGTCGATGTGGCTAAAGGGAGAGGCGCATTACCGTTTGGTTTAGTAGGGCAAGAGAGCACATGTGACTGGAGAAACACATGGACTTGGTCAGAGCGTTCTTTTTTTTTTTAAAGGATGATATGAGTGTGTTAATAGAAGGAGTTTGAATGGAACCCCGCCTGCCTGCCCAAGGCCTGCCCCTCTCCCAACAGGAGGAGACAAACCCAGACGTGGAATCCAGAGGGAAAAAAGCACCCCCCCAGCCCACGTGCCGAATATTACATTCTGCCCCAGGGTCAATTACATGGCCGCAACGAAATCCAGCGCCCCCGCCTTTCCCCATTGTTTCCATTACTGAAACAGCTCATGAAAGATTTCAGCTGAATTACAGTTTCCAGGCCTCGCCCAGCTCAAAACTGCAGTGGGCCAGACGGGCTATTTTTTCCCCAGCGAGAGCTGACCGTGTCCTATATAGCGCGAGTGAAAGTGAGTTTTACTGGCCCATTGTAATTTCGAGCTTAGGTAATGACAAACCATTCAAATGTTATTATTCGAAGTCTAGGAATCAATCCATCCGTCACATGCACCTTTGAATAACGGACAAGCAGGTGTGTCATTGGCGTCTCAATGCTATGACTTTGGTTATTAGTTGCATTGTTGCTAATGCAAGTAGATAAATGCGGATTTAGTGACTAATGGGTGTGGTCGAGAAGCAAAGTAACTCACACACTGACTGGTATTATTTGCATCTCACATTATTTTGAAAAATCTTTGTGTGGATGGATGGCTGGATACTAGATAGATAGATGTATAGATACTAGATGGATGAATGGATGGATTGATACTAGACAGACAGACAGACAGACAGACAGACAGACAGACAGACAGACAGACAGACAGACAGACAGACAGACAGATAGATAGATAGATAGATAGATCGATAGATGAACAAACAGACAGACATACATAGATAGATAGATAGATAGATAGATAGATAGATAGATAGAAGACAGATGGATAGATAGATGAACAAACAGACAGACAGACATAGATAGATAGATAGATAGATAGATAGATAGAAGACAGATGGATAGATAGATGAACAAACAGACAGACATACATAGATAGATAGATAGATAGATAGATAGAAGACAGATGGATAGATAGATGAACAAACAGACAGACATACATAGATAGATAGATAGATAGATAGATAGATAGATAGATAGATAGATAGATAGATAGATAGATAGATAGATAGATAGATAGATAGAAGACAGACAGACAGACAGACAGATAGAAGACAGACAGATAGATAGATAGATAGATGATACTGGATAGCTCCTAGATAGATAGACAGACGGATGGACGGACGGTAGAGAGAGAGAGAGAGAGACAGATAGATAGATAGTCATCCAATTTAGTACATTTAGAGCCTATGTTACATTACATATACAACATATTCGTACCATCTCTCATTTCTTTTATCCTCAATCCATCGCTCGGCGCTCTATTCTTAGCAAGCATAATTCCCCATCCCTCTCTCATGATGCCTGTTGCACTCCTGACCTACATCTGAGCACCGGGGAGAGGAGCCAGGCTGTTCGGTTCGAGCTGCCCAGTTTCTGGGTCAGTGGGTCAGGGAGGGAGTCTCGTTGTGTGCTTCATTTTTTGTGCACGTTAGTCAAATGAGCTTTGGTTTATTTCAACCCTGCTCGTACCCCTTAAACATCTCTTCTTTGTTTTTTATTATATGACCCTCTTCTTAGTGTATCATAAAGCAATAGGCCCCAAGACGCAGTGGGTTACGGTGCATTTTATAACAGCTAAGGGCGTTCCATACGCGTAGCAAGGTTTCATAACAAGTAAATAAAGTGATATTTGGTAAAACGTTATAAATCGGGGTATTTTATTACAGCTAAGAACTCAACCAATCAAAATCAAGGACCAGAACTGACTGTTTTATAATACAAATTTTGCACTCACAGGCTAAACCAGAACAGAACTGAAAGTGTTGATGGAAGCCGTCAGCTGTCTAGTTATGTAATGTTTCCTCAGATGTCTGGGATGACGGCACCGTGACCCATATAAAGGACAGGCAGATTATCAGATTACACAGCGTTCATCTACATATATGATCCTGACTCGTTTCAGATTCCCACATCATGGCTGAAGGATTGGTCACACTGGGAATTTCTAATGCAGATGTCATCTTCATTGCTACAGATGTGGTCATGGTGCCATTCTAAATGTTTAATGTTATGACAAAGGCAAATGTACTCAAAGGCTTTGTGAAGTGTGTAATTATTTAAATCTCTGATCCCATTTTTTGGTAGCGTCAGCTATAAAGTAGGCCATTGATATGTTGGTCCTCTTTTGGAAGCATCATGCATGGATCCTTTCGTAATGGTTGCCTTATGATTTACGAGCGTATTATTAGTTTATGGTATTCTAAAGCGCATATTAAATATAGCCAGAAACGAATTAAATTTAGGAGCAAATTTTTATGGGATCATATTTAGGATCCCATCTGTCGCCTTTGCCCACCTATAAAGTTATTGAGAATGGGATCAGATGTTGCAGCCAAACTGACGTGCAAACTAAAAAGTGATGAAACTGAAAAGTTGACATTCAGACAGTTTAGGTCATAATAGATAATAATGTATAAACGGCTCACATTAATCATCTCCACTTTTCTATTCGATGGCTTTTACCACCCCCTCATCCCACCACCACTCGCACTAAACGAATGTTCCCCATTTCTCCTAATTCCGAAAGACCTGACCTCAAATGCATTATTTGGCTTTTACTTGACCTCAGTTTGCATGTCATCATGATTATGATAATAAGGTTTTCTTGTCATTTTAGTTTTTAGTTAAAGGATAACCGTTTTTCAACCGTTTATGTTTTGGAATATGATCCCCGGACCCTCACAATGGGGCCCATTGTGCGCCAGACCGTCGTTTAATCTCGACAGAAGATAGGAGGTGCTCTAATGTTCATCCTTTAAAAGACAAAACCCTTGTTGTGCTGGTTCTCTGCAGCTCGGATGATGCAATGCAGGCTAATGTTTCAAAACGTCAAAGCAAACAATGTGCTCATTGCTAATGGTTACCATATGTGTTCTGTGAGGGAATTCTGTACAACGGTTAAACGTAAATGAAACACGTTTGAATAAATCTTTAATTCCTTTTTTCTTTTGAGCTGTTGTTTGAAGAGTATTTTGAGTCTCACTGGTGTTTTCAAAAACATTGTTCTTAACTTCCTTTGCGTCACAAGATCACCAGTGCCAAAGTCTAGTCAGACAGTTGAGGTCAAGGGTCACAGACAGACAAATCAATGGCAGGGTTAGGAAGTCAGACGGGGGTTGCCGGGGAACGGAAAAACATTCAGTGGCTGTCAGGGTTGAGTAGATGAGGTGGGGGGACATTAACTCAAAGCTGAATATTCCACTTCCTAATATCCCAAAAGAATCATGAAGAGTTTGATTAAAAATAGACAAAATGTATAAAAATCTACATATTCTGTGATTTCTTTGAAGTGCCTGCAGGCAAACTGTGAAGTGGTTTAAATCTGGAGGATGAACTAATCTGTCTTTTCTCTTTTATGTTTGCAGCCTTTCATCAAACGACTGACTGAAGCCTGAGAGAACGTCAGCTTTTCTGACCAAGAGACTCACGGGCCGCGGCAGACAGAGTGACCTATATCCTCCAAGAAGCTCTAGGCGCTGGGACGATCCTGGTCAGCTTAGGAGAGCCAAGGAATAGACTGAAAACAAAAAAAGGGCTCAGAGTCCTCTAAAATAGTAGCCACCTTCTGCATACTAAAGGATATTTGCCGCTGTTTCACCTCTTTGGGATTTTGACTCAAGTCGGAGACAGCCAAAGTTTAAGACAGACTTAGCACACTGAGAATTTCTTGAGTTTGTATTTAGCCCGAGACACTTATTGACAAAATCAATGAGGTTCCGCTTTCCTAGAACAACCATACCTCATCAAGTTTTTGCTGATCCAGCTACTTAGTTGAAAAGTTCAAGACTACCATAATTAGGGAGATCTTACCAGGATTCTTGTACACATCTTTTCATTCTCTTTTTTTGTTACCGGCGGTGTAGCCAAGATCCGGAAACTGGCTCCCATCGGGGAACAATGGAAAGTTTAAACATACAAATCTCCCCAAGCACGAGCACAATATCAGAAAACTCGGACGGCTTTCCACCCTACAGCGACCTTCTCCATTCACCCCAAATCAACCCTCGCCAGGGTCGCATTCTCAAACCAAAGCCGAACATGAGCTGCCGACGCAAACGTGAATTCATCTCAGACGAGAAGAAAGACGACTCCTACTGGGAAAAGCGACGCAAAAACAACGAGGCGGCCAAGCGTTCCCGGGAGAAGCGGCGCATCAACGACATGGTCCTGGAGACCAGAGTAATGGCACTAAATGACGAGAACGTTCGCCTAAAAACAGAGCTTTTACAACTTAAGCTTAGGTTTGGCCTCATTAGCACGGCCTCCTACGTGGAAAAGAGTCACCAGATTGGTGCATCGGGAGGCAGCTCAACATCTTCATCGACCCCCAATCACTTCTACCCCAATAACTATAGTGTTTCTCAGATGATGCTAAACTCTGATTCTTCTGAAACCGAGCAGTCCGTTCGAGGGGAGAGCCACATCAAGATGGTGAAATACTCCCCGCGGGGGTCCCTGTCGGATATGTCTGACAGCTCCTCGCGAGACAGCCCAGAGCCAATGAATTACGAAATCAAGCAGGAACGGGGACTAGACATGGACATAGTGGATTGCAGCACCACACAGCTCATGTTCAACATCCATCCCAGGTTGCCCGCAGTACATCACCAGCAAACTTACGAACCAAGTTATCCTACCAACCATCAGATACACCGCCACGAGTCGATTGTAAGTCCCGTCCTCCCTCAGCCAGCGCAAAGAAGTGTCATCCTATACCGTTCCAGCAGTGCCTCGTTTCCTGTGGAAAGACAAGGGACCCAGGAACTCACTCACAAGCAACAGCCGAATCTTTCTCAGCCTACGGAGGGACAAACCGGAAGTCCCAAAATCTTGGCAGAGGTGACCAAGCAACTGGAGAGGAAGACTCTGGAGTCTCCGTCTTTTAACTATGCAGATGACGAAGCGGTCAAAAGGAAGTCTTACATCGTCCAGCAACCGAGCCACAGGGTCGATGCAGCTGTCCCAGACCTTCTGCTAACAAAAGAGGAGGTTGATCAAACACAGATGTGCCATCAATCTAATGGCACCTTGGAGGACGACGAGCCACCGGTGTTGACCTTTGAAGGAGGCTTGAGACACGAAAGCTACTACCATCCGCACTCAGGCAAGGACACTTCCTCAAGTGATGGGGATCCCCGCAGCTCTGATAAAGAGGGCTCCACTGATGATGAAGAGTCCCCCTCGTCTTCTTGCTCTGATACCGGCATCTACCATCCTCACATATTCATGACCCAAAGCTCACCGAGCCAGTGCAAAGACGGAGAAATCAGAGGCACAGCCCTACCCCACAAACTGAGACTCAAGCACAGAGCTCAGGGGAATGGCAGGGCCGCATCTCAAGACTCGCCGACGACACCAAACACTAACATCAATCCATTACCTCAGCACCCTTACTTGGACCTGTCTCAATCAGGCCACCAGCAACACGTCGACAGAGAAAAAGACAGCAGGTCAATCGAAGGGTTTTGCAAGCAGGTCACCTCAACAGAGAGAGGAAGGATCGAATGCGGAATGAAGGATTCCAGCACGCGTAACAGTTGTAACCAGAGACACGACTGAACGGAAGCGAGACTTGCAGGAACATTGAATGAACTATAAGAACCCAGCTTTTTATCATCTTGAGGTCCTGCTTTGACCCTTTAGCCATACCCTGTTTGAATGCCCAGGGATGAAATAAGTGGACATTAGGACAAAACCTGATGCTGTGTATTATAATGTATATATCTACTTTGTTTGTGTGTTCTTCTCTTTAAGGTTACAGTGGCACTTTTACAAATGAATGAAATCTGATGCTTTATGATCATATGTTTTTTTTAGTGCTACAGCAAAATGTCACAGACAGTGTAAATTCAACAGCAATATCTTTCTTATCTATTCTTCTTTGTAAATAGATGACTCTAAGTGCCCCATTTATAGTTTGTGGCCGCTTTTACACCCTTAGTAAAGTGGCTTTTCACCATCTTTAAGCATACCAAATGCCGGAAGATTCAGGGAACACTTCCTTGACCAAAGATACATGGCTATTTGTGTACATACCTCTCTTCGGTCCCTACATCCACGTCTGTACCCACGTTCAACAGCCCAGCCTAGTTCCCTCAAACGTCAGCAACTTTTTCTTGTTTGACTTCTCGATTTGTTTGTATAAAAAGTGACATAATATATATGAATATATTTTTGGGACGAAAAGAAAAAGATTACATAAAATGAACAGAGTTAGGATTATAATGAATATGTCATTGTCGTAAATACTGTGTAATATACTGTAAAGTCTCCATCTCAGTGTGTTTGCTGTTTGAAATGCCACTTAATATAAAGTGTTTTTTACTTTTAAAAATTGCTATCTGATACGTTTTTTTAGAAACTCATTTTGTAGGAAAATGACAAATGCCCCAAAGCCCTTTCACATTAGCAGGTCGTATTAGCCTCATGTTACAGTAACACAAACAGTTTGCGGTTGTTGCTCACTGAAATGTCTGGTCTGCAAACACTACTTGGTGTATTATTGATAAAGAAGTTCTCCCCCATATAATGTTTAACCCTTTAAAACAACAAATTCAGTTGCCTTTATATGTAGCCACCCTATTTATTTTTTTCCTTAGACATGCACTGATGTAAAAACGTCACTTCATCACTTGTTTTAGTGAAATGCGTCTATAGATGAGAAACCAAATCTGTTTTCCAGACTTTCCACAGAATAAAAGAGATTGTTCTCTTGTCAGAAACTACATGTATGTTTTTCATGCTAAAAGAGGCTTAATATAACTTCTTTAAGTCCTTCATGTGTGGTTCAATTTAGAATCACAAACCCCTTTAATATTTGTCAGATTAATTTATGGCACTTGTATATAATTGTAAAATATTTCCTCACGACACTGTGTTGTGTTTTTGAACTGTTTGGGGGCCATGTGTTGTCCTGTTTATCACTAGCATCATCTTTACTTTCTGTTTACTGCGATTGTGTTATTGCTCATCACGATGTGACTACAACTTTGCCATTTCAGTGTGTTTCAAAATGAGTGATGTTTGATGTTTTTTAACAACAAAAAAATATGGACAGAAATGTTAGCAAGGCGTATTTCGGTGTTCTCGTGTGGACTGTGAGTGACACCGCCGGTTCTGCTGCTCTGTTTTCAAAAGGATGCATATTGTAAAAACACTAATTTTCAGTGGTAGCTTTGGGTGCATTTAAAAAAATAAAAAAATAAAATGTTGACATTTTCATGCATTTGTTTATTGTCAATTCTTTACTTCTGTGATTTTCAAAACGGGTTGCCTTTGTATGTTGCTTCGCTAAATATAAGGCTGTTTTACTCCAGATGCCTTTGAAGGAGCTACCAAAGAGAAGCATAACTTTTACTTAAATCTAGTTTTAATTTTTCTTTGTAAAAAGTAGAACAAAATAAAACAGTTTTATCAGTAACAACATAAATGTTATGCGTGTTGTTAACATCTGATAGGCCTCCGTTCAGTAGTTTTAATTTAATTCAATACAGTTGATATACATAAAAAAGCAATATAATTAAATATATTTACATAAATTAAATTGTTATATTATAACCAAACAAATATATAAAGCCTATGTGTTTATTATTTAATTGATTTTAATTTAGGTAGTTTATGAATAAATCCTATGGTGTGACACAGCAACATTTTTAAGACAAAATGTTATTATTAAAGGGGTCATATGAATCGGCTAAAACTAATATTATCGTTTGTTTTAGATGAAATTCAATGTGTATACACGATTTAAGCTTCAAAAACGCTGTATTTTCCGCATAACGTGCATGTTTGTATCTCCTCTTTGCATTCGCTTTTAGATAGAATGCATCTTTTGTTCGGACAATTTAATTTTTGCAATTCAACGTGTCTAATACGTGCATGGGCAACTTATAACACACCAAAGACACAGAAAAACACGTATTCGCGTCATATGACCATTTAACATCTATATTTATCATATAAAATAGCGGAGAGATTTCATAAAGAGAGATTTATCTTCATTGTTTTTTTGTGTTTTCAAAATGTTTGCCGTCATATCATATAGGACAAATTTACATATTAGTCTGTGAAAACGAAGCCGTTTCACAGAACCATCTTAACTCGGTTGTTTAAGTAATCTCCTAAAATGACAAGTGCTTTGAATGTGTTGATCTGACCTATCATGAGATACTGACACACTGACCGTGTGGACTTACAGCGCTTATGTAATGCGGGCTAAGTTACTAGCTGTGCTGTTTATCAACATGAAACACCCCGTGTTCGGCGAAATGATACTTACATAAAGGTCATTCATGCTGGCGCACACGTAATGTTTAAAGACAATGTTAGATGTCAATCAGCAAGGTGTGTATTGAGTGGCATAAACAAAGATACTCGAGCAATGCCATCAAACAGGATCCAAGCGATCTGTGTCTTTCAATTTCTACAATACAATGCAATTACAAACCCTTATTTTTCTTGTAACTGTGAACTCGCTGTTCATGCCTGCGGGCCTGAGGTCAGCAGAGAGAATTCAGGTTTTGGTTTTAACATCTAATCCATATACAGGGTGAGAAATTTAGCCCGGAGTAGAAAGTGTTTCCCTCAAACTTTTCAGAAAGTATGCAATTGATTTGTTTACAGGATCAAGGTTTCGTTTCGTTTAGTCAAGTGCTAGTGATATGCAAGTCTAAAGATATCTGCCCAGCTGATCGAGGGTTAACCAGTCTATGTGAAATTATTTCTTTGAATCTGTTGTGTGGTAAAAAACTGAATCCCTTTGTTCTCATTGAAACAATTTCAACATGGAGGATGTTACACAATCTGTGTTTGAGGGCAGACCGAGAGAGAGAGAGAGAGAGAGAGAGAGAGGGGGGGGGGGGGAGAGAGAGAGAGACAGAGAGAGAGAGAGAGAGAGAGAGAGAGAGGGGGGGAGAGAGAGAGAGACAGAGAGAGAGGGAAAGAGACAGACAGAGAGAGAGAGACAGAGAGAGACAGAGAGAGAGAGAAAGAGAGAGAGAGAGAGAGAGAGAGAGAGAGAGAGAGAGAGAGAGAGAGAGAGAGAGAGAGGTCATACACACAGGTACAATATCATGGACAGGTCACAATCGCATATAAGAGCAATCAATATTTAAAAATGAATTTGTTTGAAAGAGAGAAGAAGAAAAAAGAATACGGACAGAGACACACGGATATCATTTGTGTGTGTTACTAATGAAATAAATACTAGTAACATATGACCCTGTGAGTAATTTTTTTGTAAATCATAGTAAATTATGTTTAATTGAAAATGAATAATATCCCCCATCATGTCACTATACATCATGACTCCAACACGAATACATTTTGGTCATTTTTAGTTTTAGATACACTATACCCTCAACATAAAATTCCACTAGACAGCAATAACACTAAATGTACACAGTTCAACATACAGCTGCGGAAAAAATGAAGAGACTTTTCCAAATGTCCATTTAATCATCATTTCTAAATGTATTGTGTCGAATTTCATTCAAAATCAAACCTCAGGAGGGACAGAATCTTCCAACAGCAGTGTGAAAGATATTAAATTCATATAGCAGTATACTGGTAACTGCTATATATAGCAGTTCACAGAATGAAACAAAAATGATAATTTCACCTAAACACATAAATTCAGGAAAAACTGAAATTAATTTTGAAAGGGTTTCTTAACTTTTACCACAGCTGCATTTACATTATAATAGTTAACAACAGCACCAGTAGTAGAGCCTTCAGTGAATTTGTTTTCCATTTTCCCTATTATGTGATTGGAGGGCATAGAAGCACATAAACAGGTCAGTTGAAAAGTAGGTCAGCACGGAGGGGAGAGAGGAAAAATAGAGAGAGAGAGAGAGGAAGGGAATGATGGTTAATGCACAGTGAATTGAGAGTATTGTGAGAAAAACAGAAAACAGAAGGGAAACATGGCCGGCTGTGTGGAGGAAAGCTCCGGGTAGACTAAGGAAAAACAGGCCTCTCGTGTTACCGGGTTTATTTCTGTCTGCTGAGAGCGTGAGGTCAGTGGATCAGTCCTCTGCTGCGTGTGTTTGTCCAACTGCAGAACGGAAACATTGCACTGCTTGTTTTGGCCTGCCGTAAACTCTCCATCACAAGCTTTAACACCATTTGCCCACAGTACTGCATTTGGGATTAAAGTACAAAAGGCTAGATGTAAATAAAACATTTGGAGAAAAATGTCTGCAAAATGCATAATTACGTGTCATATGCCGATGGTAGCACATAGTACTTACTGAAATTATATAAATAAATAAACACGGTGTTGTTATAGTACATGTTAGTGAAAGCTGAGATATTTTTTGGCTTTTGTTTTTTTGGTTAAAATTACTGGAATCCAGAATTTCAGCTTTAATTAAATTATTCAACTTTGATTTTTTTTAATGGCACAATGGAAAAACAGATTCATTCACCTGATATGACACACTAGGCAGCTTAGAGCAACAACCAAACAGATAAGTTACTATGGTCCAAATGTGTCAGCACAGTCTGAGAGTCTCAAAACCTTATTAATATCACTCACAACATAGGCACAACTTTCAAGACATGAAGAATAATATGTACAACATTATAGTTGAAATACAGCCACGTAAAACATTAAGAAAATCAAAATAATTTTCAGTTTTTCTGAATGTGCTATTTGTTGGTATGCGTTCAGGTCAAATGATCCACTAACTACTATCTCCAAAATTTCTAATAAAGTATTGTTTCTATTTGCATAAAACTGGAGAAACAGGTGAAAATAACAGAAAAGATCATCTGTATTTTTAAGACCTCAAATGCCTCAAAGAAAACAAGTACATTTTCCTTTCCAAGCAATACAACAGTAATATTTATGAATGTATTTAGGAAAAGTTCAGAAACTATTTTTTTATGTGATAACCTGGATTTTCCTCACAGTCTTGTCTTTCATATTGTTGTTGGATGACTCTGTCACTCCTGAGGTTTGACTTGTTCAAATTTAACAGACACTGGACCGGAATGACCACAATACATCTAGAAACTCTGATTAAATTAAAATTTAAAATGATGTCTTATTTTTCCCGGGGCATGTGCATTAAAATTGTGTGCTGTGTGTGTTTGGTGACGTGTTAATGCAAAGTCACATCATCAGTGTTTCAAACACAGTCCCTGCACATAGCAAAAAAGACCAGCCTCGCTGGACACTGGCCTATAAATAACACAAACTGTTTTTTCCATTATGCAAGCACAGCTACATTAATAGAAAGTACAGAGAAAAGACAGAAGGCCATGTGTCGGAGAAGATAAGAATAAGAAATATGAGTTTAATAACACAGAGGATAAGGTTGTGTGTTTAATTCAAAAAAAGCAAATGAGACTTTATCTCCTCCTGCTTTAGTTTAAAAGCTGAAATCTCAGTTTTCCCATCTAAATGATCATCAAGGTTCAGATTAAAGAATGATCATATCAATCTTTAAGTTAATCATATACATCACATCATAATCATAAATAATAATCTTTTAAAGCTCAATCGTTTAAATATTTGCAGATAAACAAATGTTCTTCACACAAGAACCATTTTTGGCTGAATGTTTGTTTGTTGTTATCTCCAGTAATGTTGTTAAAACAATTATTAAAAGCACATTTATTTTAACTATTTAAGCAAACACAAATCTCAAAGTTATAAACCACTCCTGCTGAAAAACAAAGAAACTTTGCCCAAAACACAATAGATTAAATAGTTATAATGGGTATTATATTGGTTTTAATGGAAACTATAATGGTGTAAAGTGGTAAATGATGGATTCTGTTGGTGGGGTGTTCTCTGGCATCCTACTGAAATAATTTGGAATTTCGTCATTCTGTGATGGTTCCTGTTGGTTTTTTCTCATGAAATAAATGAGAAGCTGTGTTAAATGCACGCAGCACAGACCGATTGCACAATTTTTTTAATGTGCATTTAGTAACGTAAGGCTCTCATGGTGCAATGTTCTACGCCCGCTGTTTTCTCAGGGAGCACAGATCCGCTTTTCAACAGTCTAGCTGGATCTTTGCCCACTTGAATGTGCGTTCCCTTCTACGCGGTCCGCTACAGCTGTTGTTTTTGTTGTCATTTTTCTATTCGTAGCCTGAAATTAGGTCAGACGGCCCATGTGAGCCCAGAGGAGCGTGGACGGAGAAAGGAAAGCTTAATGGGTTTGGCGTTTACCCGTGCTTTTATAACACCCTGGCTTTATAACCTGACACCCTGTTGTGCAAGCTTGACTCATTTTCTGGTAATACTCTTTGGAACTGCGCGTGGAATCGTCAACAGATATATTTGTAATATATCACATGCAACTTTACAGAATGGTAATAGGTCTTATGTGTGTGCATCGGGGTAATGCAAAAGTCATGGGTTTGAATCCCATGGGAACACAAATGCTGACACATAAATGTATTGAATGCACATCAAGCTTTTTAACAGTGTAGCCCACATTAAATAATTTTATTTCTTATAAAATGTTTTCTGAAACTATGAATGAATCAACCATAATACAATAGTGACGAGTGTTTTTAAAGGCTCAGATTAGTTGGAAATCATTTTTTAAGATAACAACTGCACCTTTCCACAATCATATCTGTAATATTTGAACAACATCATAAACTCCAGCAATTCAACAGAGTTCATAAGGAAGAGGTGGACATTTTACAATGTTGTTTGTTTAAACAAGCACTTATAATTATGACTCGATCGTTTTCTTATTTTATATGATGTATCGAAAAAGGAAATTCATTTCCTTTAAAGATTATGATTTTCAAATGCACGCATTCTCCACCATCGGTCATTTGATCGATATGTTGTAATGTTTCTTTTGGATGGCTGTTGCCGTTTCAAAGGGCCATCCAAAAAGCTGGACCACACCTTTTGCATATATAAACGTTGGTAAAAATGTGACATGCTGAATGGTTTTGTTCAATAGCTACTACACAGCTCAGCAGAATGTAGGTCAGCTCCTCCCATTCTGCCCTATCACCTCCTCCCAGCAAACACAGACCTTGAGTGAACCCGCTTGCCATGGAAACGAGAGGGCAGCCAGTCATATACGAGCTTGGGAGGAAGAGGGTGGGGCTAAGCGTTGTGCAGACATGGGCATTGCGACTAAACTGTGTTCAATCTCTCTCTCTCTCTCTCTCTCAAATAACCGAAACCATTTTTCTTAGAATCCTAGAGAGCATCGATGAAACCATTTTTCTGCGAAATTCAACAAATGTCTGTTGTTCCTTGTGCACTTGTTATCTGTAATGCTGCATTGTTGACACTTATCTGTGAGCTGATAAGAGGAGATTTCTCTTTGAAGATATTGAACTCTAAAATGTGAAAGCAAACTAGAGCGGTACATTTTGTTGTACAATAAAGTGCTGCTAGCCTATGTACAAAAATCACCAAAATTATTAAATGGGGACATGGCAGATTGCTGCTATGCTGTTGTTATTCAGGGAGGTTGTTAGAACGTTGCTATATGGTTGATAGGGTGTTAGGGGTGGTTTTCTAAATTGAAACCTATTGCGTCCGAAATCGCATACTGTGACGTACGTACTGAATTTGACCCAAGTTACCTATCGGCTGTTAAAACAGTACGTTCAATATGGTATGAGCAGGTGCAGTATGAATACATTTCGGACAAACTGCGTCCGATATGTTTTATGGTCATGTGACCCGTATACTCTTTGACATATGACCTATTAACAACAACCTAAACGTGAGCGCATATAAAACATAATTTAGTCACGAGAAATTCATTTATTGGCACTTAGATTAAAAACGGACGTACGCCTTAAAGTTTTCCGCTATATTTATTTGATTTACTTTTGAAATTTGACCGTTGCTCAGCTCCCGTGGGATCATGGGATAGTTTGGAAGTTGCCATCCACTCCACACTCATGATTATCGGCCGACGTAGTAGACCATCCGGGTATTTCTCGCCTTTCGTACGCAGCCCAAGACTCATATTTCTCAATGCAAAGTTCATTTGCAAAAACAGATTACACCAGTTTAATAAAAAATTAACATGTTTTTTATTGCGCATTCCAAATAATAGCAAACAAACTGCAGTTGGGTTGTTTTGATTAAGTAATACAAAAACAAAAATACAGCTGACAAACACAATAAAAAACATGATTCATGAAAAATAATACAAACGAAGTGGGATCCGATTTTGCCCACTTTTTTCAGTTTAAAAAGTTAAAGGAACCACACCTTCCTTTGTGAATTTAAGATTAGAGATTTGTGCAAACCCCAAGTATGAAGCAACAGGAATAATGATTCCTGCCTTAGCAAACAGCATTGACAAAAGATCCATTGAAGAAGAATTAACCTACAAAATACCTTAGAAAGAAGAGAAAAGGACAGAGTGCATGTCATGGAATGATAGATGAACATTTTATGGCGCCGATGTTGCTCTTTAATAGCTCAGGAGATCCGATAGAGTTCTGTTGTGTTTCTTTCATTATAAAATTAGTGTAGATTGTAAAGGTAAAATATTAGAAGCAAATCTGGGTAAATGTAATGAGAAATGTTTTCACATTGAGATTTTCAAAAATATTGACTTTTAATTGTAGACTTGACAAATCTGAGCTCAGTTTGTGACATTACTGACATGTCTTCTGAAGACTTGCGTCGTTTTTTCAAGATAATTTTTTTCCATTTAATCTCATTAACGCTTTGAACAATCTCTTTAATATCTTAGTTGTTTCTTTCTGAAGCCATGGGTTACAGATACATTAACAAAAATCGTATTTTCTTCCCCTTTAATTTATCACATCGCTTGCAGGAAACAGTAATGTGTGTTGAAACGATTCGGACCGCAAAACCAAAACATCACACATGGGCTGTACACTCAGCTCTCTGAAATGAAACATGAATTGATATAACAGAAAACCACAAGATGTTTTTTCTTCCAGCTGAAATGTGCAATGGAATCTGGATGGAGGACTCTTGTAGGAAAACCTATTGGCAACCCTGCAAGTAATTTGGCCGTAAGCAGACCTCCGGGTGTTCCGAGATTTCCAAACTATGCTGAATCTCACCACAGGGCTGGCGATAAAGCGCCTCTCTCACGGTCTTTATCTGACTCTTTCATCACCGCCTGCATAGTCCAAAGTTTACAGAGTCCAACTCATATCCTGAGGGGATTTGAAAAAAGGCGACGGAGTGGTACGAGAAAAGATTAAGGGGAAGCCGACATCTGAGTTTTTTTTGACATACGGGAATTCTTTGTGCCCTTGCAGCATTTGTTGTTCCAGTGTATATTTAACTGGAAATATTATTGCCGGATTACATGCGTGTACATGTCATAGTGTGTGATAGATTGTGTCATAGATTATGACATACATTATGACTAAACGCAGGTACTGGAAGATGATAAAAGACCTCGTGCTCCATGTAACAGGACCTACAGAGGTTTACAGAGAAATAAACTTTTAAACAGATGCTGTGAGGCATATCAAGATTAAGATCAAGTATTACACTTCTATGAATACGTGGTGTTGCAATGGGCAAGTGTCACTCACAATATCTCCTTATAATGTAAGTTTCTGAAAAGATTGTGTTATGAAGAAAATGATTGATATTTGTTCCTGTTGGTTTATGTTGTGTCTCATTCCTACAGCTGTCACAGTGTTAACATTGAGTGTTGATATGTCAAGTAGATCAAAGGTCACATTGAAACCTCGTGGATACAGATCAGAGTCAGTCTATACACCGAAAGCTTTAAACACATTTTATAATGTCAGTCGCTCTGAGAATAAAGTAGCACCTGCTTTCCAAACTGAAATTGAGCCCCAATGAAGGGCTCCGGCAACCCAACCAAACAACTGGAGCGCTCTGAACTTCCTGTAAAGGTCAAAGGGCAAATAACAGACGTGTCTGTGGAACCCTGTGACGATGGGATGTTATTCCCGCATTAAATGACTTACATTCCGCATCCGTGCGTGTTGTTAATATGGTTTAAATTCGAAACCGCAGCTGCTGATGTTGATCTATTTTTAGAAGAATTTTAAAATAGCTCAAATTTCTTCCCGATCTGAAGGCTGTGATGCTTTTTACATCAAAGAAGATTTTCACACTGTTCTTGCATTTCGTATCAAAATGATACCGTTTCTATGTGAATTTAGATCTCTCTATTTCTTTGATATTTAACACACGCCACAAAATATTGAAAACTAACATTAAACACTTTTCATAGAGTTAAGCACTGTGGAACTTGTATTTGCACATTCAGGAAAAACACATTTTAAGCAGTAAAATATGCCAGTATGTCGTATAAACTTACAAGAAGCATTTCTCAAAATGAGTCACTTTTTAAAAGGAAACACGTGATTGCCTTACAAGGAAACGCTTACACAAAAACTACTTTGATTAACCCGACACAAAATGATCCAAAGATGTTCTTTGTTGATCACCTGTCAACTCTGTGTATGACAGCTCATCCAGAAATATTTACTTACAGGTGGAATCATTTTCCCCTCACGTGTACCCGTTGACCTGTTTCGACATTTCTGGCCGCACCCAGACTTTGATTTGTTAATGATTCAGCTCCAGTCTTATCTACGTTTCACAACAGCATTTGGAGCGGAAAGGGATAGGTTAAATACTTTATGCAAACAATAAACGGCATCAGGTTAAGTCCGGAGGAAACAAGGCAATTGTAGCATTAGGGTTTATAAAGCGCACGTGACTTTAAAACAGAAAGTCATGGATGAATTGGGACAAAACACGCTTCATATTGTTTCCCAGCTCATATCTGTGATGGCAAAACGATGACCTGTTTGATCCTCTGATATCTGTCTCGGCATGCCATCTTCATCATCATTCCCGAAAATCACTTACAAGCGCACGTGTGGGAACACGTGAACACTGAGGTTATGTGTTACGGGAGATAAATATCTTTGAATTTACTCACTAGAAAGTACATTTTTAGCAATTAAAATGTCAAATTATCAATAATATTAATAACCCAACCTTATTATTAGTCAACAACATTTAAAAACTATAGTTAACAGCAAACAAGAAACGGCTTTTAATTTTTTACAACTTTTAATATTTTATTTTTAATAAAACATTACGCTCACACAACGCCGTTTCTTGCAAAAAATGTTGAAATTAAATATGAAAGTACACTATACAAGGTTGCAAATTTGGCCACTATAAAGCTCCGTAAGCACTAGAGACTAAAAAAAAACTATATATATTGATAAATGTACATTAAATCAAAATATATTTTTTCCTCTCACATTGTTTTGGGTAAAATGAAAACATTAATAGAAATTACAAGGTCGCGTAAATAGCCAGGTCGCGTGTATAGTTGTTATAGCACAAATAATTTCCAAGCAGTTTTACAGTCATGCAGGCCTATTTAATAAAATTGTTTAGGTGTGTGGACCCAGCCTTATTGTTAGTCAACAATATTTAAGTATTATAGTTAACATCATACAAGAAATACAAAGCATGCAAGCTGTACATTTTTTACTGCGTTTAATATTTAATTTTTAACAATTACTATTAATAAAGTAATTAACAACTCCTTCCAGGTGGAACATTCTTTCTAACTCAGTCCGGCCAACCACATCTCTCACAACATTTAAAAACTACTTAAAACCCATTTCTTCTGTGAATACTTGAAAGACAATTGAGAAGAAAAAAAACACTAACCCTCTCTCTTTCTTTCAACCGGTTGTGGTCTAGCTTATGTTGAAACTAGTAACTTTGTATTAGCACCTATTGTATTATTGCTCCTGTTTGACATATCGCTCATTGCTTCATGAACTGATGAAAGTACAAGGTTGCAAATTTGTAATTCTAATACTAAATAAAGCGCAGTATGGGCTAGAGAGCCCCTAGCTTCTTAAAAATGCAACAAAATATATTTTCTTCTCAAAATGTTTTGCGAAACAGGGTTCAATGATATACAAAATATATACAAAATAAATAAAAATGACTAAATAGCTAAGTCTATTAAGTCTATAGTGGAGTATGTGTCAAATTTTTACCTTTATAGTTTTTTTAAACTTTTAATACAGCTTTTCATGTTTTAAGCATTTTTACCATTGCTTTCTATCCATTTATATTAACAATGAGCTTTGCAAAGTGTGTCTCAATAAGTAAACACTGGTGTTTAGCTTTGGTACCGAAATTGGTATGGAGAACCGGTACCGTGACAAATAGGAGATTGTGTTCTGGAAGTTCAGACAATATTAAATCAAGACACTTTTTTAACAGTACACTTTTTTACACAACCATTTTTCAATTTTAACGCATATAATGTCATTTCTCTTTAGGATGCAATATATTTAAATGTGAATATCTAAATGGTAATGCCCTACACACAACTTATTTCATCTGTAGTGTAAAATCATAAACACGATCACATGGGTAATTAATATCTTTTTCCTAGTTACTGTGACAGAAATCTGTCTTCCATCCCACGTTAAACACTCAGTTTTTCTAAACGCTTACATATTACTATAACAGAAACCTTGCGAAATCAAAAGACCTTGCGATAAACCTGCGTAACCCAGTAACCTTTTTCCTCTGGAGAGAGAAGAGAGCGAGAGGGAAGACCTTGAGCTCGTTGGCCCATGGAGGGATTGTATTAAGGGCATCCGGCCGACTCCAGAAGAAAGGAGTAAGGTTACAAGCCAAACAAATTTCTCCTCATTTCACATAAACACCTGAGGGAGGGAGACGACGAGAGACAGAGAGTTCACATGCACCGAGAGAGCAACGTGTTATTGTAACACCTTGTCATGGGCCAGAACGGTTATGTAAAGATTTGACGCCGAGGGGGCTGGAGGACAGGAATGCATCAGCTGTTGTTGAGTTTTTAAACTGGGCCACGGCTCGGTCAAGTTCTTTTATAGATAGATTTACAACAGATTTGAGACCTGTTGTTAATTCATGTAATACTTCTAGCAGGAAGACAATAACAATCCAGGCCAAGAGTTTATGTTTAAACTCCGTCTGCCAGTATGTTACCAACCCCACCATATGAAAAAATATATATTTTTGGGATAGTTCAGCCAAAAGTAAAAGTTTTACGTTTACTCGCATTTAGATTGTTTCAAACTTGTATACTTTTCTTTGTTCTGCTAAACACAAAGGAAGAAATTTTTAAGAATATCAGATATCAGATTATAGAGTAAATGTTGGATGAGATCCGTTTTATTGCTGACATTCTTCCAAATATCTTCCTTTTTGTTTAGCAGAACACAGACATTTGTAAAGATCTGGAACAACCTGAGGGTGAGTAAATGGAGTCAGAATTTTAAGGTGAACTACCCCTTTAATCAGAGTTTCAGAGAGTTCTCAGTTGTGTTTCATTTATGTATAAAATTTGTCTCAAATGTTTCTCCTAAAATCGCTTGAAAGCCATTAAAACAGAAATAAATGAAACTATTGTTAAAATACAATAAGGTCCAGGTGTAACATGAAGGTGGATTGTAAAGGTAAAGTAATGGGGATTTGTGAAAATTTGTTGAGAAACATTTGAGAAAGAAAGAGACGAAGAAAGAAAGAGAGAAAGAAAGAAAGAAAGAGAGAGAGAGAGAGAGAGAGAGAGAAAGAAAGAGAGAGAGAGAGAGAGAAAGAAAGAAAGAGAGAGAGAGAGAGAGAGAGAGAGAGAGAGAAAGAAAGAAAGAAAGAAAGAAAGAAAGAGAGAGAGAAAGAAAGAGAGAGAGAGAAAGAAAGAGAGAGAGAGAGAGAGAGAGAAAGAAAGAAAGAGAGAGAGAGAGAAAGAAAGAGAGAGAGAGAGAGAGAGAGAGAGAGAGAGAGAGAGAGAGAGAGAGAGAAAGAAAGAGAGAGAGAGAGAGAGAGAGAGAGAGAGAGAGAGAAAGAAAGAGAGAGAGAGAGAGAGAGAGAGAGAAAGAAAGAGAGAGAGAGAGAGAAAGAAAGAGAGAGAGAGAGAGAGAGAGAGAGAGAAATAACTTTCAAAATACTAAATACTATAATATAATACAAATAAGCAACTTTGGAAAATACTAAATGACGGTGTCATATCTTTGATGGAGTGCAGAACAGCACCAGGTTAGAGATGTAATTCATTCGGTGGAGGCAAATTACAGACTGCATCATCCCACAAGGGAGATTCATTAATGTTTGTGGAAACAATATAACATCAGCAGCAAATGTAGACTTTCATTCCAAATAATGTGGTTGACAAAGAAACGAGTGTTTAGTTAGGTTAGACCATCTGTGCGGAGAAGACAAGTAGCTACATGACATTTTGACAATAACCTAAATAGTTCAATTATGCCTTCATTAAACGTTCTAAAAATAAACCGCCTGTCTCTGCTTGAGCGTGATTCATCTGAACAGAAGGCCGGCTTAGGTTAAGAATACAGTATACAGTCATAAAATCTGCCATTTCAAATGCAAACCTTTTGAAAAATGTAAAACATCGACGTGAAATGAATTAGAAACATTTAAGATTTCACCTTATCTTTAGGTCGTCAACCAATTACGATGTCACATTAAGTGCCATTGAGCAAATGCACACCAAAAATATGTTTCACTTTCCACTCGGATTGTTTCTGATATAATTTTTATTAAAGAAAAATGCAGGTAAAAGTAAGCATTGTTTAAAAATATACATAGGTAGAGGTTCCAAATGCATCTAACACGGTGTTTGGATTCGTCTGGAATTGGATGAATTGTTGATACAAAGAGAGTCGACACAATCTGCACAGGTAACGTACGTACCCTGCGAAAAAACTAAGATGGCTGAGCCAGAGAAATACAAAGAAATGAGAGCACAAGAGGAAGAAGAAGGTGTAGTGATGGGTAGAAAGAGAGAGGAAGAAAAAGGCGACCACGTGCCGCAAGAGTCTGTGCTGTCTTGAGGCCATGTGCTGATGGCAAGAGTGTGTGAGAGAGAGAGCCAATGTTAGAGAATGAGTCATCCTGTAGGAGCTCTGCGTTGCACACACAAACGCACACGCAGTGTAAACGAAAGAATGGAAAACACATTAAACCGTCACCCAAATAAGAGAATGACAAAGAGAGGTGGAAAGAAAACAACATTGTTTTTCTCCATCTTTTTATCTAAACAGATGGAAATAGCAGACACGCACGAGCACAGCTTTAGTCCTACAATCATCTGAGCAGTGTAAGGGAAAGTTTAGCGTGGCCTTGAGATAAAACAGTTGGGAAAATGTGAGATGCACAAGCCGGTCAGCAGAAAAAAACTGTCATTTTTCATCAGTTATCATGAAATGAATAAATGATAAACATGGTAAACGTGTTGAAATGGTCCTTATTAATATTATATATTATATTTTTTTAACAACAAATTTTTAGATTTTCTCTATTTATGTGCTTAATAAATCGTAAAGGGATAGTTCACCCAAAAATAACAATTCTGTCATCATTTATTAACCCTCAGGTTGTTGACTCTTTGTTCTGCACAAAAGATATTTTGTGAAATGTCTCTGTGGTTTTGTATCTATATAAAGGAAGTCAATGGGTGTCAATGTTGTTTGGTTACCCACGTTTTCCTCAAAATATCTTCTTTTGTGTTCTGCAGAAGAAAGAAAATCAAAGGTTTGAAATGACAAGAGGTTGAATAAATGACAACATTTTCATTCCTGGTTGAACTAAATATTAAAGTTACTTTGGATAAAAGCATCTTATATGCGGTTTCATCAGACGCATGTGCCTGGCCCGAAGTTAACTTTCTAGTTATAATTTAACAGTTTATATTAATATTTTAATGTATATGAATTGCATTAAATTAGATAAAAACTACTCGACAGTTATTGAATCTTTATGGAGGTCTACTGGACCTAAGTTGGTGCTGAAACCGTCTATAAATGATTTATATGAAACAAACTGTAAAGACTTAATTATGTAAATATATCCTTGTTGGTTACACATTTTGGGACAGACACATTCTAGCAAAAAGAAAAGGATTGGGACAAAATCAAAGACATTTATCTGATTTTCCACACCCACCGTAGAGGGAGGGAATATTTGTCTTTTTCCTCAAACAGAACAGCTCAAGGTCAGTGAAATGAAGCATGGAGATCTCTCTTCCTGTAGATTTTAGGGTCCTTTAGGTCTGACGGTGTAACTCAGGGACATTTATCATTCTGTCCTTCTGCTACTGAACAGTTCATTTAGAGGCGGTGAAAAATGAGCAATCTTCCTATTTTCAACTTCCTGGCTGCAGGTTTTACTTTGCCTGTAATTCGTATCATCAATCTTCCCCTCGGTAATGACAAGCGCTTTAGTCCCAACTGATACGACAACACCCCCCGCACTACAGACACCCCACATCTGCGGCATGATAAATCTGGTTTTAATTTCAGTCAACATCAGATTGTCATCTCATCTAGCACCTTACGCAACTCGCCCAAGCATTTTTTAACAAAGGGGTCGACAACAACCTTTCTCTATAGAGGACTGCACTGCATAACATTAATTATCATTTAATTGCTTTCATTTTTCCTTGTAAACATGGACTGAGTCTGACTACGAGAACATGGAAATGGGCTGCTTTAACAACAGGTTTCATGTAGGTCAACTGTTGTTTGCTCAGGAATTGGGCCGTTAAGAAAATATGTGAAGTGGGGTTGTATGAAACATTAAGATGATTTTCTTAGAAACTTAAGGATTCTGCAATATTGTCATTGTAATTCCACGTGTTTAAATGTGCACGTGTGTGAATGAAAGAAAGCTATTATGTCGTTCAGTAAATTATTGTTAGATGATGCAGGTTTCTAATACAAATAGGTTCACGTGGGTGTGTTTATACAGAAAAAGCATGAGTAAATGTGAGTGTGTTTGTAAACTTCCTTTATAAACTAATGAATGCATTCAAGTGGCTTTGTTTTGCAGCCGCGCTCTTCCTTATAAAAAGGTAATTACTCTCTAAATAAAAAGTGTGTCTGAGTTGAGAAAAACAAAACATTACGAGACACATGATTTGCAATAAAATTAGTATGTTGACTTCCAAGTAATAAAACGATACACTCGATGTGAAAACAACCATTTCACTTCCACCAATAAAACGATCGTCCTTTACAGTCAGTTCCAGCAACGGACGATAAATTATTTAAGTCATATAGTAGGAATATATCATATATCAGTAGGAAGCCAAGTTTGTATTCCAACAGTATTTGGACTGTCCCAACCCTGCTGGAAAAAAAACACTTTTATATAACATGGTCTGCTTGAATAAACCTTTCTGATTGGCTGGAAGATGTGCATTAATACCCTTTAACACATGGTAGCTCTCGTCAGTTTGATTACATTTAAAATTAACTGAGGAAAATAACATTTTCACCCATTTTATTTAAAATTACACTGTAAACATCAATAACTGCTATAATTTGGCAAATGACCATGGTATAAGCGGGATAATCCACAGCTAGCCATGCGTTAAGTAATGGATAATGTACAGGCAGCCGGTTGTTATGACAGAAATAAGCCTCGACAGTGTGATCACACTGAAGGGGCTTATTTGCCGATAACAGCCACCTGCCTGTACATTATCCCGTTTATTACACGGTTACTTGCCGCATGAGAAAAAACTGGACAAGGCTCATTTTTACCAAATGCTGATCTTCTGCAAGGAAAAGCCGTTTACATTCGGTTTTAAGTTAAAAATTTACGTTCAAATGTCACGAACAGGCAATTTGGTTAAATCATTTGTAAATATAATGTCATATACTGTACAGTATGTTGTGTGTATTTATATTTTATCTGTCAAAAACAACCAGTCAAAATGATTTGCTGCATCCAGGTTACCACGTGTTAGTTTTGAGAGGTTGTTATCTGGGAATAACGAACCTGCAAATGTTGTGACTGGCCAATCCGAATCATGCATTCCAGCCGTGTAATAAAGGATTTAATTGCACTTCGCAGCTAGCTGTGGATTATCCCTTGTTGTTGAAAATCTGCTTTTCCCATTAAAACCAATTACAAAATTTTGACACAGTTTCGATTTCCATTAAAAACAAAACAATTCCCATTCTAACCATTAAATCCATTGTGTTTTATGCAAGGTTCTTTTTTTTGCAGCAACTCCTTCCAAGTGAATATTACAGGATGGTTAACACTACTGAGGGATCACACAAACCTAAAATTCAGATTTGTGTTTACCAATGTGGGTTTTAACCCCAAATATGATGTCACATTGTAACTGAACCTGCAATCCCGGCACTTTGAGTCTAATAAGGAAATTTTGTCAGACAGTACGTCTACACTGAAAGATTTACGATATGAAACAAGAATGCCGCTGTGATCAAACACATACATAATTATACACAACAAGCATGCAACCTTGTGGAATGTCAAGGAAACGTTATAGTTCAGTTGTGTCGCTCACTTCCAGTGTTAAATTCTCAGACTTCTGGCTGTGATTAAGCGTGGGGCGCTTCATATCCCCCGTCTGCTCCCACGCTGCAGCCCACTCAGGGCCTGTCTGGACTCGGCACTGCACCGCACTGATTCAGGTCCCGCTCTCATCTGGCAATGAGCCCGCGGTGAAAATCCCACAGACCTGCCAGAGAGTGAGTCAATCTTTCCCACCCAGACACACACTGAACATGTTGGAATGTGGTCTTTTTAATGTCTATGTCAAGGCTGGCTTGACATTCTTTATTTATGTCTATTTCCTTTTGACTTTTTAACTTTCGTCGCCAAACCTCAAAGTAAAAGATCTCTTCAAATGAGAACAAGCTAATAGGACATAATATTATTTCCAACCTTAAAAAGGCAGCATAAAGTGTAACATAAGACAACCAAAACTATTTAACATACAGACTACATGCTCTTCTTTCATAATCGTGACACGTGCACATCAGGCTTTGACTTGCGCGCCATCTGGTGGCTGGGGTGCGCACTTATATTCCTGTCTCAAAGTTTATCTATTTACAAGAAAACTCGTTTGCGTTTTTCTTCAACTTCGTCAGTTCTGCAAAGATTTCCATTATGCTAAACATTGTTTTATGTTTTTCTTAATATACACAAGTAAACCCCTGGTTTGGAACAATAAAGCAACATGTGTGACTAATGCAGGTAACATCAAAGCGGGGACTTTCCTGAGTGAGCGCATTCGAAGCATTAAAACCACAAATACAGCAAAGATATAACGATTCAGAGGTTCTGTCAGTTTAAATCAGTCATATTATGGGATTTATAATGGAAGTAAGAAATGCTTTGATTACACAGAGATGCTAGGCTACATGCGACATTTGCTCATATGTCACTCACCCGTCAGTCCTCTCCTGTTTCCATCATCTTTCTCTTCAATTTACGTGACAGGATTAAAGCAAATATTTTATAGTTAATTTACAATCATAACAATAGAATCATCGGACGCACGCGCGCCTGACCCCCAGCTAACTTCCGGTCTGTGTTGGCTAATGTCTGATAATATAACTATTTACCTTTATTTAAGATATGTTAAAATTAATTTGTATTATTATTTTACTGTATTATAATTATATGAAATAAAGGATTTCCTTGCATGTTAATTTTATTAAATAAACAATTTGTTGAATGGGTCCTGTAGTTCGGTCGCATTTAAAGAAACCTTATGATACACTGACATCTAGCGGTTGAGTTTGTTATCGCAGTCTAAATTTTAAATATTGGAGATACAAGTTAAGCCAAGTTACGGTTCTTCTCGGTTTCTTTTGATTGTTATCAGAAATAATCTACAAGCACTCTAGTGTTTTTTAATGTGTACCGGAAGTTCCGTTGGGGGGTGTCACAAAGCTCCGCATGCGCTGTATGTTTATGTTGTTAAAATGAAACCGCCTATAATCGGAAAGGCCACATGTTTATATAAAAATGACGTCTTTTGCGTCAAGTTCATTAAAGTGGATTCACTGCTCCATGTAGCCTTAAAGACGAAAGAACCAATCAGTGGTCTTCACTCGTTAACCAATCTGCGCACTTAACTAGAACTCATTATACGAACAAAATTGGTGCACTTTACCAGATCAAATATCAATCGATCTTGTTCATGCATTAGGATGGGTATATATCTACATTTATATCACTATACAATACTAAAATATTTAATGCAGAAACAATGTGCAAAATGCAATATAGATATATTGTACCTTCAAACTTGTTCCGCTAGGGGGAGCGTGTGTTACAATTTTCAAATAAACTGCGCAATACAAGTGTTCCCAAATTTCTTTAATATTAATTTATTACATTATACATAAAATATAATAAACTTTCCTTTGGTTACAATATTTTTTACTACCACAATATCAAATAGGAAAAAGAAACAATGGGTTTTATGCCTTTCTTCCATCTGTCTCTAAAACAAGGGGATTTTTGGCTGATAAAGCAATATATAATGGCATAATCGATATAAAACAAAATCAAGGATTTTCAGTTTTTTTAAGCTTCTTTCTGTACTCTCAGATCGTTCAGGTTGGTATCAGATTCAATTTATTCAGTCATTGTTTTCAGGGCTTTATGTTAAGTGATCCGTCAAATTTGAGTCTCAAGTTTTTACATTATGACAAAAATAGGGCAGAGGTTTCATCAGTGAAATGTCGCAGGGCTTGGAAAACATGGAGTGCAAAAAAAAGAAAATAAATAAAACAAAGTCTTTCAAGTGTTATTAAAAACGACTTCTCATTGCTTCTCTATCAAACAATTTACAATGTAAGAAAATACGAATAAACTCTGTATCTACATAATAATATTATTTATCTTTAACAGTGTACTCTTTATGACATTTTACATAGTTTACATTTTAGTCTCTAAAAGCACAGATTGACATTGCAGTGATGTCACATGTGGAAATAAACAAGAAATGGTGTAACAGTGTGACTTTGAAATGTCACTTTACACTGTGGGAGTTACCTCTCATGAACACACACATTCTCACACACACAGAGGGGGAGAGAGAGAGAGAGAGAGAGAGAGAGAGAGAGAGAGACACAATCTGAGGGAACATTGTGAACCGATCATATTTCTTTTCATTATTGTCTATCATCACATCTGCCTTAAGAAACGTCCCATCCCAGGCCTCTAGGTGTCTTATTGTGATTCAATACAAAACTGGTGGATTATTATATACCTGGAGAGATAACCTTATCATAAGCAGAAATAGAGAAATAGAGAGAGTCTGAAAAAACGATTTGTTCTTCATCTCAGACGTAGCTATTTGGGTCCGAGAGAAATCTTGGCAAGAAAAGATTTTTGTGTTTTTATCTCTCCTCAAGACATGGTTATTTTGTGGATCGTCCTGAGGACAGTGAGACAGAGCGGGTGAGATGTTTCCTCTGTCCTTTTGGGCATTTCCGCAGAACAAAGTCATAGTTGGCAAATGTTGACATGGCATAAAATACATTTGCCTTCTCTGGAATATGCAATTCTACAAAACAGAAATAAATATTTGTTAGGATGGTATATCCTGGATGTCCTTGATCATTTTCATACAAACATACCAAAAATGTCTAAAAATTGAAATAAAATTTTGAATAAATATTGCACTTATATATTCAATTTAATATTTATAGTCCTAAAACTTTATTTCACTTCTTTTTTTTGTTGTGTTGGACCATATGTATTCAAATAAAAAGCTGTTTTATTTCATTGTTAATGTGAAAACATTACAAAGAGATGCTATTTATATTTCGCACAATTTTTAGGAACAAATGCAAAATAAGACAGAATTCCTTTTTAATACCTCTGCCTTGGGCCAGAAGTTGTACGAGAGTGAACTCTTGCTCACTTAAATCCTCCAGGTTATGTTTCTGTAAAGCTCTCTGGATTACCTGAGCTGTTTTATCCTGACTGGTCAACTGCACAAGAAGTCATAAAAAATCGATTACACGTCTTAAACATAAAAAAAAATCATTTTTAAAACACGCACACAGGTCAAGAGTTGTATTAAACACTCTATGGATCCCATATCAAGGATTTCAAAAACACGTCAAAGCAAAATGTCTCTAAGCAAACCAGACAAGTCGGATTTCTGTGATGTTGTTGTACATAACAGACAGGCTTACAGAAACACTGTCCATGGAGAAAAAACTCACCAAGATGCTCTTGTACATGTTTCCATTGTTGCAGAACTCCATACTGACCCTGATGATGCAGGAGTCATCCACCTGCCTGTTGTAGAAGGCGAGTGATGCCATAGAGGCAGAGCGTTTGTGGGCGGAGACCAGGTGAGGGTCAGGTGATGCCAAGGAGGATGAGGATGGACTGAGATCTTGCTGTGAGCTGGAGGAAGAACTAGACCCAGAATAGGAGGGAAAGGCCTCAGTCCTGTTCTGACCGCAGCCGGAAAGAGACTAAAGACAGAAAACACATAGATGTTTTACAATCCACTTCTATAAATGCAGAGACCAAGCAAAGGACAAGCTTTGTTAGTCAATATTAATGTATGTCATTTGTATATATAAAACAGGTGATTGTACCGGTGTCATGAGCGTCAGAGTTTGAGCTGTAGACATCTCTTCCAGCTCAGAGATGCTGGATCCAGAGGAAGACAGGCTGATCTGATCTGCATTCTTTTTAGATCCATCATTCCCGGACAAGAGCCTTTAAACACACATCGACGTTAGATTGACCTGGTGGCATTATTTGTTTTGGATGCTGCTTACTTCCACTGTTGCTTGACTCAGATAAACATGAAGATATGCTGTGTGCAAAAGTTAAACTGGAGGACATTGAACAATTACTCACGAGGAGAGCTTCTTGGTGAGAGCTCGGTGATTCCAGCCGCTGCTGGGTGATGGAGAAGAGTCATGAGAAGGCTCAAGCTGTCTGGAAAGTTCGTAGCTGAGGGTGATGATGCACAGAAAGATTTCAAATTCAATAAAGGGAAGTGATGTCATATCAGAATTCTGGATTACATTGAGGGTGCTCTTGATAATATAAAATTGAATCAGACATACAATGAATGGCGTTTTGCAGAAGAAAAACATTTTTTAAAACACCCATATATTTACATTTACATTTAGTCATTTAGCAGATGCAGACTTATAAATGAGGTAAACATTAAAAGCCATCCGCACAACATAAGGACAACAAAAAGCACAAGAGCAGTAAAAACTGATCTCATATAGCCCACCGCAGTATACAAAGCTACGTTTTTTTTGTAAGGATTGAAAAGTAGAAAAGAGATAGAAGTCAGAACTGATCGGTCAGGTGCTGATGGAAGAGATGTGTTTTCAGCCCATTCTTAAAGGTGACTACAGAATCTGGTGATCTTGTAGCAGCACATATACAGTTTATATAGTTACTTAAAATTTTTCATTCTGTCATCATTTACTCATGTCATTACAAACCTGTATAACTTTCTTTCTTCTTTAACCACAAAAGAAACACTAGTGACCGAACAACCTGGGACCCCATTGACTTTTATGGACACAAAACCATTTCAACTTTCCTTGATGCATTTGTGTATAATGCATTATAAAAGTACCTTTTAATTGTTATTACAGTTAATACATTATAACACTTAGCAGTTCATCGTTACACTACACATTTTAAATTTGTTATAATTCTTTACAACTACATATAATGCATTACAAAACACATTATGAAGAATTATAATGCATTTTACCCTTTTACCCTAATTCTTCTGTGTTCCTTAAAAGAAAGAGTCACATATAGATTTTGAACGACATTAACAACATAAATACAGTGTTTTAGCATCTGGTTTCTTATCTCTTCTCCACTAACCTAAATCACATTTTGTCACGAAAATACACAACATAAAAATAACTCACATTTATTGCTTATAGGTTTCCGAGAAAATATTCTAGAATATAGTATATTATAGATTTTCCAAGGAAATATCGATACAAAACCATTCAAACATGTAACTGTTGTTAAACTCATTAATGGTACAGCAAACTTACAGCTATAGAACATGTTAAGAACGTTGGAGCTTGCTGCAGCTTTTCACGTCAGCGATGTAGATGGGGGGTTTAAAGTGATGCTTCACCCAAAAATGAAAATTCTGTCATCATTTACTCACCTTCAAGTTGTTCCAAATCTTTATAAATTTATTTGTTCTGATGAACACTGTGGAAGATATTTGAAAGAATGCTTGTAACCATTGACTCCCATAGTAGGAATAAAATATAATGTCAAAAGTGCCCCAGAACTGTTTGCTGTCCTACAAATGTCTTCTTTTGTGTTCAACACAACATCACAAAAAAAAATCTTACTATGGGAATCAATGGGGAGCAAAATCTGTCTGGTTATAAGCATTCTTCGAAATATCTTTCTCTGTGTTCATCATAAGAAAGACATTTATACAGATTTGAAACAACTCAAAGGTGAGTAAATGGTGACAGAAGTTTCATTTTAGGGTGAAGTATCCCTTTAAGACTGCATTGTATTCTTATTTACACTTCATAATTCTCATTGCACCTGGGGGAAAAATATTATTTTTTCTGTGTGCATTCACAAAAGCCTGTGTAGATCTATCACTCATGCAACAATTCTGTTTCATACAGCGATTATCTCACCTCTCCTGATCTGTGAGAAGCTTCTGGTTCTGTATCCATGCAGTGATCTCAGGATGATCGGTTAAAACATACTGACAGCACGAGGCTTGCAATTGTCGGATCTGCCTCAAAATCTCATACTCCTAAAGACGAGACGATTTCCGAGAAATCCAGTGTGCAGGGAGAAGAAAAAATCAAACAGAAACAAAAGACTGTTACGCAAGAAACCCAGCACAAATGAATGGTCAGTAGATGAATATCAGCCTGATAAGAGTGTTGTTTAAACATAAGCATATAATAAGCATATCAGATCAAAGACTGTTTAGCAAAGCCACACAGATTTTTTTTTGAATAACATCTGGACGAAGAAAAGTGGCCATGGATACAGTCAGTCAACACATAGAAAGACTTACCCTTCGCCTCTTTTCGAAATTAATAAGGCCACCCTGTTGATGATAAGATGTACAGTATAAAAATATAATTCGGGCCAAATCAATATGATATTTTAATTTAATGCCTGCTCATTGTATGGTCAGAGAAGGTTGAACCCAATAAAAATAAAACAAAATAAAATAAAACGTAAACCAAAACATTTGGTACATTTCGTTTTGACCTTTCCAATATGGAGGACGACTTACATATTACACCTCATAGAAAGTGCCACTAAAGAGGCATGTGTAGTATATAAAGTAGTCTGAAGTGTGTTTCTATGGTGCTGTTAGGGTGGTTTAAGTGGTCTTTAGAATGTTGCTGTGTGGTTGCTTGAGTGAAACGAGTGTTTTTAGTATATCGCTCATCATTCCTAAACACACAAGGTTTCAGATTCACCTCCACAATGTCTGGCAGGGCAGTGTCCAGCATGGTCAGTGCTGTGAGGTATGTCCCCAGATACGGTACCGTCCCTCCATAGGTGCTCTGTAACAAAATCATTGTGTCATTAAATTTTTTATATAAAAATTATTTAGATAAGAATTGTGTTGATACCATTTGTCTTGTAAGGCGACATCTCTTGGATGTTTTTGGGGTAGTGTTATCCATGTCAGATTGGCTGCCATCCTAAGACATGGTTAGACCGTATATCATAAGGGTAAATAAACATCAACCATCATAAAATCAAGAAAAAAAATGATTTTTAAGTACACTGTAATAAAATGTTCCCTGAGGAGTACTAAAGGTGCGTTCGGGTGAACATCAATCAAACATTTCAAGCACATTGGTGTGATGGATAAGCACATTTTAGACAAACATCACATGTGTTTCATTTAATATTATAATTGGATTAAACTACGATATGTAAAATTCTTATAGACCTAGCAGGGAAATTCGCAAAATTAAATTAAATTTGAGCTCACCTCAAACAGATTAAAAACATCATTAAAACTACCAATTTGACAACTATTCTCACATGTGTTACCCACCACAAAACCTGTCATGAGTGGCACGGGAATTATTTTTGGCAATAGCCAAAAAACATTGTATGGGTCAAAATATATATATTTTTGATCCAGAAACCCTTAGGATATTGAGTAAAGATCATGTTCCATTAAGATATTTTTAAATGACCTACGTAAATATATCAAAACTATATTTTTGTGAGTAATATGCGATGCCAAGGACTTAATTTGGACAACTTTAAAGCGTTTTTCTCACTATTAAAAATGTTTTGCACCCTCAGATTCCAGAGTTTGAAATATCCCGGCCAAAAAATGAAAAGCTTATTTATTCAGCTCTCAGATAATCTATAAATCTCTTTTGAAAAATTGACCCATAAGACTGGTTTTGTTGGGCAGGGTCACATTCTTACACCAAAAAAGGATCTCATAGTTCAAAAACTTGCAGTTGACAAGCTCTTCTAAACTTTTAATTGATTAAAAAATATTTAGTTAATGTATGTAACTACATGAACCCACAGAAAACGTCCAATTATAATGATTTATGAAAAAAATTAAATGAGTGAAAAATTAAGAAACAAGGTGTCCACCCGACACTGACGCAAACAGTTCCTTACATCCACGAAGATTTCCCTGCTGCTCAGGATGCAGTTCTCATCTGGGAATGTTTCACACAGGTTCTCAAAGACAGACATGGTCTCTCTGCAAAGAGATTTACAAAGAAATATGCCTTAAATGAACACTTTCTTCCTGGTTATCTCTCAACTTTCCATTTGTGGAGATTTTTGTACCCTCTGACAGCGGCCCAGGTCTTCTTCAGCCTGTAGATGGGGTTGGATTGAAGGGCCGACAAAATGGCCCAGAGTGAAGAGAAGTTCTTTAGCTCCCTGCACCCCTAGTTGTAAAAGAAGTTGGATGATATTCTATAGATGATTGTTTCGTTTAAAACATATAAACCTCCATCAATGCCTCAACAGGCCTTACCTGTGCAACTCTGACCCATTTCTCAATCACTCTGGCTCTATGTGTGGTTCTGGAGGCAGGGCTGAGAGGTGGGAGTAGGCTGGACGAGGGGCAAAGCAAAGAGGTGATGACCCGGTTGGTGATGGCATTGAACTGGGCGATGGTGGCCCATATAGTAGGAGAAAGATTCTCTTTCTTGTCTCGTTGAGACCACACACATCCCAGACATTGGAATGGAATCACCTTCATAAACAGCTCCTATAAAAATAACATTAAAAGATGATCACAAATTCCAACAGACGAAGATCGGAAGGAACCAATCAAACGCAAGCAATGAACGTAGGCACTCACAGCGTCCATGCGAGTGAGCTGCTCTGCCACGTCCATCTGACTGGACAAATGATCCAAGTCCTTCCCCTGGTCCAGGTCCGGATGTTTTGCATGATCGGTTGATCCGCTGGCCACAACGACTGAATTGCACGCAAAAGAGTTTGAACAAAAATGTATGGAACTAAGTTCTTGACTTTAAAACTAGAAGAACTAACCTCCTTTGTAATATTTTGCTATTTGTGCCACCACATTTCAACCAAGCTAATATCAACAAACCCAAACACACAAAATTGTAGGGTGTAGGTAGGTAACATACTACAAGTTTTCTGATAGGCTAAATAGTGTTGGCCCCTCCCTCTTTTTAGTTTAAAGACTTTAGAGACAGGTGCATTTTCTCCAAGCAACTATTTCAGTAATGTCTGTTAGATCGGTATATAAATGGTATTTTAATTAAGTTTACATCTTTTTTAAAGCGATATGAAAGCAATATATAATAACCTTCCGCCTGGAACTTCTTAAGGAGCGCTTCGTAGCGTTTAGCCAATGGGAAGAGAGCAGTGTATCTCCTCAGCTGTAAGCTCATGAGACGCAGAGATGAATGCATGGGAGGATCTCTAAAATCCTCACTGAACTCCTCCAACCACATCTGAAGCAAAGTCCACAATGAGCTGTGATTGAAAATAATATTACTGTATATGATCCATATGAGATATGAGTTTATTGCCACAATATAATTGTAACTAGAGATACTGAATAGAAGTGCATATTGAAAATCATTTTTCACAATTTCTGCCTGCCATTGTTCAATTTTGAGAAAATATTCAGCTTTATTGTGAACAAATATTATAACTCTAACAGTATAATCAATTTACAAAACTTTATTGTATTTGGAAGTACAATAGATGTAATGTTTTTATTTAGAGCAGCTATATATATAAAAAAAATGTATTTTTACCTCTTAGTGTACTTGATGCTATCAAGCGCAGAGGCAAGATGGTCCCTAAAAGATTGGAATAAAAGTACATTTCATATATACTCCACATACACACGTCCAAGTAAACGTTTTAAAACACTTACATTTTCCAAATTGTTTCATTAGTTTTAACTCATCAAGACTATAGAATAACACAAATGTAACTTTAGGAATTATGTTGTGACTGCAAAAATATAAAATAAAATACATTTTAATTGTTACATTTTTATAATTTGGTTATTAGTATTGTTATATTCATATTTATCATCTTCACAGTCACCTTTTGCCTAGAATTTGCAGTTTTCTTCACATATGATCAACCAGCTTTTTCGGGTCTCACCTGCTCTTCAAACAATGTTGAAGGAGTTTCCATCTATTCTTATTGGCTGTTTTTTAATTATTTTGCAGACACCCATTTCAAAAACACTTTTATTCAATAACATTTTATTTTCAGTATGAAGTGTAGTTCTATTTTGTCTAATTTCAGATATTTAAGCATAAACTTTCCCATCTAAAGCTTTTAAGATCTAATCTCCATGAATTTAAAGAGAATTTAAAGAGACAGAATTGAAGCTCAAGTCAGGAGTTTATTTTTGTTATTTATTATATTGATATTATGTAATTGTCTGGAATCTAAATGGTTTAAGCGGAAGATACGATAAAGCTTGCTAAATATACCATCAAGATACACCTCAGTCATTAATATGTGACATCTTTAAATATATTCAAAAATTACCATTAACATTTCTGTGAGTCGCTTTGGATTAAAGCGTCTGCTAAATGATTTAATGTAAATGTAACATGGATCCAGTTTTGATATTTCAGTTCGAGGAAGTGACCGTGTGAACACCTATCATATGAACTAAAGACAAACAAGGAACTCTAGAAGTGAGACGTACACAATACAAACATAACATAGAAACCACAGCCAACACAAAATATTTTAATTTGCATTACAGCTGCAACCAAACAAACACACCTTTGAAAGAGCGTCTCGATGAGTTTGTGGGAGCTGGTAAAGGTGCGATATGTGGACAGAAGGATCCTCCCGTAGTCTTCTTCCTGACATGAGGGATCCAGGAGGTGAGATACCAGACAGTCCAGATTTGCGGCTTTCAACCTGCGCACTTTACATGTCCTGTACTGAACGAAAGCCTCTGTGGGCTCGGCCGACTGTTGAACAGGCTCTCTGCGCAGGGTTACCCCAAAAACCGCCCCGTCTTCGTGCTCCTCACCCCACTCCTGAACAGGTTCCTGGGTCAAACATTATTTATATGTATAATTTTTACATTATCAGGATGCAATGGGAATTTAGAAATGTAAGGAATTATATAATCATGACATTCATGCACTGACAGCTGTGTCTAGCAGCGTGATATGCTGTTCTTCTCACTCAAACATTAGTTAAAGTGGAAAAATATTTGTGTAAAAATATAAAACTTTCCCTTTAGACATTCATGCAAATTTTAACCTTAAATCATAAAGTTCATAATGATCTTATCTGTCACCCAGTGTTTTTGCTCAGAGGTTGTTCTTTTGTAGCTCAGGGGATTTGATGGAGTTCATTTAACTTATCAACTTATTTTCTGATGTTAAAATAATAAAAACACGACGTCAAATAATCAGGATTTGGGTATATTTGATGAGAAATGCTTCTGTTTATATTAAGATCTTCAAAAATAATGACTTTGGTTTGCAGACTTATCAAATCTGAGATCAGTTTGTGACATTGTTGAGATCTCTTCTAAAAATCGATAACTGTGACATTTCACACTTTATTAACCTTGACAAATACATGAGATGTAAGCAACACCCTCAAAAGTTTCCAGCTCTGAATTTATCATCTAAATAATGTCAAGGAAACATACTCTGGAAAATAAAGACATCGCATCTGTTTCTTTCTCATGGGTAACCTTTTAATAAACAGCGGGATGTAAACTACGCCAAACAGCCGAGGAACTAAATGGCTGATCCCTGTTCTTATAGACAAAACACTACGCGTAATGGACATTTTCTAAAACAGCCAGTCAGCTAAAAGCATCCTGGATCTAAAAACACATACATGAGGACAAAGAGTCATTATTACATGCTAGAGTCGGACTGACTCGCTGGTGATGTCACTGCATCATTAGCACAAGTCCACACGTGTATGAGTATTAGAGGATTAGATGTAATGCTAAGTATGGCTTATGTATTGACAGTAAGATACTATAATATGCTGGTGTGTCACCAAAGACCATCAATTATGGCCCATTATTGAAGGGTTAAAAGAGTAAACAAGAGGAGAAAAGCAAAACAAGAGACTCAAATCTAAAGCTGTAAGGATGCCTGATACTGGAGTGGTATTTTATCTGACTGTACAGCAAAGAAAAGAAAAGCAAAGCAAAGCAAAGCAAAGAAAAACCTTGCCACCATAATTGAAGCGGGCGATCTAGGGTGTTGTTGGACAGATGGTCAGGTGTTATAATGCGTGATGTGGTCGCTAGGATGTTGAGGGATGTCTGGATGATTGTTTAGAGGTCAATGGGCAGAAAAAGGAAAATGACATGTTACAAAGATTTCAGTTATTTCCTCCTTGATATAAATGAGAGCAAATGGCGAGCAAATGGAAATCTTTGCGTATAAAACATTGCTCCTGAGAAAACAGGCAGACTTCTCTTAAATGTCTCATTTAGAGTTGTGGAAGAGATCTTAACAATTTCACAGACTGAGTTCAGATTTGCAGTCTGTAATCAAGTCAGTAATATTTAAGATCTCAATATTAATCCAAAATTAAAGTCATAAAATAAAATAATAAAATAAATGAATAAAATAAACAAAAATAAAATAAAATACAGCTATTACAAAATACAATTTCCTTCTCAGAATATAAACTGTCCTGATGAATTAGCCAAATGAAGTGTCTTATGATTTACTCCGGTTACAAAGCAGAAGATGAAAACCCGTCCACATCTCAAGAGCGCTGCAGTTCAAAGAACATGCACCTGGGTCATTGTATTATCAGCCTGGGACACAAAACATCTTATTATGTATACAAAACGTACCATTAAAGCTGTATAATGACACAGAACATTACATTTAAAGGGATACTTCAACCAAAAATGAAACTTCTTCCTTTACTCACCTTTGAGTTGTTCCAAATCTGTTTAAATGTCTTTGTTCTGATGAACAGAGAAAAAGAGATATTTGGAAGACTTGACTCCCATAATAGAAAAAATACTTTATATATTTCTTTGTTCTGTTGAACACAAAATAAGGCATTTTGAAGAATGTAGGACAGCAACAGTTCTGGGGCACTTTTGACTACCATTGTATTTTTTCCTTTGGTAATCAATGGGGGGCAAAATCTGTCTGGTAATCTGGTTATTCTTCCAAATATCTTTCTCTGTGTTCATCAGAACAAAAGAAATTGATACAGATTTGGAACATCTCGAAAGTGAGTAAATGATGACAGAATTTTCATATTAGGGTGAAGTATCCCTTTAAATGTGACTATCATCTATGTGAAATCTGTCAATTTAGAAATACACTATCGTATTTGGCCTCAAACTAACTAACTAAGCAACTAACTTCTCCAGCTCACCTTGTCTAAAAGAACATTGACATTTTTCGAATGTATCAGCACTTTGAACTGCATGCATGACATTCAGAACATATTTATTCAATAACACCAGGTCATGGGCATTTGCCATCTGATAGGAGCACACATGAGAGGAACAGGCTGTGACTGTACAGATACAGTACGTACAGTAACACACCATTATTTCATATGACACTATACAGATGTCACAAAACAGCAGCTTTTCTTTAAAAAACAAAAAAAAATACAATCAAGGTTATTGGAGAAAAGACGAATTGAGACTGCTGCCCAGCAGGTCATTTATGCCGGCTTAGCCTCCGTTGGATTGCCCACATCCATCCCTAATATCACAATGGCCAAAATAGAGGCACATGACGCACAGCCCTGAGCCTTAGACCGGTGGATGAGATGTTAATAAGTTTACGAACAGGTTGCACAGAAAAATTATGCAGCACAATGTGATAAAATCAAGGTGGAAAACAGGTTATGCATACCATTGTCATGCAGATTACTGTCATGTGTTTTATACAACAATGTGTACTTATGTAATAGCATCCTGGGGCAAGTTGTCACAAACAACAGTAAATTTCATGTTGTGTCGGAAAAGCCCTTTCATTATAAATACACTCAGTAGATAAAAGCAGACACGTTAAAATATGGTATTGTGCTCCTCTCTCTGACCCACATAGTGTCTAATGGACTCTTCTGTCATCATAATACAGACACTGACTGCTGATTTATTGCTGTCAGGTGCTGTGACAAGCATCTTAACATGATCTGTTTCTATATTTAAAGTGTCTACAGAAACATAGGCTACTGTAGGCAATACAGACAAAAGTGCTTGTGCACAGCAGGAGGTGTTTGACTATATAATCAATGTGCATTATGTGAAAAGCGCAGACATAAGAAAAAAATGCATCTTACCATTGTCAATTCCCATTTTCCCATTTCTACGAAAATGCTGTTATGACAAATTCCTTTCCATGACTATTAAAGTCCAATGTACTGTAACTAGATCGCAGGAAATCAAAATCTTGATGATTTAATTCATTGCATAAAACGTTTCCTATCGATCTCACCGCAGCTTCGAAAGTTAGATTTAAACTATTCAATGAAGTTAAAACCGGCGATTTATAATGAAATTATTATGGTCAAATAAATTTGTTTTAAGCGAGCACCACAAATGGTTCGCTTTACCTGCGCTCACAAGGGAACCTTTGGAGGCGCTTCCAACGCAGCAAGACCGCTCCCATTTGCAAGCGCTTGACGCGCTCTTCTGATTCGCGGAGGGAATCCGGACGCCTAGCTCGGCCAATCAAAAGCTGTGTTTACGCAAGCGGCTCTACAACACAAAGTAAATGCTGTAACTCTCTTATTAAATGCGTTTGTAATACATGGATAACCAACGACACGTTTTGGGGATGCTGTCGTTACAGGAAGCGCTCGAACGTTGTGGTATTGCTCTGGTAAAGAACGTATAACGTAAAAATTCAGTTAAACTGCTTGGGAAAAATTGCAAAATAACTGTTGTCTATTCTTTAGTTGTTATTTAATGTTAAGTGGACACTGATAAGGTGTTTGTTAATTCATTATAAATTTCAAACAGTCCCCCCCAAACGTGACTCCGTTTACATTCGCTGCAAAAAGACGCTAATTTGCATATTTATTTCGTCGCGATAAAGTTTCCTTTGTTCCAAGAGGGCTCATTTAGATTTAGAAAAAACTAATCTCTCTTTATCAACCACAACATAGTAATAAAATAATTTTATTACTATGTAAAATATTTATGTAAACGAAAATAAGCAAAAATTGATGACGGCCGCTGAATTCTTAAAAAAAGAAAAGAAAAAAGAAAATACTAGGCTTCCAGCTTTACATACTAACTAAGACATTTTGTTCCATACAAAAATAAACTTAATCAACTACTGTATATGGTTACTGTATAGTAACCCAAACTTACGTTTACTATTGCTTCACTATTGACTATTTATAGTAAAACTAGGTTAATGTAATACCAATAAATCTGTCCCAAAAAACTGTTTAGTAAACTTTAACAGAAACTAACACAGCTTGGTGTTACAACTGTGCATATGTCAAAATGTAATGATTTGTCATTTCTTTAACTTTGAATATTTCTTATTTTCTATTATCTTTAGCCCATCATAGAAACACTGCTATAAACCACAGACATTTCCTTCCGTCTTGATTTAGTCCCACATCAGAATTAAATGCCTGGGGGACGAGGTTGTCCGGTTGGTGCACATCAGAGGCCAAGAGGGTGTGTGTCTGTCCCGAGGGTTTTGTGTGACGTGGGTATTGCCGTCACCGTGCATCATCTGATCTTGCTGCTACTTGCCAAATAATATTTCTCACATCGGTGGAGGCATGTGGCCTTCATTAACATGAGGTCAGATGGCCTAATCAATCCTAATCTAACATTAATAATGTATCTAACGAGAAATTGGGTATCATAGCTAGTTACAATTATAAACTGTGGTCAACAACAAATGCGTTAGGATATTCTTGTGTTATTCTTACAGTACACAAAACGCCCAGATTTAGCACAATGTCTTGAAATCTGAGCTGTGATGAACCATATTAAAGCTGTGTGGATTATATAAAACTGGGTTATAGTGTTACAGGAAGACAGAAGCCCCTGGAGATGCGAGTATCTTGTAGATCACAGTGGGAATTGTGCCTCTGTATTGTTCAGAGTGTTCAGGTTTATATACTTCACAGTGTGGTTATTTGTGGCCCATGACCCCCCAAGGGTCATAATCAGAAAAGTAGATAGATCAAGTACATTATGTACCTTTGTAGCCTTCTGTTTGTGTTACAACTTAATTAAAAAAATGTTTTGTATTTTATAACTGGTTCGCATAACATTCATCTAAGACAACAATAGGATATTTGTTGGTAAAGGTTGAGACATGTTGGTTTGGGATGTATAGTTACTGCACAGTTCTCGTTATGAAATGAGAGCTTAATTTCTATTTTAAAGACAATCTGGCAAAGTTTACTGGATCTGTAGAACAATGTCATATTCTGTATTATGCTACAAACTGTAAGTTTATCTTTAAATACATATGCATGCTAATTTGTCAAAAAATTAACCTATGCAACTTCCAGGTGAGTTCAGAGCAACCTCTTTTAGTGACATATTTTGACAGCGCCTCCTAGTGGATGACTATGAAATAGACAGAACCTCGAATCTTAGCACCTATTTGTGTGACAATCTCACGCTTTTCTAAAATAATTCAATCTCCACCTCTTTATTTCCTTTTTATGAATAGGTTATAAAAAAGTGTTGATAAGTATGCCTTCAAATGACTTAGTGATAGTTCACCCAAAAATAATGTCATCATTACTCGCACTCTCTTATTTCAAACATTTATAACTTTCTTTGTGATGCAGAACACAAAAGATATTTTGAAGAAAGTTGGTAACCGAACAGCACTGGAACCCATTCACTTCTATTGTATGGACAAAGAACCAGTGAAGCGGGCCAGTTTTAAATATCTCCTTTTGTGTTCTAGGGAAGAAAATCAGAAAGGCTAGAAATGACAAGAGGGTAAACATGATCCATCACTTTAAGTCATTATCTCATAAGAAACATTTCACACCACATTATAATACAAAATTCTTTATTTATCACATATTGAAGCACATACATGTAACAAAAGTCTTAAAACATTCTCCCCTCAATCAAGATGACTTTAACTATATTACCTTTATACAGATACTTCAGTTAAGTTACGGAGCTGCATATAAAGCAGTGGGCATGCATATGAAATACGTAACTACTGCAATTATTTTTATTATTTATTGTTATCAAGTCAACCATATGAACCAATTGAAATTGATATGACAAATGGCACAATAGGAAGGTGACAAAAATCTATCTATAAAAACAATACCAAATGTAACATTTAACACTATGAAGTATATCTTGAGTGTAAAAAAAACAAAGCAAAAATAAACATTTGGCATCAAAATGTTTGGCAGCTGTAACAAAATACATTTAAATAAAATATTATACCTCATACTCAAGCAATTTAGCATTTGATGGTTCCGTGTTTAAAAAGTTGATTTCTGGGTAAGAATCCGAGGTCAATCGTTGTTTTAGAATCTCATCAGATGAAAAGATCGTCTGAAACAGCCCACAGACTGAGCTCATATCACACTATTTGGCCTGGTTCTTCTTCTTCAGGACATTGAGAAGCTTATCAGTCATAAAATAAGGCCGTTCTGCGCTGCCATCATTTCTCTCCAGGTCCTCCACTGTGTTAAATGGAAATGTGAGAAAGGTTGAGCAACACACAAAACAGGTTAAAGCATCATGAAGTAGATCGATAGAGAAATAGATAATATTCTTAAAATTCTTATTCTACTTGCAAAATACCATATACATAAAGCAAAGTTTTGTCAAGTGTAACAAATGGTAGATTGTTTTCCACAGATATAAAGAGTTTTTATGATTCTTTAATATTATTACGAAACAATAGCAAAGCTTTTAAGACATTTCGGCTACTGGATACAATTCTTAATGATGTTTTTGGCAATTTTGTACTATTACATATTGTAATTTAAAAAAAGATTAAATTAGCACACCGGAAAACAGCAAACCAACAGATGACTTGAATTCAACAGATAATGCAGATTGACCCAAGGGTCTTGCACATTGTTTATTGCACAGAATATTAGACTTATAGAATATAGGCCTATTACAGTATCAAGTAAAGATTACAAAATAGAAAAGAGCCCAAGAGCCAAAAACAGCAAAATCAGACAGTCAGGTCAAACATGGTGGTTATAGAAAGTTGTAGAAGATTATTATATAAACCCCAAGAAGGCAATAAGGTTTTTGCTTTGTTTTTTAAACTAGTTGTGCATCGCTACCAAGAGTCAACGATTGACACAAAACTTTGAAGTGCGTTAAGAAATATGGCTTACGGAAAAATGCAGTAATGTTATCAGCAGCATTAGGCTTAAGACATCTCGGTCTGATGTCCATGACAGTGCAAACTGCAGGGGTTGGACATTTTAAACAGAGATACACCTGTATTAGGGATACTTGTTGCACAAACATCTTACAGCTGACGGACAGCTTAAATGTTTAATGGAAAGCCCTGATGTAAAATGGTTCAAAATGTATGATAACAGCAATATTGTGACATCTATTGAAATTAAATAAATGATCATATCTGACAGAATATTAATAATATTGTTGATTACTGTTGCTCTTAACAAGATATTTGTTCAAAATCATTTACAATGTTATCAACAAAATATCAATATTCATAGTTAGTAATGTCAAAATTATTGTCTGTTAATTGTGATACCCCTACAAGAAAGAGACTTTCTTTTAAAGACATTTCAAAGTCTTGCTGTTCGGCTGATAAACAAGTGAAAATGTGGGCCATTTTTAAATCAGATTAGCATAGTTTTGATTATTCCCAATATTTAATTCTCTTTTGAGGACATTTCTGAGCAAAACTAAAAAAAGTCTTTGTACTTAACATGTCGTTGAGTAAACTGACTGAATAACCTATTTCACAGAGTGATGTGTACGAACCGGAAGTAGGTTGAACGCTTCACAAAACAGTTGCATAGACCAGAAGTTAGGCATGTAGCATTCCCTTTATGCTGATATGTCAAACATATATCAGACCTTGATAATAAATAAATCGCTCAAAAAAACAATGATTTTGCAATGTTTGTTTTCCCTATTTTTACATCTTCCAGTAAACCATGAACAAGTCAGACGACATATGCTACTGTTGCTTTTGGTATATAAAATGAATGCCTGAGAAGAAACAAGCTGAATGAATGGAAATCCCTACGTCCGGTCTCGGTCACCATATTGTGAAATAGGCAAATTCAGGTGAACACATTTACCAATCATTTCAAACTTTCACTTATCTGCGATTGCTTGCTAAATAGCAATGGGTCTTGCGAGTATTTGTCTTGACATGAAATCGAGATTATACTTCCATTACTGCTTGCGAATGTCACTGTTCTGTTTTGTATGGAACTGTCAGCTGCATGGTTTCCTCTCGTGAGGCAGGGGTCCGAGCCGCCGGGTCATCCAGGTCCTTGGTCAGAATCTCGCGGAGAGTAGCAGTCATGTAATACGGGCGTTCCGCGGAGCCGTCGTTACGCTCGAGGTCTTCACCTTTGTGTCGTGTTAGTGGGTTTAAAGGGGGATGTGTTTTGGGTGGGTCGAGGTTTTTATAAAAGGGATTTGTGATTCATATATAATGTGTAATTTACGAGGAGTAGGTTGTTGTTTGGATTGTGATCAACAGATCGAAGGAGGGATAAATAAGGAACAAAGACAGAAGAAATAAGCACCAAAAGGGAAAAGAGAGAGAAAGATTCAGGTTAATACAGGAAAGGCAGACAAGCTTCGAAACCCCAAACATCATATAAGAAATGCTTCACACCTTAATATAAAAGACTTGGTTTAGAAAGTCGACATGAGCAAACGGAGCTACATGCACTGCCATGCAGGTTAAGCAAAACAATACATTTTGATGTCTTCAGGAACTTGTATAGGCGGAAGGTTATCTATTTTTCTTGTACTGTACCATTCTTTTTCATTTCATTTTCTACATTTCATAAATCTACCAAAACAGAATTTATATTTATACTTCGTATATACGGAGTGAAAACAGGTCAAAATCAGTACTTACAGAAGCAGAGGAAGAGTGTGTCCACACACATAGCATAAACGCTGAAGAATCCATGAGCAATGAGATATGAGCCCACCAACACAGTCTGACGAAAGAACAAACATATATTAAAACATTTCATGCTTACGCATAGATGCACACGAGTTACTAGAAACAATACAGTATTAACACAAACACATACCAAAATAGGAACCCAGTAGTAATGCAGACTGGGTGCTGCGCCCTTAAACGCATCTGTGTGTCCCGAGAAAAAGAAGAACGCGAAGATACCTGAAAGCAAAAGAGGGAGAGATCAGAACAGGCTTGAACTCAAAGTATAAAATTACATTCAAACATTTTAAAATGTATTGTATTAATAGTTAACTACACAAAACCTTAAAAATTTTTAAAAAGCATTCAAATGCTCAAGAATCTCAGGCAGAAACGCATACATACCCACAAGACCCACAATGAGGAGTTTTCCAAGAAACAGGATGAAATCTGTCACCTTATCCAAGACTACCACCCTAAAAAAACCCAAACAACTTTTAATTGTAAAACATGGTGTAGTTTATTGACGCTCCCTAGTGAGCTGCCTCTATTGAACTATTGTGTCATGTAAAGCAGTGCCGAGGTCACCGACCTGATGACATTTCTCATCAAGAGGAAGAAAGCATCCCGGGCTGAACTGCAGAAGTTTTTCCCGTGTATGGCCACCTGTTACACAGAAGACACTTCATTCAGTTCACATTATAGAACGAAATCACTATGTGATCTCACTGTCTATATCAAAACGTGTTTGTGTAGCCAGAAACTCTAGTTTCTTCAGCTGAAAATGAGTCCTCCATCTGTAAACACATACCATAATGTAGGCATTCCTGTTAATGAACTTGATGAACTTCTCCAGGCACCAGAAGCAGCATTTCAGACAGCACATCAAGAATTTGGCAAATTTATTCTCTGCTCCTGTGGAGAGAAAACAAACAAACAAACAAAAAGTTCAAATACAAAAACAGACATAGATCAAGAGTAACCAACAACACATTAGCCAGAAACACTATACTAAGACATTGTCAATGAGTTAGTATCAAAGTCATTATACAACTATTTGGCAGCAAAATCCTGTATTCGTCCAATCGGAATCAAGCGTTCTGGAGAATTGTGTAATTACTGTAAATGATGCGGTGTAATCTGTTCTCCTACCCTTTAGTTTGTGATCGACATACTCCAGCAGAACCCTGATCACCTGGATAATGGCTAGGATGAGAGAGCCGAACGCAAGAGAACCCGTGTGATACCTGCACATGACCAAAATGAATTTTAAAGGTGAATGAGATGATTTTGCTCATCTTCAACAGTGCAACGCAAATAAACGAAAAGTACAAATATTCACTATCAGTCTTTAAAGCGTACATAACATGAGATCATGAAAATGAAATAACTTGCAGTGTGTAATGTTGCCTTGTTTGAAAAGGTGAACAAATAAAGTGGCTGGCTTGGAAAAAAGGAGTCGGCTCTGAATCACGCAAACGAGTCATTCCTAGTCCAATTCCCGAACCTGCCTACGTTCTGCTAGGACTCCCAGGTGAATACTTCAGTCAAGAAGTAAGGTAAGAATAACTGCCTATTATTATATAGTGTTTTTACACCCTTGTACATAAACTTGTTGTTGGACACTCCATAAACCAAAGTAGGACCTTAAAAATCCCCAGTTATGTACTCTTTAAAAAACCCTTCAAGTCATTTGAGAAGCATTACCTGAGGGATCTGCCCAGAGCGGCACAGAGAGGGAAGGCGGGCATTTCTTTAGATTTATTTAAAGCCCAGTAGTAGGAGGCAAAAGCCCCTGCCAGAGTCATCTGACCCAGGGCAGTGACGAAGTTGGCACACCAGAAGAACAGGAAGACGTTGTAGAACTGAAAGAAGATAAGGTACTTGTGGTACGGCGTCTCTCCACCATAGAAAGCAAAGAGACACTCTGAGCGTGGACATTCTCTCTTTATCTCAGACAGGGTGAAGTTCTACAAAAGCAGAGGAAAATAGAACATTTGGTCAAATACACTACAATATTCTCTCAAATTTTTCCACAAATTCTTTTCTTAGGTGTGTAACTATTGTAGATAAATCTTAGTGTGTGCCCAAAATAATACAAGGTGCAGATAGGGCATGAGGATGTATTTTCAAGCACAAACCTCAGGGTTGCACGTTAATCTGGAATGAGAACACACGGTTTCATTAAAGACTTTATAAACAGGTTCACTGGATGTGGAGAGAAAGCTGATCAGGACAGTTAAGGGTTACCAACATGATTTCTGATGACAAATATCTTAAATAAACAATTCATTTGACAGTGTCCAGTAGATGAATATGCTTGATGAGTCAGAAGTTAATAATGTACTATATTTCTTGCAAAATTAAAAAAAATGTTTTATTATATCTCCAACAACTTAAATTTGAATGTTTGAATGTGTTTTTGGTTAGTGTTGCAGGAGCAAAAGTATGCAAAAATATTTAATTTTTAAGTAAACCTTCAACCCCTGTCAATGAAATCCCTTTAAAGAGATGATTAGAGGTCAGCTGCTGTCTGAAGCCCAGTATTAAATGTTAAAGCGACAGTTCATCCAAAAATAAAAAATAAATGGACATTATTTACTCCCCCTTGAGTTTTTTACTCACCCACAGAGACAGATATTTGGAAGAATGCTTGTAACCAAACAGTTCTTGGCCACCATTGACTACCATAAGTAGAAAAAATGACAATGTCGTCAAAGTGCCCAAGAACTACATTCTTCAAAATATCTTCTTTTGTGTTCGACAAAACAAAGGAATTTATAGAAATATTTTGTTTACTATGGTTGTCAATGGTGGCCCAGAACTGTTTGGATACAAGCATTCTTCCAAATATCTTTCTCTGTGTTCATCGGAACAATTAAATTGAAACAGATTTGGAACAACTCAAGGGCGAGTAAACAAAGACAGAATTTTCATTTTCGAAAGAACAGTTTCAGTCTAATATCTTCTACAAAAGGATACACGGCAGTGATGCCCCAGTAAGCGATGACCACAGTCAGGAGGAGGAATGTAAAAATAGGGTAGAAGAGTGCTGACATCACATAACCGATGGCTCTGAAAGGGGTAAAAAAACTGGTCAGTAGGACAAAATCTTCATCATTTATCAACAGCTGATAAATATTGTGGCAAAAGTGACAGACCTGCTGGCTTCTTTCATGAGCTCGATAGCGATACGGATTCTGTTCCTCAGGAAGATTAGGACCAGGATGATGATCAGCTCCACGATGGCCAGAATGATGACTGCAGGGAGAAAAATGACATCTCGATATGAACTCATATGTAGTACAAGTAGAAAAATTGTAACGCAAAGTTTAAAATTCTGATAACTTTAATGACATAAGTGGTCAACTTACTGAAGGCAAGCCAGGTCTGTCTGATGTGCAGGTACACGGTGAAGTCGGGTTGAAATCCGATCTGCTGTAGGGTTACATTAGCACCAGGTGTGTCCTTCAGGGTGATATACTTATAACTGCAGTGACCGATACCTGAGTAAACAACACGCACAATGAAACTATTATTTTTTTCCTTTAAGCTGATCGTACAACAAACCAACGTTTAAAGACTGTACCGTATGCAATGACAACAATGACCATGAGGATCATGACCCAGGTCATGACTCCAGCCAGAAAACGCAGAAGAACGATGAAGATCAGACTCACTACCACAGCAATCAACAAACAACTAAAGACACAGATGATAACCACATGATGAACTTTATGTCAAATACTGATGAATGGTTTTAGAAACCAGGAGATATATTGACTATTATAACCACTTACATTAAGATCCAGTACCAAGACTTTGTGTAATCTTCAAAGATCTTCATTGCAACTTGTCGACCCTCCATGACTACCGTGGCATTCCTGTAATCAAAGCAATTGTGGATTGACAATCAATAGCTCTCTTAAATTGTCTCTCCATCTTCATTTGTTGGATGCACAAACATACAGTAGAATCGCTGGCTTTTTTAAGCTTTGCCATTTGTTACAGTCAGCAAAACAATTTTATTTTATATAAACAAGTTCTTACTTCACTCCGGCAATAAGGTCCTTGGCATTTCTCGTGTTTCCCTCTCCGTCATCAAACGTTTCTTTATCACCCACTGTGATGACTTCACCCTTTTTGCCCAGAGATGGAAAGCAGCGTTGCAAAACTTAGAGAGAAATATCAAATATTAGTCATGTTCTAGCGATGTCAAACAGAAACTGTAACAGTATTATATGCAATAATCACAATAAATATTTAAATAGCAATAAAGATCAGCAATGAAACAAGAGTCTTACATGCTTTGCTGGAAACCAGGACAGACGGGCACAGTTTTTGTTTCAAAATTTCTGGCACAGTCTTTATAAGAGAGAGAAAGTCATCAGTCAATAGACATTTACAGGGAGTTATAGTAGCCCCCCAAAAAACTTTTTTCATTCAAACTTGCCTTCAACCCTGGGTCTTCTCTGCAAAAGCCTTTGTAATAATTCCAATCGTTTGGAATTTTGTTGGCAGTAAGCAGAGTCATTGTACGATCTGGGCATTTCTCTACGCACACCTAAACACAGATAAAAAAACAAATGATGTCATTGCAAGGACTGAAGGATAAAAGGACAAGGACGACCCATTCATGTGCAGGCCTTGAAAAAAAGCTGTTGTTTTGCATTAACTATCCAGTCTTGTGAAAAATGTATGAACGTTGTTTCAAAGTCTGTCCGCTATAACATTTAGTCCATTTATCAATTTTCACCACAAGAGTTGTATTTAAAAACTGTATAGGTCACATGTCAATCAAAACTAAAAATAGAGTGGGGAGAGATATAAAGAAAGAGACAAACCTGTGGGGTGGGACACTGGAACTCCAGCAGGACCATGGGGCTGGCACACTTCATGATGTTAAAGTAAAACAACAGCGGCTTCTTCCTGCGTCACACATCACAAGAATAAACACACGTCATCACTCAAAGAGTGAAGCTATGACAACAATGACAAAAAGTGCAAATCTATGATCATGTCATGTTTGGAAGTGCTTACTCCAGATTTCCCTGTCCACAGAACTGTCCCATGCTGTCTGTAGGGTAGATCACCTTCCGTGGATCTCCATGAGACCAGGCTGACGAAGAAAAATACAAATTATGAATAAACACACAGCAGGATTTAAGATTTACACCAAATGTACACACATACAAATCAACACAGACAAGTTTGGACTGTTCAACGATTAATCTCATGCAGGATAAAAATTTGTGTATACATTATAATATGCACTGTGAATATTTATTTTAAGTTTATCAACACATACACAATATATTTAGGAAATATTTGCATGTATATAATATTAATGTTTATATACAATTTGAATTATATATATTAACATTTATAAATATTAAATATATACATGTACATGTAAACACAGTTAATACAAAATTAATATGCACAGTACACAGGTGTGTTTAATAATGTAAACACAAACTTTTATTCTGGATGCGATTGATTGTTGAACAGCCCTCACCGCAGTCATAGCGTTTTTGTATTTTCAGCCAGTTTATCAGGAGTGGCTGATGCATACTTCTTATCTTGGAAGACCGTGTTGTGGTACTTATGTAAATCTGGGTGTTCAGAGTGTGTTTTTCAGCTTGATAGATTGTTGAGTAACAGCCAAATGTGTCAAAGTCTCACATCCATACAAACTGTCCCACATCCTTCGACACACAGGTGTATGGATAAGTTTGACAAAGCAAAGTTGAAAAACGACTTACCCACAATTCCCACTGCGAGGTACCCCACGATGGCCACCAGGAAGAAGATGCAGCAAATAATGTCTGTACATCCTCTGTGGTGTGAAGAGAAACAGCCCATTAGAAATAAAAAGTGGTCAACTTTATCAACTTCTGGATGAATTTTGGTGTTGCAGACATATTACAAAGGGCTGAGACAAAACCTGAGACGTCACAGATGCAGCGATATTTTTAATACTGTTTGATAGTATTATTTTGATTATTTTGTAATCAAGAAAGGCTGATCAAGTTATCGTAGCCATGGAGGAATTCAAAGCTGCTAGCATTTATACAATGACATTACAGAGCATGTTTAATATAAAAGCGTGTTAAGCTCATCTGAAATGAACAAGTCTGTGTAACAGAATATGAAATAAGGCTTTAATAACATTTTATCCCAGTATGTGGCAAAAACGGCACAGCTGTTCTGCCAACAACAAATCCAAGAAACCAAAAAATAAAGATTTTTTTATGTTTTAAAGAATGAAACGCATTTTCTAAGCAAAACATTCAAAAAAGGCATTTGTACGCACCTGTATTAAGTGCGGTTAATACATACAAACGTGACATTTTATTACCTGTTGTGAATAGGCCCTTTGAAAGTGGGGTCATATTTTTTGGGCGGTCCTGTAAGGAGAAATAAAACGGTCATACTCATTACTTAACTGGGTCATTATAAATCATCAACATGGTTTAATATGGAAACCAGTAACATTTCATAGATACTCTTTAGGCTTTTGAGAGACACAATTGCAGCTTGTGTTGAAGCTAACATTCCAGACGTGTGAGTAATGGGAAAGGAAGCTTTACATATATTCAGACAAGATCATCCAGCAACAGAGGACACGTGACCACCAGAATGTACTGCATCACACCACCAAAACCACAGCGGAGAAGGGAATCCATTTCACTCGGGCAGACGTGAAGACTAGCCAGAAATACAATGGGCTTTCTAAGGCTCAATGGATGGAAGAATGAAGTTCATGTGGTGCTGAGCTACTTGCCCGTTTCAGCTGAGCTTTCTAAACCAAGCATCACTGTCACTATTGCTTAGGTAGGGGTATACACAAACTTAAACCGAAGGGTGACAAGTCTTACATGTCACAAACATATCAAATACTATGAGTCAGATAGATTAAGTTAAATAAACAGTGGCTTCAAAGGTATTAAAGCCACCCTTAAATACACACATTACAATACAGATTACATTACAGTAGCAAATGAAACACATTTCCCGAGCATACATTTCAAAAAGGCATTTGTGTGCACAAATCTTTTGTAATAAGAGCAAGTTTTTATGGAAAGTTTCACTTTCTGGATGTATAACAGTACAGCGGTTACTGGAACTAGAGATGGAAATTACTTCTTGGAGTCATTCTTAGATCGTTTTTAGAGAAGTTTTAAGGTCGTTTGTTTGTTGTCTAAAGTAATGAATCATAAACACGTTTAAAGTGCGCGTCCAATCCGATGCCACAGTACTTCAATTATGTAAACAGACTTTAAACTATAAACAGATGCGTAAATGCTCTTATTCTCAAACCACAAAACAGACTTGTGGGAGAATCAGGCAGATCTTTTCCTTTTAGTTTCTCAACTGTTTTTCGGATCACAGAGAGTGAAAATGTGCTTGTGTTTATGTATGAAAAACAATAATGTGAAACCTAGCTATTGTGCATTAAAACATGCATAAAACATGTAAATCATCTTAACCTACAAACGGATTTGATGGCAGTCTTTCTTTAAAACTATATGAAGATTAACACAACAAAGTTCAACTGCATAATTCACTTAATTTGGTATTGAATACTTTTGCAAGCATTTTTCTTTACAGTGATTTTTCCTTCTAACACAGAGTAGATTTCTGAAATGTAGTCAACCTTGACCACTTCATGAGAATATGACAATGGAATTTCTGCTGTGGCATTTCAGCCTGTTGTCAACATCCACACCCAGTCTTTCAAAATGGAGTGCTTTAGTTCCCAGGCAGCAGTGTATTGTCATACTTGCATAAAAGCCGACACCAGATCCATTAAAGATCAGTTTCAACAGACTAAAGCAAAGCACAAAACACGCACTGATACTTACACATACTAGAAACTGGTTGTATGTGTTGTATGCAACAGCAGCTGTATACTGGTAGTGTAATGTCCCTGCATTAAACTAGATCGACCTCAAGTCACTAAAGTCTCTGCAGTTAGTAAAGTCATTACCCATGTAAATAAAAACTCAACTTTACATGTGACAAGTTAACAAAGGCAAACAGCGAGAGCTTCGATTTTTCGTAGCGGCTTAGAAATCATTCCTACACCCCCGTAACAATGAAAACACACAAACGTGCACACAAGACAAGATATCTAATCAGTTTATATTACCGTTCGTTTTGTAAGCATCTTCCTCCTCAGGCATCTTGATTTTTAGCGTGTCTATCTGTTGATCTGATAAGTCCACTATACCTCACTTCCTGTTCTCAGTCGAGGTAATAACCGACCGCCGTAGAAAACTGGTCGAACCAGTGTTTCACAGGTCTACAAAGGGGATGAGCCTTTTCAAAACACAACATCGTGAGAGTTCCCTTATTTTAACTCTTTCCCCACCAGCATTTTAGAAAAAGTTGCCGGAATTTTTATCACTTTCACAAAACTTTAATGTGCCCCAAATATTTTCCACGATATGTGCAATATATCAAGGAATATCAAGGAAAGTCAATAGTGAGAAAACTATTTTACACACGGTTTCCAACTTATGTGTTCAATAAATCAGAAAGTGACATGCGGTTCCTCAAAAGTCAACATGAGTGAGAATGATGACAGAATTTTTATTTCCTAACAATTTTTTTTTCTTTTATATAAGACAATCTTTTGAAACACTGTAACAGCGATCACAATGTAAAGTTCAAACGTTTGGCTTCATCTGGACGGTTTCAGATCACCGCAATTATTCCACATCTCAATAGAAGACACTAAGGGGAGCAGTAGTGTATTTATTGTAACTAAAGCATGGTAATACTTTAAAAAGAACCACCGCAACACAATAAATTAAAAACTTTGGCATATACAATAAAAATAACCTGCAGTACAATTTAATATTATTTAAGATAATCTCAGTGTGAAATCCAATCTACCAAAATTTCATTAACATAGAAGTACAATTTTATTGTAGTCTTGTAAGTGAGAAAAAAAACAGGCTAGAAGCATTACTATGACTGATAGCATTTCATTGGTGGCTTCAATTCATTCCTGATCAATTTACAAGTATTTGGCGGTTGTATTAATGAAACGTAAAACCTTAAATATATGATGAACCAATATTTTCTGAAGTATTTTCAAAGAAAAAAACATAGCATTATATTCAGAACAATGGACAATTAATCGTCATAGTCGCAATGATTCACTACAAAATTAATCGTCAGCTAAATTTCAGAATCGTGACAGCCCTACTTCAAATTGTAAAAATGAATGTCCAAAACAGTGGCCATTAGTGTAAGCATGTAAAAAAGCAAAGGAAATCAAATCAATAGCACTTCCTTTTTACAAGAGGAGTAATGGAAGGAAAGCTGTTCACTAGCCTAGCGTCATCACATAATAAATGCTCTTACAGAGACTTGAGAATTGATCAAATATTACTGTAAAGGTTCTGTTGCTGACAGTAATTCCGGGAGAAGAAAAGTCAAAAACACACAATTAAGACATGATATACTTTATGTTGTGAGGAAATTGAGATATAACCCCAAACCTCAGGTTAAATCTTGGCTGTTTCCTGTGTTCTTGATAATAAGAAAATGCACTGATTAATTCAGGATGTTACGAAATACACAGAAGTCTAAACCTGACTTTAACTGGAATTAATTACTGTACACTAGACTATACGAAGAAGTGTATTCAAAACCTTAAGACTGTGACACTGAATCTCTCCATTACTATATACTATTATTCTATTTATTCTATAATAGCAATAGTAAACAATGAAGGGGTGTGTCCAAACATTTCACTAGTAGTGCGTTTACTAAAGTGTGGCACAACTGTAATACTGTTAAAACTGTTAGAACTGCTAAAAAGTAGCTTGCTCATAACGTCTGTGATACATGACACTGTTATTCCTTCCATAATTTGAAACATCTGCTCAATTGCTTTGGTCGTGGGCCTTCAGCGGCTAAAATAGCACATAAATACAGTACAGCTCAGAAATATCCTTTATATCTTGCTAAACACCACCCTATAATACTATCTAATTTGACTTGTGGGCACACTGGGCAGGCCTCCCATAACTTAGTCTCTCGACTTCAGTACTGAACTGCAAGAGTTACAAGGAAAACTAGAGTAAGATGTAAAGGTAGTGTTTCTACAACTAGTAGGCCTAAATTTACGGATCAAATAACAAAGCTTTCAGAGTAAAATTCATAGCAAACAACATTCATGCGGGGATGTGGTTTTAAAATAGTTGGATAAACAAATGAGAGAGGGGAAGAAAAAGCGTGCTTGTAAATAAATATAGATGCTTTATAGAAAATGAGGACGAGAATGTGCCTATACAAACACGCTTGAACTATTATTACATAAACGTTAGTCAAATGTGATCTAGTGGCTTGCAGAAGAACCGATTCGATACGTCCGACTTAGACGGCATTGTAACTATTGCTGTGTTATTGTGGATTAAGTGTTTTAAATGTTATCGTCCATACCTAAGGGCATTCACAACACACAGACAGCAACCATGTGCAGGCAATTACACCAAACACAATTCACCCACTGTCGATATGCCAAGGAGGGATTTAAGTCATAGCCAACACCCAACAGCTGCACGGGTTCATATGCCCATGTGAAGTTTCACATAATTTCTGTATTGGTTTGTTGTGTGATATGACTTTCCAAGATTGGGAAATACAATAGAGGTAAACAGGCCCACTTATCCACAAAACCAGTCTTTACTATATGAAAAAAAAAATGTTGCTTACTTTAATAATAAAACTAGGCTTATAAACCATTGTAACATTTGTTTGGGACATTGTGCATATATGCGTGTATATATAAGGAAGTATGACAGAAAGAAACCTTATTTAAACCACCTCCATATTTACAGAAAGCAGAAATAGGTTATTTGTCCAAATACGTCACAATATTAGTAAACAAGACAGTTCAACAATTTAAATACAATGCAGCACATTAAATTAATTAATTACAGTGCAAAATATAATCTGAATTTAAATGCAATTTACGTCATACTGCAGCTTTAAATAGCGGCTATTTAATTGCTCTACTATACAACTAACCAAAGCACACACAATACCATTAAAAACCACAGTGTGCTTCACCACAACACAACATGTACACTCAAATTTAGCAAACACATTAGCTGAGACTACTGGCTCTATACTGGGTAACATTGCACGTTATAAGAAAAATATACCCAATATAAAAGAATTAAAATCGCTTTCAGTTTCTGTTCTGTACGCTACGGCATTCCGACCACCAACTTTCACAACAGTAACACACTGGCAACGTACGACACTAAAGACGAAACAAACTTACCGTATTTGGGTCCTTCGTCCATGACGTCCATTTTAGAGATAGTACTTTATACTTAAACTACAAACTATACTATGTGCTGGAGTATAATTCAGTGCTACAGCTCGTCGCTGGTCTCTCCATGAGAAACTGCCGAGCAATGAGGATTTATCCACAACGACTCCTAAAAAACACGCGGGGTGGGTCCGACTGGCCAGCCAACTGCGGACCTGGCGATTCCCTGATTGACAGTTATATACGCCAATCATTGGGTTTGTTTGTATCCGACAGAGACGCGGGTTTTAATAAATATTTAATATAATTTTAAACGTGGAAATTAGTCTTTATGGAATGACGCGAAAGCACTAGGAGTATTTTATTGCAGTATATAACTGATATGAAATAAAACGATTCTTTTTGGACATTACTCAAAATTCTCCTTAGAGGTCGATTTATTTATTTTGTTCTACTGCAACTGACTGTAGTTTATAATTTTGTAAAGCATATCTGTAAATTTTAACTCACAGGTCACGTTCGGTGTTAATAGAAATTTACGATGAACATTTATATCGTGAATGTAATATAATATACTAAAGATTATTATTCTTTGTACTATGTTATTGTATTTGTATTATGCATTTAGTTTGAAGCAATAAAACAAAAACTCACAGGTCACGTGGCGTGCCTGTGCAGCTGGGTGTGTTCGACTTCATTGCAGGCGGCGCTGCGCCAAATTTGTACCGCGAGAGCGATTCAAATACAAACGGTGAAGTTTGCGCTCAAATGATTCTCGCGTGACTTTGATGTCATCATGTGTCATGTTTCCGCGGTTCTTCTCCATCTTCCGCTCGAAAAGTATACTCAAGAAGCTAATATCTGCAGCAAAGTGAATATCGAGGTCCATAGTTGGGGACCACCGCTCTAAGGTTAATTTAAGTACTTTTGAGGTTTCATATAAACTACATATGGTATAGATGTGATATATTTTGCCTTTTATGCAGGAATAAGTTAGTTGGATTCGCTTCCTCTTCTGTCTTTGCGACGTTGGACCCAATACTTCAAGTAGGTTTTACTCTTACTTTTCAGGGTAACGTTAGTTAATTAAGCAAAAGTTTGTATATATGCAAGTGCTATATATGTGCAAATATATACTACACTGTACCTGTCAAAAAATATATAGGTTCACTGTTGTAATACGTGTGGGTGCACCGGTAATGATGTATGTTTATGTAATGTATGCTGTATGTGAAGTGATGCTGACTAAACGTGTTCATAACTAAACTGCATGACGTCTGGTAATACTTCCAACAGTGGACAGTGGCCGTTTTCCAGTATATAAGTTTGCTCAATCATTGTAAAGCAGTAGCCTAGTTTCAGCCAATCAAATTCGACAATCGGAGCGTTGACCTATAATAACAATTTGTGTCACATAATGCCAAGTACTTAAGGACTTCTAAACTTTTAAATCAAAACCAAGCTCATCTTTTATCTCTGTACAAAAACAATAAGAAAAACATATTAGTAGTAAACTAGTAAGAAAGTTAGTTAATATATCAAGTTTAGTTTGAATTAATGTTTCATGTTCATTGATTTGACCACAAATTTAGTAATAATTCATCTATGCCCTATACTATGTAAATTAGCAGTTTTACATACAGACAGACAGAAACATACACATTGTAACACATAGCATGCACCGAGCTAGTTATAGCATCTTTTATTCAGTTGGTATGTGATGCCCTGTAATGTAGAAGTAACAATGGAAATGCAAGTATTTACATTATATCTCAAACATTGGAAAAAGGCATTTTATACTTAAATGCCAATGGGAAAAATATTGTAAATTAATATTTAATTAAATTAAATAGATTACTGCATTCATTAATTAAAACATAAATAACACAAATTTAGCCTGGTTATTTTCGGTACTATCACAACGCCTTTTGAACGTCTTATTGAACCGTGGGGATTACACTATTTTAACACCTAAATTAAACGTGTCACAAAAGTTACCGTTTGTTCTGGTTTTGTCTTCGTTGTAAACACACGTTATTTAGTTATGTTTTAAACTTTTTTTTAAACATATAGCTTTTTGGCATCTTTTTAAATTTTAAAAACATTTTATTTTAGTTGCATATTTTTTTTAAATGTAGGTTGTGGTTTTTAAAACATTATACTGCAACATTACCTAATTGTAACCAAAATGCAACGTTGTTGAAAGTTGCAAAAGCGTTTTGTGTTTGCTGGGCAGTTCATTGAACATAATTTAAGTTGTCACAATGGAATCATGTCGTTAAACAGCCTTTTCTGATAAATTTATATAAAAGAAATATGATAATATTTTATCATACTTGCCCAAGCTCTTGTACTACGGACTATTGAAATCCCTTAATCTTTTCTGTGGTTTAACTTATGCTGATGATGTGTAAGTGCTTTAGTTGGCGATGAAGCTGTTTGTTGTTATTTTTGATCAAGTAAATGCAAGTAGATCATCTTGAGATTTTGTTTTACAGAACTGAACAGCAATGGCTCCTCAGGGTGAGTTTTATATTTCACAAGAACATCAACATGTTATTTATTGACCTATGTTGTTACACAAATGTTTTTAAAGCGAACTGAGGAAAAAAAGGTTTACAGAGATTTCTCAAGTAGTTTTTATTTTTTTTCAGATTTTGTAGACGTCCACTTTGCAGCTCTGGTCGATCGAGTTACTTCTGTGATGCCCATTGCTGATAAGCTGTTAGAGAAAAAAATTCTTCCCCGGCAGAAGTATTCGAAAATCAAAGCCAAAGATACTAAGGAAGAGAAAATGAGAGAGCTCTTAGAGGTTGTACAATCTGTTGGACCTAAAGAAAAATCTTACTTTTATGAAGTACTTAAATCAATTGAGCCTTACCTCGTTCAAGACCTTGAAGGTAAGAGTGAAAAATAAGTAAAATATGAATTTATATAATTTTGAACACAATTTCTGAAATCTTTTCTGTCGGTGTGGTATTTCAGGACCCTCTTTGAAGACCTCTTCTGGAGTTCTGCAATCTCAAGAAGGAACACAAGAATACACAGGCAAACCTGAGGGTGTTCTCATCAGGTGGAACCAGTCCTCTATAAAGCACAGAAGTACAATTGAGGAGTTACGGAATGACCCGTCAAAACAAAAAGTTGGCACTATCTGTTATTCTAGAAAAAGGGAATACTATATTTCCACAGGAAGCAGTGGAACACAGGTCTATCTCGGCCTGAAAGAAGATGGTACTGAGGTTGCCATCAAAAAAATTACAAAAAATCCAGTGAACAACAAGGACTTTGAAAATGAACTGAGGTCTTTACAAGATTTAAATCTTGAGAGCAAGAACATAGTCCGATATGTGGATTTTGCAGAAGATGATAATTTTTATTACCTTGCACTACAGCTTTGTGAATGTGATTTAGAGAGCCACATGAAAGACCTCAATAATCAAAAACATGAAAACAAAGACACTGCTCTGAAGAAAATAGTAGGGGACGTGCTTCTCGGCCTTCGAGATCTTCATCTTGTTAAAGTGATACATCGGGATATAAAACCTAAAAATGTTTTGATGGGTATGAAAAATAGTTTGTATAGTCATTAACTATGTAATGTTACCCTCTATTGATATAATAAAGCAACATCAAAACTGTTCTCGACAGATTCAGGAAATAATGCAAGGCTAGCTGACTTTGGCTTAAGTCGCAAACTGGAGGGGGACAGTGCTGTGGATACCGCGAGAGCTGGTACCAGAGGCTGGGAGGCCGTGGAGACACTGGTTCCTTCTGGAAAAAGTAGTTACAAAATGAGCTCAGATGTCCAGGTTTGTAAATAAATTGAATCAATCGCTGTCATATAACCGCTCAAGGGTTCAAACTGAGGTCCAAGAAGTGGTTCAGGATCTGTGAAGCGTTTCAAAAATCTTTAGAATAATACATCTAAAAGTACTAAAATAATGAGAAAACAAGAATGTCAACAAAGTAATCAAAGGTGTTTGTCCTTGGTCTATAAATTAAAGTACAGCTACCATAAATGTTCACGAGGGTATCATCTTATTTGAAGATCTCAGGACTTATTGAACTCTTTTCCGTACTATTCTCACTGTCACATCAGTTTGTGCTTCACAGGTTGTCATTTATTCTAGGTTGCTGGCATGTTGGTGTACTACATCCTCTCTGGTGGGAATCATCCTTTTGATGTAAATAACTCTAAGGATCTAGAGACGAACATTAGAAAAGGGATTTACTCTCTTGATGATGTCTCTGATATAGTAGCACAAGATCTCATAAAGGGAATGATCAACATAGAGCCGGCACAGAGACCCACCATTGAAGAGGTCCTACAGCATCCTTACTTCTGGGATGACGACAGGTAAATGACATTTCATGTCTTAAATAGAACAGAATCTTTGAGAAAATATATCCTGAAGAATACAATATGTTATACTGTTCATGAAGTGGTGATGTTTGCCACCTGGATCATTTTGTGATGGACCTCCTGCTCGATTCCATAAAGGTGCAAACTGTGCATTTCTTTACTTTTTCTTCCTCAGATTCTTGTTTCCTCTGTTTCTACCTGTTCTGTTCTTCATGCTTTCATACTCGCAAAGCTTTTCTTTTCCTAGTGTTTGGATCTTGGGTCTTGACTTCTGTGTCTCATCTTACCATCTGTATCGAGCTGTAAGTCTAAGAACTTAAAGGAATGTTTCTTTCATCATTTGCTTGAATTCATACAATAACTTATCCAGGCAGGCTGAAATTGATCTTGATTTACATATGTCCATAGAAGACTTGCAATAATATTGCCACAACTCAAAAAATTGCTCCCTTACCTGTACTCTTCTCTGCAACATTTTATTTTCTTCAGGAAAGATGCCGTTCTGAGGAAACTTGGAGACAGAGAGGAAGTACAACACTATGTGACTATAGAACAGATATACAAGAAGATGGAGAACGGTGAGGGAGGAAACCCAGAAGCAGCATTGACCCTCGACGAGGCCATTGGGCTTTTATTAATTCCGAAAAACAAAAGGTAACTTATAAACAGTGAAGCAAAATCTGAGTTATCAAAGTATATCTAATATCAAAGAAATACAATATTAAAGAGGTTCCAGATAAACAATGACGCTCAAAACTGCTCAGTCACACAGTTTATATCAGAACTAAAACAACAACATATTATGGTTCTAACAAAGAGAAAAACTAATGTTACTCACACATTTATCTGAATCAAAGCAACCTCATCGAGGTGATTTTAAGACTAAGTCTTTTTCTCCAATGACTCTCTGCTGGAAAGAATCTTCACAGATATCTATGAGTATCTTTAATAAAAGCCTTAGTGACGTGGGTCCTAGCGTGTGTCTGCTGGAAAGCCTTTATAATATTAGCGCTGCTCCTAGCTCGTACCTGACATTTTTTATCCTTAAAATCCACAAACCTTTTATTTTATGTAATAAATTAGACACCGCTCTTTCTACAGTCTTTCTAATGCCCACGTGATACCTTCCCTGCGTCAACATGAGAACAACATCTTCTTGTACTATGGTGGCTACATTCGTGTTTGGACTGAGCGATTTGTTGCAAATCTATAATACAGTGCTAGTAGCCGTTGTAAATCAAAAACTGCGCCTTTAACCAAAGCGCCTTGCACTTTTTTTTTTAGGGAGGCGGTCAAAAATGGTATTCGTAAAGCAGTGGGTGACGATGTATCAAAACTTAGGACCTTGTGTGACACTGCAAAGAAATACAGTGTGGAGAAAACATTTTCTGCTTGGAAAACTGATGTAAGTAAAAGCATCAAACCACGAAAGAAAAACTTGGCACTACACAAGAAATGAGTTTTCCTCTCCCTGTTCAAACCATTGTATATAAAAGGTATATTGTTATTAAATGAAATGTAAGATAACACTTGCCATCAACAATGATAAGGTTTGTAAATACCTCTTGTTTTTTAACACTGAACGTGAACATCTGGAGTTACTGAAAAATGCATGTATTTGCAGCTTTTGCAGATATGGACATTAGACGGAGACATCGACCCAAAGGCACCAGAAGACATACTTGGCCTGTTTCGTTTTATGCGTAACAAACTGGTGCATGCGTAAGTGACGTGGAGTTGGTCTCCGAATTTAGATCCTAGAAGTTATTTGAATCCTAAGAAATGGCGTTTGTGTTTTATATTACTGCCACAACCTTACACAATTATGACATACAGATATTATTTTGAGGAATTCATCTCTGCTTGTTCTCTGCTTCTTTATTGTTGCATTCAAATTAAATCTCACACTTTTGTTTGTTATTCCAACAGTAAATCTCGATTTGATGAGAACAAATTGCTCAATCATTACCCAGATTTCTTTATAAGTTTACACGGGCTGGCTAAAGACCTGAAATGGGATTACTGAAGCTGCATTTTTGGAAGCAGGACGTTTTAAGATCTGAGACATTTAAGTCACTGGGGCGAGTTCATTCTTCCGAGGCTGCCTCACAAGACCGGTCTCCACGAGAGCACAAATCTCTTCTTTGCGTTTATATATCCAAGTGTTTCTCCAACGATCTCCAAGTCTCCGTGTGTATCCAGTGTTCATCCAATCTCCTAAGACATTCTTCATGTGGCAAGTCATCTGCACTCTTCATTGTCCACCAGCTCCTGGTAACGCAGGAGATGCTGTGGCATGACCTCAAGAGAGCGTTCACACCAGACATCCCAAGAATATTGCTGAACTGAAACACTTTTGTAAAGAGGAATGGTCCAGAATTTTCCTGACCGTTGTGCAGGTCTGATCTGCAACTATAGGAAACGTTTGGTTGAGGTTATTGCTGCCAAAGGAGGGTCAACCAGTTATTAAACCCAAAGGTTCACATACTTTTTCCACCCTGCACTATGAATGTTTACATGTTGTGTTCAATAAAAACATGAAAACATATAATGTTTGTGCGGTATTAGTTTAAGCAGACTGTGTTTCTCTATTGTTGTGACTTAGATGAAGATCAGAACACATTTTATGACCAATTTATGAAGAAATCCAAGTAAGCCCAAAGGGTTCACATACTTTTTCTTTCAACTGTATGTAAAATGTATAGGATAAAAGCAATGTAAGTCGCTTTGTATAAAAGCATCTGCCAAATGCATAAATGTAGATGTTAATCATTGACTAATGGAGAAATACAAGTTTTCATGCAAATGGTTGGAGGGTAAAGAGTTTGAATCATGGCTGAGGGCCGTCTCTGGGAAAAAACGTCATACTGCTCTCTGTGTGTTGGAAGGCAATAAGCGTAGCCTCATTTCTCTTTCTAATAAACCTTGCATGCACTATGTACAAAAATCTGTACAAATAGGGCACAATATAATCTATTGATAGAAAGGAATTTCTGCATTCCTTTTATAGATTTTTTACCTGTATTTTACACTGCATTAAATTGCATTTTAGCATTAACGGAAATGTCCGTACAATAAAGGAAAATGTAGTTGATCTACTACAGAGGACAAAAGTAGGCCTTATGACTATTTAAGAGAGGATACAGCAGAGCTTAAAGCTTTTGTTGACCAGCATTCTGTATAGGCAGATACCATGTTATCAACAACAGCGACGAAAGCCATCACCAAGTGTAAACATTCTTTCAGAATTATTCAACATTTGGTGATTCAGGAGACACAAGGCTGCTGAGAGGGAGAAGACAGCCAAAGAAGAAGAGTATAAAAAATTTGAAGGAGGAGCAGGACCACCAGAAAAAGATCTGATTTATAGAAACTGAAATAGTTTACAGACCCCTTTGTGGTGATGTCGAAATAAGGAAACGTGCACTAAAACACATTGTTTTTTTTCAATTGAGAGGCATTTGTACATTTATATAGTGCTTTGTATAAAACTGATAAAGTATACAGTCTACATTGTCATTTACAATCTGTGTCCACATGATGGTGCTGTTGCTCTGAATTCATTCAACCAGACACAAAATAAATTGTGATTTTGTTCGAACATTGGTCAAATAATTTGTAAAAATCTAAACAAGCTATGATATCAGACTATTATAGATGACACAGGTTCTTTTGTGATTTACTCGCAGGATTGCAATCTCACCTGTGTCTGATAGTGTATCTGTTTGTTGTGGGCCATATATGATGATGGGGAAATACTTTGCTTAATCTTGGAACATGGCTTGAAGAGTCTGTCAACACCAAGACTGAGGCATAGATTTGCCCACGACCATCAAAGGGCTTGTAACCATGAAGCAAACAGTTTCGCTTCAGTCTGTTTTAAATGTAGGTTTTGTGAAGTAATGTGCAGGATTACCGAGATCTAATTCTATTTGTGAGAGCGTGTTTGTGCATTTTTGCATTGCTATTTATAGAAAAATTAATTTAAACTATATTCAGTGGTAGGCTGTTTTAAATCGAAAGCATATTTTTACATCAGGTTAATAAACTGTGTAATTAATGACTTACCACTTTTCTGTTACACAGATGGTACTGGAAGGCTTTAGGGAGTTACCAATCTGTGTTTTACACGACAGTGTTGGATCTTGCTATACATATTTAGAGAACAGCTCATTTGTGCTGTAAGATCCTAAAGAGAATTGGCAAAACCAAATAAATTAGATAAGTTTTCAATAACTAATGCTTAGGCAGAAAATCCTTAATCCTACAAAGGCCAAACATTAGTTACAGAGACAAACGTACTGCTGTTACCCAAGCCAAGTAATAAAATGTAATGCAACAAAATTGTGTTTTAAAGAAACAGAAACAAATATATTTCATACATACAAACATGAATGTAAATAACGCTAATAAACTTCTTTCTTCTCTACATCGGAACAATATTGCAATTCAATTTTCAACATGTATAGCACTGTAAACCCATTAAAGCATGTGAACAAACCTCTCTGTCTCTACGAACTCTATAATAACATATCAATCAAATTAGAATACATGTAGAGAATACATTTGTACTGTTTACTCATTAAATTATTGCCGTTTAAAGAGCACAGTGATGTTATGCTGAATATCTACTGCTCTGTGACGTGCTGCAGGTTTTTGTTAATAGCGTTCAGAGTTTGACTGGCTTCCTGTAGCTCCATGCTAAGCTGACTGCTTTTCTCCAGCACCTCAGACAGCTCAGTGATGATGGCCTGTATCCCCTGACTATGCTGCTCATAATAGTCAAACATCTGCTCCCTCACCTGCTGACACATCTCACTCACCTGCATATAAACACAGGAGCCAGGACATCTATGAAATTGTGTATAAAACCTGTTCAGGCAATATTTACCAGGATCATTTTTTTCTTATTTCTAAGCCTCCGAGTACCTTTTTCGTGAGTTCCTCCTCAAAGCTGTTCATCACATGTTGGTCCATGGCTCGGCGTTCATTGATCCTCTCGATAAGATCCTGTGCTCGCTTTCCAATGTCCTCTATTCTTGAATTTGTGGGAGACACTATGCTACCATCTTCAACAGAGCTGTGGTCCGGTGAGCTTTTAGTTGAGGATTTTGAAACACAGATACCGGAGTCCTCACTGTGTGAGAGATGGATACGAAGACTACAATCCTTATCAATGAACAAACAACAATACAGTATAAGTTGTGCTTTACTGGCTCACCTCTGTTGTTCGATACTCTCATCCAGGTTTACAAATGATAATGTTTCACCTGTTGAGGTTTGCCCCTCATCTGACACCTGTATGGACAAAAAGTTCAACATAAGCAAAACTACATCACTTCAACATTGCTATTAAACATTATTGTTTGTTTATATATCTTATATACCTTTGCTGATGTATGGAGTTGATCGGATTTGGGTGTTGAATGTAATGTTATGGACCCCGAACTTCCAAAAAGCTGCTGAGCCATGGCCTAAATAAACATAAAAAATATACATGAGCTATACTTTCCTTATACACTATACTAACATGTATACTGTGTACATTCATGTATATATATCAACATTAATTAAGATTTTACCAAAAAACGAAACAACCTCGGTAACTATGGTCATGATAAATAATACATTTAAATGTCTCTACAGTAACCATAGTTTTAACATGGTGTTTATACTAAAACTATATACTATAGGTATGCAAATGGTACTCAATCATCCAAAAACGTGGTTCATTTTGGTAAGGGATGTCAGTCTTGAAAAATAACATGTTACCAAATTAATGATCGAATTAATACATCGTATTTAGGGTAATTCGCAAGTTTACTTTAAAGTTACTTTATTTAGTTTAGTTTGTGGGCCATGTTTTGTAATAAAACAATGTAATTGTTTAATTTGTCACTTTGTTACACGTTAGCATGCATGTGATGCAAGTTTACTAATTAGCGTGTTGCTTAGCTTGTCTGACTGACTTTTCTTCAACTTAACTTACTCGCTTCAGTAAAGTGTTACCGTCAAGTAATGTGTGTTTGACTCATTTTTTCATCGACTCTAATTGTTTATACATAAAAATAACGAGTGTCTGGTGATATTTTCTTACGTTTATTGGAGGTGTTTCACATTTGGCTCCTCACACATCTACTAGATCCCTCCCTGATCCCTCGAATGATGCGCGTGACCTGCACCGCGCGTGAGCACGCTTCTCACTAAACCGCGAGCACTCTTCCTTTTCGCTTGATTGACATGTATCCTGGTATTCAAAGCATGTACATTTGTAATTTACGTCACGTTTTTTTTTTTATGATATCAGCCTACATGACGTTTTAAAGCACAAATATTTTTTGCATTTGGGATTTACAGAGTTTGATGTTCGGTGCCTGTTGTTCTGAAATCTTAATAACCATAGAATATACACAATAAAAATCAAGGATGTTATTCCAGTAGGTTTTGATGGTATTTTTCTGGTTATATATATCCACAATATATACAAGCCAGTTCCTCTAAAAAGTAATTTCCATTATAACCATTAAATCCATTAGGATGTCTGTGATGTTTCCTAATGTTCCTCATATTTTTCTTAGGTTTGCAATTCAAAGTTATTAGGAAAGACTGAAGGCGGTGATGTGCAGTACAGTTCTGTATCTGAGCAGTAATCCGTGAATGGAAATTCATTGAGGCCTGGACAAGCTCTGAACAAAATGGACTTCAATAATGAGATGAATGAAAGTCAGAGGTCACAGTTAATCCTCGGTGTTACAGAGGCAGCTGGGATATACAGTACCTGAACATGAACAAAACAAACACAAAATGTCATTTGCACACTGAAAACTTTCATCTTATAGTTTCCTGGCTATAAAGGTCATAAAAGCCATGTAAAACACATATTTTATAAGTTTAAAAAGGGTAAAAAAGGGACGCAAGGTTAGACATTTCTGATCAACATTTATTTTTGGACAACTGCACAAATGGAAGTTTTTAAACAGATGTAGTTATTCATTTAATAATATAGATTGTCATAGAATTACTAAAAAGTCAAAAATCACATTAATGGAGAGCAAAAAATAGGTTAAACGTTCAAAGTCAAACCAGGTGCTTGATTTCATTTAAAAGCTCATCCAAACATAACAAACAGTGAGATGGGAGGATGGGACGTTGCTAAGCATAATGTAAATTCTACTGATTTTAAGAGAGAAATCCATGCTGACTCATAGCCTAATGTCATTATGATATATGGAGCAAGTTTGATTTCAATCTTTGACATTGACTCTATGTAGGATGATTCAAAGTTGATGATTCAGAAGTCACAAAAACAGACTTCAGCTGGGTTTTCAAATGCAGGGTCACAAATCTGAGATATACAGTGGGTACGGAAAGTATTCAGACCCCCTTAAATTTTTCACTCTTTGTTATATTGCAGCCATTTGCTAAAATCATTTAAGTTCATTTTTTTCCTCATTAATGTACACACAGCACCCCATATTGACAGAAAAACACAGAATTGTTGACATTTTTGCAGATTTATTAAAAAAGAAAAACTGAAATATCACATGGTCCTAAGTATTCAGACCCTTTGCTGTGACACTCATATATTTAACTCAAGTGCCGTCCATTTCTTCTGATCATCCTTAAGATGTTTCTACACCTTCATTTGAGTCCAGCTGTGTTTGATTATACTGATTGGACTTGATTAGGAAAGCCACACACCTGTCTATATAAGACCTCACAGCGCATGTCAGAACAAATGAGAATCACGAGGTCAAAGGAACTGCCTAAAGAGCTCAGAGACAGAACTGTGTCAAGGCACAGATCTGGCCATGGTTACAAAAACTTCTGCTGCACTTGAGGATCCTAAGAGCACAGTGGCCTCCATAATCCTTAAATGGAAGACGTTTGGGACGACCAGATCCCTTCCTAGAGCTGGCCGTCCGGCAAAACTGAGCTATCAGGGGAGAAGAGCCTTGGTGAGAGAGGTAAAGAAAAACCCAAAGATCACTGTGGCTGAGCTCCAGAGATGCATTCGGGAGATGGGAGAAAGTTGTAGAGAATCAACCATCACTGCAGCCCTCCACCAGTTGGGGCTTTATGGCAGAGTGGCCCGACGGAAGCCTCTCCTAAGTGCAAGACGCATGAAATCCCGCATGGAGTTTGCTAAGAAACACCTGAAGGACTCAAAGATGGTGTGACATGAGATTTTCTGGTCTTCTGAGACCAAGATAGACCTATTTGGCCTTAATTCTAAGCGGTATGTGTGGAGAAAAGGCACTGCTCATCACCTGTCCAATACAGTCCCAACAGGAGAGGCCGAGGCTAAAAAATATACATGGAAGGTGTGACAAGAGCTCTCAGTATCTCCCTTATATAATGGAACAGTATGGCCCTACTTTCGGATGTGCTGTCATGAAATCATCTGTTGAATTATACACATTTTTCAAAGTCAAAATTGCTTTTCATTGTTAACTATGTTTAAAACACATGTATTCACATATTCCTTAAAGTAAGGGGTTTTGGCAATTCCAGCATTTTGATTGTCATTTTCAGTCAAAACTTTAAATATAAATTCTCAAAGAATGGATTAATAAGCAATAAATTAAACCAGTCTAAGCACGAGATATTTATTTTAAAAGTGAGAAAAAATGTGTTATGCATGAGACTTTCTTTGAATTAAAATGTGCAGATGATTCGCCCAATAATACCTAACAAAAGGGAACAATTAGAACATAAAACAGTTATGCCCATTTGAGGAACATGTACCGTTATGGATGTGACCGTTCACTTGGTACCTGACTAAGAAAAACTATGCTTTTAAAGGAGATAAAATACCTAGGTATTTCAACCACCAAATAATGACATCTGACCAGTATGCCCACCTGCATTTGATAAGACCAGGACACACTGTTCCTGCTACCCACTGGCCCCAGAGCGATTATCTCAGTTTAGTAATGCCCCCACTTTGCCTTCGCCTGGAGGGAATCCATCAGGAAAACACAATGAGGAGATAAAAGGTCTTTCGTGAAGTGGAACAGAATCACTTACATGGGCGGCTCATAGTCTTCTGTCGAGCAATGTTTATTTTAAAGCAGGCCATTAGGAAATCAACAAATCCTACAAAAGCTCACACTGTTATGCAAGAGAACAGTTTGCTTAGCTTCAGGGGAATACTTGATCCTCGTGTTATCCAGAGATAATATATAATATAATATTCTAAATAAAACTAGTGATCTAAAAGCTCACACATATGCATGTCTCAAAAAGTGTGTCACATTAATACCCGCAGCCTTTAACCTGCCGTATACTTTTTAATAGTAATGCATTTGACCATGAAGGTTACATTTTATACTAATGTGTCTGCACCAGGGAAGCCAAGGGATTTAAATAGAAGTTAAACCAAAAGTTCCATGGGAAATCATTGCAACTTGTAGCCACCAAACAGCCTAAGAGTTTTATGTAATGTCTTGTAATTGTTACAATGTTTTTGTGCATTCGCCAACTGCAACTTTCTTTTGGGTATTTGCCTTAAAGTGTATGTGTGATAAGATACATTTGGATGCAGCCATTTATTATATTACACTAGACTTGAAAATTAAACTTTTTATAAAATATATAATTGCATGCAAATATATATAACAAGTTGACAACTAAACGAACAAGCATGTATTTTGGCTGCTGTTCAATAATAAAAATATCACTCGGGTTTGGATACTGTCACGTCTGACACAGTTTTGTGTTTCTGGGAATACAAAGTCAAGATTAGTCGAGTGACAGGGAGTTACAAATGTCAATAGGAAACCGTCTTCAGAGGGATCACCATCTTCTTGGAATCCTCGACTTAGCTGGAATTAAGGGACGTCAGATGTGACAAGCAAGGCTATTATCAACTCATCGGGGGTTGGATCAAGAAGTTTATCTACGTCTATCCAATGATGACCATTGGATTAAATCGAGTGGAAGGTGGGCGGTCTTTGAAATACAGTTCAGCTGAAAGCAGCATTCAGCCCGGAGCGGCGCGGACTTCAGCACCGCGGACAGCGCACACCGCACAGACGCGCATGCGCAACACGGACGTTTCGTGAACCTTCACACAATACAAAAAAGCTTTAAAACGAAAAATATGAGTCTTAGAATAACAAACAGTGAACATCTGTCGCGCATTTAACGAAACTGGAATATACAGACCGATGAGGACAGGTGAGGATATTCAACGACTAACTTGTGAACTATTAACGATCACACTGAATAAACATTAAACACCACTCTGTGTTGAAGTTTGATTGTGCATGATGTTTGCAGTCCTGTGGCATAATTTTTCTAACTTTTCCAGATACTTAACAGGCAGATGATTCACAGAAGAGCTTTCAATGACAAATCAAAGCAACACTCGTCGGATTCCTGCAGGTGAATGCAAAGGAAATGCATGTTCAAAACACAACCTCTGCTTTCTGATATGATTTGATAATGAGGGAGAGATTGGTGATGAATTCACTCAACGTTACAAGTTTCAATGTTACTGATCAGACTGGACATGCCTTTCAATACTCCTTTCCAAACGAGGACCCGATGTTTAAAGACTACAAGCCGGTGCCCAGAGACCTTATACCCTTACCAAAGGGAGTTTTGTATCTGTTAATGGCCGCACTGGTCATTGTTGCGGTCGCCTATGCAATAGTTGGACATCTAATCAAAGACCTGGCAAGAGATGTAGCAGGTAAGAGATATGACCTCTATAAAATGAAAGGGGTTTAGAAAGGTGTGTGTCTGTGTGTGTAGTGGAATCAGGCTTTATATATTATATAAATAGCATAGTATATATAGATAAGATTTGAGAATGGTTTAAAATGTAACTCTCATTAAGATTAAAATAATTTTAGTTCAGATTTAAGTTCATAATAATCAAAAATTACATTACAAGGATATTCAAACCAGGTTTTATCAAAAAAACCTGTATTGATTGGAATTGAAATCGATTGGGGAGACTGCACAAGCTATGACTTATGTTACATAAGTGTTACGATGACCCCTGTTCTTTTCTCTCCCGGCAGACTGTGTACTCGGCCCTAATGAAGATGATGAAAAAGAGGGTGACATGCCAAGCAACAGATCCAGCCACCTACCCACAGCTCTTTCACTGTCCCGTTCAAACGCTTTCCATGTGTGGGACCAGGATGATGTGGTTATCCCTTTACCATCGGACGACAGCCCCCAGCTGAGCCCTCTCCTGCTGGCCACCATCCCCTACATTCACTCTTTCTTCCCCAACAGCTCTGTACCCAACAGTCCTGCTATCCCACGGGATGTCTGATAGGACAAAACATGAAACTAAAGGAATTAGCAAAGAGACATTGTAAAGGAATAAAAGTTTGGGAATTATGTTTATGAAGAGTCGGGACCCGGAAAAAAACAGGATCAACACTTCAAGCATTTCCTGGAAATCAAACTCTATGACTTTCTTTAGCGTGCTCACTAAGAGGACCCAAAAGCATCTTGTTGCAGTTTATTTGGAATCCACAGACCATTTTTGGACCCATAAAGGCCCCTTGGAAACGCATAGGGCGGATTGCTCGAGTCCTATTACTTTTATCCAGTTGTGTAAGACGATTACATTAACTCCATAAGCAGTAACGCACATCATCAAGTTATGTCCCAAAAGAAGGATTAATATAAAAAACATCAGAACTTTAAATGCTTGGCATTATTCTCATTCGGCAATGATGACGTAACGACACAAGTCTAGACTTTCCGTGCCGGACAAATATGCAGAAACATCTTATCAGTTTCAGGTGGTCCCAAAGGAGCGACACTTTACAGGAATCAGAAATGAGCTGGGCGAAGGGAACATTTGTTTGGATTGGAAGTCTGAAGTGAAATAAATGCACTTGAAAGGATCACTAGAAGCTTACTGGATGATTGAGATGATTCATTTGAATGTGAATGCCTGATCTGTTCTATTATCTGCAAGATTGAGTCGGGCTGTAATTTATTTTTCTGCAGACCTTTGACCTTTAAACACTGCTGTACAATTTCTGTAAATAAATTTACCAAGTTCATATATGTACTAAGTTCCCTTACGATGCTCAAAACAATTGAATATAAAAGTGTGGTAGCCTCTCTACATAAACTACATTTCCAAAAAAAATATTTTTCAATATCTGTGACGTGGTCATCTGCAGTCAAAATAACCACGACATTCATCTACAGAATGGGAATCCATTCAGGGAGTAAACGTTGAGCGATGGCTATAGTAAGGCGGATCTCAGACAGGCTATTTCCAAACGTCAGGGCATTACCTTGACCCGGGCACTCAAGATGTTACGACATTAAAGCAAGTAAACAAGACATAATCCCTAACAAAGGTTTCCCCTTAAGCTCTCCTCCCCCAAAGAGACACAAGATCTTGCTCTCACAAGATAGTTCCCCCAAGACTTAAGTATTTCATTATGTACTCTCTCTCTTCTTCAGAACACAAAATAAAGTTATTTTGAAGATAATTTGTAAACAAACAACATCGGACACCAATGTATGAACACAAATCCATTGAGACATTTCACAAAATATCTTTTTTTGTGTTCCACCTAAGAGTCACATACAAGTTCTGAACTACATGAAGTGGTGAAAAAATAGTTTCATTCATGAATGAATTATAGCTTCCAAACAAACAACTTTAACAAGAAACATTTTTAATTTGGGCATTTCTACAGTGGAGGTTTTTAACAGTTTTCATTGTATTCATGGCTGTGGGAACAACCCATGTGGCTGTTCATGCAAGGCTTAGATGGAAAATGGGCTGTGGAACAAATGACATTTCAATTAAAATCGTGAAATTTGATGGACTTCTTCGACAGTAGATTTTTGTATTTGGCATTAAGTGTGCACAATATCGTTTGTTGAGTGACTCAAGATCACCGCAGTCCACATGCAAAGAAGTGAATATACTCCTCTCTATTCAAATCCACTAAATCTTTGATGGCGGCCTGAACCAACAGGTTCGTTTTTTAACTAAAGCCCGAGCAGAAGATATGTAGTTCATGGTGTTGTGTTGTGTTATCATTTATAAAGTAACAACGTCAAGTCCAGTCAAGACTGTGTCAATGAATCCATATACACTGAGAACACTGTCAACAAGCCTTTTGTAAAAAGAGTTATTCTGCGTAGAGAGATAAGTACGGATAGATTAAGCGTCCAGTCTACATATAGGGCTATCGTAGACCATCTGTAGGTTCACTTTGTGCCCCACGAGCTCCCGGATGTTGTTAATTCCATACTTGATCATTGTAGGTCTAACAGAGGTCGAAGGGGGAAGAATAACAAAAGGAAAAAAAATTATTCACACTACAGTTTTCCAAATGAGCTATTTTCATAATTTGTTAACAGTGTTGATTTACCTCTCTAAGGACAGCCCCCAGGCGATGACAGACACACCCTCCGGAAGACCCATGGGCAGCAGCATTTCAGGTCTGAAGACCCCAGAATTCCCTACCTCCACCCACTTCTTCAAACCTGAGACAGATTCAGTTTGTTAGGTTTTAGAATAGATGATAAAACTAAAGCTCAAAGTTAAACCAAAAATATGGGAATATGTTCTGGGTGTCTGACGTTAGTGGAGTATTTATTTGTGAAGAGCTACATAATAGACTTAAAAACTAAAACATCCTGTCTTGGGGGATAATAACCTAATTCAGGAAAAGATAAAAACCATGCAACAACAGTAAATAAAAAAACAACAGTAAAATAAACTTTGTGAAAGTCTGTTTATGTCACTTTATTTCAGATGCCTCTTAGTTTATTTTCTTTAATCTAATGCAATTTAGTCTAATAAATAATCTAATGCACATTATATTCTACAATTAAAACTCTGCTTAAAAAACAGGCACATCACTACAGGTGGGTCTGGACAGGTTCTCTTAATCTAAACACATGACAATTTTTTTTAACATTTCACAATATATCGTTTTTGGTGAAGTTTACCTTCATGATAGCTGAACACTTCCATGCTAGGTTCGGTATAAGGATTGTATGCAGGCTTGAAACGTAATTTCGTAATTCCTGAAACACAACCATATAAAATCGCTATAATGAAATTCCAAATTGTCTAAAAAGTCAACATTAAGCAATTTCCCAGGTTTTATTACTGAAGACTACATGTTGTAATCTTAAATGTGTGCATATTGACAGAGACTAGTTACACATTTTATCAACCATGTGTATCAAACTTATAAAGGTATCGGTTTAAAAAAAGAGTTTTAAGTACCTAGTTTGGTGAAGAACTGGTGCAGAATGCCCATGAGGTCACCCAGGGTCAGACCGTAGTCGGCCACCACGCCCTCGATCTGATGGAACTCTGCCAGGTGAGTGGCGTCCAGAGTTTCGTTACGGAAAACTCTATCGATGGAAAAGTACTTCACTGGTGTAAACTTCTCCTGAAAGACACAAAAAAAAATCTAAACCACTGCCAATATGTGAACTCTAACATTTGTATTAAACATTGAGCGAGCGTGCACCTGCTGTGCGAGTTTATACAGCATCCGAGCGCTGACTGCCGTCGTGTGTGTTCTCAGGATGTTCTTCTGAGCCTCTTCAATTTTCCAGTCATACTTGTATCTTAAAAGTGATGTCAGATGTTACAACAACGTAAAATCTACAAATACAGCGAAAAATGAAATCCATATTGCACATTATTACCATATTGCAACTCGTGACATCACTAGTCTTACCCTTGTGATCCATAACCACCTTCAGAATGAACCTTCTTCACTCTTTCCAGATAATCCTGAGGAAACTCATGAGCCAGTGCTGGGTCTACAAAACACGTACATTTACATAACTTTCCTTATTTTTACAGATTTTCCACGTAAAATTGAAAAAAACTTGTCTTTTTTTACATATTATTGAAATTTATTTTTCAAAAACTGTAAGATTATAGAAAACGACAGAAAATTTACAAGAAAAACGGGGTAAACTATTTATTATATAATTCTTATATCCTGTAATTTTACAGGGAGAAAAAACATTATTTTACGGTAAAATTCTGTCGCTCTAGTTGAAAGAAAATGACCATTTTTAAACAGAATAGTTTTTTTACACTGGAAAAATATGTAATTTGTAACTCTGGGACTAGGACAGTTGCAGTGTCTTCTCACCCGAGAGGAAAAAGGTGTCGTGTTGGTCTCTAGCCGGATGCTGCTGGGGCTGAAACAGAGAGTCAAAGTTCCAGAAGGAGCTCTCGATGAAGTTATTAGTAGGCATTTCCGTGAACCTGTGAATATATTATTTGATATGGAAATATATATATTAATACAGCAATAACCTAAACTCAAAACATTATTAAAGAGTGTGAATCATTGCAAAACATCTCTTCTGCTAGTGTTAGATTATTAATAAATTATATTTGATCACATTTTATTATATAGCTAGTAAAACCGTGAATCATTTGAAAACAACTAAAGATGTATTGCTGTGGAAGAAAAGTTATGGACCGACCCCATCTCGAGGAAGATCTGTCTGAACTGCGTCCGGACCTTCAAGAGCGGATGCAGGTGACCGCATTCTGGAGCCACACCCATCGCTTCAAAGTTATACGGCTTAAACTTCTTCTCCTTCCAGCTCCCACTGAGAAACACAATGAGAAAAGATAGAAAACAAGAATAAAAAGTTAGAGATACTGTCATGGCAAATACACAAAAAAAATATTATATATAATGTTATTGAAAATAATATATGAAAATACTGCTTGATTTAATTTTCTTTCTTGAGACCCTGAAGTCACAGTGTCTGGTACATAGACCACCTGTTATTGGGCTATTAAAGAGTTTTAAGACAGTCGAGTGGCTGTTCTCACCTGGCGATCATCTCTGGTGTGAGTTCTGTCTCTGGTTTTGTGATAGTGGTACTGAAATCGCTTCCTTTAGTGATCCGGTATGACTTAATAGTCCTGAAATATCAAACAGCAAGAACTAACTCAAATCATAAATACATGTAACTATTTTTTTCTCACTGAAAAAAAGCCAAGTGCATTCATGCCAAGATTTAACTACAGCCTGTGTCTCTATCGCCTCCTAGTGATCATCATGAATCAAACGAAAAACACCAACAACCATGCTGTCACAGCAACATAATGACCCAAAACAAAGAATAAAAAAGTCTGTCTTACACTTCAGCGAGCAGCTTGCGTTTCTTCAGTTCGTTCTTGACTTTCTCTTCCAGTTTTGAGGACTGTCCCTTGCGCACCAGCTGCAGTTTCTCTCTCACTGTGTCTTCAATGGTTTCCGCCTGAAACATGTGTTCATTAACACTAGCCGACACTCACAAAGACTTGAATCATTGTTACAAGTTATCAGGTGTAGTATAAATGCTATTAAAGTAAAGACCAGACAATTTGTTGTAAAACTCACAGTTTTGAAGATTCTGGGCCCTCCCTCATGACCTTTATCCAAACGGATCCATTTGTTAGACATGGCCTTGCTGAATCCCACCTTCCCACTTGGCATTTTCTAAAAACACAGGACAGGTCAGAAATCCACACAGGACACCTGTCACTGTTCCTTACATATACCTAACATGCCTAAAGGATAACGTATACATAAATCTGTCTCACCATGAGCTCATTCTGCGGCAGACCCTCGGCAGGGATGGCGTTGAACACCCGGGCTTCATGACTGCCCTGCTCCGCGATCTCACAGCCCTCTCCCGTCAGCTCCCAGTGTTTGGAGGATCTCTGCTCTGCTGTGATCACCTGTGAACATCGTCCACCTGTCACAAGCTATTCCTATTTCACAATCCACCAACAACAGATGGTACAATTTTTCCAATGTTTTGAAATGTTTGATAACCTAATACAATACAGACACAATAGAAAGTCAAGGCAGACAGATTCCTGCAGAAATAAATTATAATGGTTCTAAATACCATAATGCACCATCAGCAGTTTACCATTAAAACCATTACAATATTTATTTAAGTAAATAAAGGTTTTATTCAAGTAGAATGAAACGGTGTTTGATTGGTTTACATACACCAATAAAACCCATCACATTACCAGTAGAGCCCCACATAGACCATCCAGAACCCATCAGAATATCTGTGATGGTTTCTATTGAATTGTTAGAAACATAGAGAGCGTAACACCCATAATTTTATCCCGATTGTACAACACATTTTGATCCTAGATAATCCAACGCAAATGTCATATAAACAATAATGTGCCTGCATTGTGAGTGACAGCGCTGTTGCATCAGCCGGAGATGTTCACCTCTCCTAAAGCCTGCAGACTCTTCACGGCCCCCACGATCAGCTGGTGATCCAGCCCGAGACCCGCCGCGGCCTCCTGGCTGTCAATCCCGGCGTCAGTCGCATCTACCAGCCGCAATAAAGACTCTAAAAGCCCGGTGTCAGCCATGCTGGAGTCGACTTCTGTTCGGATGAGGAACCGGACGTGACGTCACGCCCATTACCGTAGCCATGAGAAAAGAAACGCGCTATGTTTAAATACCGTAAATCATTGTTTATTTACGGTAACTTAAAATAAGTGCTGCTTACGTCTTTACCTTTTGTAAATTAACTTAGATTTTAGTACAGTATTTATAGTAAAACCATAGTAACCATGAACTTACTATTGTCATAACAACCTTAACCAAGATATTTCTAGAAAGAAACAATATTAGTACTGAAAAGGATTAAACGTACTGTAAAAACAGGTGTTATTTGTCAATGTTTAACGATGGTATTCTGTTCTTTTTATTAAATGTTATTTATTTATTTAATACATTTATTTGCTTTTGGTTTGTAGGCTTCTTTTATTCATCATTCCTAGCCTATTTAGTATCTACTGTACAAAATGAACCATGTATAGATATATGTGATAAGTTTTTCTTGAATTGTTTACAAAACAAAATGATGGTTAAAGGGAATCATTGAAACATTAACATCGATTCTGAAGAGTTCGCATCCTGATGAGGATAATAATGAGAAATAAGATTTCATTTTTACTATGTTATATTTCAATGTTTTTTATTTTGTTCGCTGATACAAAAATATCACAAAGGCAAAGGGCATTGTCATAAAAAACAACATTTAAATAATTAAAAGATGTGTTTACACAGAGAGACACAAAAATACATTGGTGTGGAATGACTTTTATTTGGCAATGCCGAAAAGTCCCATAAAACTGTGGAACAGACAGTACCATGTGTGGACATTGGCCTCGGATAAGTTTACTTAAAAGTGGGCATTTTTGCCACAGTGTTTAGAGTGCAAACACACAATGGGAAAAAAAAGGTGCACAAATGAATACAATTTTCCCATGTTTTTGGGAAAGGCACTTGCCAGGAACTGATAAATATTGCTACAATGTAAACAAACTGAATTGTAATCAGTGTTTCAATAATGGGCATTCCCCTGATTTGACATGCGGTTCCAAGTTTATGAAACATGTTGACCTTGTTACCCAATAAGTCCACTTTTTCGCAAATATAAGCTGGGATGGACGAACACAGTGGACGGCACTAAACAACTACGAGCTTAAACCCCAAAATGCTGCACTTTGTTTTCTTTCTTATGTGCTTTTTGCACACAGGTAAGTTCATCACGAGTATCTGCTGCAGTATTTTCTCTACAATGTACATCTCGGCCTACATTTTTTCCAGTTTTTAATGTTAACATTGTTTAGTCTTGACATGTCCAAACTTCTGTCTGCAGGGCTTCATGTTTTGGGAAATGTGACCCCAAAACCCATTATTGTAAACGGCACGTATATAAACCCAGAATTAGGCAAGTATCACGCCAGGTTAAGGACCCTCGGCCGGAGCTGCCTGGACATTAAAGAGAAATATGGTGCTTCCCGGGGTAAGTGCTCTGACAAATCATCACATAATGGTTGTAATGGGATAGAATGGTCTCTCGGTTGTGGTCAGATGCTATCTGGTGGGTGGGAACCATTAAATCCTACTGAAATAAAAGACTAACCAAAGGAGTTTTGTACTGGTTTTAATGTTAAACAGTTGACGGTTCATTCTGGTACATGTAATGAAAACTAAAACTATTACACTTTGTGTTTTTATTTCTCTTTAGATGGCATATACTTCCTGACAACAGAGAGTGGTTCAGTGTACCAAACGTTCTGTGATATGACCACAGCAGGAGGAGGCTGGACGCTTGTAGCCAGTGTGCATGAGAACAACATCCACGGAGCATGCACATACGGTGACCGCTGGTCGAGTCAGCAGGGCAATGACCGACTCAAGCCGGAGGGAGAGGGAACGTGGGCAAACACAGTAACGTTTGGAACAGCAGAGGGTTCGACTGGTGACGATTATAAGGTGATGATAAACACACGACACTTCACAGTTACTGGACGTGGATTGACATGATGTAATAAATAACATGTGATTTGACGGTCTACAGAATCCTGGGTACTATGACATTCACGCACAGGACGTGGCAGTGTGGCACGTTCCGAATGATAAAGTGTTGAAAGACTGGACGACTGCTGCGATTCTTCGCTATCACACAGAAAGCCACTTTCTTAGTGAGCATGGTGGAAACCTCTACCATTTATTCCAGGTAAGTCACACAATTCTGGTGTTATATCATCTGGTGTCCCATAAACTGTGGAGTACTTTAACACTGCTTGACTACTTTGAGGACGTATTTCAATAAAATGAATGTACAAGGATATTATTTATAGTCTTAGTGTTCCAGAACATTTGTTTGTAAATTGCCAAACAGATTAAGCGGTGTACTATCAGAAAGTTTTAAACTTGGGGCAGACTGGACATATGCAGCTGTAATAAGTCTGAGAATCTTATCATCAACTGAGAATAAAAAGCTCATAAAAATAAGTTATACCTACATAGCAATAGAAAGACAAAAACATGAATAATAGAACGACAAAAGCACAAAACAATATTGGACTAAAACGAAAAATATAAAATTTAAAGCAATTCAATATATTATTATTTAAATCATTTAATATATAGATAATTATAACAGTGAATGGCATCTAAATATAATTATAGTTTAGTGGATAAACAGCATTTTCTCTATGAAGGTTAGGAAATTAAGGATTTATAATGTAACAGTACTTTTTAAAACAAAAAAAAACAAAAAACACTGTACAGTTTTCTAACATCGGTTTCTGTTTGGACAGAAATACCCTGTGAAGTATGAAGCAGGTGACTGTAAGACTGATATGGGACCCAGCAGTCCGGTGGTCTATGATACTGGAGACAAGGAATCAAACAAAGCCATGTATGGATCATCTTTAAGAGGTATAAAACCCAGGAAAGCATTATCAAGGAAAGCATAAAAAAAAATACTACCCAGTCTGAGGTCATCAGATTGAAAATGTGACGTTTTTTTCCATCTCAGGAGAGTTTGAATCTGGTTTCGTCACCTTCAGAGTATTTAACGCTGACAAATCAGCAATGGCCATGTGCTCTGGAGTTAAACCCACTGGATGCGATTCACAACATGTGAGTAAAAAAATTGTCTTAATATCAAAAAACACGATTTGACTAAGTTCTCAAACTGACATAAGTATGTGTTTTGCAGTATTGTATCGGTGGTGGGGGATTCTTTCCGGAGCCTCTTCATTGTGGAGACTTCACGGCCCTTCAGTGGACCTCCGACGAGACAAAAAGTGCATCTAAAGAAATTATTGAATCAGCCGCGCTACTTTTCTATCGTTGAAAGAGTCACGAAACAGAGTCTACATCCAACATTTGACTTCGAACTGCAGTTAAAGGATGTGTAACACTGCCAAATAAGTTTTTACTGTCAAATAATATATATAAATTTCTCTTTACATATCTCTGTATATAAAGAGAAATGTTGAATAAAGTCTGCCCACAAATATTATTTTAATTCGTTTGTATTATTTACTCACACTCTTGCTTATCCTAACCAGCATAGCTATCATGTTAAATTCATTCAAATTGATGACATCGGATTGTTTAAAAACGAACAATTCAGTAGGTTAGACTAAAAAACCGGAAAGACTAAACAAGATTCGGTCAAAACCTCCACATGTGCCTGCATTCATGAACACCAGAAATCAGATATCCTCCAAAATAAAATCCTTTATTACAAACACCACACATTCTTCAACATCGTTCAGCAAAAAATAAAAAGGTCCCCCGTCCCCAAAAAAAGCCGAACGCTACACCGACCTGACACACGACAACCTTCACAATCACAACCACTTAAAACATAACATCACATGTGCATTCTTAATTTAAAAGAATAGCCAGCAATCACGGTAATGAAATGTTGCTGGTCAGCTGGAGGAAAGAAAAAAAAACAAAAAAAACCAAAGGATTTACAGCTTCAGACTAACACATTTTTACAAGTCAGAATGGTTAAAATCAGGTGTGGATGTCGCAGCGGAATATCTAACATCAGGTCTTCGCATGCTTTGCTTTGGACAGCAGTTTGGGGAATTTACAGGTTGGAAGAACTCAAACTTAAAGAAACATAGAAATGTACTATTCTGCACATAATTTAAAGACACTGCCATTTGTTTTTTTAAAGTCCAAGGTGGTCTGATGGTGATCGGAGCCAAAGATTGAGAACTCTAGAATGAAAAGCGAGACAAGGGTCGATGCTCAATCGCCACCCATGACAAAAGACAGTTTATCTGTACTGGTAGTTCATACTGCCATCTCCTCGACCGTATCCTGCTGATCCACTGTTGTATGGGCCGGCGTTACCACCGAAATTCTGGTTTGAACCACCCTGCTGTGAACCAAAGCTTGATTGGTTGCTGTAACCTACGAGACAAATTTGGCAGAGTCACAATCTGTATGAGCGCATCAATTGCAAACCAGCGTAAAATATGTTTTTCTCACCTTCATAGCCGTAGTCCTGCCCTCCTGTCACCTGCGACGGATAAGCGGTGCTGTAATTGAAGTTTCCACCTCCGCCTTGAGATTGGCCAAAGTTTTTCTTGGCTGGTCCGAAGCCCTGGCCGAACTGACCAAAGGCTCCTCCCTGACCCGCTCCAGGAGGTCCTGGAGTCCTCGTGTTCTGGAGCATGGGTGGCTTCTTAGGAGCTACTTTGGGTGTTGAAGCCGGGGACGAGAAGCCTCCATCGTTCTGGTAATATGAACTGAAGCCAGCAGGTCCTGCTGGTGGTCCAGAAGATGCATTTGTGCCTGGTCCTGTCGCTCCGGGACCCGAACCACCATTAGGACCGCCGTTATTATAGAAATCTGCAAAGGGACATAAAAATGACTTGGATGGCTCTGAAAACATTTGAACCACAGCACTGGCACTGTTTTCATTTACACATCACACACCTTGAGGCTTTGACAGCGTCAGACAGTTTTAATGGCTTTTCTTTCATCAAGAGGCTAAAAACATTTTGATGTACATTGCATCTTGGTACAAAATTTACGTCTCGACATGATGATGGAAATGACATAAAACCTTCCATGATGCAATTTATTACAATAATCTTATGTTCAGGTCACACCTCCTGCTGTCAAAAATGTTTGCATCGAAATTGAACACAAGGTATAAACTATTACATTATAAACTTTAAAGGGGTCACATGGTGTTTTTCTGTGTCTTTGGTGTGTTACAAGTTGCCCATGCATGTATGAGACATGCAAATATTTAAGTTTATGAACAAAAGATGCATTCTATCTAATAGCGAACGCTCACCCAGACCTGCCTGAAATGCCTCGTGTAACCACACCCCAACAAAACTATGTCAGTTACGTGGTATGATTTGACTAAGAACGCCCAAATGTATACGCAAGTAAGGTGGACGTACCATCAGTACAATTGCTTTGGAATCTGATGTTCCAAATATGGTAAGAAGCGTTACATTTCCATCACATGCTTGCAGTATTCGACCAATCACTACGCACTGGTTAACTGGCCAATCATAGCACACCTCGCTTTTTTTTTGTTGAAAAAATCTGATAGTTTCAGAGAGGCGGGGCAAAGAGGAGATACAAACATGGAAAACAGAGCATCTTTTAACCTTAAATGGTGTATATACATCGCATTTCATCTAAAATATCATATGACCCCTTTAACAGCCTTGTTTTTGTGTTGTGCAGAAGTCATAAAGGTTTGGAATGACATGAGGGTGACCTGTCATTTTTGGGTGAACTGTCCCTTTAAATACAAATACTTTTATCAACATTCAGACACTGTGGATATCCATGTGCAGCTGACTTCATCCTTCAATATGGATCAGTTTTAAAATGTCTGATAAACATGATTAACTAACCCCATAGGCCATTTCACATTTTGAGGCTTTATATCAATGAAAACGTAGTAAAGACTCCTATCGGATTCAGAACTTGATCAACAAAACATTGGTTTGTTTATCCACTCCAAGGGATGTTAAATACGTGTACTCTTTAGAAATTTGTAAGAATGAAACTTATTCAACTTACAATGTTAGCAAAAAGCCCTTTCAAAACACACACAAGACCTCTAAACCGTCTTCAGACCTTTATCAAACTTGCAGGTTAAAAAAAATATACAATGAACTGAATTTTATGAATACCGCCCATAAACAGCAAAGTATAAACAATACAAATGGAGCAAATAGATGCGGATCACATAATTAACAATAAAAAATCTGTGCTTCCCCCTCCCGCTGTCTGTTAACAAACCCGTTCTTTCCAAACAATGTAATTAACCACAATTACAAAACACATTTTCAAAAAAAATACACAATGACATGGCAATGTAAAGACTTATAAAAAGCCATTTGTGACATAATTCGAGAAAAATACAACAAAACACATACAGAGACTTCAGTGAAGATTCTGAAGTGATGCAAATTTCACTCCTGCCAAAATTCAACCAACAGCCAATCAGAGTGCAAGTAGCGGGTCAATGGGAAAAACCATGACAACTTATCCGTGATTTCCACAGCAACCGAAGGCAGCACAGTCCCATTCGCATCCACAGTGTTAGGTGATCGTGGGGCACAGTTTTTTTTTTTGAGGTGAAATTGCGGGCGATACGTCACAAGTTAAACTCGTAATATGGAAAAACCAAGTGTTCGTTTTATTTCGCATGCTTATTGAAAATATTGGGCCGGTTTACGTTGCAAATTCTTGGTAGCCATAGGAGTCTGAGACAAAGTCACCTATAGGATGAAACAGAGCAGAGAAGCACAGAATTAGATCTCTTCTGTGTTATCATTGATTTGGCATGCCGCGACCAACGTCGATGGGCATGAGTCAAGAGCGTCAATCAGTTATCAAATATTGTTTCGTTTTTTAGATTTCTCTGCTCCGGTCACCCTCAAGGTCTTTCCTCAGAAAATGGCGTTGGCATGTTGGGAATGTTTCTCGTTTTTCGCCGAGGAAAGTTTGCGTCCCATGGCTCAACAAAGCAGAGAAATCAAAAGAAGATAGACAAAGCAAAGATGCAGATCTATATTAATCAAATGTATAACAGAGGAGATAGAACCAGTTTAACTAAAACCAGGAGTCAATTCACATTTTCAAGGCAAGATTATATTCTGAAGAATTTTCAGGAATAAAAGCCATGACGACAATAGAGACTATAGGACATCAACTTCAATCAACACCACGAGTGACAAAAAACACTTACTGTAGCCGGAGTTAGCATTGCCCCCATAGCCATATGCTCCATATCCACCTAAGAGACAAGAACCAATATATGAAAGAACAATATCAACAAGTCTGTTTTCCTCCAATAAGAGATTAAGTGAAGAATATGGGCACTGAATTATGTACAGTAAGAACAGGAATGCGTGCGCACATGTACAAAATGACAGACGGAAAGGAAGATAAAGAAAGACAGACAGACAAACAGAACGGAGTCCATTTGAATGGTTTGGGCTGTCATAAGCACCTTGGTTAAATCCACCACCGTTGTTAAATCCTCTACCCCGGCCCCTGCCACGTCCTCTTCCTCTGCCCCGGGGATTGGCTCCCATGTCAGCTGGTGGCCCACTCATCATCCCAAAACCAGTGTGCTAAAGAAAACAAATCAAACACAGATTACACCATCTCTTCCGAGCAAACTCCTAACATCAATAAAACCGATCTGATCAACAGAACAGCTGTACCATTGGAACCATTTTCTTTTTCTTATTTACATCCGAGTTGGAGCCTTCTGGAAAGAGCTTCTCCAGGGCCGCTAATGCAGCGTAAGCCTTCGCCACCTTTTTATTAGAACCGCTACCTTGAAACTTCTGTCCGTCAATTTCCACCTATATCAGACAGGAATGACATGTTTAGACCGAGAAAAAAACAATAGTATAGTATAAATACGTTGATGGCTACTCGTGTCACCTCCATGACGAAGCGTTTGTCGTGGCTTCCTCCCGTTTCGGAGATCAGCTCGTACTTCAGTCCTCTTCGTTTCTCGTTCAGCTCCATCACCGGATTCTTTCCGTGTTTGGTGAGGATAGGACCCTGCTGCCGAGCGCTCTGAAAGACCCAGAGAAACACATGCTTTAACATTCCCCAGATCATTTTTTGCAATGGATAGATTTAGTTTACACATTGTAAGCACTGTATGCCAACATATGCGACCAAAAATGATAATTTAGGAATAAAGCCACTTTCTATGAATTTTATCTATTTTACTACCTCATCACTACTGTTCTCTGTATTGGTTGCTTCTGGTTCTGGCTCCATTTTAATCACTGGTGGTGGCTCTGTCTCTGGTTGCTCTGTGGTCACCTGTGGTTCCTCTAGTTTCATTGGTTCAGCAACCTTCTGCTCCACTCCCGTGGGCAGCCCCATATCTTGCAAAACCTAGAGCATTACATTTGAGATGCATTTAGCTTCTGGTATGGCTGAAAAAAATCAATCTTCAGTTACCCGTCTGTGGCGTCACACATCAGGGTTTCTTACTTTGACAGCTACATGTAGCTTGGCGGCGCGTTTGGAGGGGCCTGAGGCTTCGAAGGTCTTCCCGTCCACGTCCACAGACATGGTGAAGACCGGCACGTGAACAGGACCAGTCTGAGAGATGAGTTTATAAAGCAGCCCTGGCTTCAGCTGGTTCAGACGCATCAGGGCGTTCATGGCCAGTGAAGGTTCAGCCTTCTCCTCTGGAGCTACGGGTTGGAAACAAAAAGTTTATGATCCGCAATCACAGATCCATCAATGAGCAGAATAGGCGTGAGATTTACATTTCTTCTGCAATTTCTTTTTCTTTTTGTTTTGATTCTTCTCGTCTGACGTCTCCTCCTCTATTGGGCGTTTCATGGGGGGTACGTAGGTCACGCTGGGTGGGATCTGAACTGCAATGATAAAAGATCACAAAAATTGTTGTGGAAATTCTCTCGCTACAAAATAAGTATCTAGGCGGCAACTTTTTTTCTTTTACCTGTGTAGTCTATAATAGTTTCGCTTCTTGGTTTTCTGGGCATTTTTGAGGGGAGAGGGTCCATGCCAAGCACTTTGTGCAACTGTCCAAAAGCAGAAAGCCTCAAGGCATGCTGTCAATCAAACACAAAATACATCATCGTAAAAAATTCCAGACAATTTAAAAAGCACGTCATATAACCCGAAAATGTGAATTATACCTGAGCACTCTGTGTAATGTCCTCTCGTTGCTGGCCGTCCATGTGACCAATGGCATCGGTAAGTTCCTTTTCACAAGGGTCACAGATGCCTGCACCATCTTAAAAAAGACACACACGTCGGAAACATTTTTCAATATTCTAGAATTAAAAAGCTTTTGAGTTAATTTAAAACCCAACATCATTGCTGTTATAAAATCATGCATCCAATCATATTCTGCAAATAAAGTATTGGTCTTATACTCACTTTGACCTGCCATGAGGATTCCGGATCCAAGACATTCCAGAACTCTACGAAGAGCTTCTCCGGCTCCCATTGGCCGGTTTCCGGTTCCAATTGCTTTCTCGCACAGCAGCTCTAAGGGCTTCAAGAAACGAGACATTTCATAAATGCTTTCATCCCACAGAAATAACAGAGGTCGACACAAAAGTCTGTAAGGCTTTGGGACTCACCCATCCAGTGAGAGGAGCCCAGGTTGGAACTCTAGCACACAAGTCCCTCAATATACGGATGACAATCACGCAGGAGCGCAGTCCATTAGCCCTGGCCTGGAGACACAAGGGGGAAGGATCGACCCACCAGTTTATCTCATGGACTCATAATGTGGAACAACACCAAAGCAAAACTTGCACACAACATTGATACAGAATAACGTGTTATTAGCAACGTGTAGAAAGTGGTTACAAATAGTTACAAAAAGCATAGTGCATTCGTATGACAGATATATTTATACCTATATTAATTACATCATCTTGGGAAATAAACAGAAAATTCATGACAAATGCAAATAAGATATTTCCTTTAATCTGAAAGCTGCAGCTGTGTTTATAAAATAAGCATTAGCTTTGAAAACTCTTGTCATCATTTACTCATCCTCAAGTTATTCCAAACCTGTATGACCTACTTTCTTCTGCAGAACACAAAAGAACATACAACGCTTAACCCAAATGACTTCCATTGTGTGAACAAAAACCATTAAAACATTTCGCAAAACCTTTGGTTTATGTATAAGTTTTCAACAACATGAGGATGAATAAATGAGTAAAAAATGTCATTTTTAGGCAAACTATCCCTAGCATGATATACTACTTTGGGAGAAAAGGTGAAATATTTATTTTATGCACAAAGCTATGACAATGATAAACCCTCACAAAGATTCCAATGATGGCATTACGGCATAAAATTGGTTGCAAATAGCATTAAAAAAAAAGGTACGCTTGAAAAATCCAGACGAAGATTTATTAACTGTGAACTTGGATTCAAAAATATGATACGAATTGTCTAGTGACATAATACACAAATACTAACTGCTTAAATTTGCCAAGAAGAGGTAAGACAGCTTTGGCAAAGACGCCCTCAGAAAGGTAATTTAAACACATTCGGCAAGAATATGACATTTTACACAGAAACACTGAAAAATCCACACAAAACTGAAAAAGTACAGCATGGAATAACGTTAACACAAAAAAATACAGTACAAAAGAAACTCAACTACAAGAAGACAAATAAAGACAAGATGCAAACCTGGAACCACTTGGCGTGGCGGAGAGACGCCAATGCAGTCAGGCATTTCTGCCTGTCCAGAGCATCCGGAGGATCGTTGACTGATAGCGTTTCTATTGGCAGGTGGAATAAGAAGACAATGTACAGTTTGACCAAGGGTGTTTTTCTGTCTCACGGCCAGGGGGAGAGGAGGCAGATAACACCACCAAAGGCAGTGTGGAGGGGAGAGGAGGGGGAACTCCCCCACGCTTAACAAACCAACAAAAACAACCCACCCGGTGCTAGAAAAAAATGAGACCGGTGCGAACCAAGTTCAAATCTGGGCGGGCACGTAAGCCGTCACACCATGAGAACGTTTTTTCTGTACAAGCGCCAAAAAGGTGTATATATTCCATTCCATTCTCTACCGCTTATCCGAACTACCTCGGGTCACGGGGAGCCTGCGCCTATCTCAGGAGTCAAAGGTGTATATATGAAAATTGAAAAAAAAAGTCTATTTTAACAGTAGAGTTTGAGATTTTTTTATCTGGCTATTAACTACATTAAGAAAGGGCAAAAAAAATCTGCTTTCATGTATAATGGGGAAACCCCTCCTCCTCGCCCCATTTTGCTCTGGGTGCACTGCCTTGCCCCTTCCGAGACAGAGAGTGTCCAGTTGGTCAAAGGTCCAGCGTCCCTAAAATTGACAAACTAGAAGGCTTGACAGAGAGAATCAGATTTTGAACCACAGTCAGCAGTAGTCAGATACACAAAAGGTATTATTCAAACGAGTCCACACTGCAGCAAAACTGATGGCTTAGGATGTCCTGAGGCAGGTGTCATGAACCGCGGGGTCACAGATAGGGCTAGGCTTCCAGCCTCACTGAAAAGATTGATTTCTGTACGGTTCTTGTCCGACACGGAAAACATGTGTTCTTCACTGGTCCTCTGATTTAAAGTCAACATGAAATGTCATTTGCAACCCATACCATTTGAAATACTGGTTAACATTAACTTATAGGAAACAAGGCCCAGATGACATCATCAGAAAATAACTGTAGTTTAAAAATGCGTGCAGAATAAGGTCTATTTTTATTTCATGTTGACTTTAAAACTTGCCCTCTATCTTATATACATTTAGATTCACTAAATGACTTTGATTATATATATTATCAAGCGCTCTGTAGACAGCGCTTGCATTGTGCCCAAATGTCTAGCATTATCTATAACCCCTGCTTCCAGCTGTTTAAAGGCACAGGCAAGAAAGTCTGGCGACTAAGAGCCAGACCTCGACAATGTGTTTGCTTCTCATTTTTGCTGCAATGCAAACTGTTCCATTCTGTCATTATATGAACACATGCAAACAAGGTTTGTGATTTTTGTTTCCTAATTCTCAGTAAGCCTTCATTAAACTCCTTTTAAAATACTTGGGCCATGTTTTTCTGCTTCTCATTTAAAGTATCTCCCATCACTTTTTTTTTTACTGTATATTGGGCCATCAAAACTAAATATCACACTGCATGGAACTGTGAGACTTCAGGTGGCAGTAAACATAGCAATCAGTGTTACATGGCTATTTTGTACACAATATCCCCAAAGCTCCATTGAAGGCCCAATAAACAATATCCCTGCCTGAGTCCGTCCCATCTACACTTCCTGTCTGTGGGGTGGAGGGCATTTACGGGAGACGTAAGGCGTGCGGGATCAAACTCTACCTCCAGCTGCTTGCTTCTCCAGCTCCTCTCTTACGAGGGGTGACGTCAGGTGAATGGTCAATGTCAGCGGTGGTTCTTTGGAGTTCTTGATGACAATGGTGGCATCCTGGACATATGGCGTGACATCGTATTTCTCCTCGGTGATGAGCTGCCCAAGATATGATGTTGAGGTGATTTAGTGGGGTTTTACTAGTAAACTAGACTTTAACCGTGGATTCTGTTGATCTAGCAGTATAGTACCTTAAATTGCACATCTAGATTCTCTGCAACCTTCTTCAGCAGGTTGATGGAGGGCTTGTCTTTGCACAACAGCACGAGCTCCAGGTCAACATCTCCCTTCAGAAGGAGACCTTTAGCGACCAGCCCAACGCGCATTACTCCACGGAGAGAACGTGTGGGCTGATCCAAAGATTTGGGTTCACTGGAGGGCAACAAAAGAAAATACCTCTTTTCAAATACTGAGAACTAAGAAAGATTAGCAATCTAGATCCAATTTTATTTTATCCTCACGTCTCTTTCTCTTCGTCTTCATCAGCATCCATGGTGTCGGTTTTGGGAGTTCCCTTCTCCTGATCATCCAGCCAATCAGAGACAGCCTTGAGAGCCCGTTCGGTGTGGGACACCATATTCTGCACCCCCTCAAGCTCCTCTTGGGTGGGATAGATGGCCGAGTGCTTTGCCATCACATGGCGGTCATCATTGACGAAGATGCGCATCGAACGATGACGAATTGGAGGCGGCTTAACAAAAAGAAATTGAGGAAAACATACTTAAAATATGCTTACAAAGCTATTTAACTATGCCGTTAATGTTGTGTAATCACAACTTTGTCAGCAGACCCGAGTAACAATTTTTAATAAATGTTATTAGCGTTTGAGCAATTTCACGACGTTAGACATAGATTTTGACTTTGTATACTTTACCATAGCTGGTATGAAAAGGTTCTTCAGTTTGGCAGTGTTGGTCTATATGTGGTTGATCTAATGCGGTCTTGGTCGGACTGTAACAAAATACAATCACGGGAGGCATTAAAACATGGAAAACATCTGACCAAGTATAACAAATATCCTGAAACAACAAACTAGAAAACAACCAAACTTATCTAACAACAATACATCCGCTATTTCATCAGATGAGGTTAATGCAAAGCATCTAAAGGCTAAAGTACATTACAAGACTTTTGCTCAGATTTTCAGTCTAGACTTGTGGCAGAAAGTCTGTGACAGTCTGCGGATTTGATCAGTTAGTGTGTTTCTATCCGAAACTTTCAATAAGTCTGCAAGTGCATGATGTCTAGTTTAATAAAATCGGTTCAGATTTGAGCAGTCTTGTAGTGTATTATAGTCATAAGACACAATCACTTCAATAAGAAGCAATTGTCCGTTTCTCTAAACAATTAAATTACGAAAAATAATAGAGAAACGCGCATTTAATGTAGTCATCCCATCTCCTTGTACAAATTAATAACATATTAAAAGTTGTTGCACATAAGTAACACGGGGAAATTCGGTCTAGACAACAGCCGTGCGGCCATTTTAATGCAGACAATGGGGTCATTTGTTCATCGAAGTGCTGAAACACGATGTGACGTAACCTTAATGAAATACCATATACAACATAAACATTGAACTACGTATTTTGCATTAATGCCGTTAAATCTATTTCAAAGTAGGCCTGGGGCTTTCCAGATTATAACACACGATCAGAGACATTAAACATAAAATGGTCGTGACCCTTCCCCCCAAACGGGATAAAAGCAGGATAACATTTTAAATGTCAACAGAAAAACGAGACGTTAGAAAAGTTTACGTGACATCACAAACGTAGCAAAAACGTTCATTCAATCCCGATTTGTCGCTCTCTTGCTAAAATGTATGATGTGCTAGCATGCTAGCCGTTAGCCGCCGCCTTTGTGGCACATATATACGTTTGTGCGGTATAGTCGAACAACGTTCAATAAAGGACTGCATTGACAATAAAACTGAAGAAGTAAACCGATATATTCTCACTTCAAATCAACCGAAACGCATTTATTATCATATATTTATGATTCACTCACCAGTTCAGCGATAAAGATGAGGCCAACGCTGCCGCTGTTGAGAATCAGCGTGAGAAATGCAAAGCAAGTCACGTGGTCTAAGCAGACCAATAGGATCAATCAGTGAGGCGTGGTTACTACGTTCAGCCCGGCGACAGCAGAATCACACGTAGAACTAGACGCATAAATAAAACGGTCTTTCTAGCGGTTTGAACGAACACGGAGACTTTTATGATTGCGTTTCTACTTAAAGCCGTTTATTTTACGACACGTGATCAAGTTTGTGCGTTCACATTAACATTTAAGGCGTTAATTTTAGGTATGAGTCACAGACAGTGTAATAGCGTAGGACCAATCGCTAGGGGGCGATGCGATACTTGAATGCACATACAGTTTTAAAACTCTCAGCCAGAACATATACTGTAATGTGATCATAAAATGTGATGAATCAGTTTGTGTGTGAATAAACAATAGGCCTATGTAAAGTTCAAATGTATAATTATAATATGCATGATTGTATTAGTCACCATGGAACCATCATGGCATTGTGTGTTTGAAATGTTTGCATTGGCAGACAGATAAAGAAAGACTTTTGCACATTTTACTTTTCATGATCACAAATAATTAAGGAAAACATACAGACAGAGGAACACTGAAACCATTATAACATCTAGCTTATATTTCTGCACAAGTAAATTTACACTTAACATTTGTCGATACTTGACTTACTACATGTATAACTGCTGAAAACAGCACAGCTTAAATTAACATTACAATTAAAACAGCTTGGATCTAAAAAGAGCTTTGGATGAAGAGATCACTTAACGGTGACACTTTACATTAAGTTATCCTTTATGAAGCATTTATAAATGTTATAATAAGTCATTTATAAATGATTATAATAAGTTATTTACAACTGTATTATAAAGCAGCTATAACTGCATGAATAAAAAGAGGGATTCTATCGAAACACTTGCCAAAGAGTGAGCAGGTATCAGAAAAACAACATAACACAGTGTGGTTTGACAGCCTATATTGCAAACAACATCAAGATAATAATGACTCTGCTTTCCAGTCAAATAAATAATGAATGAATAAATAAATGTATTAAGCCTTTATAACACGTGAGTTAAAAATGGCTCACTATTTGGCAGGTATTTCCTTAGAATCACTCTTTTTATTCACGCAGTAATAACTGCTTCATAATGCATTTGTAAATGACTGATTCATCATTAATCAACACATTTATAAATGCTTTACCTAAATGAAAAATGTTACCCGCTTAACAATGACTGACAGATACGAATGCACAAACTGCACATGATCCTACATAAGCCACTATTAAAACACACAGCTAGGTACAAACAGCATTTATTTTGACTCCTGATTTCTTTTGATATTTTACATCCTTTTATGAACATTTTTAAAACTTGAATCGTTGTCATGAAATTTAGTTTGACTGGCCATTATATTTACATTCCTTCACTTACTCACAATTCACATGTTTATATTAATGAAGAAGACATCGAAAGAGCATGTCAAACTCTCATTTCACATTTAATTTAGCAGAAAGAATCCATTATGATGTTTGACGTCTCTGTGGTTGATCAAGAGTATCCAGTATGCTTCTTCTACAGTGTATGCATTATTCTAGCAAAGGTGTATGTTCAGTAACACTGCAGTGCAAAGATATGGCCATATTTGTCCATCTCCTTGTCCTTTCCACGTGGCAGCCCTTAATCACACACTCCATCAATTCAGATTAATGGCCTTTTTCACTGAGTTCTGAAAGGAGCTAATCTCCCAGCGCCGGAATGTGCTTCCCCTGCGGTCATTGCGGCCGGTGGTTAAGCGGTAGATCTTCCTGAGGACGGCACGACGTAGGAGAATGTAGACCCATGGGTCCAGGATCTGGTTAAAGGCAGCGAGACGCACTCCCAGTACCATTAAACTTTTGTAGGTCTGTAAATCACACTCGTCCCTCATAGAGCCGCTGTATGAGCGAATGACTGACATTAGTCCAAAGACCTGTACAAAAGAAGAGTCATTTAGTCAGTACCACATAACATTCGTGCACTAAAGCAAGAATTGATTTAACCATTAAAATAGATGGTACACTCAATTAGTTTTTACTTTTATAAATTACTTTTTGCAAAGAAATAAAAATTATTCTTGGCATGCAAAGTCAAATACTGGTAACATTTTACATAATATCTTAATGTAGTTAATAGATTTTTAATGTGAGAACCCGATCGTCTTCTCTTTGATGTTATAACATTTATTATAAACCTGTTTCATTTATCTGTTTGATTTATTTTTAATTACATCTATTGATTTTATACTTCTGTTTCACAATTTCAAAAACAAATATTTATATTTGAGTTATCTTGTATATCATATATACAAATAAGTATATAATAATTTTGAGATTTCTATATTATATATATTTTGGTACATTTAAAAAAAATGAAACAAAATTATAATATTACCAATTATTATTATCATTATTATTTATTACCATTGATAATGAAAAAAACTTAGAAATATATATATTCAAAAAATAATAGTGAAACTTGTAATATATATAAATATGTAACCATTATAATAACATAAAACATCAAATGAAATCATATAATAATTACTGTAATGTTCTAATAAATGCCATCAGTTGTCTTTGCCCTGTTAAGATGTAATGCTCATACTCACAAGCAGAGGGCTCCAGCAGATACAAGAAGTAACCATAATGCCCACCAGCTGTGCCACCATCTCAATATCATGTGAGTGAGTTGATCTCTGGTGGCCTGTCCTCCTGCGGAGCCGGGCGATGACCAGCGTCACGCCGCTGATTGTGTTGCAAATAAATGCCACGGCCAGTGACGCCAGTCCTAGTCCAGAAAAGAGCAGCACAAAAATCACGTCTGTGATGGCCGTGTCCTTGCCATCTGTCATCGCTGGGTCCTTATTAAACACCTTTATAAAGCACCATGTCCTTGGGTACTGGTAGGTATATCTGCCCAAGTTAAACGAGGGCAGAATTGCTACAAACAATGCCAATAACCATATCATCACCAACAGCATCTTGGTGTACGCAGTGCATACAATTCGGGCGTGCAAAAGAGGCCGTGTCACGCCCATGCAGCGTTCAGCTGCCATCAAACACCCGAGAAAGAGCGGGCACAGGCCGAAGAACACCATACTGCCACCTAAAAAAGTGCAGGTGGAATCGGTTGGGTAATTACACGGCCCAGTGTCACCCATGTAGAGGCTCATGACCAGGAAGCCAGGGATAACGTGACCAGCGAGGTCCGTGGCCACTAGGGAACTGGCAAAAAGAAGAAAGGTGGCTTTGGAACGTTTGCGCAGGCGAGCGTAAGCTTTGGCCAGGATGATAAGAGCTATGATGTTGGACACGATGCCCAGTGTCATGGACAGGGCTGCTACCGTCGGGCTGGTTGTGTGGGTGGTCAGGTTTTCCTTGCATCGCACTGGTTCCACCCCAGATAAGTTCTGGGTCTGATTGGCGAAGGGCTCTACCGCATCCAGAGCTGAAGAGTTGCATCGCTTGATAGCTAACATGTCCGGGCTATGAGGACCATTAACCTCTGAGATGAACACCTGAAGAGAAAAGAAAAAAGAGTGATTTAAATAACTCCTCTGATCAACAACCCTGTGCATTAACATTAGGAATGAAGAGTATTTCACAGCATTTGCTCAAATATTCCCTTGTTATTTGGATTTATTAGCAAACCACTGATCTGTCAAGTTATCATGCAGAATGTCATCTTCTTGTTTTTATACTTTTATTTATTTATTTTTGTTTAACACTAACATCCATTGAGAGAAATAATAAGCCTTCTGGCATGTATATATACTGGCACGCCTTTAAGAAAGCTGGCAGACTGAGTGAATAGAAACATTGTTTTTCACAATTTCCTCCTCAGGGTGCACGAGTAAGAAAAAGCGCAGCACAAATTTCAACACTTCTGAACATTGACCAAAACATGGTTATTTCCAGGAACAACTGCTTAAATTTAATTAAAAAACTTAAGTGAGCAATAAGTAAGGTCACTTCTAAATGCTTTGGCAGGCAACCTCAGATTAACATGTTTTTATTGAACCAAACATGCATAAGCATCCTGACTGCATACGAAAGTAAAGTCAGATCAGATGGAAATACTTTGTCACTTTAACATGTACACAAACATAAGCTCTTACCTCTCATCTTTTTTAATCTGCGTCTTTAAAAAGCTATTTAAGCAATTTGCAAAGAACAAAAAGGCATTAACAAAATAACGCAACATTTCCTAAAATAGTATAAAAAGAAAAACTCACCATTTGATCTGCATTTTAAATAATCCCCGTGTGGGTGACTACACCTAAACAGCATCTTCACTTTTAACAGCACATGCAGAAATAAACTTCATTAAGAATAGACGATGTTAGAGTTCCGTCTTTGGAGTGTCAAAAGAAAATGTTATCACTACTATTATTCAGAATACGAGCTTTGTTTTAATACTGGAGTATGTATAGTCCGAAAACACGTCGATCTCAGGTTTTATTAGCTCGTGCACTGGCCAGTGATCCGCGCGCGCGGCTGTATTTATAGCGCAGGACACGCTCTCTTAAAGGAGAAAAGTACGCGCTCACTCACCGATGCTGCGCATTGTGTGCAGACATGCATAAACTGACCACCTACGCGGTTTTATCTGACTTATTTATTTGGGATTAAATGTGCTCGTGCATTTTGGACATTGCAGTTGGGGGCGGATCCAGGTGGAATTTGGGCACCATATGACTGCGCATCACTTTTGGACATCAAATGGAATGCACACCATAAACCCAATGCACCAACCACTACATCAGTGTACCTTTTAGCTAGGCCCTGTTTGAATTTGAAGCTAAATTTTGCCGGTAATAGCAGGGGGAGCGTATCTTGACAGATGAGAACATACAGTTGTGTTCAAAATTATTCAACCCCCACTGAAATTGATTGTTTTGGTCGGCGAGACATTGATTATGATCATTCAGTCATCCTGCTTACAATTAAATCAAAGAGGCACGTGTAGGTCAGACAAATATAACATAACATTTATAATGAAATAACCACAAATGTCTTTTCTGAGCTCACATCATTATCAGTTTTATTCAACCCCCAAGTGACATTCAATCTTACTACTTAGTACAACATCCTTTTACAGTTATAACAGCTTTTAAACGTGAAGCATAGCTTGACACAAGTGTCTTGCAGCGATCTACGGGTATCTTCACCCATTCATCATGGGCAAAAGCCTCCAGTTCAGTCACATTCTTAGGCTTGCGCACTGCAACTGCTTTCTTTAAGTCCCACCAGAGGTTCTCAATCGGATTTAAGTCTGGTGACTGCGATTGCCACTTCAAAATGTTCCAGCCTTTAATCTGCAACCATGCTCTAGTGGACTTGGAGGTATGCTTGGGATCATTGTCCTGTTGAAAGGTCCAACGTCTTCCAAGCCTCAGGTTTGTGACGGACTGCATCACATTGTCATCCAATATCTCCTGGTACTGAAGAGAATTCATGGTACCTTGCACACACTGAAGCTTCCCAGTACCTGCAGAAGCAAAACAGCCCCAAAGCATGATTGACCCCCCGCCATGCTTCACAGTAGGCAAGGTGTTCTTTTCTTCATAGGCCTTGTTCTTCCTCCTCCAAACATAGCCCTAAGATTTGGCCCTAATTTTGTTTCATCACTCCACAGAACACTATCCCAAAACTTCTGTGGTTTTTCCACATGACTTTTGGCATACTGCAGTCGACTCTTCTTATTCTTTGGGGACAGCAAGGGGGTGCGCCTGGGAGTTCAGGCATGGAGGCCTTCATTACGCAGGGTGCGCCGTATTGTCGGAGCAGAAACTTCAGTACCCACATCTGACAAATCTTTTCTCAGTTCCTCAGCAGTCACACGGGGACTTTTCTCCACTCTACGCTTCAGGTAGCGCACAGCAGTCGAAGTCAGCATCTTCTTTCTGCCACGACCAGGTAGCGTTTCAACAGTGCCCTTTGCCTTGAATTTGCGAATGATGCTTCCTATGGTGTCTCTTGGTATGTTTAACATCTTTGCAATCTTCTTATAGCCATTGCCCTTCCTGTGCAGAGTAATCACCTGTTCTCTTGTCTTCCTGGACCATTCTCTTGACCTCACCATGTTTGTAACCACACCAGTAAATGTCTAGAAGGAGCTGAGTATCACAGTCATTTTAAAGCTGCCTAATTGGTGCTTATTAGGCTTTATTGCTGCTCCCTGATATCCACAGGTGTTTTCAATACCTGACTGAAAACACTTCATTGAACCTCTGTTCTTCAGAGTGGTAGTCTTTAAGGGGTTGAATAATTATGTCAATGAAGAATTCACCAATGAAACATTTACTACTGTATTACAAAACTAATTGATGTCATTTTAGTTGCATATGGTTCTTTAAGAAGTCCTTGTAGGATTTCATTCTGAATACAATTACAAATGTACACGTAATTCCCTAAAACCATTTACAGCATTGGGGGTTGAATAATTTTGAACACAACTGTATGTCAGAGACTGTTCCCACCGTGTTCCATAAGCTAGAAAGTCCACATTTCTCACATTTACACTGCTGACTTTTAACACCAAAACAAGTTGTTGCTAAAAGTGATCAAGGCGGCTGCAGGGCATTTGACAGTATTTGACAGGCATATGATACCCAGAATTATAACATTCCAAACTGAATCACACTTGGGAAGAAAGAAGGAGAAATGAGTCAAAAAAGAACGGGAAAGGTGCACATAAATCTTTTTTTGGGCTATAAAAGAACAATTTCTGTTCAGATGTGAGAGGTACTCTTTGCACAACTAGTGAAAGCTGTATGGGTGTCATCTTTAAAAAAAAAACTAATCAAATGTAAGTTAGTTTAGAGTCCACAGTTGCTCTGACACTGTAACGTTACTGTTTTTGGTACTGACTTCCTTTCCTAAACAGCATTCTTTTGGCACTTATCTGAAAGACATAACAAATACCATTCCATGCCCATTGGAAAGGTTGGTGACATTTGCATCATATCCTTTAAATATCAAGCGTTTCATATTCCCAGATTGTCAATTATGAATACTGTTCTATATTTATACATTCTGATACATTTCTTCAGGGAAGAATGACACAACAGCCAAAGCTTAGTCATATATACAACTTTGAAGACAACGTTTAATGGCCCTTTTAATATATCTATTCTTCAAATGTCCTGCCATGAACATACATTTGTTGGATAAAAGAATACATGTCAGTGGAAGTCCACGGAGGTACAATGTTGTTTGGTTCCCAACGTCCTTTAAAATATCTTCTCTACTGTTCTGCAGGAGAAAAGGAAGTCATCCAGAACAACATAAGAGTGAGTATATGATGACAATAATGTTATTGGGTGAAATATCCTTTTAAGATCTCATACACATCTTGCACACATCAAGTTATCTTGTGTTTTTTCACCATAGGCAATTGTGGTATCACAGGAAAATACAATGCAGGAACAGTCTGGTCTGTGATAAAGGAGCTTTGATCAGAATTTGATTTGCCTTCATTCCTGCAGGCTTTCCGGGATCAAACGTGAATAAAGACATGGTTTGGATTATAATACAAACCAAAGGTTACAGAGGAGTCAATAAGATATACTTCTTAATATATTATATCCATATCTCAATTGCATTTCCTAGGCAGCATTGAGAATCCACTAGTGACGTAAGGAATATAGGTTATGGGTCCAAGCCTCGAATTGCTTATTTATATCACAAATTTAAACTTACATTTGAATAAACACGGTGTTCACAAGTCGCCAGGCTTACTGCTTCTCCGAGATCAGTATTGTAATACATCCTAAAAATGATTCACTAACCGTATGGGATTTTGTTATGGAGATAAAGGCAACGACTGAGATGTTTGGGTGCTTTAACATGATTCTATATTAGCTTTGTTTGTAGTTTGCCTTTGGCATCTGATAGAGCGTTCGGACCTGGAAACGGTGGTGCGTGATGTACACTAAAAATATGAACTGTCGCTGCTTTAACTTAAACCATCCTTGTTCACAGTACATAAAGAATGCAAGCAACTGAATAAGGTAACGTAAGTTCTGTCAGCTTTACTTAGCAAGTGTTTGACTGGTCAACTGAACATTGTTGAGTGGAACGCAAAACCCTATAATATTGGACCTTTGTTGAGTTTAGTTAACACAAACAGGTTAATTCAATATGACTGGTTGATGGGGATTTTCAGTTCCAATCATGCTTTGCGTAAGACAAATTTGAAATTTAGTGTTTTACTTAAGTGTTTTTCAGTAAAGAAAAAAGACTTGTTTACGCTTAATGTTCATTAATCTTTGAGGTGAAGCCTGTTAACTGTCACCCGTTCCGTTTGAAGGACACTTAATTTCTAATCGAAACGTCCAAGACTCTAGAATACAGATGTCTTTGGTGTTTTTTAAATAATTTATGTAGGGAGAGTAATTGATTCTTTTTTATAAAGAGTGTACTTAGATTTTTTGTTATCCTTTTGCGACCCGCAAAATTTATTGTACTTTTTAATCAAAGAAAAACATAAACTTTTTTATTTATTTTTTACTATAAACCTAAAAACATCACTTCAATTTTGTTTGTGTGTGTGCGATTATTTTATTTTAGCAATACTCAGCTACTCTTCAAACGAGACCCACTGTAAGTCTGTATTACAAAGAATTCATGAGTTACCTCCATTCTAGTTCCAACATGCGTTTTAAGGGCTCCGACAGTTAACAGAGTTTTTTGTATTTTTTTGTTTTAGGGTTGCCATTGTTTTGAAGAGTGGTACTAAAGCTAAATGCTTAAAAAATATGCTGTTTTTAATTTATGTATAACAACAAAAAGTACCGTTGAGAAGGATAAATATTTAGTAGAATTAACTTAAAAGTACTGTTACAATGGTTTGGATTTACTCAAAAACGTTGTCAACATTACCTACATTTTTTTGTTCATACAAAAGTTCATTTGTTCAAATTACTTAATATTGTTGCGTGGAACCACTTGACGCAGCTTTTTAAAATAAATTCAACAAATACATTTTATGAGTGTTCTTAACAAGCAGATTCTTTTAATTAAGTGCAAATTTTGGCTTTTGGATATACATCTCTGCTTCTCAGATTTGTCTTCTCTTAAAAACATCTTTAGGACCAACAGATCTCAACAACATCCAGATTGAGGCACTAAACTCAATGACTTCCTGTAGTTTTCTGGTATCAGGCGTCTTTTGTGGCTTTGGTTGTTCCGATTGACTAAACCATTATGAGTGGATACAGTCGAGCATCTTCAAGCCACATAATTACAGGGCATTACCCAAACACAGAACAATAATTTGGCCTTGGAAGAATTTGATCGAGATTTCGGGCACCGCAAATCTGAATCTTGTCTTCTCAAAAGAAAAATCTGAAACATTTCTTAGTTCTGTCTATTAGAACCAATAGGGATCTTGTTTGTGCTTTTTCTGTCAACCATTATAGTCCTCATAACATTTCAGTCACATAAGCTGAATTGATGGATGCCATATACAATCATATAATGGCTTTGCTTATCATTTTTGCAAAATGCTGCAAATGGGATGAGTGTTTCAATGATTTCTGACCTCATGGTCTTTAGCGAGTCGTTTTTGACGAAGACAAAAGATCTTAATTAGACATCACAATGTCATTGGATTTTAGGCTCACAAAAACGCCACAGGAGAAATTTTGCTCATCCATTTGTCTTATGAGGGCAAATACTTAAATATATGAGAGAAACAAACAACTTCCTCGAGTGATTTTTGTCACTAAATGGTTGGCAATGCTATGCACTTGCTAAGGTCCAAACAAGCCCTAAATTTGTTTTGCCTATGTACAACCATCTAACCAATAATCAAGATGTCAGAAAATATCAGTGCAAAGTTTTTAAAACGAAGTTAGGAGAGTGTACAACATTTTACAAGGTGGCTAATTCATATTTATTTGAATGATGTGAATCGTACAAAAACACATATTAGAAAAATGCAACAACATATCCGCAACCCTTAATCTGACAGCACGAAAGCTAACATGTATTGTGTTTGAAATGTAAGAAATATATCACTACTGTCCTTATGAAACCTTCAATGTCAAAAATTATTTTCAAAAAATGGAAAAAACACTTTACTTTTAAATACTGTTTTGTCAAAGTTAACAAGCACTTTTTAAAACCCTTTTTAGTTAGATATCTGCAAAAACCCCTGACAAACATAAAGGAAGACCAATAATAATGATTTATGGCAACAATAAGAAAAATCACGATTTATGGAGATAGGCGATCTCAGAGCGATATGAGAAAGTTTATAAACTGCACACTATTATTTAACCCTGAGCCATTTTCTCCAAGATTTACAGGCATGAAAGGTTGAACCTGGCAGAATTTTTTAAGGAGACAACATTTGATCCACAGGATCTCTCAGTGATCCACAGTTGCTCCGCTGGGATGAGATGATCGGCTCTAAATAACCTCTGCAGAGAAATGACATCTAACATATAGATGTCATTTGATAAATTGATTAATGAGAAGACTTGAAGGATACAAAAAACCTGTTTAAATGCTAACACAAACAGGGTTAAATGGGTCTTACATTTCCGAAAACAATTCAACAGCCTCAGGCTCTTATTGCAGGGAAACTGGTCACCTTGTTGTGAACTGAAGCAAACATTTGAGAATTGGGACCGCTGACTGTTTTCTGAGCAGTGACATCGCCAAGCCCTGTCCGGGAAATAACACATCTCATTTCCAAAGCAACCGGTTCTGTGTGAAGGAGTATAGACCAGGATGAATTAGCATGCTCAGGTTAGTTTATGATAGCTGGTACTGGTCAAGATGGTTAAACGGTGTGGTTGGCCATCCAAATATCCAAAACACAACATATACTGGTCTTCTCTGCATACCAGTTAACTTGCCATATTAGGGTTCAATGTTTGGTGGGATGACTTGCATACTTTCATAATGGTTGCGGGTTCAAGGGAGTGGGCTGTTTTTGGCCTCTCCGATGGGTTCACAATAATTAAAGATATTAAAGCCTGATTGCCCGTAAAACAAAAACATTCATGATCTCATGGAATCCAATGTTGGCACCGTTAATCTGTGACTAAGCGTCAGGCCTGAAAATACCTTCAGATATGCCAAATGCCATGCCACTGTCGTCCTTTTGTGAACATATTTAAATAACTGGACAGTCAAGGCATTGCTTAATAAACGACATGAAACTAGTTGTACTGATATGCAATGAGTGTCATTTTTGCATTGTGTATGCAACAGGAACTATAGATGTATGAAGTTAAACCACCACTTCTGTTTCTCTCTTCTTTGTGTAAAACATGAATGCCCCATCATCAGCCACACAAGCCTTTTAGTGCTTATCTTCAGCTGGCAAGCCGTTAGGCAACTCAAGTGCCCTCGTCCACACAAGACAAATGGCAAAAGGTACTCAAGCATTAGCCGTAACTGTAAATCCTCTTTGCCACCTCCAAATATAAACTCTTGTAAGTTGGCAGGTTAATCAGCTGTGCCACACACTGTGTTCATGACAAACAGCACATCCGCCCGATAAAGTCATTTCCCTGTCTGTCCGAGTCAAGTGATTGTGCTGACAGTGACCAGGAACAAGCGTAGATTTACGGTCGTGAGGATTAATAAAGTGATGTCAGGAGGAGCTGAGGGCCCTCGACGGCGTCTTCCAAGGTCCTTCAGTTTAATATACTGTATGTAACTCTTGATGTAATATTGTGTTTCATTGACTTCTTAGATAGACGGCAAGCATTTTAACACACATGTCTTTTGTATATGATTAAATATATAAAATGCAAACGTTTTTCTAGATTACTATACAGAAAAGGATTTTGATTCGCATCTTTGTAAAGAAAAGCAAACATAGTTTATGCAGTAAGTTTCAATTAAACCGTTTTTACAAATGATCCAGTAAACGAGCAGCATGCACAGATTTTAATTTGTATTCACCCCAGAACTTTGCTTTAGGTCATGGCTTTTGCTCTTATTATTCAAACATTGAATGGGAAATTAATCTTCTTGTGATCTACTTTGGTACAATGAAATTCTTCTTTTGAGAAAGACGATGAGGTGAAAGGAAACAATGAATCGCAAAGACAATGAACTCAACTCAACTCAACTTTATTTATATAGCGCTTTTCACAATTTTCATTGTTACAAAGCAGCTGTACATGAGACACAATGAATACAAGAAAAACAACTAAAGGCATATACCTGTAAACAACAAAAGAAAACACAGTAAAGATGAACTTGCAATGAGCAATAAAACGCAATACACAATAACAAAAGACAGTCAGTATGAATAAGAAGAGAACCCGAATAAAAAAATGAAAGAAATTCACAACGCAAATTCACAGGCATTATAGGAGGGAAAATATCTTCGGTGCCGCAAAAATATCTCTGAAGAGATAACCCATGCAACATTGCAGTTCACAATCCAGAATAAGAAAAAACGCAAGCGTACATTTTATTGAAAGTTCAGTCGCTTTAAAAGGCGTGCAGACCCTTCGGTCTAAAGAAAACGTTTCGCTAAATGTGATATATTAAACCGTGAAGAACTAAATAAATTGTTTCTGGTTTGTTTTCACAGAGAAACATTCCTTTAGGCTGACAGATGAATAAAGTGTTGTGGTTGATATCTGACATGTCAACATCATCATAAACCGATACAAAGGTCAGTCCTGCTAATTTCAGAAACCCACAATGTACTGTTACATTTACTCATTTGGCAGACGCTTTTATCCAAAGCGACTTGTGTTGGAGAGCATATAAACATTTATCAACACGCTACCGTTAGTTTACAAAGCCATGGTACTAGAAGGATTAAAGCTGGAGTAGAGGAATGAACAACAATATATATACATATATTTTTGCCAGACACTGATTGGTTAGTAAAAGAAAGGCGGAACAGGTCTGTTTTGGGACGTTTTTTGAAAGTTGTGAAGGATGCTGCTGTCCGGGATGGAGTTCATTCAACCACAGGGGAACCGAAAGAGCAAAGGGGTTGTGCAAGCGATTTGGTGCCTCGCTGTGATGGAACAACCAGTCGTCGCTCATTTTCGACCGAAGATGTAGACATGGAGCAGCGAGTTAAGCTAAATGGGCGTATTTGCAGTGTCAGTGATTTGTACTTGTCATGAACGAGATGGGACTCAACTGCGGGGGAAGTAAATGACAAGTTTATTTCAACCAGAGAACAGTTAATAGGCAGATAGTCCAGATCAGGCACAAAGTCCGGTGCACACCTGAACAGCAGGCGGTGGACACGGGGCTGAGGCCGACAGACTGGAAGTCCGGTAACTGGCGTGGGAACCCATGAGTGCGACGAGACGGCACGACTGGAAAGCAAAGCCCGGAACAGAGCGGATACCCTCAGGGGACCGTCGATTAGACTCTGGCTGAGAGTCAAGTGGGGTGCTGACAGGCAGCGCAAAAAGCGACACGTGAACAGCTTCTTGCATCATGACGTGATTATGATTGACTTGATCATCTTAACGCATTAATCATGCACGTGTAACGGAGACCAGCTAGTGTGGGCTTTGCAGGTAAACTTCACTTTGAGAGTTGAAAAATGATCCACTTTTTTGAGTTAGATTGTGGGATTGTGGTAGAAGCGCCTGCTACTCATTGCGTGTTTTAAGTTCGAAGCCCACTCGGAGCATTGCGGGCTGTTTTTTGACTGCTTTCAACTAAGTGAACTGCAAAAAGTGTTCAGTGGCACTGTGACTAGGTCGTGTCATTTATTTAAGAAAATCCAAAACAGTGAAATATGCTTTTATTTGCTTCCCTAGCATTTGCATAGCTTTACAAAATGTAAAAAAAAACTGTCAATGACCTTTATCATAATAATAATAATCAAATATTCTTTTATGAGCTCTAATTTTCAACTACAGTATTATTGAGAAAATTTTATTTTATTTATAGCATTATTTTCAGACAATGAGTACGTAATTAGAAACATTTTTTAAGACATTTTTTGTTATTTATTTACTTCCTATCAAAATTCATGTTATACTCAAATAAATGCATTTTGCTTTTTAAAAATAGTTAATTTTCTGATATTTTTATTTATTTATTTTGTATAGTAGTGGCGCAATCTAAAATCTTGCCTATAGGGCACCAACTCTGCTGGGCCGGCCCTGCTTTTGTATGAATGAAGCCGACTTGACTACGTCATGGCCACGATCTAATCCTGTTTAGGCCTACATGAAATAAATCTGCTCCCGAGCAGGTTCAAGCTAATTGACCTGTTGTTAAGACAACAAGTCAAGGATGAGCGTCGAAGAACCGAACAATCCAAGATCATGCAAAATTGTCAACAATCAAACACAGCTAACTGAGTTAGCGAGAACGGGCCCCAAACCGAGGACATGACACATCTCAACAGATTTTCTTAACATTCAAGGCTAAAAGGTTTTCTCTATCCTGACCCAGAACCCCCGCTGTGATACTAACGCAATTACTAAATGTTTTTAGATTTTGGGTTTCTGGAACAATGCACACAAAATCTTTGCCTGGATCTCTGAAATCTGTAATTAAGAATCATCTCAAATTACCAACATCTATCCAAAAACAGATCATAATCTTTTGAATTACACTCATGCTTAATTCAGCATCATACCAACCTGTCGACATTTAAGTAATAAACCTAAAAAACAAACTGTTCAATTCCTTAAAAAAGGATTTAGTTCCACAACATCCCTTTGGCGAACCTGCAAATACATTTCTCTATACAGAAATGGACGCCATTGCAGTATCTAAACATAAAGCACATAATAAAAAAGTATGGTACGTTAATCGTGTTTTAACGTTTACATAACATTCCATCACAGTATCACAGGCATTTGTAACATAGTCGTGAAATTAATTGATTCATGTTCATGGACACAAATTTACCATTACTTTTTTCGTGCCAGTCACCACGACTTTCAATCTGCATTTTTATACAAAGTATCTTTCAAACATAAATATATATACAGGCAATCTGATATAAATTTGTCCCTATATACGGGGTGGCTCAATGTTGCTTTGCCACCTCATAAATATTACCCCTTCAGCTTATTTCACAACAGTCTTGTTTACTGAGTCTTTAAGAGAGGATCAAATATCTTGTCTATCGCGGCGGCCTGTGCAGATCAGCTTCACAGCAGGTTACATAGCTTTTATCAACCCAGTCAGTACTGTAAGAGGCGCTGGTAACTTCTAGCATGTGTGCTTTGGGTTTTGGCCAATTTCTGTCTCTCACACCCTTCCCTGAGAGCTGTGTGAAACCCTGTTTCACAACACACACACACAGATTTCCACAGCCACATTAAAAACATGTCGTTCCATTTCATCACAGTTAAAGGGGAGCCGAGACCTCTGCTGAAATAAAGCTACCCATTTACATGAATTGCTTCTTGACATTGTTTCCCAGTTAGTATGTAATTGCAGGAAAACATTCAATGTGTTAACAGAAGTCTAAATGTTCAACAGGCAATAAATAAACAAATTCACACTTATGCATTATAAAATAAGTTTTAAAGCATTGTAATGCACCTTTTAATGCATTGTAATGTCTTATAAATAATTGTAATTACAGTTTATACATGATAACACAAAATTAATTGTTGCACTACACATTTTTAATTGGTTATAATTCTTTACAACTACATATAATGCATTACAACACTCATTATGAAGAATTATAATAAACTTCAATAACTCATTAAACATAATGCATTATACATACATGCTTCAAGGAAAGTGTTACTCAACTTTGCTTCAACAGCATATTACATACATATCATATAGAATAATAAACATTCAACACCCACTTTGCATATTAAAAAGTTCCAGGCATGAGACACACACCAAACTTTGTAAGCAAGATTTTAAAGCTACAGTCAACTATTAAAAATTTGCTCACTTGTTCACTCATTCACTATTCCCTTTTTCGCGAATGCTAAATTGTTCACTGTATGGGGAAGATGTAAATGAAGATAAGTGAACAATTTCGGACACTGACGTAATGTAACCAGTACTGTCGCAGACATTTGTCATAACACTTATATTACACCTGTGTGGCTTTATGGTTTGTTTTGTGAAATGGTTCATTTTTACATTATTTGTCACGTTTATTGTATTACTTTTAAAAAAAGAGAAAAAACAGTTTATGTCTCATTTATTTACTATTACATTAATTGCATTTAATAAAATTACTTAATATATTTTATCAGAATGGACTCAAAATCAGAATGGATTGTGGGTGAAAAATAGTAAACAAATTTAGGGAATTAGTTGATCCACACTACAAAATGGCTGTGCATATAGGATGGGAGGGGGGCGAATTCAGACACAGCTATATGGTTCCATTAAGACACATTTAAAACCTTTTAAGTTTCTACATGTCAAAGCTAAGAAAGATGCCATAGAAGCACTATTCGAAAAGAAGTGATAATGAAGGTTCTATATTGAACCATTGAGATCAAAAAACTTTGAGCAATCTTTATTTCTACTACTGATGGTACGGCAATCGCTTTGTGATTTCATGAGCAAATATTTGTGGATGATTTTGGAGTGTGTGTTGGTCTGTCACGATAGAGAAGGAGTTAAAAGCCATTAGCAGACGAACAATATTTAGACAGTTCAATTGTGAATTCTTTCTTCGTTGCTAACAACCAGCAGGGATTGTTTGCTCGTACATATCCATCTGTTACCTTACTATAGTACAGCAACAACGTGCAATTATTGAACAATGAAGAATATTCGGCAAAAAGTACGAATAGCAACTTTTGAACCAAAAATGCAAGTCTGTCATTTTTTACAATCCATCTACATATTTAAACACTGGGTCATTCTGAGTAATCAAAAAAATGTATGAAATTCACAAAACATCTGCTTTATTTGAGGCATGATGAGAGTCGTTTTTTAAAATTGTCATAGTTTACGTTGCTGGTGTTTATAAATTCCCCTGTAAGATTTCAACAGAAGTCTTTGTAAATTCAAAATTGATTCCCTGGTGTATGATAACACGTACGGGTGTTTTATGTCGGATCATATCTTCAGTGAGACTGTGGTATGTGACTATAAGATAAGAAAAACATGGCAAAAAGACAAGACAGAACAAAAAATCAAGAAAGTTTTGGTATCAACAAACGTGTACACAAACAATCACACATATTTCACTAGTGAACAAAATAATGATGGCATTTATATGCTTCTTAGGGGATAGCTCACCCAAAAATGTAAAAAAATAATAATAATTTACTCTCTCTTCAAATCTGCATGACCTTCTTTCATCTGCAGAACACAAAAGAAGATATTTTGAAGAATGTTGGTACCCAAACAACATTGACCCTCATGACTTCCATTGCATGAACACAAAACCACTGAGACATTTCTCAAAATGTTTTTTTTGTGGTGCGTGTTAGTGTGTGTTTGTGTTTGTGTGTGTGTGTGTGTGTGTGAGGCAGCAGTATCTGTATTCAATGAATGGCATCTCACTTTCACTGTGAAGTCCAGCTGACAGCAAAACTCAAAGCAGATGTCTTCACCTCAAGCTGTTCACTTTCATTACTGACCCCAGAACACCGCAAATAAAATCAGATGTGATTCCATTAAAGAAGCACTAAAGCATAAGAAAGTTATGGATGAGTAACTCATTGAGTCAAAATGCATAATATACAGTGAACCTTTAGACAGATTAAAAAAACATTTTATTTATTTCAAATATATTTCTTCCTTTAAAATGATGTCAAATCTTGGAAACATTTTCCACATCTCATTTCAATCCCATCAGATCTGTGTTTCTGATCATTTGCTATCCACATAAATAAGCGCCTGTATCTGTTGATCTTCCATAAATAGGTTGAGACAGACCATCCTTGCTGTCTAGCCAAGTAAACAACATGGGCTTTTGGCCCTGCCGGACATCCTTATTTAACATGGGCGTTTGGTGTCAAAATCCCTGTTTCTTCTGCTGTATAATGTCTAATGCTTTATGATGGCAAAACTAAAAGAACAAAGAAGCATAAGAACAATCTAAAACAAACATGTGTGCATTTTCCGAACACCATTTTCTACACTCCCCTCTCTTCCACTGGTCAGAAAAATAGCACCCAAATTCTTCTTATTGGTTGTGATTGCGTCTGCTTGCTCGAGCCTCTGACCAAACAAACACTGCAATGTTTTCATAGTGTAAACACTGGCCCAGTGTTTATAGTTTTCTGGGGAATTAACCTATGAAATTAGGTCACACAGGGCCTTCTGGCAACTACAAAAATGATTAAAAAGGTCTTTACTTTCTATTGGAGAAAAATTAAGGGTCTACAGCGTGTGTGAATATTTGGCATTGTGCATACTGTGTTTGGATATTATTTTCTTTCGGGTCTCAATTCAAGTGTCGATGTCGAAAAGAATCCTTCAAAACAAAATACACAATATTTGTGATATTATGCAATTTTAACTCATAAATTTTTTTGTGTCGTGGGCAAGAAACATGTCAGTGTACATGTCGCTTGCCAAACAATCATTGCTTTGCCATCGTTAACAATGTATAAATTGTTATGGAGAAGGCAAAATTGGCAACTCACTTTCAGAAACAAGAGCGTCAACAAAGTATTTTGCATTGCGTTTTGTTTTCAGAAAAGTGCAAAACTGCAGCTGCGGAAAAAAATATGAGACCATTCCAAATGTTCATTTAATCATCATTTCTAGATGTATTGTGATCATTCCAGTTCTGTCCAGTGTCTGTCAAAATCAAACCTCATGTTGTTTGGCTTTAAAGTGAACATAAACTTGTTTTCTTTGCAGTATTTGAGGTCTGAAAAAATATAGAGCATCTTTTTTAGGTTATTTTGACCTGTTTCTTAAGTTTTCATTTTCTGCAAAAACAATGGAAATGCAAACAGGACACATGGTTCTTTTGTAAGTTGAAAGGGTCACTGTCGAGACCAATTTCTTTGAATTTCAGCAAACAATTGCATGTTTTAGTCCCGGTTTCTTTGTTTCTCTTAGTGAAAGCAATCATTTTGCTCCGTGTTTTACCACTCAAGGGGGCGTGTCCCGGTGTGTTCATATGGTAAAGTGACATCAGCGCATACGCTCTATTCCACCTAACAGCCCACATCATCTTCTTTGGTTTTGCCATGTTGGAAGTTGTGCACGACGGGTTTCTGTGCTCCTATTGGTCAGCATAACAAACAATAAAAAATAAAAAAAATACACAGGCTTTCGGGACATTGCAGCGTCAGTTGTCGTCCACTGCAACACGTTACATCAAACTGATCAACAAAATCATCACGATATTGTGTAAGCTGTTGACATGTTCATAACAAGCTACCAGAAAAATAAGAGATCAATCTGTTGACTGTAAACATGTCTAAACCAGTTCATTTTGCGCTTAATGAAAACTATACCTTTCCTGATATAGACAGGTTTTTTCATTCATGTACAAAGTGACCATGAAGTTTTCAGCATTGCCGGAAAAAGTCAAGTTTGGACGCTATGTGTTTCCTGCTTTTATTACACTGCTGAAGAGAAACTGGTGAAACATGTCGTAAATATAGTGGTGTTACACTTGATTGTATCTATTGATGCAAATTTTAATGTGCAATCAGCAAACTCTCATTTTATGGATGAAAAATGTAAATAGTAACAGTAGAAATCTAGGCTACGGTTAAAAATTCCTGCAGGTTATCGGGTATATTCATGAGAACAATCTTCACACAGTAATATTGCGCAATAATAAAAACAGCAGCTGGAAACTCTTTGAACTTTGAATGCTATATGCTACATATAAAAAAGGGCTCATGAGAATCATGAGTATTTCCTGTAATCTTTGGATGAAGATCTTCAGCCAGACTGTGGAGGAGAAGACAGGAGTGAGTTGTTCTCTGTTAAACGAGGTCAAAGCTCTCACTCCGACTTAAGAATATCTTCTGTGCTCTCAAGAAACCATCACCGTCATCGCTCTGTTAAACTCTTTAGAGGAATTTTTATGTGACAACACGCCAGATGTGGAAACAATAAAGCCAACAATGAAATAGGCAAAGATTAATTATACTTTTCGTCAAAATGTCCAACCTCTTTTGAGATTAGAAAGGCATCATTTTATCAAGTAAACATTACCATGTAAACATAAAACCAGGTTAATACATGTAGAATCTGCTTATAGTTAAAAAAAGTATTCCATTGTTCAGACGAACTGATAGTCCTAAGCTTCTGGCTAAGTTATGTTTTAAACGTATGTAATGTTCTTCCATGTCTTGTGACACGAATAAGACAATTGTGACAATTAACCATAAGACACAAGAACAAATGAGATTCAAAGTTACATGTCATGAATTACATGAAAAAGAACCCAAGTGCTGACTGCTCTTAACGCAGATACTTTATTAAGACATAAAAAGGACAGAACTCAAAATCCCTCGAGGGGAAACATAAACAAGATAACAAAACTAAACTTCAACAAAAATTTCATGTAAGACAGACTAGACTTAATATGACGAGGAGAACCAAGACAAGGGGAACAAACAAATGGTTTGTTTCACTTTTATTAACATTTATTAAAATTTTATTTATTAACCAAATGGAGTCAATTGAATTACTTGAATGATGATTTTATGTGCGATTTTATGTGTTTCTATATGACTAACAAATAACTCCGTCTGTCTGTCTAAAAAATATATATATATTTATTGTGGTGAGGAAGGTGGGATGGGAGGCGGTGCCGGTGATGTGAGTGATAGTTGGAATCAGCTGTGTGCACACCGGTCCTGCATATCTCACGGAGTAAATCGGGAACATAAGAGGACGAGCGACGGGACTGCTGACGAGAGACGACCGGGCCCGGACATGTTTAAGTTTGTATTTATGTTCTTGTGACCGGTAGTCGACCGTGAGGTGGCTGCCGGCCTTTTCCATGCGTGTTTTTTTATTAAAACTTTATTTGAATGTTCGCCGGTTCCCGTCTCCTTCCTCCTTTTATTGAACTGTATTACATTTATTTATGCAGTATATATTTTTTTGTACATTGTCTCCTTTGCTTTCTCCAGAATTAATCCTCCTATAGCATGTCCTTGTAAACTAACGGTACTGTTTAACGTGTTGACATGTTCTTCTGCTTGTAAGTAGCTTTGGATAAAAGCGTCTGCCAAATGAATAAATGTAAATACAAATGTAATGTACTGCATGATTAAGAATCCTAAAACGATGGTGACATTTTAATCCATGAAATAATATGTTTGAATAACTGAAAAAGGAAGTTTACATCTGGGATGACATTAGGGGTAGTGAATTAAGATTTTTCGGTGAACTGTTCCTTTAAGTAGCAGCACACAGTCAGTGTGTTTGGGGGATGTAGTGTCATGTCTGTATATACAGCTGCAATTGAAATTATCTTAACGTAAAAAATGAAACGCTCAACCTATAAAAAATATGATGTGACCACGTTAAACACAGATCAACAAAATATAGTTTTCGTTGTTGTGTAAAGGGACTAAACTGTGTTGAATCATCTGTCTTCCATAAACTTCACAAGACAAACACAGTTTTTTCAGCATACGCAGCTGGAAAGTGAGGATCATTAAACATCTATTTAAACAATGAGTCACTCATGGAAGACGAATGGAATTGCTCCTGTATGATCTATTTTTGTAATCTAGTCAGAGAGCTGCTTGTCGATGACCACATCTACCACCTCTTACAGGATAGAACATCACGTCAAACGTCCTCCCGCTGCCTAAGGTCAGAAGAACAACGTTTGCTCCGAAATGATCTGCTTGGATCAAGTGCATCTGATCCTCCCGCATGTCTGTTTGCCAAACAAAACATATATTAAGCTGGAGGATTGAGCACATGCTATCATCGTGCGAAACTATCATCCAGCCATGCTAAAATCAAATGTGTGACTGGCCATCCTCCTAAACAAACCCAATGCGATTACCAACCTCTTCTTGAAAGATTACAAGCTATTTTTTACTATGTAGAGTTTAACATCTCCTTAACCTCATACTGTTTTCACAAGAACTCACCCACAGTCCAGAACTCACAACATGTTTGACTGTTAAAGAGAAATGAATGAAGCAAATACTATGTTGAATGCCTGAATGAGATTAACATATAAGCTTTGAGAACATGTGCAGTACATTGCTTTTACATGGTTGATAGACACAATGTTCTGAGGCAAAATGCAAAACCAGGCAATGTAACGTCATGTAATAAATTTCTAAGAAGTTGTGGTTTGCAATGAATTTTGAACAGATAACGGTGTTGTTGGTACAACATGGAGTGGAGTATAAACTCACTGTAAACCACAGCTTCACAGGGCTTATTGGTTTTATAAAATGGCTATTCAAATAAACTTAAAGCCACATATTCTGGGGCTTTATACTTCACAAACATTTTTCACAAAGGTTTTGCATTCTTAGCAGTTTCAGATAACACACTGATAACAAAATTGACTACGTTTTTGCATTGCATTTTTGTTTAAAAAGTACCAAAAAGGCACACAATGTAAAGAAAAAACATCACGTAATGTACAATATGTCACAGAATAAGAATATGCAAATAACTTAACTTGACAAAAATGTCTGAACCTTATAATTCCAAGGCGACTATTTTATATTTGACATATATAATGCATTTAACTTGTTTTAAGTGTTCAGAATTGACAGTAGCTGTATATTGTCGTGATTACTGATATTGTGAATTGTAAATCACACAACGAGAGTAATGATGATTTAAACACTTCAAATAGCCTTAAAGACAAGTAAGTAGATAAATCAATAAATAATCATTTAAAATGGGACTTGCAAAGTAATACCTCTATCATAATTATTTGCTAAATGTTTCATATAGTCTCCAAATTCTATAGACGGTTTCAGGGGCAACAAGATAAACAAACGTTATCATGTGGCCCAAACTTAACTTCTGGTAGATCGCAAAGAATCAGTAACTGTTGAGGAGTTTTAATTTAATTTAAAACATTAATTTATATACAAGAAAATGTGAATAAAAATCTATATTAATATGAACATAAATTAAATACAAAATAAATTGTTATTTTATAGCCAAACACAGACTGGAAGTTAACTTTGGGCCATGTTGGTGCATCCGATGAATCAGTGAAGTTTTAATACACTTTCTTTCTATTAAATACTAACATAAGTACAAGCCTTTGATTGAAATGGCGGAATTTAATGTATTTTACAATTTATTTTACAGTCAATACTACTAACATAGTTCATCCTTATCAAACTTCACTCACGTTTCATCATCGTACATCATATTCAGAAAATAAACGCAAAAATAATCTGTAATACCATTTATTCTGGGTCATTATTTTATGCATTTATATTATAATATTATTTTAAATTTTATTTCATAATCATATCCCTTTACTACTAGCTACCCTGAATGCATACCCCCTTCACATGAATGCAAATTGTGAAAGATGATTTATTATCTAATCTGAATAAAAATGCAATCCCAAAGAACACAGATGCAGAACACAGATATGCTGATGTAATGCGTTCACATGCGTAGGTTTTCCAGAGTGTTTTCACAACAGCTTTGAACACGGCTCAGCCAATCATAGTCATGGATCGAAACTATCCGTTCTATGAAAAACATGACATCACAAATTTGTTTTTCAACACCTTTAGATAAAGTGTTTTTCATTGTATTTCCTGAGTCATCAAAGTCTGGCCTGCAACATCGTTCTTTCTCGTAAAATATGTCGTTTAGAGTGTGTCATTACGATTACAATAATTACATCGTTGAGATTAACTTGCAGTGAAGTGGATCCGATAATGACTTCTGCTCAAACTTTCATTCCATTTGTGGTCAAGCTGTGGTCATGATCATGTTTCTTCAGATGCACACACACAGCTGGCAGAATGTCAGGGCGGCTGGCTCCAGTTTTGCAGTGATTGTGCTATATCTCTCCGGAAAGACCCCGGCGAGAACAAAGCAAAGATTCACAGACAGATAGACACACGGGAACACACACAAAAACAAAATCAAACTCACTCAGGAGATACGTCACATACATCTTATAGCAATGCGGAGCTCCCCAAGACCTAACGTGGAAACTGTGCAAAAGACGCACAACACTTTCATCAATGTGAACTCAATGTTCTTCAATAAAGTCAATAGCTGAGCCACCGGACTGTTCTTGAATTGAACTTGTTTTCCACAAAAACCTATATTTAGCCACAACTCTTGTTTGTGCAGATCAGATCTTCTCCTCTGGCACCAGAAAGATTCATTTGAGTTTCTCTCGAGGGAATCCGAGAAAGTAGTAAGTAAGAAAAAACTGAAAAACAAAAAACAAAAGTGGTTGTGAGCTGTTATCTCTTCTGTACACATTCTGGTAATGATAGATATATTAAATCATTTTATTTTAAAATATATAGAATAATATATTTTGTACATATTAATACAAGGAAATGCATCTTTTCATTTATTGAAATTTTTAAGCACTTGGTTCCAGTATATTCCTATATTTTGTTGCAATAATTGCTAAACTGTTTTGAGTAATTGGGTCCAATAATAATCAAATTTATATCTATTGCTGGGTTTGTTCATATTTAGTTTTTGTGCTATTTTTCTATTGTATGAAACGTTGTACATTGATGTATAGTTTATGAAAAGGTGTAACGATTGGGGTGAAACACAAGGACAGAGGACCCAGGCACAGACAGCGGGTAAGGGGTTAACAAGGGACTTTAATAATAATAACAATTAAACAAAAGCCCATGACGGGGTACAATAACAAAAAAAGGGTATAACAGGGCAATAAAAATAACATTGACCATATATTACAAAAGACTAGACTACAATGACAATACAAGAACTCACCCATATGAATCGAATGACAATAAACCACAACAGCACAGAAAACACAAGGGCATTATAAAGGGAACAAATCAAGAGGGAACAGGTCCGGGGCATGAACTAATAAACAATTATTAATGAAGAGATGAAAGGGCGGGAACAGAGAAGATACCGGAGAGAGCAAATCAAAGGCCAACAGGGCCCTCTCTCCTCATAAAACAAAAGGGCCCTGCCATGATCCTGCCACTAGATCAAGAGAAACATGACATGATGGGGCAGAATCATGACAAAAAGGTGTGACTCATTCCTCAACATTTGTGTAACAGACCTTTGCCTCAAATCATGCAAGTTGTTGAAGAGAGGTGTTCTGTTACATTTCTAATCAATTGTAATGTTTGATATTATGAAATTATATAAAATGATATACTTACATTGACGCTCTGAACCCATGGTGCCTCGGCTTATAACTTCACACCAGATGTGTCCGATATATTAAGAGAGGAAGGCAATGCTGTATGTACGTAGACACAAAAATATCACAAATAAATGAAAACAAATAAAGAATATTCATTTTATTTATAAAACTCATCTTTTAATATCACAAATAAAAAAAACAATTGATTTAAAATGCATTTATTTCATGCTAAGTATAGTTTAAATGTATTAACATATTTACTGACATGACTAACTGGTATAAAATTATAATTAAGTGTTATTTGGATAACTTTTAACACGATTTCATATGATTTCTTCATATTAAGCCATGTGTTTAAATAAAAATGTGTCCTAATGTCACTTTTGATAAGGATTTAATGATTTTTTATAAAATCTTTCAATGCAAGATGTTTAAAGTGAACCTGAAGTTAACTTGCAATAGTTCCACTTTAGAACAAACAAATACACTTAAATGCATCTTTAGCTGGACTTCAGCACTATTTCTGCACAATTAAAGTATATTAAGTACAAAATTAGTTGTTCCAGTTTAGCAGACTTTAAGTATACCAATTCAGTGTACCACAAATACAATGTCAGTGTATTTTCATTAAGAACATGAGATGTAAATGTATTTGCAGTATACTTAGCATGAAATAAATGTATTTGAAGTACATTTTAATATATTTGTTTTTCACTAGAGAGGAAAACTCCAACATTTCTCATCAAATTGACCAAAATCTAAATTTTATATACATTCATATTACACCTCTTTCAATGTAATACTCTTTTGATCATTTGTTTTTCTCCTAAGCAGTTTAAGGACAAACATCTAAGACTAAGTTGATACTTAATTAACACACAACTGAGAATCTCCTGAGCTCTAAAAGAGCAAGATTCGAGCAATATCACCGTCTGGGCACGATTCACGTTTGAACAAAATGTACAAATGTAGTTCAGTTTCTATCCTTCTCATTGCACTAAAATAATGTTCAAGCATTAAATGTACAAGGCAACAGTTGTATGGGAAAGTGAATTGCAGATCCCAGTAAGATGGAGATGCAGGATTTACCCTGTCCGTGTGGAATGTTATTCAGCTACGTCTCTGTAAACAGGCAAAAATACAGTGTTTAGAAAAAGGGTTTTAGGCACCGAACCTGTAATCAAGCCCATGGCTTCTGCTATATTAGCAGCTCTTTGTTTGAATCTAACCGTCGCTGTTTAAAGTCATGGTGAAGACATTTATTCTAAGACTCCTGGTGCATAATGTGCAAGCAATGTGTTAATAATCACAAAATACATCATCTGTCTTCTATAAGACAAACTGGGTTGGGAACAGACGTTTTTTAATGCAAAAACAACATATTTCACTTCACTACGTATATTCTTCAAGGGAAATATTAATAGTTTAGGAGACGCTCTATTGCATTAAACTAACATCAACTAATCTACACATTTGGCCATTTGGGGTCACAGGAGGGCTTGAATAGTCTTCAGAGACGTTCCTTTGGGTTTTTCTGGAAACATCTGACTTTAAAATGAATGATATGAATTGGTTACACACTTGGCCGTCTGAGACGGTTTTGAAATCTCGTCAGAAAATCTGGAAGACACACATTTGCTGACAAGAGACTTCAGCAAATACTTTTCGTTTATTCCATTTTTGTCTCCAGTAGACCATCATCATGCGACATGAGTCATTTCTATACTGTGACTGAACAATCTGAATGCATATCCAACGTTACTAGCGTCTGACTGTTTTTGCCATGTAACACTTACTGTAACTGGCTTCCAGAATAAACATGCAAATAAGTCCAGCGTGAGTAACTCGGTATTTGATGAGAAGCAGAAATAGATATTAAGACATTCAGAGCTGAAGATATGATCTCTCATTAAAGACAAGACACAAACATAAGCTTTCAGGTACATGCAGCACTTGTTGGTGACTGATTTGGTGTACGTATGCTGGGATGAGTGGGGTTGGATTTATAAAGGCTTTGGAATGTGCACGTGACTCAGATGTGAAGTTCATCATTAGCAGCAAACCACTTTAATACAGGAAAACATCAATAAAGACCTTTCAAGAAAATGTCTGGGTCATACTGCACCCAAACATTTACAAACATTCTACTGTCTTTAAAATATTGTTCGATTTTTTTATACCATACATTTACATGAAGAAGGTTCAATTAAACGGTGTTGTCCATTCTTTAACAAAATAAAATATGTTATTGTAAATCTATAATGTATTAAAAAAATTACATTCACATCAGTAATATATAGTAACATTTCAGCATATATTACATACAGCCTGTGTTACTTAATTTCAAAATATTGTATCAATAATGCAAATAAAATATTGCAACAAAGCTTTCAGAACTCATGCACAATAAATGTAGTAAATTGTAAAACTAAGACACAAAATTCTGACTTTTTCTTAAAATCAAAGCTTTCCTTTCATAACATCAAAAGTCACCTTGATTCATGTAGGAATGTTGGTCAAACTTAAAAAATAATAATAATAATCAATGTCTTCATAAATGAGTCTGTATATATCTTCAGATGTTTTATAATGATGGTTTCAGCAAATGCAGGATTACTTCTAATGAAACGCTAGGAATTAGCATATAGGGAAGCTTAAGTGTTTTCGAGAAAGGCTTCTAATGCGTTGAACATTGATTGTCCATCAGAGTCCGGAAGAGAGCTAGACTCTAAATAAAAGATGGCACTCGCTGTTCTTTTGGACCGGACTACAATTACACAGGATGCCAGTGAATTAGTGTCCAAGCCAAAGTCACCACAGGGATCTATCAAAAAAATCAAGGTTAGGAGTCATGGTGATGTAATGCGTAGAATATATAGAGAAAGTCATTGAGTGTATGCGAAGGCCTTTTGCTATTGGATTGAAGTTAATAGAGATGGCAGCCATGTGTTTAGCTGTCAGACACCGTCACATCTGTCAAAACATCAAGTGATTTTGCATGTTCGGTACAATTGATATGCATAAGAAATACATTTAGCAAAGAACTCTGAAAGAAAGAAAATGTAGGGAAAAGGCCAGATGGGTTTGTTCCAAAGATCCAAAAGAAATAAATACAGCAAATTAGATTATTAACAAATCAGCAAATCCAACACACTGTAATGAGGAAACGTCAGTCTAATGACTTTATCCTGAACCAGTGACACACATTCAAACGTCACTGTGGTCTCTGGAGAGAGAGAGAGAGAGAGAGAGAGAGATAATGAGAGAGAGAGAGTGAGAGTGGAGAGAGTGTGAGAGAGAGAGAGATAATGAGCGAGTGAGAGTGTGTGAGAGAGAGAGAGAGAGAGAGAGAGAGGGAGAGATAATGAGAGAGTGAGAGTGTGAGAGAAAGAGAGAGAGTAATAGAGAGAGTAATAGAGAGAGTGTGAGAGAGAGAGAGAGAGAGAGAGAGAGAGATAATGAGAGAGTGAGAGTGTGAGAGAAAGAGAGAGAGTAATAGAGAGAGTAATAGAGAGAGTGTGAGAGAGAGAGAGAGAGAGAGAGAGAGAGATAATGAGAGAGTGAGAGTGTGAGAGAAAGAGAGAGAGTAATAGAGAGAGTAATAGAGAGAGTGTGAGAGAGAGAGAGAGAGTGTGAGAGAGAGAGAGATAATGAGCGAGTGAGAGTGTGTGAGAGAGAGAGAGAGAGAGAGAGAGAGGGAGAGATAATGAGAGAGTGAGAGTGTGAGAGAAAGAGAGAGAGTAATAGAGAGAGTAATAGAGAGAGTGTGAGAGAGAGAGAGAGAGAGAGAGAGAGAGATAATGAGAGAGTGAGAGTGTGAGAGAAAGAGAGAGAGTAATAGAGAGAGTAATAGAGAGAGTGTGAGAGAGAGAGAGAGAGAGAGAGAGAGAGAGAGAGAGAGAGATAATGAGAGAGTGAGAGTGTGAGAGAAAGAGAGAGAGTAATAGAGAGAGTGTGAGAGAGAGAGTGTGAGAGAGAGAGAGAGAGAGAGAGAGTGAGAGAGAGAGAGACATATCAATGATACAATTTTAATTAAGGAAAAACATTTCCTAAAAACGGCAAGAGAGAGAGAGTGAGTGAGTGAGTGAGTGAGTGAGAGTGAAAGAGTGAGAGAAAGAGAGAGAGAGAGAGAGAGAGAGAGAGTGAGTGAGTGAGTGAGTGAGTGAGTGAGTGAATGAGTAAGTGAGAGAGATGGTGAGAGAGAGATAGAGAGAGATAGAGAGAGAGAGTGAGTGAGAGTGAAAGAGTTGGAGAGAGTGAGAGAGTATGTGAGTGAGAGAGAGGGGGATAGAGTGAGATAGAGAGAGAGACATCACCTCAATTAAACTGTAAATCTACCAGGACTTTACTGTTATCTGTGTATATATTATAAGACCATCAATGGACGAAACATTTGACAGCACATTCTCAGGCAACCTTGGAACATTAAGGAACTCAAAACACCACGGCACAAAAAGAAAATGGTAAATCAATGGAACGATAAAGCAAGCCAGCTGATGAAGATGATTGAAGCTTGAAGCATGTCCAGTTTAAATCAGCTGATGACCGATTGATCCAACATCTCATAAACCAACATCTCATAAACCAACATCTCATAAGAAGTGCAGAACCTGAATGTGCTCAATATAAAAATGTCAATATAAATCAGGGTTCCTTCTTCCATGTACAAGAACCTAATGATTCATAAAACACCCAGTACAAACCGGTTACCGTTACCGAGGAAAAGCAGCTTTCACTGAGATGTCAAGATCAGAGGGAAATTTTGAATCAGAGTTACCAGAACACCAACAAGCTCACTCGAGAGAATATGGAGGAACAGGAAAAGATCCACACGCACGTTCTTTGATGCAAATGTTATACACTAGGGTTCCTTTTAATGGTTTGTGTGGATTAACAGATGTCATTAAACTGAAAATGAGAACAGACATACTGGGATACTGTATGTCTGTACGAACGGTCACTGCATTGTTTTAAAAAATAACATAAGCACAGTTTGTAAGTAAACCATTATAATGCAATGACATACAAATACATAAAAATTCATTTAAAATGAGACTTAATGAATTCACCCTTTTTTATTCACCTTTCTTTCACAAAACGCACAAAAAAAGATATTTTGAAGAACGTTGGTCACCGACCATCATTGATCCCCATTGACTTCAATTGTATACAAGCAAAACCACTGGGACATTTCTCAAAGTATCTTCTTTTGTGTTCCACAGACGGAAGAGCCACAGACAGGTTTTTAATAAGTGTTTGACAGAACATGTGAAACAATCACATAAATAATGACAGCAGTTTAATCTGTAGGTCAACTATCTCATACGAATACTTTTAGGGACCGCTGTTCATTAGATGCATCAATGTGGAACATGCTCTTGGGTGTGATCGATATAACACTTCAACATGTTTGAAAGGTTAAAAATTATGCTTTGCAAAAAAAGAACGATAACAATATTGTTGCTATCGACCAATGAGCATCAAGTAACGAAACCATCAGTTTTATAATAATGCATGCTTAATTTCATCAGCCACAGATCTTTGTCATCGCATTAGACAGCAAAACCCTGGAGAGAAGAGGAAAAGTAGAGAAAGCATCCTGATGGAGAAATTAACCCAAAACACGGCGAGAAAACACTTTAGAAAGGAAAAACCGCAAGTGGCTATATTTGCTTGGAAGCTGCGTTTCGGTGTAGCACAGATAGACGCTGCATCTCTGTCAAATCTGTTTAGACGTTGGCGAATCTTCTCTAAACACATGTTTTGCTCCGAAAAAAAAAACATCTTCCCATGGTGTTGTTATCTTAACAGGGCTGCTTTCAGCATAAGTCAGATTTATAGCCGATGGCCAACATAAACATTGGCCGATCCGGAGAAAGAGTGTGAAGACGGGGGAGAAAACAACACAACAGACATGTTAGAAGGGATGATGGTGGAGGGGAATGAATATGTCAGACGTCAGGCATATAAGCACCATAGACACCAAGTGTTGTATTTGGGAAAAATACCAGAATGTGTCTGTGCATCCACGCAAGACTCATTGATGTGTTTCCAGTACAGTTTGGTGTATTTTGGAAGAGAGATTTGTCTCTCAGGACCACAAATGTGTAGGAAAAGGAACATCTGTTTGTAAAAGTGTTTGTCCTTGGCTTTTATTTTTAATGACCACCGCAGCCTTGAGTGAGACAATAAACCTCAAGAGCTCCTGCTGTAAACTGCACTTTGAATCTGACAAACAAGGGACACAATAAAATACTCTCAATTAAAGGGATAGTTCACTCAAAAATATGTATTCAGCCTTATGTTGTTCAAAACCTGAATGTGACTCGTATTTCTAGGGAACACAAATTAAGATATTTTGAGAAACCTCTCGGTGGTTTTGCGTTCATACAATAAGTCAATGGGGGACAATGTTAGTCAATGGGGGACAATGTTGTTTGGTTGCTCTTCAGAAGAAAGGATAACATGAGAATTAATAAATGATGAAATAATTTTTATTTTGGGCAAAACTGTCACTTCAAATTCAATAAAATCTGCAATCGACCAACAATCCCAATTTTTTACATTTGGTGTCGGAGGTGTAGCTCATTGTTAAATTAAGCATTTACAGTTTAATTTGAGTTTCAATGGGAAAAATCAGCACGACAGAGAGAATCCTGAGTGAAACAAAACGGGATATTTGCCACAGACTGTAATTTGTGTCTTTTTATAGCCATATGCTTTTTAGGAATTCGCTTTTAAGCTGTGGGGGAATGATGTTGGATTAATACAGGGTCTTTTGGGGAAATCAAGGCCCTTAATGGTATTTCCAAAACTGGACATCATTCAACTGTGGAACAAAGTCCACAGACATGACTAGAAGAAACAGTTTCCATCTCAAGAAGATGTCACAAGACATCTCAAGTGTGCATAGAAACTCAATCGAACATTTGCTAATACTCAGACTCTGATGCTGGGTTATTTCAACCTGTTGGGTCAAAAAGGGAGGAACCCAACCATTGAGTGGTAACTGAACATTTGCCATTATTGGGTCATATACAAATACAAATATTCAGGGTTATATTTGGGTTGATTAAACAAATTTAATTGAGGCATTTAGCAGACGCTTTTATCCAATCGACTTACAAATGAGGTAAAGGTCCAGTGTGTCATTTTTTGGAGGACATTTTGACAGAAATGCAATATAATATACTGTACATAACTATGTCTTCAGAGGTGTATAAATACCTTAAATAATGAAGCGTTATGTTTTTATTACTTTAGAATTAGCTATTTCTATCTATAAAACATACATTTTCTGACTGGCAAAAATAAACTGTAAAATAACAAGGTACATGTAAAATTAAGTCTTTTTCTCATAAAAAAGTAATTTTAAATTTTTTGACCCCATTTCAAAAAGACAAAAAAATCTGTAAAGTTACCTGTTTTTACACTATATGTGGAAAATGTGTAAAAGAAATAACAGAAAAAATCTTGAAAAATTATGTCATGTTGTTTCTACAGAAACACTAAACGAACACTAAAGAGCACGTTTCTTAAATATGTTATGTCTTTCAGCAAAGACGTAAAAACATGACGCCACAATAAGCTTCAAAAAGGAAAGGGGAGAGTGGGCCCTTGGTTGCAGTTCGCAACCTCACCACTAGATGCCGCTAAATTTTAAACACTGGACCTTTAACCCAGCGGCTGAGTTTGTCCTTTTCTGACCCATCGCTGGGTTTAGGTTAACCCTGGATTTTTTAACAGTAATTCTTCTTCGCTTTATCACTGTGCTTGTCGAATTTACAGCATAATCATAACAGAAAAATGCTAAAGAAACATAAAAGCAGATTGTCATAAATGTGCGTGGAGGGGCATCAAAGGAAAAAAGGTCGGGATCCACTGATTTACTAGCTATTTTCTTAATAAAATACTGTGTTGTCAAAGTTGACAAGCGCTTTTTAACACTTTTTATTGGTTAGATCTTTCTAAAACACTGTGACAAACATAAAGGTAGACTAATAATAATGATATACGGCAAAAGATAAAAATAACTAAATATGGATTAACAAGGTTTCAAAAGGACAGCATCGGAATCAAACTTTGTTCATATCACTTAGTGTTATACCTCAAAACATGACTTTTGTTTAGGAGAGGTGCTATTATATTTCACAAGCAACTGGACTATTGATTTTCATCTGTTGATGTTTAAAACAGTCTGAGAAAATATAGACTTTGACAAACCTAAGCCATAGATTATATCGACCTATGCATGATCCCTTATAAATGAAAGACAAAGCCAACACCAAACAACTCTGTGAGCATTGCACAAACAAACCCAAAGTCACATCTTCAGAAAATGCCGAGCCAAAAAACAAAACCATTCTTCACTAATTTTAGATTTCGTTCCATTTCCCGGACACCATCTGCCCACGCAAAGCAAAACAACGTCACAGAGCTGTCGTTCTGTTTTCTCACAGGGTACACCCACAGAATTAACCTGCATCCCTTCAGGAAACGAATTAGCCGATGCCAAGCTCAATGTGGCTGTTGCGATTCACAACAGTTGAGACGAAAACAAGAACTGAAGCAGCAGACAGAAAATCCTCTAAATCCTCTGGATGTTCAGTCGACAGGAATTCATTGGCCGGCGAAGATAGAAATGCAGAGCGTGAACTGATGATGTCATGGAAGATGTGCTACTGAGTGAAGGATTTGGAGACCTCTGAAAGCCCGTCCATGTAAAAGACACTTTGTTCTGCAACAGAGGGGCGATTCACTCAAATTAAATACAAGTTAATTGATTTACGACTTTCGGGAGATGGAAACGGGATGAATTTAGACTGTGGTTTTGAAAGTCAACAAAAGTTGATTAAATGGAAAGGTTATGCTTTGGGGTTTAAATAATGAAAATGAGCAAATGCGGTGTAAACAAAGTCAAATTAGAATGACATCATTGATCATAGAAGGTAAATGGATTATGTAATGCGACACGAAATGGAGATGGTGTCCTAAGCGGTGGCAGGCTGGAACGCCCCAAAAACAGTTTTGCAATAGTTTTATGACTCAGGTGACTCAAGATCATTCTGTTAAGAGCGAATGCGGTCTGAAATGAACTTTACTGATAATAGGCTATTAGTACTACATCTTATATTTGCTGATGACATCATTCTAGATTCTCATTCTAGAAGATTATACAAAAAGAATTTGAAATGTAGATATCTTGATAAATACGACATTGCCATCGTGCATAAGTTTTAAGATACTTTGAAAACTTTACCTCACCATGATCTTATGCAAAAATAAATCGTTATAACCACAATGCAAAGCTCAGATTGGCAAACAAAATCAATATGGAATTTATGGTGATTTATACTTCTGTATAATAAGGAACAACAACTTAGCTTAATAGGAAAGTAGATAAGAGGTATGGATAATGCGGCAGGTCAATGCAAACTTCATTTTTCCAGACGTCCAGAATCGCTCTTATAGTCTCAAGAGAGTTTCATTAGCAGCTCAGCAAGATCTCCAAAGACCTCTATTCTCCTGCCAAGAGCTAAAGCAGATAAATAATAGATAAATGAGAAACAGGGCTCTGTTCAGTCATTCACTCATTCATGTTGTCTATCTTTGCGTCACGCTTGAAAGAAAATGACAAATCAATAATTCCCCGAAATCCTCTGAGGGATGCTTAATGTCCTGCTTCAAAAAGCTTTGACGTTTTGTCTGGAATTGTTGATCAGCTTTACCTTATGAGAGCACCTGCAATTCCAGCGTAATGTCTTTTGCTAGCCATTCATTCAAGAAGAAGGATAGTTAAACCCTGACCAACCTTTCGAATTGGTTTAAGAATGCATATTGTTTCATTTGACAAAAGCTAAATACGTTGGCTGGCTCAAATTTAAAATGAGATGCAATGAAGAGAGATACATAAACCTGTAAAATTGGTCCTGGTTCATTCGATATATGGAGCCTAGAAAACACTGCCAAAAACACAGCCAAAGTTTACGACCAAATAAATGTTTCTCTGAAACTATTACACATCTGAAAGACTGCAAATCCTGCGGCTGTATGTCTGACAGGCCTAAAATAAGGAAACTTTGATGTGCAAAAAGTAAAAAAGAAAGTTAGAAAAGGTGTTTTTGAGTAGTAAAACATGTTTGGATGTTTTCAGAATACTGCTGCTGTTAAAAATCTCAATACTGCTGTATAAGGTAGATTTTTTTTTTTTATGTTTAAAGTATTCGCATTGACCAAAAAGCACACACACTTAGAAAAACCACAAAATGTATCAATACAAACCAAAAAAAGAAAACAATGTTGCGAAAAGCTGCAAGAAAAACAAACAGAACCGGGTTTGTGTCTTTGTCTAAGTTTAGCCGCCTGATGTGAGCCAAAGGACTGGTATTTCTCTTCACTTGAAAGAGACGCATTTGTGTCAGGATAGTTTATGTTTTACTTGAAAGCCTGAATAAGTGAGCTATTTCCCCATCCTGTCAGACACATATTTCTGATAGCATCTCTCCCTGTACCTCCGCCCCTCCAGGATCCAGCTCTGTTTTACAGCTGTGATAGTTCACCATCCAAATTATCTGTTTGTTTTAGTTTGACATGTAAGCCCCCTGTACATGCACTGTGTCCGCAGCAGTCCATCGCTCTTCTTTTTCACACCGAGGCTGCTGGGAAATGTCTGCGTCACCAAACAAGATCATTCTTTTGTGTGATTGTGCAAAGATTTTTTTTCACACTGTGTGTTTTATAGAGTCCAAAAGGATTAGGTGGTTGTGTATAGGTTAGCACTCAGATGAGACTCAAGCAAAGCAATACATTCCCTGCATCGCTTTGCGCCCCCCTTTGCGGTGGTCTTATTTTTCTGATGTTTGATTGCATAAAATTTCTGATAAATGTATATATTCCATAAAATGCCACTAAATCTGTGGCCCCCCTGGATCCATCTTGGGGCCCCCTAGTGAACAAATGCCATAGAAAGTTTAACTGTTCTGATATAGACACAGCAGTCTTTCTTTCGTTAATTTGTATTGACAAACTAACAGGTATGTGGTTTTGAATGAGCCGTACTTGGTGACGTCTGTGGGGTCTCTGTCAATAAACCCATATTTTGGCAGATGTCAATCCTCACACTGCACAACAAAGGGTAGCAAAATGAAAACTAAGATTTCAGATCAATTTAAATTAAATGCATGTTAGAAAATCCACTAGACTCTTAAATGGGATAGTTCATCCAAAAAGAAACTTCTGTCATCATACTCACTCAGTCATTTCAAGCCTCTGTGAGGTTTTTCTTCTGTAGAACACAAACGAATATATTTCGAAGAATGTTGGTAACCGAACAGCGACGGTAGGACACAAAACCAATGAAGTGAATAAGAACCGTTTATTTTATTTTTTCTTTCTTTTAGACCGTTTCATCAGACGCGTGTGCCGGGACTGCAGTTAACTCCCAGTCTGTGTTCAGCTAGTGTCTAACTATAACTATTTATAGTTTATTTATCTTAAAATTACGTTTAAATATGAATTATTATTAATATAGCATTATTACAATAATTGTACTAAATAATCGATTAGTTGAATTTTGTTGTATGCTCGTTTTATTAAAAAAACAATTTGTTGAATGGGCCCTCTAGTTTGGACACATTTAAAGGTCACGTATCACATTATTTCTCATATTAATGCACATACTCACCGATTTCGAACAAAACACAGACATATGGGGGATCCAGAACTTGTTAAGACAATGTTTAGTATGAGAATACAGCACGTTTAACAGTGTTAAGAAGTTAGGATGCATTACATCGCATGATACATGACCTTTAAAGAAACGTATGGTACATTGAAATCTAGCGGTTGAGCTTGGTATCGCAGTCTACATTTAAAATATTGGAGAGAAAAGTTTATCCAAGTAACGTTCTTTTCATTTTATTTGCTTGTTATGAGAAATAATCTACTGGCACGCTGTTGTTTGTGAATGTGAACCGGAAGTAAAGAGCAGACCAATAACGTGCGCATGCGTGGTAACGTTTGTTTATGTTGTCACGTTGAAATAGTCTATAGTGTACAAAGAACTGAAAAAAGGTTTTTATTCAAGCAATTAAAACATTTTAGTGTAAGGATTCACATCTGTTTTTTTTAACTTGAACCAATGAAAACAAAAGATAGTTATTTATTTTTTAATTGGATCAAGTTATAAAATAGCTTTCCTTTAGCTCAGTGGTAAGAGCATTGCGTTCACAACGCTAGGTTGTGGGTTCTATCCCAGGGGATTGCACATACCTTAGTGTAAATACATAGGTTACTCTAATAGGTTACTCGAATGTAAATCGCTTTGGATAAAAGCGTCTGCCAAATGCATAAACGTAAATGTAAAATATAGATGTGAATCCTTACCCGAAATGTTTTTAATTGGTTGAATAAAATCCTTTTTTCAGTGAACCTTTTGCGAAACAGAAAGGTTCTTTGGATATTACAAGTTCTTTATGAAACAATTCAGTAAAAATTGGTTCTTCTATGAGCGCCTTTTTTAAGAATATAGATTTTTTTATATAGAATGACTGAATTAAAAATATAAATCTTTGATGGCACTGAAGAAGCACTTCAGTCTCAATGGATCAAAAAAGAAAGAATAGGTTCTTTGTTTTGGTAAAAAGTTATTTAGTTTATAAAAAAGAAAGAATGGTGATCATAAGAAACTTAAAATCAATGATTCTTCTCTGAAAGTGGTTCTTCTATAAGGCATCGTAGTAAATGACCTTTTGAAGCCTTAAGATTGAAACAGAATTAAGTCACAATTACTGTGCATTATGTTTACAGGAACTACCACATATACCACCTTACAATTAATGAAGACGTCTGGTATAAGTATATCTTTTTCTTATGAAAACCTTCTGTGCTACTTTTAAATATCTCCAGGAACATAAAAGAATTAGCTGAAGGAAAAAAAGTTTTTAGCCGTGCACTCAAATTCAGAAACTATAGGAATACCAATAATGAGATTATTTAGACTACAAGACTTATAACTTGAGTGCAAAATAAGTTCTGAGCTAAATTTGTTTGGGACCAGGTCCGATTATGTTGTGACTCAATGGTGCCCTCATCTGGTAGTTGGCAGCAATGTCTATGAATTGGGAACAAATACGAGTGTTTAAAATGTTTATTATCGGTCTCTCAACATTAGAGATGTATTTGTTATATATGAGGTTAGAAATTGAGTTGCAATAACTTCTGGATTTTGTCAAACAGGGTAAAGTAGTACACAAAAGTGTCTCATGTTTCAGATCCCAAACAGAAACTTGGTACCCATCACATTTACTTAACCAGCTGTTCAGTTTTCTATTTACACCTTCATACTGTTCACAACTTTTAAGCTATTGCTGATAATGCAAAGGGATGTCAAATATGAAGGCGTTATTGAAAATCCTGTGTAAATAAGAAATGACGAGCACAACTCGGCAACAGTTCAGATCACATTTAATGATTTTCAGTCATGAGCAGATTCATATAAACCTTTTTTCTATGGTTTCGCTCTGGTCAGCTTCCACGGCAACTCTCGCTTTTAGCCACAAAAAGTCACCTTACACACACAAATACTTTAACAGACTTTAGTCTAAACCAGCTGAAGATCTTTAAGAGAACTTCTACCATCAGCTGTTAAACACGAGCCAACTGGGCAACAGTCAAAACATCCCAACTAACAAATAACACAAATTCAGAATGTACACAGCAGTCATCATGTAAGACACTTTTTTAGAGTCCTGGCAGGACTTGACCAGTCTCCTTATTGAACCATCTTCTAAAGTCCATTTCTTATGCGTTCGTGAGCACCGATGTAGTTTGTCTTAAAAGAGAAACCGATGGAATAAAATATAAAACATTGATCTATAACACCGCTATGTAACTGGAATTAAAGGAACGCACAGCTCAATAAAAAATACACAGCATTAATAAAAATCCAAATGAATTCACAACGATCAAGATCACATCTGAAGTGTTAAACTGATAATATCATATTTTTTTCTTTTCTTTTCTATACATAGGTTAGGTTATGATAATAATCAATATTCCTTCTGGAATACACAAAGCCTAACAGTCAAAGATGTGAAAGTTACAACAATCATCCATAGTTTTAAGCTCATGGATTGGTCTGTTGTCGCTTCCATGTGCACATGTAGAAATTTGACAAAGCAGTCGTTTGTTTGAAAGGCAGTCGTCAGATTTGGGGTAAAATGTCACTTTTTTGGACAACCAGAACACTACAGAACTCAACAAAAAGTGCCTCCGTTTTTTTATTTAATTTCAAAAAACTGTAACGCAAAAAGCTGTTGCTAATGTTGAACAAAAAAACTGCATTGAATCTTCCGTCTCATCTAGGTAGTAAACTAACACTGTGTCTACACCGGACCCAGCGCAGCATGATGCAACACGACAAAAGACAACAAAACCCGTTAGAACCTGTTGTAATTTTGTTTAATGCGGTGCAGCACGACAATCCCATTAGAACGAGCCGTGTGTCCGGTGTAGATATGGTGTAAAGCTATTGAGACAAGCTCAATCCGAGGCAAACAGACTCTTTGGCACATTATGTGACTGGCAAATTAAGACACCACTAGGGTTTATGTGATCCTTTTCTGCCCACAAAAACGTCTTCAAGAATATGTATTGCCGGTTAAGACACAAGGCAAAGAAACATACACGGGCAATCAGAACTTTGCACTTTGTACCAACTCGGATACGGTAACTGAAACATACACGAGTTGAAACAAGCAAACATTCCCTAATTAATTGATAACAGATAAAAGTGCATTGACATATCAACTCTTGAGAAACATTCAAAGTGATGTAGTGTAGAAAAAAACAGCCTTCAGCTAAACCACACATTTATGTTGGATCACTAGAGCCCCCCCCAAAAAATACTTTTAGTATTTAGCAATACGTTTAGTCGTAAACCTCTTAGGCCCTTCCGAGGCAAATTCTTAGAAAGCTTTAACGTCATTAACAAGTAGGCATTTTTAGACAGCTGTCTCAGCTGTTTCATTTGGATATATGAAAGGAGCAAAAAGCTGGAACAGGAGCAATCCAAGGTCAGATTCGTCAAAGCATCATGCAAAACTTGCTTTGAGTGAGAACTAGCTTATGTGCAAACACGCTACGAAACAATGTGCTGTACGAAATGGTAACGAAGGCATAAATTGACTACAAATGTTGGTCATGTGCGAAAACGATACGTATAACTCAATGTGCTTAGCTTATTTCAATATTTAGCAGCAACTGGTTTTAGTCGAATCTGATTGTTGAAATAAAGAATGAAGAATCCGTCATAGACCGTGGCCTTCGAGGACGTGCGAGACAGGTTTGTGGAATCATTAAAAGAGAAAACGGGGCATTTAAAATATAGTTTTGACATGAAAGCTATCTGTCATCCAATCACTTTGACTGCATGCCAGAAAAAAAAAATTATGGGGTAAACGCCTTTAAGTGCTATATAGTTAATACAATCTGTAATATGAGTTTAACATTGTGCCGTTTGATTGCAACTCTTTGATTTGTCGACATTTTATCAAATGTCCTGCTTTGGGCATGGGGCGTCTGCTTTTCTAGACATTCAAAAAGCTTGGAACGTCACATTACACGGTGACCTTTCCCTTGACTTTAATTCTGATGCTTAAGAGCCAGAAGACAGATGAGAGCTGCCATGGAAACAGACCTACCTCATGTCTGTATCTGTAATGTAGGTCAGGTTAAGTGGGTCGGTATCAGAGATTTCACATCTCTCCTTTTGATCAAAGACAGAAATATTTCTCGGATGTGTAACAGTCAGCAACCAAACAGACAGCAAGGGATATGATCACTGTTGATGATACGTTCACGCTTGTATGTGGAAGGGACACTAATAATTGGGGGAGGAAAGCGGCTCTGCTGTGGTTTGCGGTGCTGCGCTTGCCACAAGGGGCGCTGATGAGGCATGGGTTGGGGAGGGTGTAAGTATGGAGGCCGGTGTTGGTGTGGCCGTGGGGTCTGGGGGCGGCATGGACGGGGTGGCAGTGAAAGTTGTAGTGGAGGTGGAGGTAGCGGCTGGGGGTTCAGGAGCGGAAGGGTCGTTCACGGGCGGGTCGGTCTTGTTGTAGTTGAGATTTAGGATGTGCTGCTGTAGGTGCCTGATCCAGTCTTCCTGTACAGAGAGCGGCCCGTGAAACTCCACGTCACAGAACCTGAAAGAAATGAATGATCTAGTTTTGCAATCACAGCTGTAGAAAGTCTCAAAATACACTAAAGACATAAAGAAGGTTATGCTAATATGTGTCATTAGCTATGCCACATGCTAACATCAAGCGCCGTGGATATAAAGGTCTAGCGCGAGGTTTTCTTTAGCTCTATTAGTTTGGCACATGTCGTTGCTCCCTATGTTGAGCTGTGCAAATACAAGTTTACATCAGTTCTGATGCTGCCTATGTAGCGCAGCAGACTGCAAGGCAGCACACTAGGTTTTGGGATATGTCAAATACGCAAGAATCACTCACCGGCACTTGAGCGAGTAAATTTTACCCACGAGTCTAACCAGTGGCGTGGATGGAGGCTTTGGCACAAGGGAATGTACAGTACTGGAGCGAGGTTTTGGGGGGCCGCTTTCTCTTTCTCCGCCGTCAGTATGTGAGGGATGTTTAGGTGGCCGTCTCTCAAATCCTAAAGCGGAGAGGTAGGATAAGTTTGTTAGATGAAACATTATTAGGGAGAAGAAAGGAAAGTTGTGTTCTGACCTCGTGGTACGCGCACGTTGAGTTCACTATGTGCCACCTGTGCGTGTGGAAGTGTGTTATTGGAATGACGACTATCAGACTGTGGAATCAGACTGTGCTGAGAGGAACTCGCACTCCTGCTTTTCGGCTCGGGCGCCCTTATTGACAAACCCCAGGAAGAGCTGTTGGCATCCCGACCCATCGCTCGCTTTTGGGGCAACGTGAGAGATGCCCACTTGGACACTGAAGGCTTGTGGGAAGAGTGAGTCGTACGGTCAGAATCACGGGACGGCAGAAGTGTAGAATTGCACCTCTGCAAACATGTTATAATCGTATTATTGTTTCAGATTGATGGCCACTCTTGAATTATCAGTTTCAAATCTAATTGAAACACAATTAACAAATGATGTTGTGTAAAAGAGTTTTAAAGACATGTTTAATGACTGCCATGCATTCACAATGTAGCATTAGATGTCGTGCCTTCTTTTGGGTGTAACGGGCTCCTTGCGCGTAACTCTGCTGCATCTCTGCTGCCTTCTGTGGCCGGCTGCGGATCCAGGCGCTCAGCGTCTCGATAGGCGAACCATTGACACACCACTCCGTCACGCCAAACTGCCGCAGATGTGCTCGCGCGTGACTGGCCAGAGCCTTTCGGTTCTCAAAGTAGAACCCACAGAGTTCACAACTGGCATCTAAATAATAAACCAACAACATGATGAATCCATATTGTTTTTTTGATGTGGGGTTTTCAAACTGGAGTCCGAGGACACTTGGGGCCAGAAGGGAGTGACAGGGGAAAGTGAAAAGGATAAAAAAGTTAAACATGCTAGAAATATTAGGGTTCAAATAAATAACGAAACAAGTTACTGAAGATCCAAATAAACATTTAAACATGCTAAAAATAACAAAAAAAAGTGAATGCATATCTATGTAAGAGATTGAATGGAACTAAAATAAGAGTAAAAATTATTAAATTATATAAAAAATAATAATCACCATCTAAATATAAAATAATATAATAACAAAATCTAGTATTTAAAATAAAAAATATATTTGATAAAATTTGATTAAAATAAAAAAATGTAATACATAAATAATTTATATATTTAACAGTGGATTACAGTAGTGAGCAAATATATATACAATGAGGGAAATAATTATTTGATCCCCTGCTGATTTTGCCTGCTTACAAAGAAATGAAGGGTATATCATTTTTATGGTAGGCTTATTTTCACTGATAGGTCAGGGGATTTTTTAATATAAAGGTTATACATTTAATTTGCATTTCAGTCAGTGAAATAAGTATTTGATCCCCTACCAACTAGCAAGAATTCTGGCTCCACAGATTGGTTATGTGCCTATATGGACCGCAGATTATTCCTGTCACTTTAAGAAGGTACTCCTAAATCAGCTTGTTATGTATATAAAAGATGCCTGCCAACAGAATCTATATCTCCCATTTCAACCTTTCCACCATCATGGTCCAGACCAAATAGGTTTTATAGGGTGTCAGGGACACGATTGTAGACCTGCACAAACCTTGAATAGGCTACAAACAGAAGATCATGAGAAAGGATAAGGGGTTGAGGGACGGGCCAGTGTACCGTAAAATCTTGGACGAGAACCTCCTTCCCTTAACTAGATCACTGAAGATGGGTCGTGGATTTGGCTTTAACATGACAAAGACCCAAAACATATTGCCAAGACAACCAAAGAGTGGCTTAAGGAGAAGCACATTAAATGTCCTAGCCAGTCTCCTATAGAAAATCTGTGAAGGGCGCTAAAACTTTGCTGAGCGACAGCCAAGAAACCTTAAAGATTGAAAGATGAGTGGACTAAACTGTATCCTGACACATGTGCAAACCCGGTGACCAACTATCAGAAACCTCTTGCCTCTGTGCTTGCCACAGTACAAAGTATTTTTTTCTCGTGGATCAAACACTTATTTCACTGACTGATATGTTAATCAATTTATAACCTTAATGTAACATTTTTTTTCCCTGATTTTTTTTATATTCTGTCTCTGTCAGTTAAAATAAACACACCATAAAAAATATAGACCCTTCATTTCTTTGCCAGCAGGCAAACTTACAAAATCAGCAGGGGATCAAATAATTATTTCCCTTACTGTATATCATGTAACCTTTATACAATGTAACTAAAATAATTACTAATTTTAGATTTATAAAATACATTTTTAAATGCATAAATTGTGTTTTTTAAAAGATGTCTTTTTAATAAAATTTTAGGATTGGGATTCCTCACATAAGGATGTTCATACTTAGATGTCGATGGCATCTAAAAGATTAGACTATGCTTTAGACTATTGTAGACTCTTCTGTTCTCTAACCAATTTGATTGTCATGGAAACTGCTACGGAACTCAAAATCTCGACTTTTTTTATTTATCTGAGAATTATACTTTTGTAAACATCACAGCAGTGAAAACAATCGTCTAGTTATTGGAAACAGTTTTCAAGCAATGTCTTACAGACAGAAACCAAATAAGGATTCATCCAAAAAAAGACACTTACCCATGTGGACCATCCCATGCTTCTCTGCAGAGACTTTACTCTTAAAGGAATAGTCCTGCGGGGGAGGCGAGAAGTTTTTAGATTGGATAGGCAGTGACTTCTCTCCTGACACTCCCTCCTCCCCCAGCATCTTCTTCTTCAGAGGAGTCATTGCAAATAGCTTGGTCACAGGTAGGGTGGGGGACAAGCTCACGGATCCGAGGCCGTGCTTATGGAGTCGCGAACCGGAGTGGAGAAGGTTGAGGGGGGATTTACGGGAAAGCGCAGGGGAATGATAGTTCAATGAAACCCCGCCATCCTGTCCCGGTTCCTCTTTAATGCCTAAGATGACAGACGCAGGGGTGGTTCCCTGCCTCCTCATGACCTCCCACAACGTGTCAATGGGCGAGCCGTTCACGGACCACTCTGTGATACCCATGTGCCTCAGGTGCGATCGGGCGTGGCTCGAGAGGCCTTTGCGGTTCTCGAAGAATTCGCCGCAGAATTCACATCGGATGTCACGGGAAGGTTCCTTCTCCTGGGTCATGACTGTAGGTGGAAAGACGGAGAGAGGCAAAAATTATTAAGTGAGAAAAAAAATATTCTGTTAGTAGTTAAGCTCTCAAATCAACAACTTACCAAAGTTTATTGGATAAACATCGGAACTGTTTGAACCGGAATGTTGTTGCTCCGGGCTGTAACCTTCATCTGACCCTTTCATGGTCACTTCTACAAGTTCGGGCTCTGGTTTTGGCTTGACCATTTCCACTGCTGGGGAAGAACTGGTTGTGGATATCGAAGGAGACATTTTTCGGATGGTAGGCTGGTCCTGGCTTGGCGATTGAGGGAAGTGGTAAGGCAGACGCCCGAGATTGTTTCCACTTGGGGAAGAGGAATGGAGAGCGTGCCGAGCGAGCGGAGAAGAGGGGGACTTGGGGGATTTAAGAGGTGTGATGGACGGTAGCCCTCGACGGACTATAATCTCTCGTAGCGTGTCGATAGGAGAACCGTTGACGGACCATTCGGTGATGCCAAGCTGGCGCAGGTGTGAACGGGCGTGGCTGGAGAGACCTTTGCGGTTCTCAAAAAGTTCTCCGCAGAATTCGCAGCTCACATCTTTCGTCGGCTCTGATGGACGCATGAAGAGAAACGACCATCATAAGCTTGTTGATCACGGGTTAATACAGCTTCAAGGGATTGTTCACCCAAAAATACAAATCATTTTCATCCTTTCCTCACCCTCAAACCTGTTTTACTTTCTTTCTCCTGCAGATATGATTTGATATGATAAGACTGTTGGTGTTGGTCACCAAACAGCACTGGCCCCTATTGACTTCCATTGTGTGAAAACAAAACCATTGAGAGATTGCTTTCTGTGTATAATATCTTTTTGAGTGTGTTTATGTTTAACATAAGAAAGAGTCGAATACAAAAGACGACAGTATTTTTTTGGGGGTGAACTCTCCCTTTAACATAGTAAGTACGGAATTTACAAAATGTAAGAAAACCCAAAAGTTGTTACCTATCGGGAAGGGCAACGCATCTCCGCCACCAAAACGAAGAACCTGAATAGAGGAAGATTTCAGCTTCTTTGCAGGTGGCCCTAACAGGTGGGCAGACGGCGAGGTAGCTTTGGGGCCGATGTTGGTCTTCATTGGAGTCGTTTTGAATAGGATAAGACTAGAGGCGAGAGGCATTTTAGCGGAAGAGGTGGAGGGTAAAGTGGAAGCCGCGCTGGTCTTCTGAGACCTCAGGTCTCCAGGTGCATCCGAGAGAAAAGAATTAGCTTTGTGCTTAAAGTCATCCGTCAGGATGAAGCGGTTGAGTAAGTCGATGGGGGAGCCTTTGGATTCCGAGTACTCGATTCCGAAATGGCGCAAGTGGGCTCGAGCGTGACTTGAGAGGCCTTTCCGTGTTTCGAACCAAGCACCACACAACTGGCAAATGATGTCTTTGGAGTCCATCTCCATTGCTAGAAATGAGAGAGTCAACAAAATAAAATTATTGTCCAATTTATGCCTTAAAAGTTAAATCAAACCTGGGTGGCAAATTAAAGCATCATACACAAATACGCCACCCTCCCAAACATCACTTTTAACCTTAAGTGATTTCTTACTTAGATTCAAAGGTGCATCTGTGTCTTGCGGTGCCCAAAACGGTTTGTTGGGACTGGAGAGGTTCGTGGCTTTGTTCTTTCCCAATGTTTTGTGTTCTTGCGATCGCAGCGGGGAAGACGCAGGAAGCAGGGAAGAGATGGGAGCTTTCCTCAGCACCGGGGAAGGCGAACGCGACTTTACAAATGGAGATGAGGGCAAAGAGCCGGCCGCAGAGGAAGCAGCTGGGGGAGAGGAAACTTTAACAGATGGTCGCGCGCAGAACGAGACGGTAGGCTTGTTGTCCTCTTCGGTTTCAATATCTTTTGTAGGGCTGGGTATCGTCAGGGTATGATGCTGGGGCTTCTTAGGTGATGCCATGGATGGAGGAGTACCAGTGAAACGTGCATCCGTGGCACGTTCTTTGGCGATCTGGCGGAGGAGGTCGATAGGTGCCCCACTGTTCTCTGCCATACCGATGCCTAGCTGTCGGAGGTGAGAACGTGCATGGCTAGACAAACCTCGACGTGTCTCGAAGGTAGCACCACAAAATTCACATTTCAATAAGCTGGAGGCTAGAAGAAAGCAAGACAAAGGTGGTTGAGTACAATTCAGTAGAACGAATTGTGGTGGACAAGGAGGTAATCTGACAGGTGAAATTTAATTCATTTTACCTATAGTGTCTGTCTCTTTGGATTCAGGACTCTGTTCCTGAAAGGAGAACAGAGTTTTTTCTCTTGGACTTGTGGCCGACTTATCTGTAAGTTTTTTTTTGGCATCCTCTTCTTCATCGTTGTCATCCTCCACCTCCTCACCACCTGAATAGACAGGACATTTTTTTTATTATTCTTCAGATTCTTGTTCAACCAGCAAAGGCTCGAAATGATTGTTCACCAAGATGTTTTCTAGCTGGTTTTATATCTCACGATTATGCACAAAAGACACGATAATTTTAAATCCTTCCGAGCTTTATAAACTGAGATTTATTAAATAGAGGTCTGCTGCTTAACCCAAGCCTGACGGGATAGGACAGGTCACGGGTCTGTTTTTCAGGTATATCTTTTTTGTATATCTTTTTTAATTCTATCCTTAGTGATTATTGTTAGATTTCTCGTTTTTATGCTGAATAAGTTTTAAATCTTTGAGACAGCACCAATGCATTGTAAAATGTGAATCTGTGTTTCCGAGACTTTAAAAGATAATCAGTCTGACGAGAGTTTGGTCATGAAATCTTTCTTTTACGGCCCGGGTTCAGACCCTTATGAAAATTAAACATGATTTAACTATGGCAATAATTGTTTTTTGTTTGTTTGTTTCATATTGGTAGTAAAACAAGAGTAAACACTAATTTACTCTGATCTCATCCCAATACAAAAGTACGGGAAAGCCTACTACTGCTCAATTCACGAAAAAAGATTAAAAAAATGTCATCATCACTATGAAGAAATAAAGTTTTTCTTTACAACAAGTTGTATTTGTTAATGCATTCGCGAACATTAAATAACAATGACCAACTCAATAGCATTGTTTTTTATCTTAGTTCATGTCAATGTCAGCATTTAATAAAACAATAAATCAAAAAGTGTATCTGTTAACATTAGTCAAAGCACAAACATGAAAAAGTGTGTTTGCATTGCAATGCTTGAAAAAGAGTTTGTGTTTTTACCAAAGTCAACAAATACACATTCAGTGTTACAAATGTAACAGTAAGAATTACTAATAACAGGATCTGAAGACGCTACAAAGAAACAAGCATCAATCATACTTTGAGTATGAATGAGTTTCATTCTTTAAAAGCAACAGGCTCTTTACAGGTTTAACCAAATCAAACACCGAACACTTGGAACAAGAGCTTATCTCGCTTCTTTGAATAAAACGCCTAAAAAGACAACTTTGCCAACTTAGTTATTTATTTCCCCCGAGGGTCAATTCAGAAAATGGACAACACACATGTAACGTTAGTACAGAGGTTGTTTTCCTCACTGCTGACCTTGATCCTGTCAGCATATTCAATATCATAAGCTTTGAATGCGTCTGCTGCTGTGGGCGTTTCTCTTTCTGTCATCCGATCTGAGACACAATTCTCGCTCCATCAGCCCTTTTTTCCCTCAGAGAACCAAATCTCCCTTTAATACTTATACATTGAGGAGAAAACGAGTAAAACACGAAAATGCACCGTTTGATAACTTGTTCGACACAAGCAGACGACGTAAATAGCAATGCATATCTTGCTTAAATAATTTAGAGGAAAGAAAATGACAGCGCGCGCGCGCACGAAAAACAAGAAAAAAGCGCCGCCGCGTTCCCACATCAAAACGCATCTCAAGTAAAATGGCGAAGCCTAATTTGGGTGATCGTAAGACATAAATGACATTAAAAAAATCAGTTTGATTAAAGTATCAAAATGACACGTAGCTTTACTTCACAAAGTGCGAAGTCCTCAGCGTTTGAGGGAACTCGTCTTCAGACGTGCACTCTGTGACCGGACCGTCTGAGACCATTTTGCTGGCATCTGTGATTTAAAACGCGCAAGGGATGTGACAGGGGCTCGTCTTAAATGTTAAAACGATCGCGCCCCATGCAAGCTTTAAAAGTGGGAAAGCCCGGTGCACATGCATATCTCATGCATCCCCATGCACGGCGCGGAAGTGCATGCACTCACCATTCAGCGGCCGCAACGCTTCGGACTTACAGCACCTACAGTCCGACAATTTTTCCGCTATTGTTTGTGTCTGCGGGAAGGTGGGAGCAGCCATTTTGCCCCGCACACATGCACTAACGCACCGAGGCGTGACGAACCGAATAAAGGCGGAGACTGGGATAAATATTAAAATACCAGACTTCAGTATCATTGATGCAATGAGTCGATATGCATCATATAAAGGACTCGAAACCCACTTTTACAATTGACCCTGAATGGATTTGTGACCACAAAGCAGGCGATGTAACGTAATTGCTGCTTATTGGCAAGGAAGAAAAGTTAAATACGCAATATCCTCGTCATGTAAGAAGACATTCATCAAAATTATCCTTGCGGTATTTTCCAGTAAAATTAGATAAATATTGCTGCCAGAAAATACTTGAACCGTCCAAAAATCTGAGTCTGCTATTGAATTATGCATTAGGCCTACTATCATGCCAAGTGTTAGCTGGGGTATCAAACCCATGACCTTCTCTTCCAGTTGAGCAACAGGTACAAAATATAAAACGGTAACAATATATCCATAGAATGCTTTTTTTTTTTAAAGAAAAGTCTGAAATTATTACTCATACTCTAGTCTTTAATAAAATAAGCTTGTTGCAGCATGAACTTAAACATGAACATTATGCTGCAAACTTGATTCATGAAAGTTTGTGCAAACGTGATTTGTAATGATGGTGAGATCAAACGCAGTCACAATTTTTTAGATACCATGTTCAACAGATTATTATTTCTTTATTTCTTCATTTGACCTTTTCTATTAAAAAACGTATTTAGTGATCAGTGTTTTCTGTCTTTTATATATGATCTCGTTCCACTGTCTCATTTAACATATACAAAAATGATATGATGTATTTTCTATACTCCATTATCAAATAGCAACTACCAAAAAACGTAACATAGCTCATAATTTTAACTTTCAACATCTATGACAAATCAACCCACTTACCCTCCTCTGCTTCTTTCATATTGTGCTTTTCCTTCCAGTGCTGTTTTGGAGACTCGGCGATGGACTCTGTGGTGACATTCTCCTCATGTTTCTCATCATGTTCGTCATCTGAGTTTTCATCTTGGCTTGACTGAAGTGTGTGAGACGGTGTAGGCAGGACAAGATTTGGATGCTTGGCAAAGAGCTCCCGGAGAATATTAATGGGGGAAGCTGTGACTTCCCAGTTGGTGATTCCGAAGTCTCGGAGATGGGCACGGGCGTGACTGGAAAGACCGGCCCGGGTGTCGAAGCCGGCGCTGCAGAACTCACATCTCATTACACTGAAGGTTGAGGGATCAAAGTTGGCAACTAGAGGTAAGGAGGGGGGAAATTACAAAATAATGTTATGGAACCGATCTGTAGTGAAAGACTGACACGTTAAACAACTGCACAAACATCATTAACAGTTATCCATCTTTATTTACTTGTGCCCTCACCTTTTTTCTTCTTCTTTTGGTAGGAGAATTTCTTCTCAATGGCATTGACCTCTTCTGGCGAGATGAAGTGCCTAACATTATAGCTCACACCGACACGGTTCAGGTGACCTCTTATATGATTGGCTAGTCCAATGCCGTTGTGGAACCGATCGGGGCAATAAGGGCACTTTCTTTCCACATTTTTTGACAACCCCTCACCATCGTCATCTTCATCATCCTCCTCCGTTAATACACCAAAAAGACGATTAACAACATCATCATCATCATCATCATCTCCCTCTAATTTAGTGGCAACCAGCACGTCTTCCTCACACTTGCCCCCGCTATACGATTGCTCTTTGTGTTTGAGTTCGTCCTCTGGTGGATCAAGCTTTTTGCTGCTCTGCGTTGATGACAGTCCGGCTTGGAGATCCACAGCATTGGCAGGTGGCTTCCTTCCTGGGGGTTTAAAACAGGAACCAATGAGAACTTTATTATTGCATGTCGAGGTGGTCAATCGTGGTCCTGATAACACTCTTTAACAATATCAACAGCAAGTTTACACCGATTTTTTGCATGATTAAGTGGCCAAAAACAAATTCAAGTTTAATTTTCCTGGCTGCAACCTTTAAAGGTCTCTGTGGCTCACCCATCACCATGTTGTATGAGAGGGGAGTTTGGTGATCAGAGCTGTCAGACTCTATGAGGACGAGGGGCAACTTGTTTCTGAGTTGGGCCTGTGACCCTTGAAGCAGCCCCAGCCTCTCTGCTGCCCCCCGGAGGCTGGCCGTAAACCCGCTCTTCAGCTGCAAGGCCGGGGCAGGCACCTCCACGGGGTCTGCAGGAGGAGGGACCAGGTTCAGATAGGGATGAAACCTGGGAATTCAGTGCCAAGCATGGCTCATTTGTGCTTTCTGGAATATTAAGGGTACTTGCTTTCCTCCCAAGTATTGGTCCTTGCTGACTTTGGCCACTTTTTAAGCAGCACAGCGAAAAAGTTTTTTAAAGTAAAAACATGTTAATAAGAAGAGGTTGTTTCGAATACTTTAGTCCATATAATGAGTTTTTCCCATTGAGGATGGTATTACTGTACACTACACTTAAATGGTAAGTTCATCCCAAAATCAAATTGGTGTGATTTTTTAATCACCCACATGACGTTAAACATGTTTTGAGATCTCCCTGCGTCTTCAGACCACAAATAGAGGTTTGAATTAGGTGACATCTGAGAGATTTCCAGGTCTCATCATAGACATAATGGTTATAGTTGTTGTCAAGATCCAGAAAATTACAAAAGTGGATAATTATATTGGTCCATCCACCCATAGTGGCTCAATTGATTTTTTTGAAGCATCGCCAATTCTTTAGGTCCAAAAACAAACCAAAATAGCGACTTTAATCGATATATTCTCCTCTGTCATGTCAGTCTATGGGGCACATTCACGAGCGAGAGTATGGGATGTTTTATCTAAAATTCTCTTTATAAGGGCCGTAAGACCTATCGTGTCATACAGTCATTTGACCAAAGTAATATACAGACAATTTTGCTATTGCGATAACACGATATCAATATTGTTACATCCCTACTGAAGACACACATATATGTATTATTCAGATATATACTGCATGAAAATATGATCTGTCATATTTGTTATAGTTAACAACACTATTAATTAATTTATTAACACTATATTTGAACTAGTCTGCAATATGGTGCAAATTATCTAGATTAAGAGGTGGATGATGTTGGAGATGGTGGTCTAGTGGGTTAAACCCCTGAACTGGTAAATCAAAGGTTGCTGGTTCAATCCCACCAGCCACCACCAGTGTGTCCTTGAGCAAGACACTTTACTCCATGTTGCTCCAGGGGGATTGTCCCTGTAATAAGTGCACTGTACGTCGCTTTGGATAAAAGCGTCTGCTAAATGTAAAATGAGATGAAAATGAATGATATTCTTGTTTTGTGTGTAAATATTTCAAAGAATAGACCACACAAAATGTCAACACTAGTCTAGAACAAGGTTATTATAGTTTACTTAATATATTATAACATTTCTATTAAAATTAAAGAAAATATAGGCCTAAATATTATTAAAAAAACGTAAACTATGTTGTAAATGAAAAGTAGAAATGTTATCAGAGCAATAAACTAATAAAAAAATATGTTAAAGCTGAGGCACTAAAATTACTAACTGAAAATAAAAACCAAACCAAATAAAAGTTTGGTTTGATTAAAATGTGAACACTGCCGCCGAACCCTGGGGCGCACCAAACAAGCAGACCGAGACCCATCTTTTCAGCACTTTCAAATGAACTCTAAACCAAACCAAAACTGGAACCGATAATATTAAACCCGAATCAAGTGATATTAAAGCAATAAGCCCCAAGAAGCAGTGTGTTACAGTGTATTTTAAAACAGCATTGTGAAAAACCCTGTAGCTGTATTAAAATGCACAGTAACCCACTGCTTCGCGGGGCTTATTGCTTTTTTAAAACAGTTACTCCATATGCTTTGCAAGGTTTCATCAATTAAAGTAAATAAAATTATATTTATGTGGTCAGCCGTTATATATCGGTGTATTTTATAACGGCTTAGAACTCCGCTCAGCCAATCAGAATCAAGGACCAGAACTGACCGTTTTATAATTGGTAATATAAAGGAGTGTTTATTAGATCTGTGCTTGGCATGTAACAGAGGAATTTCTGGCACCGTTATGACTGCTTAAAAAACATTTCATGAGGTCTTCGCGAGTTAAAAATACCCTCATATGCACAGGCATACACTGAGCATGTATAACCCAGCACACAGCATTGTTTTGGATGTCTGGTAAGTTCCGTTTTAAAATATAAATCATTAAAGCTATCCAATCATGTTGCGACTGGACACTTAAGCTGTTAGGTTCGATATCGCTGTTAAAATGCCAGTCTGAACGTTAAGTGAACCAGGACCGCATTTATTTTTTGGTCCGGACCAAAATAACCGTACTATAAATATGAAGGCACCCTTATATTAATCCAAAATGCAAATGCAAGATATACTTTCTTTCACTATGCCTTTTCCTTGGGATCCCTTAAACTGCTAGAACAACACTCACTAGTTTTGGTGCTGGTTTTATTATGTCCTTCTATGGTCTCACCTGTTTTGGAGCCTTGTTTTGGATCATGATCAGGTTCTGGTATCTGGTTCTCTTCGGTCTCGTTTAAGATTTGAACCTGTTGGGTCTGGTTGGACTTGGGATCCAGTCTTGTGCTTGCCCTCGTGCGCCCCAGCCTACCCCTCGCAGCCCGGGCAGAGCACTTGTTTACTATGCTCTTGAACGCCACGTCCCTACACCGTGGAGCGACATTTTTGCGAGGATTTTGAGGTGAGGACATGAAAGGCGGATGGACGTTCTCTTCCACAGGTTCATCCACTGCTGGCATTTCTGTTTGGCTTTCTTCTTGGCTTTCACCGACTGTTTCCGGATGGGTGGTTCCTTTGTCAGGACTCGGCTCTCCTTGAGTCGAGGGATTTAGTGGGGCTTGTGAAGGCCCAGGTTGCGTTTTTGTTTTCTTTGAAGCTCGAATGGGGTACCTCTTGCCAAAAAGTGAGACGAGAGTTGTCGCATCGCCCCCCGAAGACTGACCCTGTTCTTTTTTGCAGGACCTCTGCTGGAAACGAGGCGACGTGCGATATACGTCGACCCTTGTTCTAGTGTTGTGTGTCTTGGCATGGTCTGCAAGCTCTTGCGGCACGTCACAGCTAAAGCTGCATTTCAGACACACGAGTTGGCCAGACCCGACCTCTGGTAACGCTTCCGTGATCGGATCGGATGCTTTACTGCAACTAGCTTGCTCCGCCGCCCGTGTTTCCCTCTCGTTTAATTTCCCAATCTCCTCCAGGATTTTCTGGCGTGATTCCTCGTGGCACCTTTGATGATCTAGCAGCGGTACCTGGTCCGCAAACTCCAGTCCGCACTCTACGCATTCAAATCCGCTTTTAGTAGGATGTCCACTCCAAGACTCTTTCTCTCCACATTGCAATTTCTTCCCAGGCTCGCCTTGACCATGTTCTCGCATATGTTCCCGTAGATGGTCTCGTTTTTTGAAGTAAATGCTACACTCCACACATGTGAAAATCTCTTGGCCACCCAGATGGCTCACAACTGACTTCTGCCTTTTCTGTACCTTCTTTTCCTTTCCCCGATTCAATCCCAACATCCCTCCCTCAACATCTGTGCTCTTCGTGAGCTCTTTTGCTCCTGAAGGTTTAACCCTGGCCCTTCTGCCGGCTCCTGTTGTGCGATGCCAATTCCCCAGTCCAGAGAAAGGTCTCAGTATGGCTCGCTTTTTCCTCCGCCGTTGGATGAAGGTGCAGTGCGCCCAAGGTCCGGGTGGTGGGCTCTCGGGCTCAGAGTCACCTGGGAAGGTATATACGTCTGGCTCTTTGGTACTTGCCTTTACCAGCCCCTTCTGATTATGCTTTCTCAGGCTATCTTCTTTAACTTTTTGGCATCTGTTTTTGGGTATAACATCAGGCAAATGGCTCCCTTTGTCTTGTTCAACTGTAAGCAAAGGTTCAAATTAATTTTTATGAGTTAGTGCCATTGATGTATTCATGCTTTGAGACTGTTATGCATTTATTACAATTTTACTTTTTTCTGTAAGTTTCTGTGAGTCTGCAGTTGTTGGATTCCTGTGTGTTACATCATCATCTTCCAGTGCGGAAGGTATGATCTTGGCATCAAATAAGTGCTCCACAGGTTCCTGGCAAAGATCAATGTCAAGTCTGCAAACAGGAATAAAGATTGAAAGTTCGATTACAGTCGGATCTACAGTATATACCCAACTTCTCAAAATATACACCACCTTGAATTCACCTTTTCAATAAATCGATTCTTCAATATAACTGTACATCTTCATCTCACCTGCTTTGCTGTTGTCCAGAAGTTGGACTTCCTGGGCTGTGAGCAGCCAGACCATGAGGGTTAGAAAAGTGCTGAAGTTCTTCCTCTGACATATATCACAGGAATCCACACAGGAACACAAACAATAAACGCATGACTTAACAGGAAGCTCACAGTTATATTTACAGCGTGTAGACAAACAACTACCACAAATATGTTCACATAGATGCATTTCACAGTACAACCACAAAATATTCAGAATGAGACTTTTGCAAATGCTCGATTCGAGTCGCTCTCACTGTTTTATGATTAAGACACACATGTATTTTTTATAGACACAGATGAACTGGAGAGACGATTACCGTCCAAGGTTTCCTTCTCAGAGTCAGAATCCCAAGTGAGAGATGAAGGGAATGATGACGAACGCAGGCTTCTCTGTTCATTTCCACACGGCTCCAGTGTGGGGAACAAGCCTTTTGGACTTTCGGGATCTCCGCTGCTATCATCCCTCTCCAAAATACCACTGTGGGATAACCCTCCCTGTGAGTTCAGAGGGTTAAAACAAGCCCAACATTACACAGTTTTGTTTAAAATTGAAATAAAACGTTGCGAGATTCTTACACCGTTGAAAACTAATTCGGTTCTGACATGTAATGACGATAACACTGCGGTTCGAAAATAAATACGTTATCACACTGTTACGCATCTGTTACATTCATATAGTTTATGAAAAGATTTTCAGTGTCCATTGGAAAGCTGAATCTTTACTTATATTGTTAAATAAACATATAGAGAAAATTAGGGACGTCTTCCTGGGGTCTTACTTGTACCAGTAAGGTGGAGTTGAGTAAGGAGCTTGATGTTGACGGCACCACTCCCAAGTCGGACAACAGATCAAGGGGGTCCCGGGTCGAGAGGTCATCTTCAGGCTCCATGGTCCCTTGATGCATAGGTCTGGGCACAGCTGTTGTCCACCTCTCCTCGCCTACATTGGGAAGAGAAAATCTATTTCTGCTGCGAAACACAAAAGCTATTTTAAGAAATGTCTGTGGAAGTCGATGGGGGCTAGTGTTGTTTGATTACCATTGTTCTTTCAAATATCTTCTTTTGTGTTCTGCATTAACACAGAGTCACAGAGGTTTGGAATAAAATAAGATATTTTTGACTTTTGGTTTAACTATGGGTTTGATATTGATAAAGAACCATAAACATCCCCAGAAACTTTCTGTCGCACAAAAGGAAGTGGACATTTTTGTTCAGGCTATAAAAGAGTAAAAAATGTTTTATTTAAGAACTGCTGTTTGAAAGAACCAAATGTTTCTCTGGCATCGCTACAAAGAATCTATTAAGCACCTTTACTTTTAAAAGTGTATACATTACTGCACCAAAAATAGCATAAGAGCTAAGAGATGCATTGCATTTATACTCCAAACTGGTATCTAATTTAAACATTGCGTTTAACATTCCTCTGCAGTTTAAACTCCTCCTGGTATGTATTAACGTTGTTTATTAGAATTGTTTTTATGTATTTTTGACTATAATTGAGGCGTTTTGCCTGTATTTAAATGGCACAGTCGTATGGATGAAAATAGGCTGCGTTTAAAAGCCGCTCGTCTATCCAGAGTCGGCATGCGCATTGACATGTCACGACTTCATCTTCTTACAGATGGCATGCGTGACATGTGTACATCTGTCTGGACGCGCGAGCTACGGATGTTGTAACACTCACGGAAAGCGGCCTGTATTTGGATTCTTCCGAGTCCGATCACATCTCTCTCACTCCGTGTCCTTTATGGTTTCAAGTGGCATGAACACCCCGCCGCTTATAGTGCATGTGTGCGTCGCACGCGTCCCTCGAGTGCACCGGGGAAAGCATATATGGTTGGTTAACGTTGAAGACCGTTTTTGCTCACTAAACACCGGACTCCATGATGTTAGTTTCGGGGGGATGGTGACGTTGATGGGGAGGGGATAGGAGTTTATATATCGGCGACGTTGTAACTCTTTCGCAGCAGGTCGCGAGACGAACGCCACCTGATTAACGTGTAATGACGCGGCTGCGACGCACGCTGGGCGAGAATGGAGGTAGCGTGAGAGAATGTTGACAACATATAATCTTAAAATACAAAACATGGTAAATTAATAAATTAACGACAGCAAATTTACGAGGTTAAAAAAATAACATCTTGACAGAATTCGGTTAACATGATTAATTTCAAGTTCTGGCCTCACAAAATTATATGTTTGGGTGTTTATGACTATTGTTTATATATACTAATAAAGATCATTCAAATGATTGTTTTTTTAATTTATAGTATAAATACGTATTATCATATTATTACTAAAAGTTTTACATTGATAACTTTGTTTGGAAATTAGGGGCTGGAAAATATATATATATCAAGAAATAATTATGACAGAGTTGATGAAATATGCATTTATTATGAGGGAGCAATACATGTATGTGCTCAGTACACATTTAATAATTATATTGCTCGTAACCAAACGCTGTTGCCCTTTGATTGGGTCATCAAGGTAAGTAGCTCTGTAAAACAAAAACACATACACAGATGCCTTTAGACACTCGGAGAGCCAACCTAAAATTTATTTTCATCGAATAAGTCTCACAAATGTTTTCTCTTATACCTTGTAATGCTCCCAGCTCTGGATTTCCTGATACAGGGTGTTTCCCGGGCAATCTGTGCTTGTAGCTTGCCTGTGCCCATACAAGGAATAAGAAGAGTTCAGTCCTCCTGCATCCACAGCGCACTTTGTGAAGTCGTATCTCACCATATCAATGGCACTTTTTACAGGAAGGCTGGAAGTAAAATCGCCTATGAAAGAGACGCCGTAGCCTTTGGAGTTGTACCCTTTGGTGTGGGCACCAACCCAATTCCAGCCTCGACCTTCGTACAGGTTTCCATCAGAACCTGCAACAAAACTGCACGGGACAGTGACCATGAAACAAAAAATGCAGTTGTGTACACAATCGGTTTAAAGAGCAATTTGTTGCAGAATGACAAACATGTTATCTAATAGGTTATTCAGTCAATTTAAAACTAAACAAAAACCCTGGCGACATTCCTTACCTGTATCCAATGTCATCCCATCCATTGGTTTGCTGGTGAAACTTCTGCATCGAGCGCATATCGCTAGCGCATTGTTCGAAGGTGGTGCATGGTTTGGAGGGTTCATACGTGTGGTGGATGAACAGGTAGGGCACAGGGAGAGACAGGTAGGTAGGGGATCCGATGTACGCTGCTGCACCCCACTGAGACCTAGTTATGATGTTGGGACAGACTGTTGGAAAGACGTCAAAAGATTAAATACGAAAGTACACACCTGCTTACAGATTTAAAATGTTTTTTTTTGTAAATATAAACTTGTTACCTGCATACACAAAGGCAAATTTCTCAAAGCCCTTATCCATGACAGCATCCAGTGTCTTCAAATCCCAGTTTTTGTCAAATCCCAGATGATTAGTTAATGCATCCGCTATTTGTTTTTTAAGTGAAGAGAAGTGGAGAAGCTTTCTTAAGTTTATCCTTCGCTTTTGGCTTATCAGACGGGGTGTGGCGTCTAGTCCAGCACGGTCTAACTTGTGACCGTAGTAACTCTTCAACAAGTTGCTTAGTGATATCTCAAGATGGTTAAATTTGGCAACTTCTGACCCAAGAATGATTCCATCTATGCCTCCAGTTAACAAAGCGTCGGTGGCCAAGGAAGGCAAACCGGAGAGTGTGTACACCTTCGGGGATTTAATGCTATCCCAGAAACCCTTAGTGCCGAGAGGAACACTGGTTTGCTCATTTCGGGCGTGATGTAGAAAAGAAGCAGCCAGGTTCTCAGTCAAGGTCAAGGGGTACAATCCTGGGATCAGATTTTTGGTGGTGGATTGTAGACCAGCTTCAAGTCCTAGTAGCATTGGGGCTAAAGCCACATTTGAACCATCTAAGGTGAGAACCACACCTTTCTCTTCACCAAACTTTGATACCTTGTGATGAACAACCTCAGAAACGTATTCAGCGACTGATGGTTTCATTGCAAGGTTATGTGCATCGCTTTCATCACCGAGGTAGTTCTCGATCAAGTTGGTTTGGAAGCCAACAGTCTTGCGGATACCCTTCACCACTTCAAGCATTGAAAGGCCAGGATTCTCATTTTCAATACTCTCGACAGCTTTGATGACATCATTCATATTCCTTGTGTTGGTGGCTTATACAAGATGTACAAAAGGGATAAAGAAATTCAAACAGTAAAAATTTTAACTAGAGATGCACCGATATATTGTTTAATAAACGGTATTGGATGATAAAAGCAATTTTTCACACTATTGGCCGTCAGCTTAAAAACAGCCAATGATCAGGACCAATAGGTCCTGTCAATAAAAGGGGGAGAGGAAAATTAAATAAATGTTTGCACTCTCTATATAAATAGTGTTAAGAAACATCACCACTTTGATGTTCAATAATTATAGTCATTATATAAATTAATGACATTCAAAAAGTTTTAAAAAATATTAATTTAATCTTCAGAATCGACAGGTATTGGTGGAGAAAATTTCTATCGGTGCATAAATCTAATTTAAAGTCAACCAAAGTGACATCGTTAAATATCTGAAATTCATACTTGCTCTGTATTAAAAACCCAGCCACATTCTTGACACAAAACAAAGATATAGACTATAATACATGTCGTATGAACTATATTGTATTTTTTTTATCATTATATCTATTACTTACCATCAGTACGGCAACTGGCCGAAACCATCAGCAAGGAAACAAATAATCCCCAGCGAGAATTCATAAGGACAGTGGAAACCGACTATATTCTGTTCACTTTGGGTGGTTTTGTATGCAAGTGTATCTTATATGGACAAATACATGCTTCTATTTGCACAAGAACATGCTGATAAACAGGCATTATATAAACTGTCTATAATAAGGTTATTTTAGGTGTGAGAATGTGACAGATGTTTCTAACGTGTCTCAAACCTTAAAGTACTATTTGTTAAACCAATGACAAACTAAGAAAGATGCTGTGTTGTTTGAATCAAAGGTTAAACTACTTTTGGTATGTTTCAAAGTTGCTGTAATGAATTGTTCTTTTGTTGTGGTCTGTCTTGGTATCATTGTAAACACAATACACTCATTCACCAAACCGGTTAAATTTGTCACCGCTGTTTGCTTTGCATTTGAATTGAACAAATAAGGAGTGTTTGGTTATTGTGAAAAATCGTTAAAAAGAAAACATATTTTTTGTAACTTGTAATATAAAAAAAATATTTTAGGGAGCTCTTCTCTTTTGACTAAGTTTTCTTTGGGTAGTGTAACCAGGAACCACAGTATCAAATGTTCTACTTTTATATAAAACAGAATTAATAAATTAAGCAGGTTGCACATCTTTGAATGAAAGAGAGGACTATCCCAAGAAAACATGGCCATTATTGTATTATTTTTGTATATGTAAATAAGTAGCATGAGGATGGCTGCCAAGACAAGCAAAATTTGAAATGTTTTCAATGTTTGTTTTTATGTTTTTGTTCAAATAAATCTAAACCCTCAAGTAGTCAATGAAATGAATAGTCATGAAACCGCCTTCATTTCTACACAACCTTTCAACTTTTTATATATGTTTCATTTGACCAGAATAAATCCGCATATCGGTATGTACACATTTATTTTGATATTAAATTAGTTTTTGTATGTTAATGTCTAGTGTACAGAATGTCTTTGTATTTGTGTAACTGTTCAGAAGTAGGGGCATGATACAAACTAAGAAAGTCACTGCCCTAAAACAGTACATATTTTACAATAACAAAGTGACTTATACATAATGTACATATTTAAATTATGACAGTAGAGTGTTTGTGTACCATTTATGGTACATGTGTGCACACGACAGTCTCCTTGGTTAATGTCTTTATCCGTTCTGTTTCTACTTTATTTCTCCCTTAAATAGAGAGGGAATAAAAACGCTGGTTGATACTTTCGTGTTGGCTCATCACAGCCTGGCAGGAATCAATATTGATCAATAAGACCTCAGCGATCCATTCCATTGTCTTTTACAGGTGGCGCCTGGAAACAAGCTGCTCGTAAACGTTCACAAAACTCCAGCTGTTCCTGCAAGAGAACGAATGTACACATTGAAGTCAATATGAAAAAAAACTCAATTTATTAAATTGAGAATTAAAGGAGTAGTTCAATTTAAAATGAACTCACTCGCCCACATGTCACACATCACTCGCACGTCTGTGTGTTTCATTCGTCGGTTTATAACAAATTGAGGCTTTTGGGGGGAAGCTTTTCAGTGTTCTTACCCATATAATGAACTTCACTGGGGGGCTGTTGGTCAAGGTCAAAATTTCGGCGATGAATCGTCTAACGAAACAATTAGTCATTTTCCAAGAAAACTAAAAAAGAAATTTACGTTTAAAATGTATACATGGCTTACACTGACTCAAAGTGCCACCATGTAGCGCGTCCAAGACTTCACGTACTACGTAATAACATTGGAAAGGTCAAACGTGACGTAAGCAGAAGTTCCGACCCAGTGTTTACGAGTTTGGAAAGGAAAACAGTTCAAAAGTTCTTGAATCTTGAATGACACCTCGTATGTCTTTGTGCAAGATTATTGTTTAAAATGGTCAGTTCGATAGCAATTCATGGATGTTTAAATCTTTTTAAATCTACGCGTTACCTTTCCAACGTGATTGCTTAATACAGAAGTCGTGGCATGCTGGAGGCACGCCATAAAAAATGTCTAATCGTTTTGCTAGACAACACCCTTATTCATCAGCTTGTGTTGTGTAGAGCCTTTGAAGATGCAATGAAACTGAAATTTGGACCTTGACCAACAGCCCCCCGTTGAAGTTTATTTTATGGATAAGAACCTTGGAAAGCTTCCCTCATAAGCCTCAATTTGTTTATGACAGGAGAAATAAACACACGGAAGGCTTGTATGGCATGTGGGTGAGTGAATTATCATGAATCTTTTATTTGAAAGTGAAGAACTCCTTTAATTGAATCTGTCAAAAGTCAGCGTTTTATCAGAATGAAACCGGAGCTGAATTTTCCGAGGGGGCTTTTTAACAGGACATTGAGGCTGAAAGTCAATATCTTTTTTTTTACTGTTTGGGAAAGCTTTACATTAGTTGGCATTTAGCTTTAGACTGTTTTTTATGTTTACTAACATCTACCAATAGCTAACAATAGTTCACCTAGATGATGAAAGATTTAGAGGCGGAGCAAATTACTACAATTATACAAAACTCTTAAGAAAACCTTATTATCTGTCTTAGGTAACTGTGACACTTCAATACAGAGAAAGTGAAAAAATGAAGGTGAAGGACAATAAACAGATTTAGAAAAGCTAATGGCTAAGAGTTGAAGGAAAATTAATTTACCAGGCTCTCCTCTTGTCCCTTCAGGTCCTGCAGTCTCTGGTTGAGCAGCTCTTCCAAACCCAGAGACGGATCTCTACAATCACTCACACCACGAGGCGATTCTTCAACTAAACTACACAAATGCACATTGCAAAAACATGTCAGGACCAAGTCTCATACTAAGTCAAGCTAACGTAGTTCCATCAGACAAGATTTGTTTGTATCGTGCCACAACTTTACTGACCAGCAGAGGACACCCAGCACGTGTTCATGTACGGAGGAATTAGGGGACCGGAGAACCGACACCAGCTGCTGCACCATCCCCATAGACAACACTGTTTCTGAGGAAGAAAATAAAACGGAAATGCAAAATGGCAGTAAAAACATGATGATTTAAAAGAATACATCCAGAGTCAGTAGTACCTTTGTGTTCCGGGTGACTGGTCAGAAGGTTGAGCAGAAGAAATGCTGATTTGGTTCTCAGTTTCTTACTGTCTGACTGCATCCCCCTCATCAGCACTGAAAAGCCATCATGTGTCAGGAAGTCCTTCAGACCTGCTTCCTGTTCCCGTACTAAACCTGGGACAAGTGAGGCAAGCTTCAAAATACTTTTATTCAAAATAGACTGATGTTAAAATTTGCCAAAATTAGGAAAGTTTCTACATTGCAATATTAAAATAAGACGTAGGAGTAAAATTTGGAGTTACTGGTTACAGAGTTGAGGAGTGACCAATCAAATCAAAGAAGACAGAGCTACTGTCCCGTTTCAAAACATTCAATATTTGATAACAGTTTAGTGTTTAGCGATAGAAACGTTGAACATCCGACAGTATTGACTGATGCAAACGACAAAATCCCGATTTAGATGAAAAATATGTAATTTACGTGTTTCATGTAATTTAAAATGATGTGTCAATTCACTGTTGTATTTGGGATAAGCTTAAGAACAATTGTGTGCACATTGTAAATTAATTTACTTACATGACACTGCGTAGAGTGCTTTAACTCGAACTGTGCTGTTTGTGTCATGATCTGTGTGTTGCAGGAGTGTCGGGAGCGCCCCCTGGTTGAGCAGGTAGCACTGCACCTCAGGCATATTCTGGGCACAGCTGGCAATGAGCTGAGCGGCTCTCCAACGAATCCCCGCTTCCGAGTGACCCAGACATTGTGACATACACAAATCCAGACCGCCCAACTTCATCAGATCTACCAATTACACACAGTCAACTCAAATTGCAAAACATTCCTGCATGAATGATGTGGGACCATAAACACGCACCCACCTCTTGCATTGTCCAGGTTCTCACACAGCTCAGAAAGCACCTCCAGTGCGTCCTCTCTTTCATCCTCCTCCTCCTCCACATCTTCCTCACTTTCTCTCTCTCTGGATTCATCCCTTCTTAACACTTCCAGACACTGTTTCATCTGTTCTACCTCATCCATCTGTCCTTTACACACCTCCGCGAGGGCTGCTCTCAAAAACTCCACCCTCTGGTGAGGCAGAGAGTTTATAATTATGATCATAAAAGTAACTGTAGTGTCAAAAATGTTTTGTCATCATCTATTTGAATAATACAATTGTAAGTGTTTTATGGAGATCTCATGATGCAATTTGGAGTTTGCGTGATAGTTTCTCACCTCCTGTGTCATGGGCTCTGTAGGAGCCGGACCATCAGAAGCAGAACCGGCCTCCACAGCCATCCGAAGCACACCCTGCAAATTATGGGGCTGACGTCTGTTACCATTGCCTTCTGCCATCTGAGAAAAGAGACATATTACATTAATATGAGTCGTGACATCATAGTAATTCATCAATGAAACGTGCTTAAACATAAACTTCAGACTGTCACTTTGCAAAGAAACATGGCACATGAATATGTCCAGTATATTTCTTTACCTTAGGTTAACAGGTAAACCATGTGTCATGAACAGTGAACTGCACTCATATTATGCTATGTAAGTTTTGTTGATGTGTACGTCACGGGTATATTTATAGACTAATAACCGTTACCTAACCGTATGTCAGTCAGACCAAAACGGAACCAAATTCTAGTTTGATCCTCCTGATGTAAAAAAGCAGGAGTAAAACACCCGTCCTACCTTGTGAGAGTGATGTGCGTCGTAAACTTAGTAGTATGTTACGCGTGATGCTTATCCTTTTCTTCTTTTTAAGATTTCAACGGCTACGACTTTTCATCCAACGTATACTGTAAATCGGTATGCTAAGGAACGCCGCCACGCTTTTATAAATACCAGTTTAAAGCCAGAAGCTTCCAGATCCTTCAGTTACAGCGGCGTGTAGAAGAGTGTCGCCGCGTGATGACGCCATACGCACTTTACCGTCATGTTGTCGGTACATCGTAGCAAATATTTTATAAGAAAGCCATGCCCTAAAAAAGACCTTTTGGGTTGCAACACAAATATCTTATTTAAATTGTATTAGCTTTTTATGTTAGGAATAAGATAAAGCGTCTGAGGATAAAGCGAGTCACATATTGATGACGTTGCGCTATTTCTCCGCGCATGCGCGTGCGTAGTTGTCAAACTCCGCAAAATGGCTGCGCTCGTAGGTTTCCGTGCGTGCCTGTCCGGTAAGTTATGAAATGTTTTTATTTGCCGGGGTGCCTCTTGTTTCTCTCGTGTTCATGCCACGAGTGATTTGCGTATTTTATTCATGAAATGTGCGTAAATATGTGAATAAAACAGTTTAAATTACATTTATTACGAGCGGAGGATGAGATGCTCGTGTTGCTTATGCAAGGTCAAGTTCCTATGCCGCATGTGTAATATATGTAACTGAGCGTTTCAGTAAAAACGAATTTAGGAGTTGTCCTGTGTCAACATGCATTTAGAAAATCTACTCTAAAGATCGTTTTTAACATGTTTATACGAAGTCATGCAGTCTCATGCAGCGTTTGACATCATTACGAAGATAAAGCACTGAACATTTGAAAGAGTTTTTGTGTTATTTGTTGTAACCTTACTGTTACGTTTTGCTGTGTTTGATGTTATATAGATGAATAAATGGGAAGTTTTCGTTTCTGTTTTTAGCTCTGCAGTTGACCTCCCCCGGTTTACTGCACAGCTCCTATAAACTGGTGAGTGTATTTATGAACAAAAATCGTATGATCAATGTTTTTGATAAAGTGATTTACATTTTCCTCATTTGATTACAACGTGCACAAGTATAATAAAAAGTATCCTGATAAATTGATGGACTGAGTAATATACTTTGGAATAAACATATCAAGAAATGGCTATTTGATTTTCTTCGCTCAGTGTGCAGTTCCTCTAAATCGGAGGAATTTCGCTGCAGAGGCGAAGAAGGTTTTCTCTCGTGATAAACCCCATGTGAACATCGGCACCATTGGTCATGTTGACCACGGCAAGACCACCCTTACTGCTGCTATCACCAAAGGTACTTTAAAATAGTCTTATCCACCATCACTGGTGAAATATCTCATTCGTAACTGTTAACCTATACGTAATTATTGTGTAAAGCTCCTCCCACTCTCAAAACACTAAACAAGCACTCACACAGTCCAGGTTACATAATCTTTAAACGTGTCAGAAGCACTGTGTTTATTGAGTGTTGTGTGTGTGTCAGTTCTTGCGGAGGCAGGTGGTGCACGTTATAAGAAATATGAGGATATTGATAACGCTCCAGAGGAGAAAGCAAGAGGAATTACCATCAACGCCTCGCACGTTGAATACACCACTGCCAACCGACACTACGCACACACAGACTGCCCTGGACATGCCGACTACGTCAAGGTAATGTGCTCGAATAACACGGCTGAAGATGTTCAACATCTCACCAAAATATGTCGAGATTTCTATTTTTGACAATTGTTTTGTAGTACAAATTCACTTAGATGGAATATTTTGGAACATAATGATTGCGTTTCTCTGCTGGCTCCAGATTTACTGCAGTGCACTTGATATGCCCTCATCTCTTCGTCTGTCTGTAGAACATGATCACTGGAACGGCTCAGCTTGATGGTTGCATCCTGGTGGTGGCCGCGACCGATGGTCAGATGCCTCAGACCCGTGAGCACCTCCTGCTGGCGAGGCAGATCGGCGTGGAGAACGTCGTGGTGTTCGTGAACAAAGCCGATGCCGTCCAAGACAAGGAGATGCTGGACCTGGTGGAGCTGGAGATCAGAGAGCTGCTCACAGAGTTCGGCTACGATGGGGAAAACACTCCCGTCGTGATCGGATCGGCACTCTGCGCTCTGGAGGCAAGAAGCACATCCCAGCATTCAATGCATTACTTTTAATAATGAACAAGACAAACTGTGTTCTTATGGTGGGAGTTTGTGTTTAGAACAGGGATCCGGAGCTGGGTATTAATGCTGTGATGAAGCTTTTGGAGGTGGTGGATACGTATATTCCTTTGCCAAAGAGAGAACTAGAGAAGCCATTCTTGCTGCCTATAGAGGGGGTCTATTCTATTCCAGGTAGGTACGCTGCTCGCTTGTCCGGTGGATTAGGATGGTCGACTAGTCATCTAACTGTCAGTAGGGCTTGTGAGCTGAACAACCAAGTCTCCATCTTCATGGATATGTGGAAAAATTCTAAAGTTGTACATCCGTAGTGAAATAGTTGTTACCTCGGAGTGTGTAACACTTTGTGTGACTTCTACCTCTAGGTCGTGGGACTGTGGTCACTGGCACACTAGAGCGAGGTGTGATCAGAAAAGGGGATGAGTGTGAATTCATGGGACACAGTCGTTCCTTCAAGTCTGTCGTAACTGGTGTGAAAAACAGTATTTCTTCTAAACACACAAAATATCAAATTTACCCACAATGCATCTGTCAAAGGAAATTTTCTTTAGAATTCTTTCCTACTTTCTCGTTCAGGTATTGAGATGTTCCATCAGTCACTGGACCGGGCGGAGGCGGGCGATAATCTGGGTGCTCTGGTCCGTGGACTGAAGAGAGAGGATGTTAGAAGAGGTATGGTGATGAGCAAACCTGTATCAATCCAACCACACCAGAAGGTCAAAGCTCAGGTGAGTGTTTGTTTTGAAAAACACCTTAAACTATCTCTTCTGCTTCAGAAACTATTTTAACGTGTTGTGTGTGTGTTCAGGTCTATGTTCTGAGTAAAGAGGAGGGTGGTCGCCACAAACCATTCGTCACAAATTTCATGCCCGTCATGTTCTCTCTCACATGGGACATGGCCTGTCGAGTGGAGCTTCCTGCGGGCAAGGTACACTTTTTTTTTTACATTTATATGGCCGTTTTCTTTAGAATTTTGATTCACCTTGAAATTTCACCCTTTTGTTGTTGGTTTTGTAGGAGATGGTAATGCCGGGAGAGGACACGTCATTAACTCTGACCCTTAGACAGCCCATGGTTCTTGATAGAGGTCAAAGGTTCACGCTCCGGGATGGCAACAAAACCATCGGCACCGGCCTGGTCACAGATATCCTTACCGCTGTAGATGAGGACAAACACAACTGGGGCTGAGCGAGGACAGAGGTGTCGTAAAGAGATGAGAAACGGGAAGATCTTTGAGACTTTGACCATTGAAGCCCTTCTGGACTCATGTTCTAGAAATGTTGCATTTTGGCTCTGTGTATTAAAAAATAATGCAATTAGCAAAATATTTCTGTTTGCTAAGGGGGGGGTGTATTTGCCCTGATTGCTAATGTCAATGCAAGCCCTTATCACACTTGAACTTTCTTTCATCACATTAACTTTCAAAGAAATGCTTTTCCAAGAAAACGAAAAAGTCAGCTGAGAAATTCTTTTCAATATGTTTGAATGATCCTTGTCCATGTAAATATATCAAATTGTTTGAAATACGATTGACTTTCGGTCTTGAGCTGTAGATTCTTATTTACAAGACAAGGCACATTTGCAAAGGGCTCAGACTGTAACTGGCCTTTCATTGAATCCTCTTGATTTAGACACGCATACATTTGATTCTTTGTTGTCTGGTTTCAAGTCGTGATATCTGTCTATAAAATGATACAAATCTGGGTCATATAATAAAATGTATTTAATAGATTTGCAGACCGAGTGGTTGATTTAAAGGCATCATTTAATGCTGTGAGTGTTTTTAATCCTGAAGACCATATGTTCTACATATAATACCAACTATCGAATGTAGTAACCTATATGTACTATATAAAAGGAAGAGTAAAATATGCATTCATGTTAAATAGTGAACTTTTATTAATACTAAAAACAGTCGTTGTGAATGGTTGCAATGTAATCATTTGCAATGTGAATTATTTTGTCTCATTTTCAATTGACAAACAATATATAGTTTGACTGGACACAAAACCTGTTACAATCCTGTCACAACAAAGTAAACATCTTCTTCCGCTATTTTACCAGTTCAAGCAGAAAACATCATGCACTGAAAGCAATCCATAATTTGTCAGAATGTCATTATTTTCATAATGTGGGATGGGACGTGATCAGATAGCAACACGTGGGCTGCGATATAATAGCCCATACTGTTTTTCCACACCCACATGGTTCACATAAAGAAACATTCTAGAATATTTTAGATTAAAAGTTTTCCTTTTTTGTAATATTCGTGAATGAGTTCAAAACGTCCTGAGACTGGATATTTAACCCTTGTGTCCCAATCTCCCTCTTTCATTCTCTCGTAATCCTAAATAAAATACTGCATGCTCTCAGTGTCTTGCATTCGACATCAGTTCATCCCTTTGTGAAGGGGGATTCCGTTCATCTGTTCATATGAATCTGAAAAAGCACATACACACAAATGAATAACATGTAAAGAGAGACACGTATTCCATTGTATTTTTAATATCGTTTTATTTATACAGGAAGAGAAACGCTGACCAGTGTCTGTGTGGTCAAACGTGAAATCTTTCTGTCCATTGTCATCAGGGTTGATATAGTCTGTGACAGAAACGACATGAAGTCAAATGATTGAATGCGATTGACTGACCAGCATGGTAAAACACAACATCAGTTCTACTCTTTATCACAGGTGCTATAACGTCATCAAGCTTTCATATTTATTAGTTGTTTTCTTATGACATACACACACACTCACCGTTGTGTGTTAAGTCTTCATAGGAACAGTTTGAGTCAGCCATCATTTCGTACGACCCTGTAGGCAAATCATTTATTATTTCATCATCATTCACGTGATGTTTTATCAGAACATTCAGAGATATGTCAAGATATTCGATAGAAGAACACACTGACCCGTGTCTGTGTTAGTAACGTCCAGTCCGTCCTGATCAGGATAGACATAGTCTACTCCCAGAGAAATATTTACAGGTAACATGTGTGTTTGTGTATGTTCTTATTGATGTTTAATTATTTTTTTGGACACAGTGTGTGTATCTCACCCCCTTCTTGTCCACTGCTGTGTTTGTGCTGCTGTGAGCATTTGCGGGGTTGAGCGTACAAGTTTGCCATATTCTCATACGACTCTCCATCTTTGTAGAAGAAAGAGAGTTTAAATGATGCAGTGCTAGATTTAATGTGTCTTGTGTAACGTCACTGTCTCTTTCTTCTCACAAAATAACATAAATTTCACATCTATTTATTTTTGTCATGTCTTATAAGTTTTATGATTCAGTATGTACGATTGTGGGTACAAAAGCGTGTGTCTTTACCAGTATCTGTCAGATTTTGAGGCAATTGTAGGTTGTCCTGATAAGGCCTTGGCCCAATCCCGTCCTGTTCATTCACTTCGTCAGGGGTAATGTAATCTAAAACCAACAACTGGTTAACACACAGTAAAAGGAAAATCAGAGATGACACACACTGCTCATACCTTGGTCGGCTGAAACATAATATGTGACTTTCTCTTGGTTGGTGTATATGGCCGCCTCTACATTCTCATAGGACTGTGCGTCATCTGTCAAGAGAGAAACAAATATCAATGTCTCTTCTTAGCTTTCCTGTAGCTCAATGGTTATAGCACGGTGCTAGCAACGCCAATGTCATGGGTTCGATCCCGGGGATTGTACTCAGAAAGTGATAGTACAATGCATACTCAAATGTATAATACAATGAAATGTAAGTCGCTATCGATAAAAGCGTTTGCCAAATGCATAAATGTAAATGTAAATGTCTTGTCTCTCACACATGTTTGAAATGATAATGCTGACAAAATGTTCTTTTTGAGAAACTAAACATTTTTATATTATCTACACATTTACACAGATGTTTTGTGTAAAGACAAGAACCATGTGTATGAGAATTGATTAGCAGTATTTTACCTTTCTTTTTGGTATTTTTGCTCTGTACACTGTCTGTAGAATGCCTGTGAGAGCAACACATTCATGCAAACACTCACTACAACATTATACATAAAAAAATCTGTGTTTTAAAGCAAAAAATGATCTTTGAAAGCAGGACTTAGTCACCTAAAGCTGGTATAATTGACCACTTGTTCGTTTCTGTAGGTACTCTTCGCTACGTGTGCTGCAAGAAAATGTTTTTTATTTATTTATTTCATTGAGATGATGAATACACCTGCTTATTTAGGACCACCAAACAATCAATGGTTCCAGATGTATGTGAACATGGAGCTCCAAATGCATGAATATTGTTCTATTAGATCAAAGTGGCATAAAGTTAAAAACAAAAACAGTAAAACAAAAAATTGAAAACAAAAGCATTTGGATATTTTTGGGGCCACTACTGTACTGTACGTAAGTGCTAAAATATATAATGTTGTCTGACTGTTTATCTATCACAGTTGCTGTTTTCTATGTGTTGTTTGTCGGTTGAACGGTTTACACTTACTCTTCCTGTGTCGTTGTGTTTTGCAGATGAAGGTGAACAGAAAAATCCCAATGAGAAATGCTGACGCAGGAACTGTGTAAAGTATCCAGTCAGGCCGAGACACTAAACATGACATTCAACCTTTTTAATATCTTCCATCTGAATTATTAAGATTTCAAACAAACACAGACATACCTGTTCTGTGTGTGGTGTTTTTAACTGGCCTGGGGTCAGGTCTGGTGATGAACAGATCTGTAAATGAGAATTTGATATAGTAAATGCAATTCGACAATATTTTATGGCAAAACTACTTTTATTATCATTGTATATTTATTATTATTTGCCAACATATGAAAGATAGTGCAGTTGTGTGTGTTTGTTTTCAATGTGTTACTTTGAAAGTGTAAATATGATTATTAATAAACCAATTAATAAGTTTGACGATAAATATGATAGATTAATTTGACCTATTAATCTATTTTTTATAATCTAAAACAGTATTATATTCATATTTAAAACGTAACCAGCCTGCACGCCACTCACACACACACACAAACACAGATCCCAAGAGGGACTAGTAATGATTTTCTCAGTATTCACACCTGCTGCCTTAACATTTCCTTTCTTTTTTCTGTTTAAGAGAAAAATATTTGCAACAATGGATATTTTTATGAGAAGTCATGTGTGCAATATCTGAGTTCCAACCATCGAAAACAGACCAAAATTAAGATTAATTTACATTTTTAAAAGCATTTATTTGATGTATCTTTCTATATGCATGTAAAGCTGCCTTGCTATTATGAAAAGTGATATATAAACTTCATTGAATTGAACATTGACAATATTGTATTTCCACGTGCACATTAAGTGTGATTTAATATCAATATGTATTCAATATAATATTAATTTTACTCTCTCTATCTCTGCCTTTATAAAGGCTGTAACCTTCTTATTACTGTAGCTACAAATACAGGTTTAACTAGCTATTTTTATGTTAAAATCCTTTACTTTTTTGTCTAGTTACAAATTTTAAAATTTACCCTGATAAATTATCAACATTTTACTAAAGCTTCACGGTTTTACCTGTAACACTGATCTCCGTTTGGTTCATCTTTGTGTTCGCGGAAACGTGTGAATGAGAAATGACGGTCAAAGAAGATGTGAGGGAGAAAACAGATGTGACGGAAGAGAGAGAGAGAAACACGTAGAAAAAAAGGAGAAGTGAGAGAAACAAACAGTCCTAAACAATCTCCCTCACACAAAACAAGCGGTTTTAACAAACAACAACACTTTTTTCATGATGTGCATATAATAATATCATTGAATATCCTGTTTCTTTTCTATTATATAAATGATTTATAAAGTCATATTAAACCTATATCAATAATCCAAATGAAGAAGCACACACAAAACTTGAACTCATCTGCATTTTAATTCACACTTTTATTTTCCCTTCTTCATCAAACAAACAAACAAACACGTCAAATAATGCACAATCACAAATCTGCTCTCTGTTAGTAAGGTTAAGCCTCCTTAACTGGGACACTTCAGCACGCGCACCCGCAACGTGAAATCACCGGGTAGCGCGCACGGATCCACGCGCATCTCTTGAGGGCGCGAGAGCCCTGGCAGTGCCATCGGAGCAGTGAGACGCTCACGGACTCTATCGGTTTGCAAAACATGCCTTCCGGTAAAGAACAAGACCGTTCGTTCGTGCAACGTCCTTCCTTGAGGTATCGTGGCCAGAAACGAACGCCCAGATCTTTCCACACCCACAGCACCGAACACCAGGTGTACGACCACAACCACCGCCGGACCCTGCGCTCCGTTTTCGGCCCCACGTTGAGCTCCGCGAGATCAAGCTCGGGAAATTCACGAGGCATCGGTCCTATGACACCGATCCCCTCTTGCGTGACCTGGGACCCGTTACCCCGCGTCGGTGGGCCAATAGAGGAATAAAGGGGATCAAAGCTGCTGCCGAGTTTCCGCCTCAAAAAGTGAGGAAGCGAATCCCTCTCTCCCGGTTCGAACGCCGAGTTCGGGTCTTCCTGCAGATCCGGTACCGGCAGGTGGTCGCTAGGCATAGGGCGCACGCGCAGTTGATGCTGAGGCAGCGCGAGGTGAACGGTGACAGACATGCATAGCACGAGCGCGGGCGACACCTTCATTTCCATTCAGGTCGACAAGAAGTTGTTCAAATTTCCAATTTTGCAACTATTATGCCAATTTTAGGTTTTTGTGTGCAATTTTGGTTTATTGCTGGCAAACAAATCCTGATTCTCGTTTGCGTAAAACGTTTCCAAAGTCCTCTATTGCAGTTCGTGTTTTTAAAAAGCGTTTGATAAACAAATTATGTCCGAAGGAATCTATACAGTTTTTAGTACTTACAACACAAAAATATTTTTTTCTTTCCAAATGGAAGCATCAATATGACTTTCTCTTATGAATGGAGCTTTTGGAGACGCCAAACGCGTCATGATTTGCGCTGCAGCTCGTTTTATCTCACACTGCATATTGCCCTGTGGGCTCGGCTCATGTCACCTTTACCAGCTACAACACCCCTCCCACGGGTGACCTGAGACTCCTGAACACCCAAACGAGAGCTTTTTAGGGCGAGAAGGGATTTCCCTGAACTGTGTGAATCAGCTTTGCAGATACTCATGGTTTAGAATAAGGTGAATTCAAAATTAATTTTATGTGATACATTTAGAAACTGTGTGAAAATTAATGATGTTTTCAAGGTTGTGTAGCCTAAGTGTAAAAAAAAGTGACAAGGTTTGCGATTGGTGACCTTCAAGTTGCCATTTCGTCACTCCTTGAATGAATGACGCATTTTATCACTTTAAATCAGTCAATTAGCTCACTACTCGACCTCTGACATATTCCAAGCACTGACTTTGTGCCTCAAGGTTCTACGTCAGTGACACACACAGGAATACACACACCTCACCCACGCTAATAAATCGAATCATCAGGCCAAGCATACCAGTGAGGACAAAGAAAAACAACACAAACACACACACACATTTACAAATAAAAAAATAGGCCCTCAGTAACATCATGAATTTTAGGAACATCATTTGTGTGTGATATACACTACATGTGTCATGTTGTGTTTTCTTTCTTCTCCTCTATATTTTTGCTTATTATTAACATAATATTTCATTACAATAATCGTAACTATCATATCACAAGCCGCAATTGTCCACAGCAATATTCTACTACACAAAAATATTCTGAAGCTTGGTATTACAAGAAAAATTACACCTGAAATTAAAACGTATTGGTTTCCGAAAGTTTTTTTCGAACATAAAAATCCGTTCCGAAACAACCTTTCTTAGTCCCTTAATTTTCAATTCTCCCGGAAAGCGTAAGAAAGGCCTGCCCACGCGTCAACCAACAAGCAAAGAAGACCCGCTTACCATCAAGATTGGCCGCGCTGCTTCAAGATTGGCTGCGCTGTAGCCTGCAGCTGCAGCTCGTTACTCTTGTGATAGAGAGGGAAGTTGTGGTGTGTTTGTTTGTTCACCGCATAACGGTGATGGATGCTACATAAATGGTGGTTATAACGCTAGAATTGCAGATCGATTAAAACTGATAGATGGAGCAGTCTGCGTGCTAATAGATGCCGGACATGAAACGCATGCGGTGAGTGAAACTAAGTCATATGTCTGTATTTTGTTGGCAATCGGCGTGTACGTGCAAAATGTTAACAACACAAACTTATAGTGAATCAACAGTTCTGCAGGGATAATGTATTGTGATTATGTATTGCGTGCTGTGATTTAGTTTATCCCCGCACATCCACAGGAGGACGCATTTTTCCGAAAATAATCTTACAGCTGTATCTATCTTTTATAAACGTGATCAAACTAAATACTAGTATACAATAATACTCTATAGGTACCCAAGATTAATATGAGATTGGCCAAAACTGTGTGTGTTTAAGAGAGTTTGTTCTCTCGTTTTCCATAATGTGTGATGTTGTAAATGTGAGAACTATGCTGTCTGACAGAAATGCAAAGGTTTCCAGATAAATTAATGTGTGTGTTTCTCCCTAAAGGGTTGTTCTCAACAGTTGTGACGCAGGTGTGAGTGGTTTGTAACTGAGGGTAAAGCCGGCAACTCACATCTGTCATTTAACATTAGTAAGTGCGGAAAGCATTGTTTAGCTAAATTACACACATTAGGGGGATACAGTAAACTCAAGCTGTCCTTGGCTTGATGAGTGTAACACACACTTATGTTTGTCTTATTATATTGGTGCGACCATTTCATAGACTGATTTTAAATCAAGTTTTTTTAGTTTTTAATGATTTGACAGCTTTATACACATTTTTATAAAGTGAGGACCACTTAAAGGGATTGTTCAACCCCCCAAAAACATTCTGTCATCATTAACTCACCAAGAAAATTATTTGGAAGAACGCTTATAACCAAACAGTTCTCGGACCCCTTTGACTAACATAGTAGGAACATTTCCTTTATAATATTTTTGCTCTGTTAAACACAAAAGAAGATCTTAATGAAAAGTAACAGCTTTTAATTAAACCTCATATTATTAACGTAAAATAAATGTTATTTATAACTTTCTGTAATTTAAGACAGTTTAACTAACATGTCAAGCATTGGTCAAAGCATAATAATGGCAGCCTCTAGAGGCAAAACTAACCCGGTTATAGATTCATTTTAAAATAAATATTCAAATCAACTTGACAATTTCATAGGCAAGCAACACTTATTATTATTATTATTTATCATGACACGATAAATATAAATCTAATATTTATAAGTATAAACGTCGACTCTTTACCAGTGTGCTGAAGCCCTCGCGCCGTTGTTTTAAACACGTAAACAGCGAATGAATTTTAGCCACGCCCCCTCGCCTCGTCAGCTGACGGTGCGCGTGACACGCGCTGCTATCACTTCCTAACGAACAGAGACGCGCGGGTTCGCGTAAAAGTATGTGAATTAACGGTAAGTGTGTGTGAAACGACAGCCGATGATCTGATGAATGATCCGATAGATGAGTCTTGTGTCAAAGCAACGAATTTGATCCACCGGTCCGGTGATGTCTTTCCGTTTGGTTTGTTGATGTACCGTCTGCTGCAACATTGTAACCGTGTGATCTAAATCACGGCTTGCTGTATTATAGTTATTTATAATTATGGATTATTATGCGTTAACATTGTAATGAAAAAGGCGAGGGAATATATACTATACAATTTCTGAATAGGAAATGTTGTTTGACAGTTCAAAGTTAAATCTGTATCATAAATAGAGTGATAAAAAGTTTATGTCTATGGGTACAAAGTGCCACCGAGTCGTATTGGTAATTTAGTGAGGTTGAATCAAATTTGTAGGTTATAGCACTTTTCACAAAACTAATGGTTTCAGAGGAAATTTGCACAAAGTAGTCCCAAGTAAACTATTACAGAGAGTTCAGAGAGCAATATATCAATATGTCATACAGGAGCAATGATACAGGTTCTAATGTAGTCTTGTTGTGACATCGTATACAATTTCTTCATACGCACGTATCCATTATAAAATCTTACTAATACACATTGGCCTGTGTGGCTTCAGGATGCCCAAATGAATGAATGTAAATGTGTGAAACATATGATATTTATCTCTTCATAGAGTGTGTTAAGGTGTTGGGGTGTGACTTTCGGACGACATGCCATCCAATAAGAGTTTGTCTGATGCCCCAATCACCCAGTTTGTGAACTGTAGGATCCTAAAAGACCACAGACTGCAAAGGTAACATATCACCTCGATTCTCTGCATGGATTTTTAGGGGTTTTGGCAGATGTAGTCATTAACAGGTTTTGTATTTCCAGACTATACAGAGCATTCACTAGAGTGCATTACATTATGTTCATTAAACAGTATGAACTTGAAGTCTATTTCACAGTTCTGTGTGTCTGTGCTTTCAGGGAAGACCTGTGGGTTCGGGAGGGCAAGATTTTAAACCCTGAGAAGTTGTTCTTTGATGAAGAAGGTTTTGCGGATCGCAAAGTTGACTGTGGGAATAAAATCATTGCACCGGGGTTCATAGATGTTCAGTTAAATGGTAAACTATAGACACACATACATAGAAACAGTACTGTATACAGTACGTTTTTTATGTTTGGACATATCTGATCTATGATGACTTGTATTGTTATTGTTAATCATTCTGCAAGTGTTTTTAAATAAAAATGTCTATCCCAATTTTACGGCAACTCGTAACAATTTTACAAATTGGCAAATTCGTATGAATTAGTAAGATCTCATTCATACATTTTTGTGCACTTTGCTTTTGTCCCAGTGACGATAGGTTTAGGGGTGGGGCTTCGGGATCACTTCATTTTAATAATCGCACGTTTTTGTAGGAATCAGAGAGGATGAATTCACACAAACCTTGGAAAAAAAGTTTAAATAGAGATCACGCTGAACATGGCTGTATTCATAGGTGGATATGGCATCGACTTCTCCCATGCCAGTGATGACATCAGAGGGGGCGTGGCTTTGGTGGCCAAAAAAATTCTAGAACATGGCGTGACCTCGTTCTGCCCCACCCTCGTCACATCTCCAACAGTCATATATCACAAGGTACAGTCTATGAACCATCACTGTCCTCGATTCACTTTTTTTTTAATTAAATAAAAAAAGTGCAATATAAAGCCACATAATACAATATTCACCTTGTGAGATGATTGGTGGACTGCACTAGGGATGTGTGGCTTTTCCTCCTCAGGTCATCCCTGAGATCAGAGTTCAGGATGGTGGACCTGAAGGGGCAGGAGTTTTAGGTAGCTAAACGTTTAATATCCCTTACTGGTTGACTGTCAATTGTGAACAGCTTTGGATGTCCTTATCTCAGTTTACTCTATTTGTGTCAGGTCTTCACCTGGAGGGGCCGTTCATCAGCGAAGAGAAGAAAGGCGCCCATCCTGCTCAGTTCCTCCGCACTTTTAACGCCGGGGGTGTGGCTGACCTCATGGAGACGTATGGGCACCTGGAGAATGTCGCTATGGTAACACTTGCCCCAGAATTGGCCAATAGTGGAGCAGCAATCCGTGAACTGGCAAGAAGGGGCATAACCGTGTCAGTGGGTGCGTAGGACACAGAGTACCTCTGTTTTATTAAAGGGAGTGATCACTAGAAAATACGCATGATGAGTGTGTTTATGTGTAATGGTGTGTTTCTCTGCGCAGGTCATTCTATGGCTGATCTCTCTCAGGCTGAAGAGGCCGTGCAGAACGGAGCCTCATTCATTACACATTTATTTAATGCCATGTTGCCTGTTAGTATCACACACATAGCTTTGAATATACATTTGTGAGGACCTCTCATATATCCAATGGTTTTTATATTAATTGATTTAAATTCTCATTAAACAAGCCACATTCTTATCGATTTGTGCTCTTAAAGTTTCATCACCGAGACCCGGGCATTGTGGGATTGCTCACGAGTGACCGCATACCGCCCGGCCAGACGGTTTACTACGGGATGATCGCAGACGGTATTCACACACACCCTGCTGCCCTGCGTATCGCCCACAGAGCTCATCCCGCAGGTAACACATTCTACACTTGATGATGAGCATAAAACATTTTTTATGTGAGGGATAATTCACGGCAAATGCACAACATTTAAGTCTGCAAAGTGCATTACATTTTTTTAATGCAAGGATAGCCATGGATTATCCCGATATACCATGGTCATTTGCCAAGTTAGAAGCTGTAATTGATGTTTACAGTATAATTTGAACAGTTGAAAACACTATCCATTTGCGTCAGTTAATTTCCAACATTGATCACACTGCCTTGCACTACCTGTGCATTAAACAACACACACCTTTCAGCCAATCAGAATCGAGTATTCAAATAGACTATGGTATAATATAATATAGAATATGCATGTGTGATTTGCAGGTTTAGTGTTGGTCACAGATGCCGTGACAGCGATGGGTCTTCCACCCGGTCGACACACACTGGGCCAACAGCAGATTGACATCCTGGGCCTTCATGCATATGTGGCAGGTTTGTGAAAATAGCATCATTGCACCTGCTTTAGCTCGGCACAATATAAAACAAACAACCATGTTGTGATGTGATGGGTATGTTACCGTTATTGAATACAGATTTTTTACTTCAGGCACCACAACTTTAAGTGGCAGTATTGCGACAATGGACATGTGTGTTAGACACTTCAGAGAGGCATCAGGTTTGTGTGTCTCTGTGTTCTTGGTGTCTTGGTCTTATAATTTTGGTCAGGACTGCATAACAGAGGTTTAGTTTTTCTTCTGCATGCGTGTGTATAGGCTGTACTGTAGAAGCCGCATTAGAAGCTGCATCTCTGCATCCTGCTCAGCTGCTGGGCATGAGTCACAGGAAGGGAACACTGGAGTACGGCACAGATGCAGGTATGGTCAGGAAAAATATTGTTTTTTGTAGTTAAATGGCTACCTCTAGTGGCTGCTAGAAGTAATTACGTCATCGCAACCAATTAAAGGATGATTTGGTGATATTCTGTATGTTCTGCAAATATCTCATCACACCATATAATATAAAATTGTTGTCCACAACACTTATGTTATAAAATGTGCCTATGCTGTGTTTTTTTGTAGATTTTGTTGTGCTCGATGACACGCTGACAGTCAGAGAGACATACATAGCTGGCCTGCAGGTCTGGAGGAAGTGACATCATCTAAAATGATTAATTTTTCACGATTTGCAAGATTGCATCCCTGCATGAAAAATCTACATTCATACGGGAGTGTTATTACACTTTGATCACATAGTGTGTCTGTGTGTCGCTGCAAAGCTCAGGATGTTGTTGACTAATCTAACCTGTTCAACTCTTAAACCACAAGGGTCCAGTTATTTCAATGATGAAGTATAATGATTATAATGATGATCCTGTTTTTACTTGTGTCAACATTCAGTTACTTTTTACTTAAATAAAATAATCATTTAGTACCAATGTGTTGTTTTGTTGTCTTTGAAAGAGGAAGATATCAATTGTAGTTTTCATGGTATACAGTATAATCTGAATTATAAGAATTACATTTCCTGAACCAAGCAGAGCTACTTTCGAACCACACACAACTTCCAAAATACACAAATTTCATATTTTTAAAACACAAGTTTATTTGTTAAAATTACAAATAATACAAATATTACAATCCCATGTTCTTATTAAAAGTGTTCATTAATGTAAATAAAAATATCAAGCTTTGCATTGGTCCGTATAAGGCAGAGGAATGTTCTGCTTGGTCCTTCAAGTAAAAACTGATGGTGTGTGTCATCACTTCAACCCAGGAAAGTTGAAATAAAGACGCTTGTGTCCAGGTTTAGTGTTGCATGCCACCAGCGATCTGGAAAATACAGCACCTACAAAGACAAAAACAGTTTAATTCATTCGTTTTTAAAATAATTTGTGTAATTCAAACATCTCTAAGGAAATACAATAAGTAATGTTTGTAAAATAAATACAACATTGTTTTTGCATAATGGATACAAGGCGTGTGTGTACTATCTTATAAATTGCAACTATTCCCAGCCTTTAAAAATATTTTGGTATGACAATTTTGAAGTATGACAATTCATGACAGGTTTGGTGCGACTGATCCAGAAACCTTCAAACTGGCTAAGCAAATAAATGCAGAATTTGTTAACATCACCTCTCCGGGTCGTATAGTGCACTCCACTGGCATCTGATGGAGCTCCAGATTCGGATATGAAAGAGAGACCCATGACAAAGTGGTGTGGTTGGGTTGGAACTCTGGGGTCTGGTCAGGGGGGTACAGGAACCAACGCTGAAGCAAACACATCATAATCAATCGGTTGATTTTTGCACATTTACTGTTAAATCCGTCAACCATAATGCACATTTATAAGCCGCTCAGTAAATTAATTCGACAAGTAGAACCGAGCCATCTACGATTGTGTATCAGTGTATTAGCTATGCAAAATAAACTTCACGTACCTTCCTTCCATATATAACTTCAGAGTAGCCGGGACCGTGCCAATGAAACGGGACGCCGGTACCTGGTCCTGTAGCGTAGGTTATATGATTTTAATAAAGTGTGCATATACTCCAAAACATAAATCGAGACATAGATTGGCGAAAGTGTGTGTGCACATACCAGCAATCCCAAAGCTATACGCAGGGCTCATGTGTGGTAGTCTGTAAGGTGGAGCTTTGTATTCTTCAAACAAAGAATGCCACTCTGTGAAGTTATTGTCCCCAAAGAAATACAGTGTATCTGTAGTAAAACACACATTGATGAGAATCCCACGTAGTTGAAGATGGAGGGGCTTGAACAATGTGTTTTGTGTGACGGAAACTAACCGCTGCCAAGAGCATCTTCAGACTGAGGGGTCAACAGAAACTTCACAAATTCTTCAAACTGCACATCCACTGTTAAATAAATAAACAAAAACTTAAGTCATGTGACACAGGAATGACCTGAAACGTTATCTGTTCTTATCGATAGTAAAGATATTAGTAGATGTAACATCCGTTAAAATAGGTTTTACCTTTATTGTACGAGTGTGTATTTGCTGTGCTGAGACGGACAGTTTTCTCTCCGTACTCCTTCAAAAGATTGGATTTGGAACACAGGAAACGGAAATTCTAAAACAACCGATACCAACGTGTTATTAAAGTAATCACCTCAATGTGAATACAACAGGTGTTCACTGTAGGACAATAGGCACACATCAAAATTTCTCACGCTATTATCTGTGAGTCCTCGGAGTATCACTGGTTTTGTGAAGGCATACCTGTGAAACAAAACAACACCCCTATAATATTTAAACTATCAGATCATTTAAATGAAATGTTTATACATTTTCATTAAAAATATATTATATTATAAATATCCATATTTTCTTCGTAGATGCCATTTGTTCTTTGATAGTTTGTTTTAATGCAAGAACATTTATACATGTAAATTTGAATGAAGTCCAAATATTTTAGGGGCAACTGTTTGAAATACTCTACAAGTGTGTATGTGAGTGATGGTCTTACACTTTAATAAACTCAGTGTAGGTTATGGAGTTCACATCCCTGATCTCAATGTTGCATTCGCCTTCGTCCCCCATACTGAAATCCATTCCCCTATAGACAAAGCAACAACAACTTTAGTAATAAGGTTTCTGTGTTTTTAACAGTCTGTAGTGTCCCAGAATATACGAGAACAAAATCTCTCACCATTCACCATCATCTACACTGGAGCCATTCGTGCTCTCAAATGAAGACTCATGCTGAATTAACAGCAGAACTAACAAAACCCTGAGAGAATGAACCATACTGTATAATTCCTAATCCCAAATCATCTCAACACACGCATGACAACACCCTGTACCATAGCACCTCTTTCAATAACCCACTCTCTTCTCTTCCGGGTATGAGCGGACCACCGACCAATCAGCGGAAACCACATCGGTATGTGGGCGGAGTCTCAAGGCTCAGCATATATTTACTTACTATTTGGGGTTTAGAAGTATAAAGTACAGAAATAATAAATATGCATAGTACAAAAACTACAATATCTAAAATATAAAAATGAAAAAAAACATGCATATAAAACATGCATATAAAACATGCAAAATATAGAAATACACAAATAATAAAAATAGAATAATGGATGATAAATACGTTGTGGAAGAAGTTTGGTTTTAGGGGGGACCGTTTATTTTAGTTGCATGTTAAAATATATTAATATTTCGAAATTATTGGTAGTTGAAAGAACACAAGTTCGATCGGTTTTGTATGACATCGTTTAACATTGCTGTTATGTTTTATATAAAAAATTATAAAAATCATCATATTAAAGTGTAAAAACATAAAATTACGCTTAAACATTAAATAAATCATGCAACGAATGAACACCGGAACTAATGTGATCAGTGTGGAACCAGACCCGGACCGTAAATACAGGCGTACCGCAATGGCTCCTATTCTTCCCTAACTATGAAGGGAACATGAGGTGTCCTCTAAAATCACACTACTGCTATTGATTTATAAGTGAACATCATAACAGGAGACATTTACAGAGGAACCCTGTGCACACTTAAGAAGTTTTAAAAAAGGTCAGTCATTGTTTACTCGTTATGTTTTTAATGTTTAGAGGTTAAGGGCACTGTGTGCAATCTGTGTCTCCAAACCTAGTGAGCTCTCAATCTGAACAACTTCATAGGAATCGAATCAGAACCAAAGATGTTTTCTAGGTGGGCGGCTCAGTCAGGTTGCACCTGCTGTCACATTTATGTAAATGTCCATTTCACCTCAATGCAGGTTGTGGCTGTGGTTCTGACACCTGCAGGTGGTGTGGTGTGATCAGGGATGGTGGGGTATGATCCAAACTCCCCTCTTGCATCTCTCACGTCAGAGGAAGCGGCTCTGGCCGGGTCAGCGGCGGGCATGGTCACCCGTGCCCTCATTAGCCCTTTAGATGTCATCAAGATCAGATTTCAGGTGGGTGATATCTGCCTTCCCCACAACAATAGAAACCATCCTGGGTTTCGTGGTAATATGGCTGTTGTATTGGTTTTGAGATGTTTCCTGTGGATCAGTACTGGTAATGTGTTGAGTTTGATTTTTTTCTGGTGGATGGAAACAAATAGAAGACTTCGTGTGTTTTGGTTTAAATGGAAAACACGGTCATTCATATTTGTATTTTTACAGGAAGCCACTAGACATTTTTTTTATTCAATCTGTTGTATCAAAATATTTGTGAGTTTTTCTGACACAAAATACTGCCTAAACAAATCTTCATGTTAAATGTTAATACGATTATTGTGAAAGTGTATTTGTTTAGAGTTTAGCCTACTCGGTAGGCCTTTTGTCTGACTGGTTAGTTATACAAGCTGCATCATGCCTAGAGAATGAGTCACTTTTCCTGTGGAATTTTGGATGACTAGTCTGTACCACTCCCACATCCTCAGATGAACGGAGCATGCTCAGTTGAAAAAAAACGGATTTGCTTTATGCCGATTGGTCATGCATGCTAGAGTTTTGTAGTCAGCTGTTTGTGTTTTCTTCCATGGCAACTAACAGACTGTGCATTTACTTTAGGTGGCGGTGGGGTGGTCATCTTTCTGCTTAGAAATTGATTACAATCTAACAGACAATTATTATTTTTACATAAATAAATTATATCTTATAAAAAAAATGCATTCTGTGTACTTCCTGCTTAATCTGTATTATTATTTACTGTATAGCTGCTTTGCATCAATGCAAAATTGTGAGAGCGCTAAAGGAATACATTTGAATTGAAATAAATTAGTTAGATTCAGATCAAAACCACAACAAGCCATGACATTTAGAAATCTGTGATAACAGGACCATCTTTGTTTTGGTGTATTTTGTCCCACAGTTGCAGATCGAGCAGGTGTCCTCTCGAAATCCTCAAGGGAAGTACTGGGGTGTATGGCAGGCCACCCGCTGTATTCTCACAGAAGAGGGAATTCCTGCTTTCTGGAAAGGTCACGTTCCTGCCCAACTGCTGTCTGTGTGCTTCGGGGCAGTTCAAGTACTAAAAGCTAAACAGAGTATTATTTTTTAGCACTCTTGAACATCAAGTCACACTCTTTAGCTATGTGTCTATTTTGCTGCTAGTTTGCGAGTTTTGAGGGCCTGACTGAACTGGTCCATAAGAAGACGTCCTATAACAGCCAGACATCGGGAGTTCATTTCGTCTGCGGTGGTCTGGCTGCATGTTCAGCCACAGTGGCCTGCCAGCCGCTCGACACCCTTCGCACGCGCTTCGCAGCTCAGGGAGAACCCAAGGTCAGGGGTCAAACCTCAGCCATGTGAATCCATGCATTACAAAACACTTCTCATCATCTGTGTTCAATGAATCTTGCATTTCATTTTCGTATTTCAGATGTATCGTAACCTCATTCACGCCGTGGTTACAATGTATCGCACAGAGGGTCCCCTTGCCTTCTACCGTGGTCTCGCACCCACTCTAGTGGCAGTGTATCCATACGCAGGCATGCAGTTCTTCTTTTATAATGTCTTAAAGAAGCGGCTAAAGTCTCTGGACAGCATATCGAATGGTGAGTCAGAGTCTTACTGCCTCTGTCTATGAGGCTGAAGGTCGAATCTGGCAATGTTAATGTTGCTCTCTTTTTCTTGTCTGTTTTAAGGAAGTTTACACAGTCTCATCAGCGGTAGTTTTGCTGGAGTTATCAGTAAAACTCTCACGTATCCGTTCGACCTGTTTAAGAAGAGACTTCAGGTGGGCGGGTTTGAAAAGGCCAGGATGCAGTTTGGACAGGTAACTTTCTCACAGTTGGGTTAACAGTTGGGTTAACCTCATATAAATTATGACTATTGTGTCTATAATATCTGAACTGTCATTCGACAAATTTATCATCATTTTTTTTTCTGTGAAGGTACGGACGTACCACGGATTTTTAGACTGTATGGTGACGATAGCAAGAGACGAAGGGCCACGGGGATTCTATAAAGGCCTCTCGCCCAGTCTTCTGAAGGCCGCTATGTCCACAGGCTTCACTTTCTTCTGGTATGAGTTCTTCATCAATGCCATAAGCAGCCTCAAGGGGAGCCATTGAGCAGCGAGAGGAGGATATGAACGTCAGAGATTTATGATAGGTATGAGTAATTTATACAGAGAGTTGATGTGGGACCAGGGCGGTTTTTATCACACCAGGAGGATTTTATTTTTACCTCTAACTTGCTCTAAAGAAGCCTCGAATGAAACAAATGCAAGAAATGTGCTCGGTTCACAGTAAGACTGAGCTCTACCTCGGGAGACTTTGAAGTCATTACACATATTTAGAGTTTTTAAGTTGGGTTGTCATTACTGTGTGTTTGTTTTATGAAATGTTGTCCTGTGTGAGGATCTATTTTATTGTTTTAATATGTTACACTGCAGGAGAATTTCATTGTTTTACATTTTAACTTTTAAGCAATATACACAGTAAAGCCTATTCAGTAAACAGTTTGTGAATGTTATGGTATTAAAATTACTATATTTGAGTTGGTTTTATGGGAACGGATGAAAAATGGGGGCATGTTACTTGTTGTTTTGTCAATATTTATAGCGTGGTTATTTATTTCTTCTCAAGCTCATTTGAGGTCCGGTGGATGTATTGAAGAGTTGATTTGCAAAAACAGATAACAATGTTTTTTTATTTTATAATAGTTTGATTGATATTAATTAAACCACTCAATAAAAAATGAGATTTCCAAACAAATATTTTTGAAAATGATTAAAAATACAGTTATCTGTTTTTGCTATTGAACTCTTCACATTATACCCTGACCTTTGTGCTCATGTTAAAATGTATCATGCATATTAATCTTCTGACATTTTAAACATTTCAGGAGGAAATATTATATGACATAGGACAACAAGCAGCTATTTTTCTAATAAAAGTATTTTATTATGACATTTGTTGTGGCTTTTTATCAAGGTTATATTTACATTACTTCACATATAAATATAAAATATTGTCATAATGAAACAACTTTCATGTCATTTCAAACCTGTTTATTTCTTCTGCAAAACACAAAATATTTTCAGATTGTAAAGAATGTTGGTTAACAAGTAACATTGAACCCCACTGAGAAGAAAGAGTCCTATAATGCTTTTGAAGCACAAGAGGGTGAATAAATGATGACCGTTTTATATTTGGGTTAACTATTCCTTTAAATTATTAGATAAAACCGAAACAGAACCTTAAAAGTAATAATTTTGAATTAGCTGAGCCTTTTTTTGCACTGATATAAAATCATTGAACAAGTGCCAACGTGATAACAGAAATAAAGTTATATTTTATTGCAGGGTGATATAAACCGATACCTTATGCTGTAGATAATGGTTTAATAATTAACCCACAAAACATGATTGACTATGAATAAATGTTAACTACTTATTATGCTGTAGATATTATGACTCCCTAGTAGTAAGGGACAACATTTTCTTTTAGGTATATATGCACTGTTACAAAAAGTGTATTGTCATACTATTTTCTGGTACAGAAGATAAAAAAACTTATTCTTCCTCCTCGGGATGGTTAAAGAACACAAGTTTAACAGAATACGCCGTGTCAGTGATGTACACCAACAGGTTGAAGAAGGTCATAAACGTCACCACCACCAGATCATCCCAAGTGCAATGTTTACATTGAACAGGACGGGGGTTTTGTTTAAACACATACAGCGGCCAAATTACAATAGCAGTAGTGTACATAACAACAGCCAGTGCATTACAGACAGTGACCAGCACGTCGAAGAAAAACGGAAACACAAGCAACAGCCTGGCGATGGTCAGGAGTATGATGAGCAATGAGAAAATGAAACAGATGGAATAGACGGCCACGCACCACTGCAGTCCCGGAAATTTATTGAACTCCACAGGGTCCAGAGAGGTGAATATGATGCACGCTACGAAGGTCTCGAGAATCTTGAGGAGACCTGGAATGGTGCTGAGAAAACCACTGATCTCCCCTGGTCTTTTGCGGACCAACCAGACTTCGACCGCGTACAGAACAAAACACAACCAGGAGACCACGGATGCCCCAATCTGTCTGGAGCAAGAGGAGCATGCGAAGAACGTCGGGTAGATGATTGAAGCCGTGACCATCATGAGTGTCGCCAACATGGCGAAGGCCGTGGTGAAGTCCTCCCATGAGATGGGTACTTTGGTGTTCAGGTTGGTGAACTCCAGAATGTGGATGAGGAGTGTCATAAAGCAACAGAAGCACCAGCAGAACATGCACCAGGACCAGTGGGACAGGGCGAAGTTTGTGAAGCCTGCGGATGCCACCAATGCGAAGCAGGTGCATGTCAGGACAAACTCTGACATCCGCACGATGCCGACTGGTGAAATCAGCGCTTTGATATCCAAACGTACCATTGTTAACCAGCTGAAATTCCTGCGGTATTTATGCAACGTTTTCGATCTCTTCAAACAGCATTACATTCTTTTGAGTGTCTTTATTGAGTTTCATTGTTCTGTCATCCATGTTAACAAACCCACATGTCCAACTCGAAAAGCGATGGCCTTAACCGAGTTCCTCCTTGTAGTGTCCTAAGTTTCCCCGATGTGGCACTAGAATTAGAAACCACCAATCGAGCCATTCCGTTCTTATCAGTTTTACGACCCTGCTCAGAGATCTTATTGGTTTCTGATGTGTTTTATGAGCTGATTCCAAACCTTTAACTCTGGCCTAAAGTCGCCCGCCTCTAATCTTTACCTGTATGAGGTTTAGCTCCACCCAGGGTCAGATATTGACCGTGGCTTGACGGATGAGTTAAACAAAAAATAGGCCACACATATTTAGGTCACTGGTTCTTAATTTGTTGTAGTTTTTCAGTCATCATAGTGAATTTTTGCTCTTTTCGACCTTTAATTGTTGGTTTAGTGTCTCTACGGGTGTAACTAAGATTCGATACAATACACGGTTTATGGTCTGATGTTAATATACTTGAATGTCATTTTTGTCTTGTTAAATAATTAACCATTAATTGAACATTCCTTCAATCACATAAAGTGAAGAAATAGTCAAAGCAAAATATTAAAACATTTTATGTTTTACACTTTTCACTGGTTTCTATGGCCAATGATGAAGCATCTAATAAATATTTTTTGACGAGGTGTAAGCGTGTGCCGATTTTTCCTTTTGGCCTTGTGTTTTTTTGGATTTATGTACCAGATCAACTGTGTTCTTCAATATTGGACATTTGTAGCTGCTCCTCTTCTGTGACTCTATATGTTGACACAGATCATGAGCTTGCAGCTCAACCAAAAGGATTAACAGACGTCATATCATAAAAAGAGTAGCTCTACCATACATATTCTGATAGTTTTTGCATTACAATATATCATGTCATACTTTACATTAAGGCTCCCTTCATACGCATTTATTAATGTGTTCATTAATGATTAATGAGTCATTTACAAATGCATTATAAAGCAGTTAGTACTGCATGAATAAAAAGGGGGATTCTAACGAAATACCTGCCAAATAGTGAGCCATTAACTCACATGTTATAAATGCTTAATAAATGTATATTCTCATTATTCATTTGACTCAAGAGCAGATTCATTATTATCTTGATGTTGCTGCAAAATAGGCTGTCAGATGTCAGACTGTAGGGCGTTGTGTTGGTTTTCTTATTATTTGATATTTCATATCTTATGTCACTTTTCAAACCATGTTGCTTACCTGATCCGATTCCGAATGTCTTACGGTGTCCTCAAATGCCTTCAGATCATGATGCTTATCAAAAGCAGTTTTTCTTGCTTACCAAGAAAAATTCATCACATCACTTTTTAAAACTTAATGCACAAAGGTTGTTGTGAACTGTTTGTTTCTGATGTTTTATTAATGACTCAATTACTTCAAATAGTTAATCAAAAGCAGAAAACATTATTTATTGTAGTAACAGAATGCTTGCTCACAAGGCTACTTCTCTGATGTGAATCACACATTTAGAAGTATTGACAACCCATAAGTTCACTTTAAAGAAAAGTGCATGCCTTTGAAGTCTTCATTCACAACTACAAAACACCATACTAGAAAAAAGGTTATAAATGTTAGCAAACCATGAAAGTGTGCCTTATGTAGTGGATTTATGTGAACTATTTAATGAAATATACAATAAAAAAACCAACATAATACCTTACAGTCTCCAGTCTGAAATACATTTATTAAGGATTTATAACATGTGAGCTAAAAATGTCTCACTATTTGGCAGGTATTTCGTTAGAATCCCTTTTAATTTACGCAGTTATTACTGCATCATAATGTATTTGTAAATTAGCCTACTTATTAATCATTAATGAATGCATTTACAAATGCTTTATAAAGGGAACCTTTATGTAAAGTACCTATAAATCTTTACATCCTTATTCTTAACAGACACAAAAGTGATCGGTGCTGTTTAGCTCGTTTCATGTAGCTTAAAGGGATAATTCACCCCAAAATGAAAATTCTGTCATCATCTACTCACCTTCTTGTAGTTTGAAACCTATATGAGTTTTTTTCTGCAGACCACAAAGAAGATATTTTGAAGAAAGTTGGTTACCGGACAACACCATGACCCATTCACTTCAATTATACGGACACAAAACCAGTGCAAGTGAATGGTTACCATCATTGTTTGGTTACCAACATTCTTCAAAATATCTTCTGTGGTGATGTAAAAGGAAGACAGTCATACAGGTTTGAAATGACAAGAGGGTGAGTCATTGATAACAGAGTATTCATTATTGAAAGAACAACTTGAAGCAAAAAACTTTTGAATATTGCCTTATCTACTAACACAGTATTCTGGATGACAGAAGAACAATGGGATCATATTATGATATATGAAACTGATGTAATTTATTATGTTTCGTAGTGTAATAAAAATGAGTGTACATTGTTGGCTTTCATTATGTCATGATTCTGCCTCATCAGGTCATTTCTCGGTCTTGTGGCAGAATCATGGCAGGGCCTGGTGTTCTGTGTGGATAGAAACACATTATTGCCAGTCACGACATAATGTGTGTTTTCTCCGGTCTCGTCTTTGTCCCCGCCCCTCTCATTTCCTCATCCCCTTCCCTTCAGTGTTTCATTACCCACACCTGTCCCTTGTTAATTACCTTTTGTTAGTTACACTATATTATGCCCTTGTGTCTTTCGTGGTGGTTTAAGGAGTGTTTGAGATTAGCTTTTTATCGTGTTTCTACCCTGTTCATTTTTCCTGATCCTGCCTGTCTGATTACCCTACCCTGTTTCATTTGGCACAAATTTTTTCGACTGTGTCATGCCCAAACGTATTACAATTCTGAGACAGTCATGTTGCAAGGTAAGGGATTTCTTTTCAATAACAGTAACAATTCATCTGTAATGTATTACAGTTTGGAAGTAACTTGCACAACACCAGTGACGAGTTAGGTGGAGAACGTGCTCAGAAAACAGGGAGTTGATGGCAACGAATAAATAAAGGTGACATTGTAATACGTCATGTTTTTACCTCATGCAATAAGATTTAAATACAGGATATTTATCTCTAAAAAGACCAGATAAGGATGGATTCTTTCTTTGTTGTCACTCAATAAAATTCTCCAGTTTAAGTGTTTGTTGTTAATCATTAATCACTTTTGGTTTTCATTTAACTACCCAGTATCATGTTGAAGCATTAATTGTTTCTGTGAGAGGTTGTTAATGGTGACCTGCCAGGAGACTGTGGATAAACATTAGGTTAAATCCAGTACAAAGCATTTAATGGAAAATTTTAAATAATGCATGTGGTCCCTTCACAAATAAATACAATACAAAAATTGTGTTTTAGAAGCTTTAAATGAAAAAAAATGAAATGGTCGCACAGTGCCCAAGTATTTCTGTCACGCTTTAAAAGAAACAATAATAGATCATACTTCAATGGCAATTTACACTTTGCCTGTCACTTTTATCAATGCAATATTGGCGTTGTAGTAGCCTGTCATTTTCTTACAACCATGTTGGTGGTGGTACACTATATTAGAAAAGTAAAAGCTGATGAAGCACCATTTTATTCTTCCACCAGTTACTTCCAAATCTGACACAAAAAACCAGAAGGGATGGTTTCATGCCTCACTTATATCTCACAATTGACCCCCAAAAAATAATTCATTACAAAAATGTGTTATTTTTAGAACCTTATTATTCTATAGAGAGAAACATATGTCATATGTATATTCTTGGTGTGATAAAAAATGATACAAAATGATTTCAGCATGGTTTGAGCATGGCACTAACAATGACAATGTATGATTCCTGTATATTACACTGTAAACGTTTTTGCTGTAGTTATGCAGCTAGTTGCCAGTAACTTCCGGTAGATTTATATTTATCTAATTTATTGTAAACCGTTTGTTCAAAGATAAATGAAAGTCTTTATCTCACGATAAAAAATACGATAAAAAATATCCTCATGCAAGCATTCTGGGAACCAGAAATCGACATAAACCTTTTCTGTTTTTTTCTAATTTTGGTTCCCAGAATTCTTTCCATGAGTGTGTTGTTTCAAAGTTTTTTTTCTGTAAAGATAAAGACTTGTTCATGTTTAATGATAATTTATCTTAAAACAAACTGTGGCAAACTGCTGCCAGTAACACTGTAATTTCTACAGATTATTTTACAGTGTATGTAAATTGGTTAATATTGGAAGCTGATGTGCTCTCTAAAAGATGGGACCCCCATCTGGGAAATCCAGATTAAAGTAGCATGTATCATAGTTTGATATCAATCATTAATTAAAGGGACAGTTCACCCAAAAATGAAAATTCTGAAACAATAAAAAGTCATCATTTACTCACCCTCATACCTGTATAAATAACTTTGTTCTGATAAACGCAGAGAAAGCAATTTTCTGTTCTGAAACATCATCGACTAGTAGGGAAAATGTAGTAGTCACAGCAACGAAATAGCGACTTTTAGCAATATTGTTGCTATGTTCATAACTTCTTGAAAACATTTCTTTTTAAGTTCACCACAAAGAGCATATACTCACTATCCAAATAGCTGATTCACAGAAAACATGACACATCAGACATATATAATCATTCTTAAAACAAACATTTCCCCCAAAATGCATTGATATAAAACAACTCTCAGTTTTTAAAGTAATCTTGTATAAAACAAAATAAAGACTTTACTTCCTGCCTGCTGCAATAGACTGGTTAACTTGCATAGTCCTTTTCCTAGGCAGGCGAAACAAAGAAGCTCAAACGCACCGAGTAAATTGTATCCACAATGTAAACGATAAGATTAACGCAGGTCATGAACGACACAACGACCAGGTTGTCCCAAGGGCAATAATAGCAAGGGTTAGGTCTTGGATTGTTCTGGAAGCTGTAGATCGGCCATACGACCACTGCCGTCATGTACATCAAAACTGCCAGTACGTTGTACCCCGTTAGACACTTCTCAAACGGAAAGGGGCATTTAGCCAACAATCTACAGATGGTCAGGAGGATGATGAGGAGAGCAATGATGAAGCAGATGGAATAGACGGCCACGCACCACTGCATCCCGGGAAACTTGCTGTAACGGACCGAGTCCAGAGAGATGAAGATGATGCAGGCGACAAACGCCTCCAGAACCTTCAGCAAGCCCGGCACAGTGGACAGGAACCCGCTGATCTCCCCGGGTTTCGCTCGGGTTAGGCCAACTTCCACAGAGTACAAGATAAAGGACAGACAAGAGAACACCGTAGCCGCGATCCCACGTCCGCACGTCGAGCACACGTAAAACCTGGGGTAGATGACCGAGGCCGCCAGGACCATAAGGGTGGCCAGCATCGCAAACGCTGAGGTGAAGTCCTCCCAGGAGATGGGCACCCTCGAACTGAGGTTGGTCAACTCCAGGATGATGATGAGGAGGGTCATGAAACAGCAGAAGCACCAGGTGAACATACACCAGGCCCAGTATGAAGAATTATTGTGGCCCTGAGATGCCGCCAGACTGAAAGTGATGCATGTCAGGACGAATTCGAAAAGCCGGATAATTCCGACAGGTGCTGTGACCGACTGAGTGTTCAAGGTTACCATGATGAATTTTGTCACTGGGTTGTACCGATGCTCCAATTGAATATTAATACGTTAAAGCTTTAAAACGATCAGTTGTCAGTTTATCTTGTCCTCTTTGATGGATCTCTCATACTTGCTTATCCTCTTAGTGAAAAAATATTTTGGTCTCGGTTTAAACTCCTGTCTGGTTTTCCAGGTTAGTGTGCACAAATGGTCCACACCCACTAAGGAAGCTGGGAGGGGCAAGAATTTTGGCCACAGCCCATTACTCATTGTTTTATCAACTAGAGCTTTTGCAAATGGGTTCTGGTTTGTAATGTACAGTCAATGTGTAATTCATATGAGTAAAGAGAAGATAAGACACAGGGTGGGTCCTGTGTAAATAAGATAAGCATTTAAATGATACAGATGGATGGAGAGATAATGATTTTCTTCAAAATTCTCTAACACTTATTTGAGTAATAATGAGGGTATAAAAGGACGGAGCGATAAATGATTATAATTATAAGGATAATACATAATAAACAATTTATCAACAAATTATCCCACAAATTGCCCAATATCATCTCTGCTTTCATGTGTGGGAAGTGAATTTGAATATTGCAGAAGAAAAGCAAACTAATGAGCTTCTGAATAGAGAAGCTGGTTTGTGTTATAAGGACTTTGACCTTGTGTACAGAGTGTGTCCACACCTATTTACACGGACACGCCGCTCCGTTTTCACTCTGAGAAATGTATCTGTCTCTGGTCTTATTATTTTTAACCAGTGTATTTTAATCTTTGGCATATTTACTTTTTTGACAAGTTCAGCATTCACCATCTCCTTATGTTTGTACTTGATCATTTGCATTTTAGACAGTATAGATGGTATCTCCAGACATTAAATTTGTTTAAACCATAGGAAACACATTATGAAGTGTTGACAGTATGACAAAATGTTGTAAAATTATACAGTCATGCGAGAGGAAGTGCACAGTTAATCTTTTCCCAGTTCTGTCTTAATGCTGAAATATGTTCAACCATTACAATGCATGTTTATAGTTACCATTGTCATTTTAAGGGTATTGTTGACCTTTTAAGCTGTAAAAAAAGGATTTCAAATAATATTAGAACATAAAAGGAACACCATTAAAATGTATGTAAATTATTATATTTATTATAAATGATTGTATGTATTATTGTTACAAAATTATTAGTTATATAAATATGTGAAATTAATTACAGATACATTTTACTTCGATTCATTTTTTTTGTAGAGTTTGACGCTCAAAAGACCTGTTTGATTGGATGTTTATTGACTTGTTCAATTTCAAAGTTATGTTGCCTCCCTTCCCTTTTTTATTTTACTTTGTTGTACTGGATTATTTTGCTTTATTTATTTTAATATATTTAACTAGGATCCGGTTTAGTTTCAATGTGTTGAGCCTTTCATGTCTTCTGCTGAAAGCCTTTTTTTTTGCCTATGATGTAATTTAAACTTGAATAAATTATTATTCATTAATTTATTAAATAATGTGATAAATAATTATTTTCATAGAAAATAAAGTCAGACCTTGGCGCTCATTGGTGTCGAAAACCTACTGACGTCATTAGCGTGCACCGGAAATAATGTTGACAATCTGGAGTCAGATGATGCTGTCAGATATTTTCTTGTCATGTTCTGAAGTATATTTAACGTTTTTCTCTGTTTTGTTTGTTTCCATGCTGCCTGAATGCTCAAGTAAAGAAACGTTAATTAAACGACATCTTATCAAAAAACGGATATTAAAGTGGAAGATAATAATTGTGCAATGTAATGTCAAAATAATCAATAATTCATTACGTAAACCGTGTGGACGCGATATGCGGATTATTTACTAGTTTGGACGGTTTTCCATTTAAAGAAGGTACATGTTTATGCAGTTGTCAAAAAGAAATACATACTTATTTTAATTTTATTCTTGAACTGTTTTGATCACATTTACTAACGTGATATATCTAACCATGTTAAGCTAGAATATAGAATAAAGACAGTTTGAATGTCACTTAAATTGTAATAAAAAAATACGAGTATCAGTTAGAATAGAAAAAAATACATCTTTCATTAATTTATTTTATTTATTGAGCACTTGAAAACTACACACACACACTTTATAGGGTTGTACAATTACCAGACAAACATGTATAATAAAGCTAAACAAAACGAAAGACTGTAAGGCATCACTTAAAATCATGTGAAATAATAAAATAATGTCAATAACAGACTCCAACATCAGCATTGTTCTCTTCCCCTTTGGTTTAGGTGATGTCAAAGCCAATAGTCACACTGGAGGACGAGGAGGAGAAGACATGCCCTGCTGCTGGTGCAAACTCAGAGATAGCAGAGAGTTCACCTAACATGAACTGCAATGACCCCCCACACTCCATACCCGATCGGTGTGTATTACATACTTTATTATTGTTTTATTAATCTTCTTTTTGTTTTACTGTGTTATGTTTATCTGCTTTGTCATAATGACATTTCACCCCACAGATTGAACTTGGAGCCTTCCATTATCGCCAGAGAGACAAGCCCCTCCCCGTCTAATAACGGAACAAGCCTTCTGTCATTGCCATGGGAGATAGTTACCCAGATAGCCTCTCACCTCCCTGCTCAATGTGTCATTAATGTGCTACCACAGGTAATATTGCTATTGCTCATTCTTAAAGTTTTACCATGCATAGAACTTACAGCATGCTTTTTACAAACACAATCCCCCTGGAAGCACTTGGCTGTTTTCTATGTTTAGGTATGTCAGGCATTGGGAAGGATTGGCGAGGACCACCTGGTGTGGCAACTTCGGGCTCACAAACTCTCCGGCCGACAGACCTCTTTTCCTGTGGGACCAAAGGATGACTTTGATTGGTCCAAGGCCTGTTTGGAGATGGAACAGCTGATTGGTTTATGGAGCACGCAAGAGGACCACACAGATAGACAAGAACAGAGAGAAGTTCCTGACGATTTGGCACCAGGGGCAGCTTGTGAAGTGGATGGTGAAGTACAAGCTGCCGGAGAGAATCCGGCTGAGATGCGGATGGATGTGGAATTAAATGGTGCTGCAGAAGTCGGGGACGAAAATATGACAGTTAGTTCTCAGAATGACCCTCAGGGGATGGAAGGAGACCCTACAACCTTCTCTAGCTCTTCTTCACCATTGGAGCACATCGTACTTCCTTCTGGCCACATTGCAGATGTGAATTGTGTCCTGCTGCTGGGTGGAGAGGGGGCGCTGTGTGCCTCCGGCTCCCGGGACAGAAACGTGAACCTCTGGGATCTTCGGCAGGGCTCCAGAGGCATGTTAGTGCGTACACTAAGTGACAGTGGTTTTATTAGCACCCACAGGGGTTGGGTGTGGTGCCTGGCATCGAGTGGACCTCTGTTGGCGTCAGGATCGCTTGACAGCAGCATCAGGCTGTGGGATCTTGCAGCGGGAGGGGCCGCGCGGGGTCTCATCCGATGCAAAGCTGCTGTATTGTGTCTGTCCTGTGAGGGAGACACTGTGCTGGCTGGATCACATGATCAGAAAATAAGCATCTATGACACCCGATGTGAGTGTTATGGTTTTAGTAAAATATCTATTAATTAATTGACTTAGACCTATAAAGCAACCAACACAGAAACAAACACAGTAAAGTTATAAAAGTAAATCCTTTAAAAAAAAATCCAGTTTATTTCTTTTTTATAATACTTTACTATTATAATTGTAATTTTAACATTATTGTTGGCACGTGTCATTTATGCATTATAGCTGCAGAGCCATTGGTCAAGAGTCTTCGACTCCATAGTGATGCGGTGTTGTGCCTGGCGTCTGATGACCAGTTTATCTTATCTGGAAGTAAAGATCAAACCGTTGCTCTGTATGACCGAAGGGCAGGAAAACTTCTGCAGAAAGTTAAGGTATTGTGCCAGCTGTACAAAAAAATGAAGTGATCTTTGTAAAAGTCAGCTAACGCATCATGTCTGTGAATGTGTACAGCTTAGCTCCTACCTACTGTCGATGTCCTACAGCGGTCGAGAGGTGTGGGGCGGAGATAACCGAGGGCTCGTCCACACCCTTTCCTTGCACAACAACTCCCTGACACCCGTATCCCAATTCAACATCCACAGTGCGATGGTCACGGGCATCCATTATTCTCCCGGTACTCTCTACACATGCTCTTCTGACCGGACTGTCAAGGTAAAGCTTCTGTCTGTTAAAAAAGTGTTTTGTTGATTTATGAATCAAGCTTATCTGCAGCTCACGTCTCTTTTTTAATGCAGGTCCACCTCCCATCTGCCCCACCCAAAACACTGCGTACACTTCACCATCAGGTGGGGGTAAACAGGGTACGCTCAAACTTTCCTTCTTTCCACATCAAATCATGATGTGTTATGAATAGTAAAATGTTTCATGATTCACGTCCAGTAACTGTTTGGACTGATTTGGCTCAATTAATGTTCATCTTGTTTCTTTTTCTTTTCAGTTGAGTGTTGAAGCAGGAACACTGGCTATCGCATCTGTTGACATGAACGTTGAAGTTTGGAGGCCCAGGTGCTGAATCACATTATAAAATGGCCACGTTTATGATGAACAACATTGGACAGTGATGTCATACACATGATGTTATTACATTTTCTATATACTTGAAATCTGATATTTCTTTGTTTCCAGAATATTGCTAAACATCACTGTACCTTATTACACAGGAAATCCACAACTGTTTTTATTTCAAGTTAGAGATGGTTGAGTTAAGTTTGTGTGATTACAAAATCTTTACTAAAAGGATTCAACAATACTATGACTGAATTTTGTGGCTGATTACAACAGACTGAACACACACAGTGACAAACTACATACATCTGAACCACATCTACACTTGAAAACATAAAATTCGTTTTTAATTTGTGAAGAATCTTTGTAAAATATGACCGTTCTCTTCTGGCGGGGTTAATATTATTTTGAATTGCACTACAAGTATTGAATGTAAACTGTATGCTCACATGAAATACCAAATAGAAATGTTTTTATTTGTTGTTTATTTGTGGCAGAGACAGTGTTGTTGCTCTTAGCATCTTATAGTCAAATTGTTTATTTAAACGTAACATTCTTAAAACTTTATGAATGTAAATCTGTTCATTCAGTTGTTTTTATTACTCATCATGATAAACAAAACAACATAAACACTGAAGTGCTTCTCATTGGCCGGGCTTGTTGACGGTTAATGAAGTTCGGATCACTGACAGCGGTTGTTGATCACAGAAGCACACATGTCTTCTTGTCTTTGAAGGGGTTAGAGGATGCAGCGATTCCTGTAAGCAGTGGATCAGCTCTCCTGTGTTCCTGACAGTACTGAACCAGCTGCTCCGCTGCTGCTGAAATCTGACAGAAACGGCACAAAATCTTCACTCTCATCCTTATAAAAGCAGTTGACATTTTGACTTCAGTGCTACAGCAAACACATTTGATTTTCTCATTGCTTTATAACGGTTGTACACAGTTTCTATGACGTTACAAAAATGTTTTTGTGCTGAAGTTGAAATGTTTAACCTGTATTCTTTATATTTTTATTGTAGAGCAACAAAACAAATGTTAAAAATTATTTCAGAGCAATATGGTGGTAAAACTATTCAGATTGGCATGCAATTTGATTTGAATAAAAGCCAAATGCATACATGTAAATAAAAAACATATAACTATAATAAGTACTACTGTTTTTAATTGAAGCTAACTATAGTTTGTAAATATTGTTACCTTTGAGAATAACTGATAACTCGTATAAATGGATGATTGAATCTCACCTTGATTCTCTGCAGTTCTGTCTCCAGCCTCAACTGCTCCACGGTTCTTCTGGCTTGAAGAATATTATTACTGCAGTAGACATCCATCATTGCTGGAGGACCTTCAGTGTTACCCTAAAAAAATCCAAACTCAGTTTATAAGAATAACATAGATTTAACGGTACATAAAACAAATGACTGTAATTTTACATTAGGTCTGTTTGAAATCCAGCATATGAGGTTCCTGTTTCTGTGAAATGTTGGGAGAGTGGGGGACCAGTTCTCCTGGGGGTTTAAATCTAAAAGGGTTTAACCCCCCTGAGACACACAGACAGACAGACAGACACTGCTAGAAGCTTCAAAGGCTCTGTGATGTGTATGAGTTTGGACGTCACATGAACAAACGTCATATCATAAATGTCATGAAAGTTCAGCACTGTTTGATTTTAATAAAAAAACATGATTAACTTCATGTAAATAAAATATTACTTTAAGTCATAAAATAAATAAACATGTTTAAATCCCCCCCCCTTAATATGTTTATTTTAAATGGGTTGTTCATGGTTAATCATCACTGCTTAGTGATAATTGTACATTGATCATTTAGTGCCTTACATTTACATTTTTGTAGGATGTTAAATGTAGGTTACATATTTATAAATAATAACAACATTTTTTAAATATTAAATGTACAAATAATATATATAGTTAGAAACGACACTTGCGTAAAATAAAATCTTGCGTTTTAATGAGTTCGCGTTTAGCTTGGACCTACGCGCTTGCCGTTGTTGTTTGGAACATGACATGTGTATGGTCGGGTGTGCAGCATTGAGTTGAAAGCAGCGATAAACTACATTACAGATACGGGCATAGAAATAATTCATATAATCGCAGCAGGGTATGTAAAATGTTTATTTAAAAGATGTATCGATCATTGTCACTATTCGTCGGAAACGTAAACAAATCTGCGCATGCGTGTGAAGTGTATAAACCTTGATCAATTATTGACAGTGTTAGAAGTCTAGTGTTAAATCTTTATTCATTGCTGTAGATCACATGTACATGATTTGCAAAGAACTGTGGTATAAACGACATGTACCCTAATACCTTAGTGCAGGGGTCTTCAACTACTTTTCTTTATTCCAAAAATCTAAATAGGATGCGAGCCATGTTATTTTACCATATCCTCAATTCTTCTGTTATTTATTGCATTTTGTTCCTTTTATACTGTTTTTGTTGCACACAAATATTGCATCTAGTATTTGTGTCTTTTCATGAGATTCAATTAAAAGGGATTTTGTCTTTTTCATTGTATTTTCTATCCCTTAATGCGTTACTTTACCCCCAAATTGCTGCCAATGTACTCACCCACAGTCCCCCAGTACATCCAAGATGTGGGTGGCATTGTTTTTCAAGAAGATATTTATGAATATATTTGGTTGAAACAATGAAAGTTAAATCAATAAATGTCAAAAACGCTAATAAATTAAACATAAAAGCAATCCCTGCCACCTACAAAGGTGAGCGCATATAAACATTTTATCAACACGCTTAAAATTGTTGTAAATAACATTACTTACCTTTAAAAACCAGGTAATAAATATTGTAACTTAGATATCATAGTATCACTGTAATACCCCCTTGAACTGTTGTAATGAAATATGTGGTCTTTTAGCATGTTTACTTGCCTTCATGTACACGTATGTATGTATTGTGATTGTAGATAAGAGTGATAATGGCCAATCAGGCCCTCTCTGTGGCGAGGGAAGCTGTGTTAAAGGAAAGCAGTCCATTGCCAGACGATATGCCCCGGATTAAGGGTTATGACTTCAACCAGGGGGTGGATCACAAAGCCCTGCTGCAGTCCTACCTCACCACAGGCTTTCAGGCCAGCAGCTTTGCCCTGGCTGTGCAAGAGATCAATAAGATGGTGAGTGTGCAGGACACGCTTGGAAAAAAAAGCAGCTATTGATCTGTCATGCACATATTTGTTTAATTTAATAAAGTTAAATCATTCAGCTTTACAGTATCTCTGTGTTGTTATAGATAGAGAAGAGACTACAGCCAGTGCAGGAGGAGAGCAGCGATTCTCATCGGTCAGATTCAGGCTGCACCATTTTTCTGGGCTACACCTCCAACCTGATCAGCTCAGGTGTACGAGAGAGCATTCGATACCTTTTACAGCATAAAATGGTACGTCATGTCGGACTATAGTGCTTGCAGTTCTGTACGCATTATCTGTTTTGTTTTGCTCTGAAGCAAACAGAATCTATGTTTTTGTAGGTTGATGTGGTAGTGACCACAGCAGGAGGAATAGAAGAAGACCTTATCAAATGTTTAGCGCCCACGTTTCTTGGAGAGTTCAGTCTGCGTGGGAAAGACTTACGACAGCAGGGCATTAATAGGTAAGAGGATAATTTATAAACAATGCGACATTTATATCATTCTATACATTTTTACAATGGTAATTTCTAGCACGATAAATTGTTGTTTTTTATGTTATCGGTATTTAAAATTTAGGCCGATATATTAGGACTTTAAATCATTTTCTATTGTTAAACCTCTTCCGGTGCACACTACTGTACAGTACTGTCTTTCTGTCATGATCATTCACTTACTGCTATTAGCAAAACATTGTTGATTTAGGTACAGAATGTAGAGACATTATCAATGAATGTGTCAATGATAGGAACAAAAGCATATTGCTTGAATCCGACTGCTGTCTGAATGCTTTCTGTCTCTAGACCTGTTAGACCCGTGGGCTATTAAGAACAGTTTTCTGGGTTGCCCTGGAAGAACATCTGTTATTTGTTTATTAAATGAAAAATACACCAGAAAAGTTTAACGGTTAAAGAATCGTTAACTAATGTAAAGCTTGGTAGATGATTTTAAGGACCTTGTTTTCTGCAGTGAATTTAATAAAAGCAGTTGTCCACTTTTTGCCTTTTGTTTCAGACATTTTATATTAATATTTAGAGACTGGACATCGGCAAATATATCTGCTATCAGCTTTCAATGTGAAAAAATGATCCGTTATTGGCCAAAATGTACATATCGGGCACTCCTAGGAATAACTGTATTTTACGTCTTATAGAATAGGGAACCTCCTGGTACCGAATGATAATTACTGTAAGTTTGAAGATTGGCTGATGCCTATTCTAGACCAAATGGTGCTGGAACAAAAGACTGAGGTAAACATTTATTGTTTATAAACATGTGTAAACATTATAATACAGAAAAATAGCTTTGCTTGTTTTTTTACTAATAGTATTTTTTTTAGATTAACAGTAAATATAAATATTAGGAACATATAGATTTAGAATGAATGTAAATATTTGACCCCGGATCACAAAACCAGTCTTCCTACCGTAAATATATAAAACTTTATTTTTGTGAGTGGATGGCCTGCCACAGTGCCTCAGATTAACAATTTCAAAGCCAATTTTCTCAATATAGTGATTTTTTGCAATCTCAGATTCCTGAGTTTTAAACGGTTGTATCTCAACCAGATATGGTCATATTCTAACAACTCATACATCAATAGAAATCTTATTTATTCAGCTTTCAGATTATCTAAACATCTAAATTTCGAAAAACTGCCCCATAGGACTGGTTTTGTTGTCCAGGGTCACATATGATGTAAATGTTAAGTTGAATGTTATGAGTATGTGTAATATTGTTTAGTATTTTTATGTCAGGGCACACACTGGACACCCTCAAAAATGATCCACAGACTGGGCAAAGAAATCAACAACCCAGATTCAGTTTACTACTGGGCCTACAAGGTAAAGTTCAAGTGAAATACACACACCTCTCCCACACTTTACTCAAACGTCAGATCTCCCAGATCTATGTCTCAAAGAACCTTTGTCTTGTTTGTCAGAATGACATCCCAGTGTTTAGCCCCGCCCTCACCGATGGTTCATTGGGCGATATGATCTACTTCCACTCGTACAAGAACCCCGGGCTAGTGCTTGATATTGTGGAGGGTAAATTTTTCAGGATTGGTTACAAAAGCATGTCTTATAACGCAGTAGTTATTTAACCTTTGTATATTTTTTACCTTTGCAGATATTCGAAGGTTGAACAGCAAAGCCGTGTTTGCCAAAAGCACGGGAATGATCATTCTCGGAGGAGGTCTTGTTAAACATCATATTTCTAATGCTAACCTAATGGTAATCACTTGAACCCAAAAGAAAACACAATGTTGGCGTTGTCAATAAAATGTCACCCACTGGTCTTGTCTCATTTATCGCTCTCAGAGAAATGGAGCGGATTTTGCTGTGTTTGTCAACACTGGACAGGAGTTTGATGGCTCAGATTCGGGTGCCAGACCTGACGAAGCTGTCTCTTGGGGGAAGATCCGAATGGATGCCACGCCTGTTAAGGTTCAATTCTATCTTCCGTATCAAATGAGATTTATTTTGTTAAAAATATGGTGTTATGTAAATGCAGTTATCCCAAAAAGGTATTAAGACACATGCAACATTGTCTGAATGTCATACAGTAGATAACACAATATCAAAGGCATTTATGTGAAAAGGAAATAGCACATTTTGTGAACATTGTGATGTGGTTAACCGCGTGGTTGTGTCTCCCCGTGCAGGTTTATGCAGATGCTGCGCTAGTATTTCCACTCTTAGTGGCTGAAACATTCGCACACAACGCTAGCAGACTGATCAAAGAAAAGAAAATCGATTGATGTCCTCTCATTCCTATTTGTGTGTTCACATCGTGAATCATTTTTGCATTTAAACAAACACAATATTATTGTGTGTCTGTTTTCAGTCATATGGATAGTTTGTGTACGTCAGGTAAAAAAGCGAATGAATGTTGCTTTCAATTTTACTGGGTTTTATATTTATTTTGTCTTCTATCTTTGTTTAAGAATGGACATTTTTGCTTTTATGTATTTCATCCCATATTACACGCATGCCATCTTGTGTCTGTCTTTGTTCCACTTCGTGTGGATATTTATTCATACCGGCTCAATTAGGAAATATACAAGTCATGAAAATACAGTATGTATAAAATGTGAATACACAAAATGAAATATTATTAAAAACAGGAGCAATATGCTTTGCGTATGTGAAATATTTTGCTTTAGGATGTTTTATAACCACCAGAGGGCAGTTTTGCTTTACTCCATACTTCAGTGATCACCAGACTATTGTTCTTCACAATATATTGATTCAAATGTTGAGTACAGCAAACTATATAGAGTTTTATAGTTAATTTATGTGTTCTGCCTAAATGCAGTAGTCAAATGTTAACTGTATTTACCACTGAACCTTGCACAGATATTTTGATAAATATAAATAAACCCTTAGACCAAACGTATGAAAATGAATCGAGAAATTAATTTCTGACAAGATATTTGGCTGCTCTACAAGCTTGAAATTGTCGCTCTCGCGATACTAGACGGTGATGTCATACGTCGATCAGTCTGCGCAGCGATGCACGAGGTCATGCCGCAGACCACTTGAAGAAGGGAAAACTTGTAAATGATGAATGAGTAGGTGCGTTTTGTTCCCATTCAGTCTTTATTCTGAATACTATCGCTCAAAAGAGATCCTGTACTAAGTAAAAGCAGTGGGTGTAGTTTGCCTGTCGAATCTTGTGCGCTGGTTTACTCAAATAGCAGCCGCCTCACTCTCTTATCGGCGTCTTTATTTATTTACCTGTTATGTTGCCATGGTGACACAACCCCCAGTACTTCACATCTGTCATAAACCTGCAAATGTGTCAGTTGCTTTGTAGGCTGAAAAAGTGGCGCGTATGGGCAAAATAAAAGGTTAAGCGACTGGATGGCGCCTTTGTAATGTAGAGAGATTCAGAAAAAGGAAGTGAGATGATGATGTCAGTTCCAATGACGCACCCATCTACTCGCGCCGTCTGACAGTTTTCTTCGTTGCCATGGACACGTGTTTAGTGTAAGTAAACATCCGGCGCTGTTGTTCTGCACATCAGCACAAGTGTGATTTACATGAGAAGTGTCCACACACACATGTGCTACATATGAACACAATGAACGAGCTGATGGACGTGTGGCCTCGTGTTTTGTGCTGCTAGATTTCCTTCTTAAACATTACACAATGACAGTTTCGTGGCAACTACACAATATTGATGCGTTTTATTGATATATTTGACCATTTCTTTCACTTTTATTAATGTTTTTGTTTATAACTGGATTTATTTTTATATTTTAAGATCGCACATATCGTGCTTAAAAATTTAACATATTATTTATATTATATAATATAATATATTTAAGGAGTGCACTTCAAGGAATGATTTAAAACTAAAATTATATTTGACAATATTTAACAGACATTAATACTTTTTTATTACATTTATTAATTAGAATGTGTATTCGCAATGTATTAATTAATTGTTAGTTATTTAAATATAGTATTAATATATCATATTTTAAATATTTACACAATTTGAATTTAATCTATGTTTTAGATTAATTGATTAATATATATATTTACAAAAGAAACTTAAAGAAGATGTACATTATGGAACATTTACTAAATTACCCCAAAATAATATAAAATCAAATCAATCGAAAAGGCAATAATAAGTTTTACAAAACGTTTTTTGTGTTTCAAATGATTAAGCAGGATATCTTGTGGTAATATTTTTTTTATTGGTTATCTTCTAAGTGGAAAAATATTCAGAATTGATTTCTTGATTTCTTATTGACGTCCATTCACGGTTCCTCCCCTTGTGGTTTTTTTGATCAAACAGTTAAATGTATATATGGGTTTCCATGGTCACTTGCTTTACTCCAATTGTTTGACTTGAAACTTGAAAACTTTTGACTTATTGTGTAGTCGCCATTTGGGGAATTTCACACAGAATTGAACATGGCAACGATGATGATGAACAAGCGAAAGCTGCAGGTGTTAAGAAGTTACATCACAAAACACTTGCAACATTCTTACCTAAATATAAATGTGAGAAAAACTATGTGAGAAAAACACACAAGAATGCAAATGCTGTTCTTGGTTGCAAACATTAACTTACAAGTTGTTTGTTGTAGTTTACATGTTCAGCATTCTCACTTACCAATTAAACACAAGTTTGGAAAGTTAATGTCGGAAAAGAAAAAAGTAAAAAAAGTCATGTAAAACTGCTTTGCAACAATGAAGCACTATAAAAACTGTTATATAAATAACTTAGAATGGTGTGAATTATACTGTACGAAAGCACAATGTGCTATGATCACATACACCCATGTGGCTAAATCTCACAAAAGCATTTACAGACATTAGATTATAATTTGCATAAAGAAACTGAACAAACCGCATAAGCCTGAACCTGCTCACACATGGGGTGTGTCACCAAGGAAAAGCTCTTCAGACAGAAGGGTCAGGGTGTGTGAGGGGAGGAGAAAGGTTCTCCAAATCCTGTGCATGAGAAAATAATCCCTATGCTGGAACCAAAGTAACACTGGGATTTCTTTGCACAAAGAGCATACATTCATTACTGCCGACTCATGAGCCGCCATATGGTTACCGTAAGAAAGTGTGCAAGTGATAATCTTGGCCTGCCTCCTGTCCTTGACCCCATAGAGAAAACACAAGATGTCTTATCCTCGTAAAATCATGAACATGAGATCTATGAAATAAAACACAGGCTCATTGAAGCTATTGTGCAAGAACAGTATTTATTATTCTGCTTCTAATTTAACAGACACTACTGTTATCCAAAGTGCCATAAACATTACAGGCACTGTTCCCCAAGAGATATTTACTGAACTCAAAGGTACAAATGAAAAAATGAAAATTCTGATATGCACTTGTCATTTCAAACCTGTATGACTTTATTGCAATTTTTTTTGACAAATGTTGGTAACATAAAACCGTAGGTCACCATTGATTGACTAGCACTGGTTGCACTGTGTCCATACAGTAGAAGTTAATGGGGACCAATAGTTTTGGTTACCAACATTTTTCAAAATACCTTCTGTTCTGCAGAAGAAATACAGGTATAAAAAGTGAAAATGAGGACAGAATTTTCATTTTGAAGGTGAGTTTTATTCATTTAAAGGGCCTGAGCAGGCAACACTCAAAACCACTTTTTAATTCTCTATATACATCCAAAATATAGATTTTTTTTTTCTTCATATTTGTAAATAAAAAAGGCATTTTTATAAATATCTTTTATTCATTTCCTATACATTCATTTATATACATAAAACCCTTTAGTATAAAGTTAACAAAAAACACATCATGCATTCAAATTCAAATATAAATCTAATAATATATAATGTTCTGTATATATAAATGTAAATTTGTTCTACCATCTTCAGTCTTATTTTAAACAATAAGGTAAGACACCACGTTTTTTAATGTTAAAAATTTATTTGTGTTTATGACAGACAATACATATTTGATTAATATATACAACTATAATGCATTTAACATGATTTAATATCTGTAGAAAATGGGGATGAATAAGTGCATAAATAGCATATAGTATATTCACACCTGTAACCTCAACATGTAAAGTCCTCTCGTGTAATGGGTGTATATGGATCAGAAAGCCACAGTAAAAGACCAGACCCCTGTTCCTGCTGAACTGAGCCAGCTGCAGTTGTCCACTGATTATCAGCGCAGCAGGCACAGGAGACCAGCCCACTGAGAGAGAACACAGAGACAACACACAGTTACACAGCAGGCATCTGCTTCCCGCAATAACAAGATAAACCTTTGACCCACGCGACTTTTACAAAAACCTGTGCATTTCCCCTCAAATGCTATATACATGTTCATTTGAATTTTGACCATGTTTATTTGTGACCTCAGATCGCCTCTACATGATACTGCAGAGCGATTAACTAAAGATTTCCACCAGACTTGTGTCCATGCCGTTGCAGTTCCCCCACCGCTGGCGACAGACATTGCAAACTGCGGGCGCAAATTGGCTTTCTCGTAAGATAAACCCGCCTGGATGGAGGAAATGCAGTAAATAGTGACTCAATTGTTTTCCATTGTTTTTCCCTCCATAAGCTAGTTTATGCATCATTTAGGCCACGGATACAAACACTTTCCGAATGCCTGATCCGCTATAAATACCACCTTTGTGAGGTGATCATTCAAAGAGTTTTGTTGAAACTCAACCGAAAGAATCAGATCCAGTAAATATACAAAAGTGATCTCTTTGTATCTTTTAGGAGGACAGTCCGTACATCCCTGCTGGTGACTTATTTGTTCCTCTTTGTGGCTTGTTTGTATTTTGCATAGTAGATGTATCATTGTTTTTGAGATCACATTGACAATTTTTTTTTTAGTTCAAGCACCAACTGACAAGATTTTATGCAAATTTTTATACCGAAGTGCCCATTCAGATTTTTTATTTAATGCACCCACAACTGAAATCCTTTGACACGGTTGATATAATAACACACTTACTGATCACATATGTGAACCTGGACCACAAAACCAGTCTTATAGCAAGGGAACATTTGTAGTAAAAGACAAAAATACACTGTACGGGTCAAAATTATCGATTTTTCTTTTATGGCAAAAATCATTAGGATATTAAGTAAAGATCATGTTCCAGGAAGATATTTTGTAAATTTCATACCTTCAATATATAAAAACTTTATGTTTGTGAGTGGATGGCCTGCCACAGTGTCCCTGATTAACAAAATCAAAGGTCATTTTCTCAATATTTAGATTTTTGTGCACTCTCAGATTCCAGAGTTTTAAACGGTTGTATCTCAGCCAGATATTGTCCTATTCTAACAACTCATACATCAATAGACAGTTTATTTATTCAGCTTTCAGATGATGTAAAAATCTCAATTTCGACTCAAAAATTGACCCATAAGACTGGTTTTGTTGTCCAGGGTCACATATGTCAACCAGAAAGACATCTGTTGTTTAATGACTCATATTCTCAAAAGTATAAAAAGTATAAGTCTAGTTTCATAATGATCTTGCTAAGTAGGAAGTGGTCCCGAATCCATTTTTTCATCCTCAAACCATGATCCTTTTAACCAGATTTTGGGGCTAGGTTTGGGCCAGCGGTTAGGGTCATTATTACAAGGAAAATTTCCATCTGATTTGTTAATAGCTCAGGTGAAGGTTTGAGATCCAAAATATGTTGAACCAGCAATACACATTACTTGGTAAAATCGTGGTCATGACCACACGTGTTAATCACACAGAGCATCAGCACAAAATAAATATACTTATGTATAACAATAATAAAGATGTTGATATTGACATTTACTTATTTGGCAAATAGTTTGAACTTTTTTCTCTCAGCTTAGAGTTAGAATAGCACATAAAGCTATGTTTGTGGAGAACAGAACATCATAAGAGAGAAGAGGAATTTTTTTATTCATTCATTTATTCAACTTTTTGAACTTTTACAACTAGTTAGCAGCGTAAAGGATGTGTGATGTAAATATGGCACATTTGTGTTTTGAAGTGTTGAAAACATTTATTTTTTCACGAGACTTTTATTTTAAAATTTCCAACTGTTGTGTTTAGCCCCTGAGGAACGTAAATGGCAATTGTAGAAAAATGTCTCGACAGGAAAAACTCACAGTACAATATTAATGATTATTTTCAAGCATCAGGTTCATAATGGATCTCAAGTCCAACAGGAAATCTACCAAAAATTTGATCTTTGCCGAAATTCAATCAGCCTTTATTTCCAAGATCTTAAATCAACCAATATATGCAGTCCGACGTCTTGACAAGAACGACAAGCAAACCGTCACATTCCCAGTCTGTATTGTCAGATGTCACTACAGACCCCGTGCTGATTTTGGTCCCAGGATGGCAGAACTTAACCACTGTGAACATGGAAGTCCAACAAACTGTTCACAAGAGGGTTAAGTCCCGAAACCGCACAACCTCACGTCAAAGCGTGCACGAGAACTTTATTCACAAGTGTCGTGTGTGCGCGAGACGGTCCGCATTCCTCCAGGATTAGAGTCTCGAGCGTTCAGGTGCATGTGTGTGTGTGTTGTGTATACAGCAGCCTAGTTTTGGCATGTCTGCGGTCTTCAAGTCGAGTGCCTCATGCAAGCCATTGGAAATCCCTGGCAATGTGATTTAGACATTAGGTTTAAAAATCACTCTGTCAGGAATTCCCCTGGCCAACAGAAGGGTGTGTGTGTGTGTGTCTGCGTGAATGTGAGGGCTTTATTCCTTCAGACTGAGGTGGGGTCTTACACATCTATATCTGTGGTGACACATCATCACATGCACAACAGCTCGGTGAGAAAAGCTGACAGCAAACCACAGCGGGACAGAAAGCAAACAGCCGGGACAAATGTTAAGAGGTTAGTTCAACTAAAAATGAAAGTCCTGTCATCATTTACCCATCCGCTTTCACTTAACGCTCATGTTGATCCAAAGCAGACTTTACTTCATCTGTGGGACAGAAATTGAGATGTTTACACTGCTTCAGCATGCAATGACAGAATACAGCGATCAGGCTCCGAAGAGGAAACACGAACGTAAACACGACTAAAACAGTCCATACTTTACACTATAATTCATATCTTCTGAAGTCACGAGTTGCAATATAGTTTCACTTGAGAGAAAGTCACATGGAACGACATGAAAGCGATGAAATGATGACAGAATTGTGATTTTTGGCTGAACCTTTTCCTTTTAACCGGTTAACTGTGTGTGTCGTCCAAGGGCGCCTAATTTTTAGTCATGCGGTCCGTGATCGCTGGCCCCTCCCTCTGCCAGCGTCTGGCTGACTGGGCTTCCTGTGGACCTATAAAAATAGCTTTTCAATGACAGTTTGAAATGAGGTTGGAAAGACGGGCAGGCCAATAATGCGTTCCGCGCCCTGTCTCTCGTCTCATCTGGCGTGAAGGATTTAGCAGGGATAAAAATCAGGAAAAACCTGTGAAGTTAATGCATTAAGGGCGGCGGAGTGAAAAACTTGATCAAGTGTGTTCTGTGTCTCTGATAAAACACCAAAAATGCCAAAAAAGCTGGAAATTTGCTCTGTTTAAAAGTGTACTTCCTTTACAGAAGAAAACCGTATTGCTCAGAGGTTTCTCTTTCATTACTCAATTAATTAAATGAATGTCTTTCTTGTAAGTATGGACTTTATCTCAGATGCACAGACTACAGTTTAGTAAACAAAGTAGTTCAAAAAACTTGGTTGTGGAAGAATTCAATAAGACACCGAGTTCATTTTAAAGTTTTATGCAGACTTTTGCATTGAAGCAAATCTGAGTAAAGTAGCTGTGATCTCTTCTGAAACTCTAAGAGATACTTTTGTGAAACGCAGGAGAATAAATCAGTAAGTCCCAATTTGTTCTCTGTAAGAGAAACAACGGATAGGTCTAAGAAAGCAGAAACATATACTCCAGTTTTACCGTGTCACTTTGCATTCTCCTCAAACCGTTCCCCTTCAAACGTTCAAACAGCATCGTATCCAGCCCCCTGAATCCTTCCCGTCACTGCGTCTCGCGGTTGTCAATACAAACGTCGCTCTCGAAAAGGACTTGAACATGTCCAGACGAGAGGGGAACTCCTCGCTTACATCAATCTAGTGCGTTATGCATGTGCCTTCACTTTTAATATCCTGGATAATGATACGAGCTTACTCATGAGCCAACACTCTAAACAAAGACCACCAGTACTCTCTGCGTACTTACAGAGTGCGTGTTTGTGGTCTAATGCTGTTAGGTTTTTTCCCCAGTAACTGTGCATAGCGTGACTAACAGTCATTTAGATGCTGATCAGAGGATGTGAGTTGTCGTTCCTATATAGCATCTTTTCACCATCCGAGGGAAACAGCTGCAGGAGTACAAACCATAATGTTTTCCCAGACACAACATTACACAAATTTCTCGTCAACTTGCCTTTAGTGCAAAGACAACTAAACAGCTGACAAGTTGTTAACGGGCTATTAGGAAAGAGGGCTTCTTTCGACCAAATCAATCCCATTTTGCATTGCGACATGTAGCGAAAAATCCATTCAAGATGGCACATTAAGCCAAACAAGGGTTATCTTGTCATTTAATTCATTTCAAATATTGGCAGAAAACGAGGAATCTGGTCTCCGGGATATTTTGAATAATGAAGGTTGTTTGTACGTTGCCATTACAATCCTAATGTAGGTTTATTATGGAGTTGTATACGTAAGCATCGACACACTAGGTTTAGACAAAATACCTGAATTTTGCAGATGCAGATCAGTCGAGACATCTAAACGTGGAGTTCATGAGTTGCCTTGACTTCTCGACCTCATCTATAGCACTGAATCTGGAATTGATAAAGTGACGCCTTGCCTTTCCATCAGTTCTTGCAGTGATCTCAGTACTTCCTCTGACACATGACAGAATCAGACTGAGCAGTTACACCTTGCCATCGAACGAACAGGAAAGACTTTTGCGGCCGTTCTCATGATGAGAATTCACACCTTCGACTGTCAGTGTTACAGCTAATTTTAGGGAGCGGATGAAAAATATCTCCAATATCTGATTCATTTGGCGGCACTTGAGATTCAGAGCTGCCTTGTTTGACTTTACGTATCGCTTTGAGTAATGTTATATTGCATATTTTTACAGTCTTCAGGCTCACGTACAGGAGTCATGCATGTAATTTCTCATATTATTTAGAAACAATATTATTTGCGCTTACTATTTTAGCAAATTAAATGATACAACTTGCAAATGAGAATACAAGGTAATCATGCAGTGAATATAAAACAGGCCTTGCTTTTCTGTCGCTTTGAGAAATTACAATTTTAAATTATTTTATTGTTATTACTACATGTTTCTCACAAACAGATGTTAGGCATCATGCATGTAATCAAATCTTTAATATTGGTTTTATATAGATTAATTTGATCCAAAAAAGTATGACATATTTATTGAATAAATTTTATTTAACATTATCAGATAAACGCAACACCATCACATTTACTCTTAAAACACGTTTTAAGCGTAAGTCAGACGGTTATTAAATGTAATGACTCGGCAGAATCGCGACAGGCCGCTATATGGGTGTGTTCTCCACCCTGTGCATGAGAACGTGTCTTTCATCTCTTGGTGTTTATGAAACTCCAAATCTATAATACTAAAATATCATATTTGTTGTAAATAAACATTCAACGGCGTGAGCAAACAGTCGCTTGCTTTTGTAAGAGGATAAATTCACAGGTCATCGTCTGTCTGCCTCGGTAATGTGTTTGTAACCCAACTCCAGATACTATAACACCATTAACTTCAGCATAGAGGCCACGGAGAGACACACATACACACACACACACACACATACATCCATCACACTTGTTCCACTAGCGCACTCTTTCCTAATGTCTGTACCAGTCCTGTACTCTTCTGTTTCCAGAATCCTTCTTTTCCCGAGTCTCGGTTGTTTGTCTATTCATATAACTTTTTCAAATGGACACTGAGTCGCAAAATAAAAAAAAATGATTGAATCATGCTTTCCTAAACACTTACTACACATTTAATATTGCATACTACACTATTAATCTACTAACTTGGTAGCATACTATTGTACACTGTTCTACACTGCATACTAAGAAAATCATAAGACCAATCCTCCAATTCCTTTCGCTCACCTGCGCTGATATTTACGCAATATTTCTGCCGGAGCGCATGTCCTTTCATATTTGCTTTCCCACCTTCCCCTCACGGTTGTTTTGGCTGTGCAGCGTCTGGCTCGGTCTTTGCGAGCCTCGAAAACAATGAGAAGAATGTTTGAGATTTTCTCAGCGGCCTCATCCTCGCGCTCCTCGTTGTGAGAGCGTTTTTATGACCTCCGCTTTACGACAGCAAACTCTTGTCTGGCCGACACATGTCACGCAGACAGACGCTCCATTCAATGAAACTATTTACGGATGACCTTTCCTCAAGTGGATCACTTGTCTGGCTGCGCTCGAAAGTCCTTCTTAAAATCCAGCCGTCGGCAACAACAGCAGGACAGTCCCTGCCTCTGTGGTCCCCAAACATCTCCAGAAGTGCTTTTCTTTCAAATGGAAAACCAACCAAAACACTTCAAGAGCAACAGAACACACCGAAGAAGTTCTTTTAACAGTCACGCTGGCCTCTTACCTGCATGATTTGACACTTCTCTCTCTCCCTCTCTCTGCGTATCTCCTTCGAGCTGAACCTTACAGCAGCTGTGTCTCAGAGGGAGTGCCTAACTCCGGTATAGACGCTATGAGTGTTTATATAGGAAAGAGAGAGAGAGATAGATAGATAGAACAGGAGAGAGAAAGAGTTCGTCTGGGGGCCAGACAGGGTGAAAGTGAATGAGAGCGCAGCACGAGAGACAAGCGAAGGGAATTCCTATTTGTATAACGTCAGAGGATGAACCCTCCCCCTCTCCATCAACGTGAAGACAGGAAGAGGCCGGAGCAATTCTTCTGAAGAACAAGTCATAAAATACACACACGCATGCCAACACCTATCCCTTTATTCCTCTCTCACACTCACTATCTCACCTTTAGTGTTTCATGCCTTCAAACATTATACAAGCATGTGAAGTACACAGAATTTACATTATACAGTACACTGTATCACTAAACTGGAGAATACTATTGAATGACAGCATACTATACGATATAATATGATACAGCACGATACGGTATTATACTAGACTTTACTATATTGTGTTGTGCTGTAATGTATTCTACTAATCTATACTAAGCTGTATCATACTGTAATGTACTGTAGCAAGCTGCACCATACCATACTGCGCAACAAAATAACATACCACGCTATCCTATAACCCTCAAACTATACAGTACTGTGCAATGCTATGTTATGCTATGCTATACCATGCTATACTGTGCTACAATCCACTTTACTGCAATGCATTGAGCTATAATGCTTGCCATGTACTATACCATACCATATGCTATACCAAACCATACCACACCATACCATACCTTACCATACTATGCTGCACTATAGAGCTTCCTACCAAACCATACCACACTGTACTATACCCCCAAACGATACTGTACTATGCTAAACTATGTGGTACAATGCTATGCTATACTATACTATACTATACTTGCTATGCTATGCTATGCTATACCATACCATACCATACCATACCATACCATACCATACCATATCATTCCATACCATTCCATACCACAGAGCTTCCTACCAAACCATACCACACTATACGATACTCTTTAACGATACTGTACCATGCAACACTATGTGATACAATGCTATACTATACTATACTTGCTATTCTATACTATACCATACCATTACATACCTTACAACTATAGTACAGTATAGTGTAGCATAGCATAGTATAGCACAGTACAGTAAAGTACAGTGTAGTATAGTGCAGTGTTAAGTAGTATAGTATAGTATGGTACAGCACAGTAAAGTACAGTACAGTACAGTACAGTGTAGTGTAGTGTAGTATAGTGTAGTGTAGAGTAGTGTAGTGTAATATAGTGTAGTGTAGAGTAGTGTAATATAGTGTAGTGTAGTGTAATATAGTATATAGTATAGTATAGTATAGTATGGTATAGCACAGTACAGTACATTGTAGTATTGTGTAGTGGAGTGTAATAAAGTGTAGTGTAGTGTAGTGTAGTGTAGTGTAATACAGTATAGTATAGTAAAGTATGGTAAAGTATGGTATAGTATAGTATAGTATAGTATAGTATAGTATGGTATGGTATAGCACAGTACAGTGTAGTATTGTGTAGTGCAGTGTAGTATACAACAACACATTGTGCGACGCCACACTAAAAAAATATATTAACGAACCCTTATACCGCAAAACATATCTGCATCACATTAGAAAGCTGGATTGATTAAAAAAAGGAAACCTAGTGCTCATTTGCACTAATTATAATTTTACACTGCACTGTAAAAATGTTCAGAAAATTTTCCACTGACTTTTCGCATCTACATTTTTCAATTGGCTCAGTTAAAATTTCATAAATTTCACAACGCCTCTTTAAAAAAATGCTGTTGACCCTAGTGATACATTTATGAAACCAAAACAGAGTCAACTGAAAAGTGTAGATGTTACCAGTCACTCAAAATGTTTTATTAAAGTTCGATTGTATTTAATATTTGCACACACGTTCATTCATGCTTGTACTTTTTAACATTTAAATGTAGTTGGTTGTATAAGGTAAAAATAATATAAAGAGATTTACACCTGTGCTTTAAACAGGACACACACAGTTACACAACCACCTCAGCGAAGCTCAAACATCTGTTTGCTTCCAGAGTTAGTGGACACTTTCTGACTTTACGCCAGCTCCTGTCTGACCCTCCCCAGACTCATGCCAAAGAAAAGGGTCCAGAACAACTACACACTGTCTGGACGTCCCACGTTCCACACTCACTCACACACGTCTCATAGCAACAGATACAAATGCAGAAGTAAGCAAAAAACTGAGTGCCTTGACTTATGTTCATCCAAAAAATGATTGACAGCTCATGGCACTATCCAGATTTTGTCTTCATACTATGTTTTGGCTTGAACTTTTACTGGCTTCAGTTTTTTCATGTTCGCATTTGGTCGTGATGTAATAGTGTCAAATAACCCACGGTGGGGTGAATTTGTCATATGCTGAGGTAAAGCTTGCAAAAGGTTTTTGCATTATCACATTTGTCACGCCAGCTTTAAAAGAGAAACAAGATTGTGGGTTTGGATGTGCCGGAGAACATCAAAGCCTTGTAAGTTATAGCTGTGTACTGCATTTGAGATCAGAGTTCACAATCCAAGGCTGCTGTACATATATATCTATGAATTGAACTGCGATAAGGGTGAATGTGTGAGTATAGGTAGCCACACGTCTTATCTAAGCGTCCTGGTTCAGCCTAGATAGAGTGCGATTGTGCGCCTGCGAGTCCCAGACAATGATTCAGGTTTCTAAAACTGAACTACACTCGGCCCGGTGAAAAATCAAGTTTGGTTGTCATAACAGCAGGGATCTAATTATGCAAGCATTCCTCAAAGGAAACACCACCTCCTCTCTCTCACACACACACACACACACGCACACACACACACACACACACACACACAGTGTAACTTTGTAACAAATTCAATGTAGGACAGCAACAACAGACAAAAACAATAATACAATAATCATTGTGATTCAAATAAAGTTGACAGCTTTTTTAAATGATGCCGTTGTAGAATAACAGGTACGGGTGTTTAAGGATTCTGTACTCTTTTGTGTCGTATTATTCTCATCTGTTTTGTTAAATCTCTAGGATCTCTATCCTGTAATGTCTGTCCTGTGGTTTACTAGTATTATTAGTGGTGTTGCTAGGGCAAGCATCACTGTTACTTGGACCTACTGCATTTTGTCGAAACAAGTGTGCTTCTACTTTTTAAACTGCATAGCAACACGCTAAGAAACATCAAGAACATTCTCGAAACTCGTTTTGTTCCGGCAATTTTTTTTTATTGTTAGGTAAAGATGAAGACAGATTACAACGATTGCTCATCACTAAATTTACAGTGAATTGGTCATTTGGGGGGAAAGAATATAGCATTTTAATTCAATATTTGGTCAATCCGACACATTACAAACTTTTTAAAATATTAAACATCAAGTTGTGGCTGAAAAATATACACCGTCGTGAATTTTTGTACCTTGCATGACTGCTTATAGTATTTTTTTAGTGTCGATCATTTATATTTTGTTCATTTAGCAAACGCTCTCATCCAAAGCGACTCACATAAGAGGGCGCATATTGTAAGAGCCAAAATAATGACTTATTTATTCTTAGTCAAACACATTCATATATGTGCAAATAATATAACTAATCTAAAGTGTTACGTGCACTTATCGGAATTTATAAGAACAGGCGGTAAACTCTATGGAAAGAGCAGGTATTTCAGTATTGTATAGGAAAGAGAGAGAGAGAGAGAGGGGGGGGGCAAAGCCCTGTCTGGATGCATTTGGCGTTGCATTCCGGCTAGTCAGATGGGTTTGTCCCCGATTTCTCTCTTTCCCTTTTTTCCTCTGGTATTTATGTGCTCGCAGTTGCTACGGCAACAGGAAACACAAACATTGTGGCAGCAGTCAGGAAGTGCGTCCGAACCACAAATGGCGTCACTGTGGCTGCTTCTCTCTCGAGCGCTCAGACTTCTCCTATAGTCATCGCCTCTGTTACTGTTACGTACACTCATTGATATTTTTAATATAGATTTCGTAGCTGTCTCGTTCTTATTCCTCTTTTTGTCGATCATCAGGCGTGACATGAGCGTTCATCTTGGTAATCTTCTCAATGTTTTTGCCAAAGTTCTTGTGTGTGTGGCCGTATTGCAACTTGTTACATCAGATTCCCACTACTGTATATACACATCATTCTTTCTCCATTTTTTGGGGGGTCTCTGTCTAAATATACCCCGCTGAAATTACCTCTTAGCAGGAACTCACTGTCTACATTTTGGCTAAATATATTCTCTTTAGAGCACCATCTCTTCACGCTCTTTTATAGCGCTCATCATTATTTTCAATAACGTGTCATTCAATGATGAAGATCTTTCCGGCGGTTTGATTATGAATCCTAATAGTTTTACATCGCTTTAACAATGCCACTCTCACTTTTGTCACTGTATTAAATCAGATATAATTCTAAATGGATTCAAAGAAATGGGACTACACACCCAGCTTTTATTTTTTTACAAGGGCAATAGGATGTAAAATGATTCAATATTTGGAGTCTATTGATCGTGTTATCTATCTACACCTAAATTTTGATTTTTTAGTGGCAGTCATCGTTTCTTGAGCATCTCGACCAGTTGACACAGAAATTTAAACTCAACCAATGGTGTGTCTGTGGGGGCGGGTCTATCTGCTTGTATGGAAATTAGGTGAGTATTCAGGAAACCTCATTATTTAAAAAATCCTATTTGGTGTCTAGTGACACAAAAATGACATGTCCCATTTTGTGCAAAAAGAGGACATAAAAACTGCATTTTTAAATGGTTTGTACCAATGATAAAAAAACATTGACTGTATGTAGCCTAAACTATAGTTTGGAGATGAAGAACACACTGTGATGGTTAATGTGATGGTTGGTGGGTCAGATCACATCATAGTGTCTTGTTTACAGAACACGAGGAGCTCTAGATCTCATATGGGGTGTGTCTCTCTCAACCTTTTGTTAAAGATTAGAGATTGCATCTACTCCCACCTGTTCAACTGTCATAGAACTTTCCCCTTTATCAAACTTTCACCTGTTCAGAACTTTATAAAACCTTAACCCCTGATTGTTGCATTGAATTACCCTTTAAATGCATTTTAAAGTTGCTTTGGATAAAAGCATTATAAAAACCAAGCTTAATGTTTAATAATCTCAAATAATGCTTTAATTCACTCATGATTGTATCCCTGGCCGACCAGCGGACTGCTATTACATCTGCACGTAACCCATCAATACATCCAGATTATGAACAGAGCATATTTAGGGGGATCGTCTGTGTAATACTTGACTGTCAGTCATTTTTCATAACTTGCCAAACACAAAACTGTACGGACAAAACGTGGAGGATCTTTTCACCTGCACCTCACAGCAAGCACACAAACCCCCCCTAACAACCTAATACAGCACCATAGCAGTGGGGAACGGCACAAGCACTGTAGCCTACACACTTTCTTAAAGATATCAAAAATGAGAATCTCTGGTTTATAAAAATAAATCTGAAGGAAACTGACTTCACTGTAAAGAAATAAAAAGCGGGAAGTGACATTTAATGATCTAATGTTCAAATGCTAACGTTTCGTGGCGTGAAAATCAGGAAATGAAACGAACATCACTTCCTCTGTATGAGTTCATGTGAATGACATCATTCTCTTCAGACACAGCACTGTTCTCATGCCTCTCTATAAATAAATATGATGATTTCTTTCATATTACTCCCTTTTACTCAAACAAGCGGCCTTCAAAGTGTTTTTACATCTGAGTTTGCAATCCCAGACGTTTCTCATGGTGAAGCCATTCTCTCATGGGAATGTCCTTAAAATTCACTTAATCTCCATAGTCTGAAAAATGTGAGGCCTTGAGTCCTGATCAACCATGAATACAGTCCCTATACGCCACACCTACATCGCATCAGTTTGTGATGCATTACATTTTTTATGAGTATTAAACAAATAATCAGATACCAGTAAGCTCGTTACCATCAGATGACACCACATGACCGCTGATAAAGTACAAGAATTCTGATTTGCAGATAGTGAACTTTCATTTTGAAACATCATTTTGAAATTACTTTATCGGCAAGCAGTGCAATATGAAAAATGTTGTGTTCATGCATTGAGTGCATAACAGATGCGGTTGTGCTGATCAATATGAGCAACTGTTCACTTCTATCTGTAAAGTCAATTATTAGACATGTGACGTTAGCCAGGAAACTCAAAATGTTGGCTTTGGTTGATGGAATTTGGCAATTTTTTGGCAGAACATTTGCCGAAAATTGGCTTGCGATGCAAATATCCGACGTATTCCCGAAAACACGCATAACTGAGGTTGACCACCATGCATTGGTCCTATGGTGTAATGGTTAGCACTCTGGATATTAAAGTTCAAATTTCATTGGACCATCATTGCTCCGTGTGGCCAAGGTTGCTAACTTGCTGATTCGAGGGGTTAGCCAAAAAAATCACAATTTTGTCCTTGAGAAATACACTAAACACTATTTGTAATAAGCGACATTACATAAGAATGACATTGGAGCAGCCACTTTGGAGAACTTGCACGTTGAGTATAGATACACAATTCCTAGAATCAGGACAGCTTTTAAAGAATCTGAGATGTGCAGAACCAAAATAAACAGGCTATTTCTGAAAACACATGGTTTACGCAGTGTTCAAAAACACAAGGATGTGCATAATTGAGAATGTGATGTGTGTCCATTTATTACATTCTTAAAAAAATATGGTAAACCATTCAAAATAAACATTTGAGTATACTGAAATATGTTTTACTGTAAAACTCGACCCACTGTTATTACAGCAATGCCAGACACGGTTGCCAGGTCCTCGCTATTCATGCAGAGTTTGGATACTGATGCTCACTGTGTGTACAGTGACGTTTAATAAGAAATTGTGTGTGCTGCATAATAGTGATTGTGAACTGTTTATTTTTGGTGTAGACTTTTTTTTGCAGCAACAACATAAACAAAAGTCATGTGGCCCAAACTTCAGGTAGACCTCCACAAGAATCATAAACTATCGAGTAGTTTTAATGTAATCTAACACAATTAATGATTATAGAACCAAAAAATATCTAAATTGATATTAAACTAAATGACATATAAAAGAAATTGTTATATTATAACCGAACAGAGAACGGACGTTAAGTTCGGGCCGGCCTAGGCGTGTGCATCCGCTGAACCGTCCATGGAAGTGACTTGTATTTTGGTATCGGACTATGGGGTCACTACAGTTGTGGGCTGCTTTGATGATTCATATCTGGCAACCCTGAGCGTTCCCAGTTTCTACAGAACAGTAAATCCATAAACCACATAAAAAATAACATCGAGTTAATAAAGGAAGTGAATGAGACAGAATGGCACTCAAAGAGAAAGATGTTCAGAATTAGTAATCCTCGGCTACTGTATTACTGAAGGACTGAGAGGGTTTGATAAAGCTTTCAAAGCTGGAGATGTGACTCAACACATGAAGAACGGTCACCTAAGTAAAGCTTAGAGAGTTTGCCCAGTAAATTGAGGTGTGAACCGGCCGGGTGTGACCGCGACCCCTCCCTGCGCCCCTGGCGGGAGAGATGTCTATCCACTGTATCTCTCCGAGCCCTTGTCCTTATTTGGCTTCGGTGAGGGAGTGTTCGGTTGTGCGGAGCGAGAACAGAGAGAATTTCCTCCTGACTCTGACTCACCGCTCCTCTGACTCACGCGCATGCTAACAAAAACACTGCGTCGCCATGGAGACGCAGGACTGCCGCCCTCTCTCTCTTTCTTGCTCTCTGGTGTCAATGCCACCAGCTGCCCTCCACTGACAAAAACGTATTGTGGCGGTATCCTGGTGTATTCGTGGGTAAATCCGTGGTTTCCTCGATATTCAGGTCGATGGTAAATAAGAATGTTGAATTTTTTTTTAAATGCTTTCTTGGGTTGTGTAACCAACCCAACTTCTGCAGCTGGTTTAAAATTAGTGTGTGTACTTTGCATTCATGTGCAGCTCGTGTTGGTGAAAAAGTGTCCACTGAGTTTGTTTGTGTGTGTTTTTACACTTGCTGAAAGCAAATACATAACCAGCCAGTAATGCAGATCTAACTTAATAAATAAACGCACATGACTCGCTCGAAATTTAGCCGTGATGTCATCATCGACAAGCAGCAGAATCTCTAAGCGATGTTGGCAGCTACACATTGAATCCTAGCCATGGAGAAAAGAATGAGCTGGTGTCCGATCCAGTCAATGTGGACACATTTATTAAAGCTGTGAGATGCATGAATGTCTTTGCATTAAATAACAAACAAATCAAATCAAAGGGCATCTATAAAAATTAAGCATATTCATTTATTATCAGATTTTTGAACAATATACTCTCTTAAAAATAAAGGTGCTTCATGATGCCATAGAATAACCGTTTTGTCTAAATGGTTCCATAAGGAACCTTTAACATCCAAAGAACGTTTTTGTTTCAAAAATGTAACTATATTTAGATATTTGTCCTCTGCAAAATCATATGATGTTTGATTCTGATTTCCCACAATTCTCAAGTATACACTGTGAAAAAACACATTTTCCTGTAAAACTACAATTTCCCTGGGTTTTCTTGTAAATTTGTATTCTTGTTCTGTTATTTGACCGTATTTAAAAAATACAGGACATTTTCATAAAATTGCAGTTTTGGGAGATTATACATAAAAAAGCTGTAAAAAATCACACTGGTTCTTCTTCGGCATCACTGAAGAACCTTTCATGCAGCTTTATTTTGTGTACTTATGTAATTATTTTGGAAACAAACGTTTTTAGTTTTTGCCTGAAGTAGCTGTAAAATGATTTTGATGATCTTGAATGAATTTCTTATCTAATGCAATGAAAATCATGCATATTTAAGCAAGTTTGTGGGTCACTGTTCAGTAATGCGATTGGGACAAGGGGTTTATTGTGCAAAATTGTATTTGTAAATGCTTACATTCAACAAAAAAAACCTCCATCTAACAGTCCCATTTGATAAAGACGTTTGATAATGATTTCTCTCAAGTATACACTAAAACAACGACACCTCAGCTGCAAGAAAAATTCTGTTCAATAATTTTTTTTCCTGTAAAACTAAACTTTCCCCTGTTTTTCTTGTAAATTAGCATTCTCTTTCTGTAATTTGACGGGTTTTGGCCGTATTTCAAAAATACAGAAAATTTCATAAAATTACAGTTTTTGGGGGTTATACATGAATAACCTGTACAATTAAGCCTTCCCCCCATTTTTTTACAGTGTATGTGTCCTCTTTTCAAACAGACACACCTGTCTCCAGTGGTAATGCTACAAAAGACACACAAAAAACATCATTTATAACTCACAGGGTGTCATCCGTGGGTCATGGCTCAACATGTTTGTTTAGACTTTAAACATAGATCAGCGTCGTGTCCAGTTATGATAATGCCTTGACAATGTAGGAGAGTTATGTTATAAAACACGTGAAGACACACAAAGAACATTTTCGTGAATCATGTGTGGTTTACATTAACAACGCTGTAGGCTAATGCGAGCTTCACTATTACTCTTTGTCCTACTTGTGGTTAGAGAAACAAACCCGTAAGACTTAAGTATTAAACTGTGGCGCTGGAAACTACAGAAATGAATGATAACTCAAAATGATGTGGTCTGTCGAAATGTGCATGACTTTTCTAAGCTTTTCTAAGGGTTGTGATCAGTCTGCTGGATGATAAAATAAAGGAACTCTTAGACTTACATTGAAGGAGCGGCCTGAGCCAAATCTGGAGACCAGAATATCATTCACACTCACGGTGGGCTATTTTCACTGGGCCTGTAAGCAACCGCGCAAAGCACTCCAGCAACTGCATAGCAACATGGGTTACAGCCACCTTAGCAACCACCCTTACACCACACCACAGTGGGGAAGTTTTGCATACGCAAGCTTCTCTCATATCATATTTCTACAGAAAATTCAAGTTTCATCATTTTTTTTAAAAGATGTTATATGTGAGAACTGGAAACTTATTTGCAGAGATCATTTCTGCTGTATACTGGTGACAGCTATTATTTTTAAACTTGCGGCACCAAATGAAGTTTTATTAATTAATGAATCTTAATTTTCTTTCAAATATATTGAAATTTAAAAATAAAAATATAAGAAACCGTGGCATTTATTACAAATCTGGGTTACCATTACAGTAACTGCTTATGCTGTCATTGATAAAACTAAATTGTCGACTAATTCGGTTTATGTTTGGGTTAAAAAATAAAAAACTGCTCATGTTGACCAAGGTTTTTATACCCAATTTGCTAACCAGAAATGGTTTATTGTTTTTTATTGTATCATTTATATTTAATACATAATGTTATATTTAATGGGTTTAATTCTTGTTGAAAAATTTTTGATAAACACCTTGTGATTATACTATATAACTGTATCTGCTTTGTCAACAACAATTAAAAACATGCCCACATGAAAAATGCATGTAGCAAACTATAGTATTTTAATAAAATGTTACGCCATTACAGTAAGATATTAAAATTCTAGATGCTAGTTTTGAAAGCTTTTACTATATTAAAAGTATACTACAGTATATACTACAATTGATCAATTCAATATAATGAATATTTCAGAATACTAGAATATATAATAGTAAATATATATCACTATAGTATAGTAACTAGAACAGAGCATACTAAAGTTCTGTATAGACCGCTGCTGGAGACGTTAACAAAACCAAGAACTTATATAACAGAATCAAAAATGAAAAACATATACAAAAAAATATAAACAGAAGTACTTATTGACTTCTTTTCACATCTTGCAGTGGTCTATACTAAAGTATTTCTTAATGTGGGAAAGTTGTTAAACAACACGTGGAAGTATAGCTTCACCAAACTTTCTGATAAATATGATTTTGAATGTGAATATCACACTTTATTGATAAAAATAATACTCATATATTCTGATAGGAAATGATTTCCCATTGTGCTCAATGTCAGCACCGGGGGAACGAAAGGGAAACTCTGAAACAAAATTACTCGACTACATTAATACTACATTACAAACATGGAATGTATCATGAAATATTTAGGGATATTAAAGTAATGCTAATGTTAACATATCACATAATGCGTGCTGTAAATGTATATAGCACTCGGATTGTCTGCATTATTGACCATGAATTTTGGACTCCACCAATAGATCATATACTAAGTGTCCTTATTCAATCGACCCGTGTTAAACATTCATGAGATGAGTGGGTTGTGTATTGTGTACATTACTTTTTCCAACATCTCCAATTTATCCATGTGCAGATACACGTGAGTACAAGAATGAGTTTGATTGCTTTTGATTCCGTTTTCATTTTTGCATGGTTTGTTATTTCTAGCATGCTGTCAGGTTTTCAACACATCTCAGAATACACCATACAGCCACTACGGAAACGACACTGTGGTATAACTTGTATGACCCCTTGTTCATCTCATAAATCCCAGTTTTATTGCACTATGGACTGTTTGGTCCCTCTGTCGGTTGAGATATAAAACTCCATCCAAGTGCTTCTGTCACAATGAAGAGCAAAAGTCCACCGACAGCGCCCTCTAGTGTTGAAGAAGTGAAGTTTCTTGCTTGTTTATCCAGTTTTCTTCCTTCCTGAAAGCTCAATAATTCCACAACACTATATGAGTGGTACTTCCCTTCAACGCTTCGAATAAAACAATCCGTAGAGATTAAACATGGGGAGATGGGTCTATGTCTTTGGCAAAGATTCCTTCATAAGTAACGATTCATAAAACCTACAACATAAAAAAGCTTCATTCAATTGGTCATTCTAAATTGAATATTGGATTGTGTCCCATCGACCAAACAGCGCCCAAATGGTTTTGTTTTTCCAAATATCTTAATCCAAATGTACATTTTTGGCTTTATTGTAAATGCATGATTTTTAAGTGAAATGAATGAAAACAAAACGAGGAAGACAGCGCAGAAACTCTTTACGAACAGGCCCGGTTGAGGTTTTACATATGTTGTTTAAAGATATAGCGTAGCTGATGTCTTCTCCACTGGTGAGTTGTTCTTTTTATGATGAAAGTTTTCTCTTTTCTACAAAAATAGTATTTTCCGTCAAAAGCAGTCGGATGTCCAGGGCATCTCACATCAGCAATTGCCTGTTTATGTTTGCATGTCTTTTCATGATTCAGAAATTGCTGAAAATCTCGTGTTTCTTGCTCCAGTCCATCTGCGGAGCTCTTTTTTTAGCGCGCTTGGCGTAAGCTTTTTCCTTCGCCTCCGCCGCCGTGGGGCTCAGGCACAGACCCATTTCCTCAAACGGGTCGAGAATATGACTGCTGCTGTCCCTGGAGATCTACACAAACACACACATGGATGAATTTCGACTCGATGCACATTTAAGTGGATGCAATAAAGAGATACTCATCCCCAAAACAACAATTCTGTCATGAATTACTCCCCCACCTGTGTGTTCATGTCTTGACTGCTGGCGTCAGAGTGTGTCGATCGTGAGGACGTTCCGTTCACGTGAGGGCTCGAGGAGCCGTTCATAATGGACTCATCGAAATCTGTTCAGGGAAGAAACATCAAAGCTCCCTTCAGTCATCTTTAAGATCAAACGGGTTTGTGATGAGAGGATAGTTTTAAAATAGACCTGATGAACGGCGTAAACAAAGACATTTGCAATACGTATAGATCACTATTGATGTCAACCTATAGATTTTAACTTTAAGGAAATAAATTGTACTTTTAAAAACCCTTAAGATCACAGAAAAAAAATATCGCAAGGATTTCTCCTAGACAGTAAAGAGATTAACTGGAGCAAAACAGAAACGTTTGCTTAAAGGTGCAGTTTGCAAAAAAACGCCACTAGAGGGCGCAACATAAAAACAACAACAATGCCGCGCACTTGATGACTCTGTTAAGGAGCGTGCAATGATGGGATCTGTTGTCTTCAACTCCACCGCTGATGACCATCAATCAGACGGGAATGAGAAATCATGTTAGCGGATGAGGTTATATAATTGGGAATAATTGTAGTCCATAAATAAGTGACTGCTCGAAACAAGTTAGCGGCTTCCTAGACGCAAGACACTACTTCCGCATTTGTTCACGACACTGTTGGCATGCGGTTTCTACGTCAGTAAAGGTGATAACAAAGGCGAACGCGGATGTGACGCCATTGACAGGCGACTGCACAGTCCCGTGTCACTGTTTAGACTGGCGATTTTCTCACAATTTATAAGTAGTTGTAAACATTTTGAGATATTGTAAGTACTCAGCTGAACAAAATATATGACACTTGCTTAGTGGTTTTTGGATATTTTATTGCAATTTTTTTTACAAACCGCTTCTTTAAGTCTCAAATATTTCTTCTGGGGAAAAGACTAACAAATATCTTCATCTAAAGCTGCACCATAGAACTTCTGCTCACGGGTTCCCCCATGTGGTTGAGAAGTGTAATTGTCTGTTACAAGTGTTGTAAATAATATCGCTTTATAAGCTTCCCTGAAATACACGTGAATTTATTGATTAAGATAAAGAACTGCAGAAACGTCCTTTGGAAACCATTTCTCTTCTCCAGGCACGGGTTGGGCAGGGCAGTGAGACCACAAAATTAACAGAGTGTGGTTGTAAACGCTTAGAGGCTTCTCAGGTAGCAGCGGTAGTAGAAATCGTCCAGAGTTGTTCTACCACTAAAATCATTTTAGAAATATTATTTTAAGGTAAAAAAACGACATAGTGTTGCTTTAAGTTTCATGAGAGATCTCAACAATGTCACAAACTGAGCAACCACCAGGTGTCAGTATAACTCCAAGTAGTCTCCCCATATTAGTCACACACATTATGAAGTGCCTTTTTGAAGGAACACTTCCCCAAAAAACAAGAACTCTATCATTAGTCATTGACCATTTTAAACCTGCATGACTATCTTTCTTTGGCAGAACACAACAGAATATATTTTGAAGAATGTTGGTAAGCAAACAACATTGGAGCCCTTTGACTTCTATTGTATAAACACAAAACCATCAAGACATTTCTCAAAACATCTTCTTTTGTGTTCCACAAAAAAACCCAAAAAGGATGAACGAATGACGAGCTACTACAGAATAGTGCAGATTATGGACAGAACATGATTCAAAGAGCATGAAAAACCTTGATCTGGTCCTTCAGTCACCCTATGTGTGTGTCATGATCAAACTAAACTAGGTCATTTATGCTGAAAAGCTGAAGGTCTGAAGATTTAGACATCTAGATGGAACGCAAATGGAGCGGGCCGTCATGCGGAAATAAAGGACGATTCCTGCCAGCTAGTGATTATCTGAGATATCTTTCAATAGCCTGTTCAAGGTGCTCGCCTCAATTTAACCTTAATCCGACCCGTATGTTAGGAGCCGGACAGCTGGCAAACAGAACGGGTCTCACACAACATTCAATGACCAAAATGGCCTTCAGCCCAACGTTTAATGGCCTCCGGCCAGAGACAGACACCTCTACATAGAGAAAGCTGAGCATCTTTCTGATTGTAAACCAAAAACATTAAACTCCCCCTCAAATCCCAGGAAAATCAAAACCGCATTTATAAGACTTATTGTGCAATACATAGTATTCAGTTTTGAGTGCTGTTCTGATCTAATGTGCACTTGTAGTCCTTTAGCTCAGTGGTAAGAGCATTGCATTAACAACCCAAGGTTGTGGGTTCGATCCCAGGGTATTGGAAATACCTATGTAAAATGTATAGGATAAAGCAATGTAAGTCGCTGTGGATAAAAGCGTCTGCCAAATGCCTAAATGTAATTGTAGTCCAACTTCATCCAGGTGTATGGACTGAAATGTTTATGTATTTTTTATGGTCAAACAAGCCTACTTTCTATGCACATATGGCTCCAAATTCACTTTCCATCTTATGAAAAACGCACGTGAAACAGGTTTTAAGCAGTTATGGAAACATTATTTGAAGCCACAGATATGTTTGAGCACCAGTTTCTTAAAATTTGCGTTTAGGACGTGACTGCTTCACATAAACAAATAACTATTTTACCCGTCTTTAACTCCGTACCTTTGACATGAATGCTGGTTGGGGTGATGCCCAACTTCTTAAAATGATCGTCTGTATCTGGATCCACCACCAGCAAACGCGTCTCGTTCCCTCCGTTCTTGATGAAGGCCACAACTTCAGCGTGTTTCATACCTTCAATGTTTACACCATTTACCTGTGGAGAGAGAGATTAAATACTGAAAAAGAGTATAAAATGATCATATTTTTTATCATATCATATCATCATGCAAAGAAAATATAATACACTCTTTATTAATATACTGTAATTGTATGAAATTACATTGAATATATATTTTCAATATAAGAATAATAAAAAATATAAAAATGAGACATCGTTAGTAATGATATATTATAGTATTATAATAAATTTAAAAATACATTGCTTTGAAAATGAGCACGATTGAGTTGTTTTATTTTAATTTGTTGCATAATATTTTCCAGTATACTCCCATATATGTTTCTCCTGGGAAAACCCCCCCAAATATCTTACTTTGATATATCTGCTTATTCAATACAATATCTTGTTAAAAAATGTTAATACGTTAATATAGATTTGTTAAAATATTCTGCATTTTTAGTTAAAACAAAAGTATCAAGCACAGGATTTCTGGTACTGTCTGCAGTATTTGATGGTGTTCCCCTTGCCCCAGTAACTTCATTCAATCAGGTTCATATTTGTGTCTTTCAGATATAAAGGGTTTGTTTCCCTCTTCCTAAACCTATTTCACACATTACACTGCCGCTCTATCGGTTGCTTAGCAACATGTTTTGTGGTTCCCAATCAGCCGAACGGAGGACAGACATTTTACCCAAATTACAACCGAATCAATCAAAACAAAAAGAAGCTCCCCGAGCGCTGGCCTGCTGCTGAAGGCGATTTTATCACCCGGTGTGTCCTGAACACAGATGGAGCGTGTGCTGTATTCAACTGAACATCATCAAATATGAATGGGCGTTGCTGTGGCCACACGGGCAGTCGTGTGGGTTTCAGGTATCAGTGTCCTGACAGAGAAAAGAGGGGCGCTTTTATCCACTGAGGAGAACTCAAGGGGGCGGGGCTTACAGGGGACAGAAGGTGAGAACAACAACCGGTAGAGATATGGAGAGAATCACAGAACGGTGAAAGATGGGGTGAAATCAAGAATGAAGGTCGAGAGCACCTGATTTGGTTTTACTTTGAACTCTTAATCTGGAAAACATTAGCATTAATATTATTATTCATTAGGTCATTATATACAATGTTTACATGATAGGTTACCATGAATGAAAAACAAACTCATGTTTAAAAAGTGACCGTGTTTGTCTGAGCGTATTAAAGGAGATTTTTGAATGGTTCAATGCATTTATAATTACATGAAACTGATTGTAGTTGTAAAAAGCAGTCATTTCGTCTACAAATTTCAACAATGAAAAATATTTTTAAATAGGGCTGTCAAACAGTAAATTGCAATTTATCGCATCTGTCGGTCTGATTATCGTATACAATTAATTTCGATTAATCACACACACACACACATATATATATATATATATATATATATGTATGTATATTAGATATATATATGTATATGTATATTAATAAACATTTATTCATAATTTACATAATATGTATATAAAAAATAAAAATAAAATCCTAATACTTAGGATGTATGTGTTCAGAGTACAAAATTATAAGGCACAGTAAAGAGACATTATGTAAACATAAACTTTTATTCTGGATGTGATTAATTGTAATTAATCGTTTGACAGTTTTCCCATAAATAAATTAACTAAATAAATAAATGAAGAATAATAATTAAATAAAGAAATTAATTAATAAAAATTACACTCTGGGCTACACACTGCTGCTTCAAAATAATTGACAAAAATAACCTGTCTGAAAGCATATGTGACCCTGGACAACAAAACCAGTCTTATGGGTACATTTTTCAAAACTTATATTTTTTACATAAACTGAAATCTGAATAAATAAGATTTCTACTGATGTATGAGTTGTTAGAATAGGACGATATCTTACTGAGATACCACCGTTTAAAACTCAGGAATCTGAGAGTGCAAAAATATATAAATATTGAGAAAATTGTCTTTGAAGTTGTTAATCACTGTGGCAGGCCATCCACTCACAAAAATAAAGTTTTGATATATTTAAGGTAGGAAATTAACAAAATATCTTCATGGAACATGATCTTTACTTAATATCCTAATGATTTTGGGCATAAAAGAAAAATCAATAATTTTGACCCATACAATGTATTTTTGTCTTTTACTAAAAATGTTCCCTTGCTACTTAAGACTGGTTTTGTGATTCAGGGTCAAAACTAGTAAATATGCTGCATAAAGGGATGCTCCACCCAAAAATGAAAATTATGTCATCATTTACTCACCCTCAGATTGTTCCAAACCTGTATACATTTATTTGTTCTTCCTAACACAAAGGAAGATATTTGGAAGAATGTCAGTAACCCAACAGATTTACCCATTTACTGCCATATTTGGGAAAATAAATACTTTGGGAGTCAATGGGGGATGAGATCTGTTTGGTTACTGACATTCTTCCAAATATTTTCCTTTTTGTTCAGCAGAACAAAACAAAAGTGTGATAAATGATGACAGAATTAAAATTTTGGGCTGATCAGCGTCTCCTATATCTATTCATATCTAACAAATGTCTCCATTAGAGTTTCAAAAGAGATCTCAAGAATGTCTCAAACTGAGCTCATGTGTGTCAAGTTTGCAATCAAAAGTCAATATTAGAGAAGATATCGAGAACTTGTGAAGAAGGAGATCTCATGAACTCAAACATTTCTCATCTGATTTACACAAATCCTGATTATTTTACCCGTTCAATCTACATCTATGTTACAGCTCTCAATGTATTTTAACAACCTTCTCCTTTGTTTACACAATTTTAAGAGAAACATGTAATCTATTTTGATTATTTAATGAAACACTACTAAAAACTCTACTGTATAATCTACTGTAACAGGTCTGATGAAACAAAACTTCTTACATTGCTCTCACACAACATCAACAGGTGACCGTAGTACACAGGCCATACCGCAGTATTCTTCAAATCATGAACTCCATGATAAACAGTATAAAATGTATGAATTTACAGCAACGACTACAGAAACCGGTTATACTTGATGTATTTGAGATAAAGTGTATTTATTTTTTTAATAATGCATTCAAATTGACTGATTTCTGATGTTATTTGTATATTGGTTTACAGTATGGTTACTTCTTGATTCATTTTGTGAAGAACAGAAACGTTTAGTGAGAGTCATCGCATCATCACATGCCGCCCACATGCCTCTCAATGTGATGGATCTCTCAGTGTGTGAATTTAGAAAGCGTGGGAATCATCATGCACATGTGTGTTAGCAAAATGCCAACACACACTTGTAAGCCATCATATTTCCAATGTCCCAATGGGCTCAATAAAACATTCCTTTCTTTCACTGATGTATTATTGCTGAAACTGACACAAGTGTTAAAAAAATATTTTTTACCTTTTGCATTCATTTAAGCATAAATTGTCTATATTTGCACTGTTGTTTGATGTGCACGATTCTTGGGAAACAAACCGGCAATTGCACGTTACTCAAAAGCCAGAGAAAAATGATAATTTGTGCTCCGTCTCTCACCTCTATGAGTCTGTCCTGTGGTTTGAGTCCAGCGCGGTCTGCGGGTGAGCCGGGGTCCAGGGCCCGCATGTACTGACCGGGTTTTGACCTCTCGCTGTGCAGGTTAAAGCCATAACCTGTATCGGACCGGGCGAGGAGACACAGTCTCGGCAGAAGCTCAGGAGGATCTCTGCTCGAGGAGTCCGATGATGGCTGAACCTCCTGAGATATGAGAAACAGACACTTAATAACAAATGTAAAAGTACATCTATAAGCTTTGAATAAAGACCTTGACATATTTTCCTTATAGAATGTGAAGCGGAGTTTAACCGAAGACTACAAATGTAGCATGACAAACCAAAAATAAGATTTGAGCTATGAAGTCTAATGTTCATTCAAGATGGTATGACTGGTCAGGTGAACACAGAATCCGAGGCCACTAGATATACAGAAGAATCTGGGTCTATAAATAACATGATGTGAAGAAGTATTAATGTGTCCAAGTAAAGAGCTCTAGAACATATCCAACAGGAGCAGTCTAGAGGAAATCATGCCCTTGCATCATGTCGCCATAGCAACCACAATGAAGTCTATTATGGACAACATAATGGTTGGCTTTAAGAGAACATAGTACAGAGGTTATATGAGGACACCCTCTTATGCTTGGCTTAGCAAATACCACTACGTATAACTATTGATTTGTTTATAGAAATTATTTTATCGAAGGAGAAGTAATTTACTGGAAGGTCAAAGGTTGAAGATATTCTGGACATAAACACACAAACAAACACTACTGTGCGAACTGTAAAAGCGCATACTGTACTTAATGATCAAAACATCTTTTATCACAGAACATCTACAAAGCAGAACATTTCAGCATAAGAACGCATAGAAACATGTTGTAATTTTTTACTCACATGGAGATAGACAGATAGGTGGACAGGCAGACAGATAGACAGACAGAAGGGCAGGCAGATAAACAAATAGTTAAACAGATAGATGGGCAGATAAGATGGACAGACAGACAGACAGACAGGCAGGCAGGAAAACCGATAGACTAAACATGTTGTACTTTTTAAATCAAATAGAGACAGACAGACAAACAGACAGACGGACAAACAGATAGTCATACAGACAGATGAAAAAATTGATGGACAAATAGATGAGCAGATAAGATGGACAGGCAGGCAGAAAGACCAATAAATGAGGAAATAGGACAGACCGACAGATAAGTAGATAGATGGACAGACAGGCAGACAGACAGATAGAGGGACCGATAGATACAGACAGACAGATGAACAGACAGGCAGATAAACAGACAGACATAAGGCAGACAGATAAACCGATAGAGAAAACATGTTGTACTTTTTAAATCACATAGAGACAGACAGACGGACAAACAGACAGATAAACAAATAGATAGACAGATAAATGAGCAGATAAGATAGAGAGACAGACAGACCACCGGAAATATCAAAAACAGACAGACAGACAGACAGACCAATAAATTAGGAAATTAGACAGACAGACCGAACGACAGACAGATAAATAGATAGACGGACAGTCAGACAGACAAATAAAGGGACCAATAGATGGACAGACAGACAGACAGACACAGATGGACATACCAATAAATGAGGAAATAAGACAGACAGACAGACCAACACACAGATAAATAGATAGATGGACAAGCAGGCAGGGAGACAGACAAATAGAGTGACCGATAGATACAGACAGACATATGGACAGGCAGATAAACAGAGAGACATACAGACAGAAAGACAGAAAAATGGACAGACAGAAAGGCAGATAAACAGACACAGATGGACGGACAAACAAACAGACAGATAAATAGATAGACAGACTAACATACAGATAAACATATAGGCAGATAGGACAGACACACATACAGGCAGATATAAAGACAAACAAATAGATAGACAGACAGACAGATTTTTTCGATTCATCTCAATTGTCCAAGAAGCTTGAAAGCTCAATTTGCGATGAATATGCGACATTCTCACGGTCTGTGAATTGGATCTTGTGGTTGAACCTGTTTGCTGTGATGAGATTAATGTGATTGACAGTGAGAAAGATCTCATAGACAAGAGACAGTAGACGTTGAATGTACAACAGCATATTCTCAACAATCCACAGTCATTTCAATAACACATCTGTCCCACCTACAGTGCTCTGAGCCCTGACAGAGGAACTACTGTTACTGACACACCAGAGAGGAGAGAAAGTGAAGCTCTCAGGTCCGGTGGGTGGAACAAGCATTTCTCTTTGTGTTTCTAACACTTCCACTGTTCAACTGTGAGATTCAGTGCAGATCCATCTCTCTGCTGAACCATCAGGTTCATAATATTTCCACCCTCAGTGCTCTCTGGCATTACGCCCTCTTCCTGTTACTCCCGCGTCCTGAGCTTTCTGTTCCGGCTGAAACACAGATGTGTGTGGATAACTATAGGAAAACACTCGGGAGAACAGCAGATGCTGCGCAAAGAATTCCTGAAACTTCCTGTCAAAACAAACAGCGCGCGCGTGCGTGAAAGCTTGCGCTTGTAAAGTGATACAGACGCTTCTGAATTATTGACACATGGACCTCAGGGTTCTCTCACGCGTGACTATCATCAACCCTCTCACAGCTGGACATCAGTGCTGATGTGAGAAAACCACAGAAAATGTTAAACCTGTACAAACAACAGGTCATTGGCATTCAGTCTCATTTAACTTTTCAATCAAGTACGGCTAGAGCAACTATAGCCGCCTGCTGTCTAGACATGCTGACATTTAAGGGAACATCTCTTACTGTAAAGGAAACTCATTTTCATTTAATCGGCATTTCTAGATGTGCTGTTGTCATTTCTGTCAAGTGTCTGTTCATTTTTACAAAATCAAACCTCAGGAGTGACAAAGTCATAGCAATGTGAAAGACTGACAGCATGACAAGACACATGAAAACTTAAGTAATCACATAAAAAAATATTATTATTGAACGTTTCCTTAATACATGTAAATGTATTACTGTTGTATTCCCTAAAAGTGAATATAAACTTTCTTTGCAGTATTTGAGGTCTGAAATACCGAGCATCCTTTCTGTTATTTTGATCCGTTTCTACAGTTTTCATTTCTGCAAATATATGAAAATAGAAACAAGATTTTTATTTGATATTTGGGAGAAATATTGTTAGTAGATCAAAGATTGAAACAAAATGATCATTTTACCTAAAACACCTATAAAAAGTACTTTTAGAAAAACTGAGAATAATTGTGAATAGTCTCTCTGTACAGTATATATATATATCAAATCAGTCAGTTTATTCTTTAGGTGGTAGCTGTCTATTCAGACATCAAGAGTGGTTAGTAGGCTTTGAAAAAGCGCTTGTGTGTCAGTTAAGAACAGTACGCTTGTGAATCTGAACTACTTTTCTGTGTAGTGTTCTTCTCATGTGTGCGTGCACATTGATGACGGCACGCGGGCCCACACCCATGTTATCAGACCAGCGCACACATTCTCCACACGACAGCGCAGCCAGCAGCCGTTGACCCGTGAGGGACCCAGACGACAGGACGAGGGGCCCTGACTGTCACCGATGCCTTACGGGTCATTCACCCCCAGCAGGAAACACAGGAGGGGATCTCACGGGAAGATCGCCGCTGGGTGGATGATGGAAACGCATACAAACACAATCATATTTATGTAAATACTGTCCTGTGCAACACATACAGAGACATTAAACTGGATTTTGTGCTCAATTTGACAGAAGCGAGTTTGACCTCTGAAAAGTTATTCTATGAAGAGCCATTAACTCTGTCAATAATGAAGCATTGCTACACGTTAGCCTCATTCACAACTAATCCATTTCCAGACCACAAACCATCTTCGGTCTGTGGTGTTGTGTTACGCCGCCCCCCTCGTAGCGGCGTGACCTCTTGCGAACATGTTGAATCAATTACACCGAATTCCCGACCGCTTGCGACACAACTTCCTCCCCCCAGAAACACGTTCTGTGAGCGTAAGAGACCAGAAGTTCAGCTCACATGCTTTTCTTTTCACAACGCCTCGTAATAAAGACATGATGCGAACACTTTACAATACGATTCAATCTGTTAATATCGGTCCTCACATTTACAGTACATTTACTTACTAAGCAGATACGTTCATCCAATACGTCTTACAAATGAGGGTTTCATCAAATAACAAGATAAGATTCTAGTGCAGTTATTAAATGTAGAGAATGTTAATATTATAATGTCATTTAATATTTTATAAAAGGTATTATGGTTATAGGGCTGTCTAACGATGGTGATTAATCGCATTCAGAATAAAAGTTTGTTGCATATTCATTTTGTATTTATAAACATGTACAGATACATGCACATATTAAAGAAAAATATTAGAATTAATAAACGTTCATATCATTTCAATTATTGGTAAATATAAATACATTTTTCCTAAATATATATACACATGGATGTGTACGCGTTTATAAATACAAAGTGTATATACACAGAACACAGGCATATATCATGTAAACACAAACTTATTCTGGTGGCGATTAATTGTTTGACAGCCCTAATTTTGGTCAACATTAGTTAAGGAACAAACAATAAAAAGTAGCATTTGTATCAACTACCATTAACTAAAAATAAATGAATATTCTCATTGAAAGTTCATGTTAGCTATATTTACTCATGTTTATGAATGACACTTGACTGTAATATGTGACTGACACAATCTAAATTAAATCATTACCTGTCTGGATGTAAAAATTCAATTTGAAATACTATAAATCTCCAAAATCTTTTAAATTATATTTTTTTATAATCCATCAAAATATATCCCTCCTGTTTTTATGTTTGCTTATGTTTGTAGTAAAATGACAATAAGCAAACATTTACTATGGTTACACCACAATAACTGTAGTTCAGCGATGGCATTTTTAGTAGAAATCTGGTAATAGAAACTAAGAGTTAATATGCAAAAACAGATTACTAAATTACTAAGAGAGTGTGTGAGAGAGAGAGAGAGAGAGAGAGAGAGAGAGAGCTGCATGAACTCCATGTGTGCTTGCCATCACAGTCCATCCTACACGGTGTGACCTGCTTAGTTACATCACATCACTCCTCCTGATATCCTGTATATCTGAACCTCCGCGAAATCTCATCACAGAAAGTATCTGTAATCTCTCGTCTCATCCGGCCTCACTTCGGTTTATAAGGGTCAGTTATGAAATGTTGCGAAACGCAGCTTGTAACTGCTGTTCTGGGAATAATTCAAGCTATTTCAATGTGTCTTTCAAAGCTCCGCTCCCACAGCGACTCATTATTTAAGCAGTGTTGTTAAATGCCTTTAACATGTCAAGCTTAAAACTTCAAAACCAGATAACCACAGCACGCTACAGGCTTGTAGTCAAATTAAATGTTTCCTTGCAGCAAGCATCATGTCTCTCCTCGAACACACCCATTAACAGAGCGACGGAATGGGCCGTCTGCCACGAGCAACACGTCCAGCTTCTCAGATAGATGTGAAAAGGGTCTGGTTAATGTTCAGAGATGGTGCACAGTTGTCTGTTTTGTCACATCAGACCCTTTAATGGAATCCGAGTTCCCTCCCCCCGTCAGGCGAGCTGCCGGACCCCCGTCTGAACCCCTCCAGCTCAAGAATGTTCAGCAGAGCCGCACATCTGGACTCCACACAGATGCCCCTCATCTCAAAGGGGGAAACGAACGAGAGAGCTCGTGACTTCGAGAACAAACCGAGCAACAGGAGAACATTACGCACAACACAACCATAACAAATGTTGAAAGCATTACAGTCTGTCCGCACACCAAAACTACGGTTATGGCCGCCCAAAAGAGTGTTTGTATATGAAAGCTGCACTTAGAAAGATGTTTAAATGTCATTTGATAACAATAAGTGACATTAGGCAAAAAGAAAAGTGTTTATAGAGGTAAAGTGTTTTTTAAGTATTTATGCAAATGTTATGAAATCATAACACCAAAGCATGTATTGAGAAAACAAACAAGTTTAATTGTAATGTTATTTTAAATGATTTCATGTGCCAAGTAGCCGTTTAAGACGAGATAATGTATATCCAACTGACAGGATGTACATTAGGCCTTATTCGATATCAGCCTCCGTTCATCTCCAGATTATTGAGTAACTTACAAAAAAACAGCGGCACAAAGATTAGTTTAGACTAGTTTAGAAATATGTTCCATTTGATTCACACAACACTAACAAATTCAACTTATATGCGAGGCAGCTTTTGAACTAAAGTTTTTAAGTTAGATCAAACTAGCTTTACAAATCACTTGCGCTTAAAGGTGCCGTGTGTCATCTTTGAAGTACGTATTGACAGAGATGGATACATATTAATAACATACATAACTCGATCTTTAGAGATGTGTGAAGACCATACATGATGAAGCGTAATGTTTTTATGATCTTACACTGAGCAATTTCTATCTACATACACCGCGGGTCCCCTTTCATGGAAGTCGCCATGTTGTTTCTACAGTAGCCCTAAACGGACAAACTGCTTAACAGAGTGCGTTTCGTAAATACGTTATCTCCTTCAGCAAAGAAGCAAAACGTGATGACATCTTAAGTCTTGTGTCAGCCACCGTAGTGCTTCGAAAGGGAGGGGTGAGGGGTGGAGTGAACCATTGGTTGCAATTCACAATCTAACCGCTAGATGCCGCTACATTTCCTACACTGGACCTTTAAATTATATTAAAGGGGTCATATGGCGTGAATATGTGTTCTTCTGTGTCTTTTGTGTGTTATAAGTTGCCCATGCATGTATTAGACAAGTAAAATTGCAAAGAATTAAAGTGTCGGAAGATGCATTCTATCTAAAAGCGAACGCTCACCCAGACCTGCCTGAAACGCCTCGTGTAACCACACCCCCACAAATGTATGTCTGATCGTGGCATTAGTTGACTAAGACCACCCAAATGTATATGCAGGTAAGATGGGCGTACCTGTCTGTACAATTTCTTTGGAACCTGATGTTTCAAATATGGTAAGAGGTGTTCAACTCCAACACACGCTTGCAGTATTCAACCAATCACTACGCACTGGTTAACTGGCCAATGATAGCACACCTCGCTTTACCAGAGAGGCGGGAAAAAGAGGAGATACAAACATGCACGGACAATAGTGTTTTTTAACCTTCAATAGTGTATACACATTGCATTACATCTAAAACAAACCATAATATTCGTTTTAGCCGTGTCATTTGAATTTTTTTTACTGTGAAGAGACTGAAGATTTAAATGACACAAACTTGTCCAAATGGCAGATTTCAGCCAACTTGAACGTGTCAAACCACAGAAACTCAAATGGACCAGAGGAGCGACAAAAACAATGCCTGGTCCTCACAGGAATCACTTTTTAAAAGAGAAATTCTGCACCGGTGTGCAAAGTGAACACTCGTTCAGTATCCATGGAAATGTATAGCCAGCACTTAAGAGAATCTTTGGCGGTACCCAGTCATTCACAAGTCCATTTATGAACTCAAATTGACGAGTGACGTTCAAGTATGCAGACACGTCCCCTGCGCAGACACGCAAACACGCTGTCATATGAACCTCAGGCTGCATGTCTGAGTTCGGAGGGACAGAATGACTGCAGTCTTCCCATGATGCTTGGGTTTCAACACACCGGACAAAATCAACCTTTCAGATCACTTCTGAAAGCACTTTCAGATCAGATACAGATCAGAGACAGTTAAAAAAAGCATTTCTCCTTTTTCTTTAAAGGAACAGTTCACAAAAAAACCTAATAAAATTGTGTCATCTTCTTCTCACCCTGAGGTTTTCCAAACCTATACGAATTTTCTTTGTTATGCTGAACACAACAGTTTTGGGGCACCATAGACTTCCACGGTATTTTTGTTCTACTATGGTAGTCAATGGTTGAATTTTTTGATGAACTGTTCCTTTAAGAAATGCTTAGTCAAAGGTGCAAACCGGCAGAATGCCAGATGTTTTACAGATACATTAAAACATAAATAACAGGGTTGGATGTATTTTGTTTATTCTTCTGGTTTGTGGATTAATTTATATTTTAGGCTTTGTAATTCATATATATATATATATATATATATTCAGCAATATTCATTAAATTTGTAATGCAGTAGATGACCCGCATGCCATATAAACACATTGGGTTCTCGGTCCACCATCTGAATTCAGACCAAAGTACGTTTCACAAAACAAAATTTGTCTCTCGCACTCAAAGACTCATCTTGTATTGTGTTTGTTTAGAAAGACAGACCGTGCATGCTTTGAGTTATGCCATTACGGTTTCATGATGTTTGAAAAACAGAACGAACAGAGATTTATGAGGCGGACACATTGCGATCCATTTCTCCATCTGCTGTGCTGGAAACATCACAAGCTCGTGTGGAAGTAGGTCAGTCACATTCTCTGACCCCAATGTCTGTCAACATCTTAAATAAGATCTTAAGGGGCAGTTTTCGTGAATATTCATCCTCATCGAGACAGTCACATACATTGTGATTACTAAGACGGTGATCACTAATGCCATATGTTGTGCCTAACACATACACATCTGAAAGCTTGTTCGGTTTCTTTTGTAGATGCATATTGTGACAGCTTGAGAACGGCTTCAGAAGATCGTGTAATATCTCCATATGAACGACAGATGGAACGGAAAAACTGAAAAATATTTTTCATACATTTATAAAGAACTTTGGAATATCTGTCCTGTGGATTTTCCGTATCGGTAATCACAAATCCTTTATTCCATGAAAGTTTTCCTTGAGCTCTTTAAAGGAAAAAATGGAAAGAAAAAGTTGGAAAGGTGCACGAATCCTAATGTTCTCAACTTGCTGGATCTGATCATTTGCAAATTTGGAAGAAAACATTTCGAGTCTTTTGTTGTTAACTGAACTTATTTATGCCAGCTGTGAAACAATATTATCTTTTAAAACACATAAAAAATTAATGGACGAAGTAAAAACGAAATAAATCGAATGAACCTAAAACCTGGAACAGACTAAATCTTGGACAAATAAAACAGATATTTTATGATGTGTTTTTGAATTCGGATGACATTCAGTCTCACGCGGGTTGCAGTTGTTCTCAGGTTGTGAGATCCGGGCTTCAGAAACATTTAAAGAAGTGAAACCAGTTAAGAAAGTCTTTAAAGGTGGAAAAGTACTCAAAAATGTTACTCAAGTGAAAGTACAAGTACCGAGTGAAAACTTTACTCAATTATTATTAATGAAGTAAAAGTACATGTATTCGTTTTTAATTGTACTCAAGTAAAGTACAAATCCCCCAAATAGTACTTTACAGCTCTCTTTCTACCTGTGTGTGAACCAGCAGTGAATGAGGCTTGATTCAGTCATTCATCTTAACCCTCTTTGACTGCTGTAAGTTTTTATATTTTCCGGCCCTTCACAGGAACTCTCATTTTATAGCTCAAGACTCCTTCAACACGCTCACGACTTCTCCGCTTCTTAAAAACGGCCCCATATTCCTGTGTGCACATTTCATTCACATGATTTCTTAAGTGTTCAAATGGACTCAATCATATTAACTGTTGGTAAAACACTTCTGCGAGGTTTAACACTAAAAATAATTTTCTAAGAATCTGGATACCAATGTTTTTAAAACTATAAATGGTTTAACCAACAAAGCTCATGTGAGAAAGTTGACCACATTAGTGATGAGGCTGCAACCTAAAAATATGACAATACTAAATCAGCATCTGTGTGAATCAACAAAGCCAAACTACAGTATATACGGTGGCAGGACTCTACATTTGATTCAAAATGCGTTGAAGCCACAAAACCTGAATCCCAGGGCAATTTTCTTATGGCAACGGGGTTCGATAAATCATCACATTCTCTGGTTTCTACATCCAGACAAGCTGACACCCGAAAAGGGAATCATAACTGACTGAAAAACATCCCGAGCGAATCATCATATCCCAACCAATAATTAATCAGTATGGTAAAAACAGCCATGTGACCAATCACAGGGAATATTTCCATATTCCTGAACGTTTGTTTCCATATGAACACAAAAAATTTATGCAAAAGTGGTTTCATGAATATCAGGATGTGGCTTTGTCAGTCATCAAATGCCAAAATGATTTACCCTACAAAGAAGTGTTTGGAAAATACAATATTACGTAGATTTCAGCATCCTGCAAAGAACAAGAAGTTTTCCTGAAAGAACAGGGTGCCACCTCGGTGTGTTAGAAAAATGAGCTTTAAAGATGCAGAAAAAAATATTATAAAATGATTGACTTTTTATAGCTGTGTGTTTAGGTAAAATGATCATTTTTGTTTCATTCTGTGAACTACTAAGAATATTTCTCCTAAATTTCTACTAAAAATATTGTTTCGATTTGCATTTATTTGCAGAAACAAAAACTGGAGAAACAGGTGAAAATAACAGAAAAGATGCTCATTATTTTTTAAGACGTCAAATACTGCAAAGAAGAAAAGTAAAAAATATGTATCTCATAACCTTGATTTTTATTAAAGTTTTCATTTGTCCTGTCATGCTTTCAGTCTTTCACATTGCTGTTGGATGACTATATGTCCCTCCTGAGGTTTGTTTTGTTCACATCAGAAACTGAAAGAACGCAGTTATTTAGTGTGACTAGCATACTTTTATCCAACTTTAATCAAGGAGTGGATGAAAGTTATCTAATGTTAACAAACCAACATTCATGAGTCAACTTGATAATGTTTATAATTCTCTCTCCTTCACATTATTCCTGCATCATATACATCCAGACATATCATACAGGTGTGGCAGGTACGAGACGCATCCCAAATGTGTGACTTTATACTTTGGCACAGTGAGTGTAGTGTTCGTCTTTTAAAATGTATTCTGTCTTGGCTTATTTGTGTTATCCGAGTGCTCGGTTTCCCATTTTCTTGTTATTTTTTGGAAATGTGAAGCCAAACTTGGAAGTTAAGCACAGTCTGCGTGGAAAGTTGAACACAGCTACAGAACCCTGTTTGTTTTCTGTTCTACACCTTCCTCTTCCAAGATCTCTCTTTGTGTTTGGATGGACTGCCAAGAGGGTAAAAGAATCCTCAGAGTTTCAATCTGTGAGAGAAGCCAACAGCGTTTGAGCTCGGCACTGGTTGGATGTTCTCTGTTCTGATAGCTTTCGGTAGTTCAATTAAAATAAAAATTATTTCTCTGTAATTAAGATATTTGCATGTTGTGCAAGCTAAGAAATGAGAATACAAAGCACCTTCTAAAACAAAAAAAAAAGATTTCACATGACTTTGGGTTAAGCAGAAGATGAAGAGGACACACTCACCTTCTTCGTAGCTCGTGATGGAGCTTTCCTGATGGGTTTGGATATCTCGGTGCGTTTGGACACGGATCCGTTGCCTTGTTTACTGGTGGAGGTTGAAGGGGAGGGGGCTGCAGGGCTCTTTCTGATGGCCATCTCCTCCGTACACGCGAGACGTAAACTGCGGAAATACTCGTCCGCTTCTCGGTCAACCACCAGCAGTCTGGTTTCATGTTCCACAGCCTTGATCCGCTGCACCACCTGAGGACAAGACGACAGAAATGAATATATTTTAAATGTACACTGTATATTCTTGACAGATGATTGAGAGATTTACAATTGACTGGTCATATTGTGCATGATTGATTGATGTTTTAAGAAGTAAAGTATGTCTCCGGGGAGAGAAAATAGTATTTTAACGAAATATTACATGTGAATAAAGATCTAGAAACATGATCATGATGATGTATACGCTTCTGGATCTAAGACAGCTGCTTGACCCATGTGGGTCTTGGGTTCAAACCACAAACCACGTGATTTTTAGACTGTAAACATGTCAATTAAATAATGCATGACATTACACAAATACAAATGTATAGTGACATACGATGCAAGTCGCTTCGGATAAAAGCGTATGCCCAATGCATACTTCTAAAAGTAGTTTATACCAGAATTACGCAGTTTAAACGTTTGTCCAAATGTATTTCTGGTAAAACCAAAAAACTTATTGCACATTTATAAGTGCTTGATATGAATTACTTCACGTTATGAGAGATCTTTAAGGTAAAGAGAGACACTTTTGTCAATGGATTTTTGGAAGCGTCTCTCTTTCCCCAATTTACGCAGTTGTAAGCGTGATGCTAAACATGTGTAAGGTGTGATACATGGTCACCGAAAGTGGAATACGACAGGTGTGATGTACCTGATGGTGCGTTTCTTTTTCCACGTTCACGCCGTTCACCTCCACCACACGGTCACCCGCGCGCAGCCCCGACGCTTCTGCCGGGGACGCGCGCTCCACTTTCCGTATGTACTGTCCGGTTTTGCCTTTCTCGCCGTGCAGATGAAACCCGTAGCCGTTCTCATCTTTCTTCATCACGCACAACCGAGGCTTCAGATCGCTCGCCATTGTGTTCCTCCGTTTGCCTTCACATCCAAACTTATAATCGATCCCAAGTCTTATTTTTCCCGAATAATGTAAACTTATGAGAAACGCATCAGCTGCAAAGGTTTGCGCATCGCTCTCTTTCGTATACAGGACCGCGTTTTATTGCGCAATAATGTACACTAGATGTGCACGTTAATATCCACATTAAAACGTACCGCCGTTATTAGACAAAAAGTGAGACTCATCGATTATAGTCCAAGAGGATGAAAGAAATATGCGAATGCAATGCAAAGCTCACGGGCTGAACCACCTGTGGATATACGGAGACGTATCCAAAAGTCCTGTTGAAAACATTGCGCGCACGGATGCAGAAAAGCAACTGGTGCTGCTGTCCAGCGAACGGCCCACAGCTGACTGAACTGCGTGCCGTCACCGTGTAATAAGACCGCCCATCAGACGACGCGCAAACGCGCGGAGAAAAGTAACGGAGAGCGCGATGCCTTCAGCGCTACACATGTAACCAGAGTGAATGTAATACTTTCATAACAACTACATGAGAATCTATAGATTATCGACAAAGAAAGAGTGAATTTATATCTTATATATGACAATAAGATGCATTGCTTATGACAAGAATGTGTGCTTATATTACAGAACATATACGGGTTAACTTATGTGCGTGATATGGCCGGAGAAGAGAAAGCAAAAGAAAAAAAAAGATCAATAAATAATGTGAATTTGAGAACATCGCAGGTCAAAGAGGCGAGCACGCACATTGGGGCAAACGTAGGCAGTAAATAATCCCCCTGGTGGCCAGTATGGGAACTGCACATGAGCGCAACCTTGACTATTTAACAATTAATAATGGAAACAAACCATTACAAACCAACGCAACTGTTTACCAATGCAAATTGTAACACACTTACTAGTAGAAGCTTACAGAGACCATCAGACTCAGTGGAAAGCAAGGCAATTACCACTTTAAACGTATTTCTGTAATGGTTTTACATGATTTTGATTATTACGTTCTGTGTGTTATACATGCTATTAAGACTTCATATTAGTTCTCAATAGTAAAGTTTTATCGATCAAAATCCACGTGTAAAATATTACCTCTTAACTGGTACATCAAATGAAAGATGTGATGAGAATTTGTAAAAATGACCTATAGGGCAGATTTGGCTGTATACATTATATATATAAAAAGGCAAAGGAATAATGCGAAGGATCAACCAGAAATATGAATTCCGTTATCATTTAAACACGCTTTCATATCATTCAACATCTGTATGACTCTTTCTTCTTTAGAAACCAAGGAAGGTATTTTGAGGAATGTCTCCGGGGTTTGGCTTTTTTTGTATTCTGTTGAAATGACGTGAGGGTGAATTAATAGCTTATCATAACTTTATAGAAGACATGTATCCTAATTTATCTTTATAGAAAATTACACCTTTTACCTTTATAGAAGTTGGTGAAATTAAGTCAAAGTTTTATGAAATCCCTATTTTCAGTGAGTGGATGGTAATATGCACTCTGAAGGAGCAGCAGGGGCCACTCTCGGCCCCCAATGGGTACGTGCTGAACCGTAGTCCTTCAAAGAGCAATATGAGGTGTGGAACAGAATGAGGCCATCATCGGTTACTTACACTCTGACTGCCTGCTGTTGAACAGGAAGAGACAGATTACAGAACACTACACAGAGCTCATGTCGCCTCGGGCAGAACATGACAGATGTGAACAGTTTAGAGAATGTGCGTTACCACAGCTATGCTGAAACAAATGAAACATTGAAGATTCTTACATTTTCACGAGTCCAATACATTGAGCCTTAGTTTTAAGGTGTGATGTCTTGTTATAGTATAGTTCACCTAGAAATTAAAAGACATTTGCTCACTTTAAGACACACGGCTTCTGTGGGACAAAAGAAAAATGTAAAAAATGCCTCAAAACCTGGTTTACTGAAACCCTCAGATTTGACTTGCACAAATGCAGAAATTTAACCATCAACTATTTCAAAGTTAAGTGGTTCTCATGTTTGTGAGAACACGAGGACAGAATTTTATGTTTTAAAGCACTCATTTACTGTACTTGAGTCTTTAATCAAAGCTTCAATAAGAAATCACGAAAAAGTCCTTAAAATTAAAATTCTTTACTGATACAACGAAGAGCCGAAAAACAGAACTAAAAATATAAACAGACCAATATGCATCGAAAAGCATTTTACAAAAACACACAGGCAGCACACGGTCCTATTTCTGAACGAAATCTCTGGAAAATAAATAGTCATGAACAAAATAAAAAGTATTTTACAAACAGCCTCCTTTGACTCTTTAACATATCCAATGAATTACATAGGACTCGTGCAACAAACATTTCTTTATGAAGACATAACAGTGTATCCTCTACCGAAACTAAAATGTCGAATACAGACACTATTAAAAAGAACAAAATATTAATGTTGACGGGGCGCACCCCTTTATGCAAAATCAACACTGATAGAAGTCGATTAAAAAAAGACTTGTTACAATAAGTTACATTCCTGCAGGTTATCATGACTGTGATTTGACTATTGACGGCTGAAGCGACGCTCCAGTTTTGTTGAAATGTACAAAGATAAGTCCACAGTCATCCTTTCTTTTCCGTCCAGACACCGTGTGTTTGCACCGATCAGTGTTTTGTACAATTTATGGTTGTTATGAGTTTCTACAATACAATCTAGTGCTTGTTTGGGTGAATCTCATGAAAACAGGTCTGGGTCCGATTTCACCCCCAAATCAATATTGTACCAATTTTCCATGAACAAGATACGTATTTTTTGTAATTTGCATCATTCTCCAAGGAGAATGTGCTAATATCATTACTGTTATACAGTATTATCCACCCTCTTTAATAAAAATGTACTCTTCCTTACACAATTCAATTCCAGTTTTGAACTAAAACATGACCTGATGTTGACACATTTCATGAGATTTAGTACTGATCAAGGATTAAAAGGAACAACAACCCCATCCCACAGCGGATCAGTGACCTTGCAGACTAATTAAAGCGGCAGTGATGAGTGGACGAGGTTAACCTTCAGCTTAGAGACTTCGAGAGACTTCAACGTCTCTGAAAAGAAAATATTCACAGGATGAGAAGCGTGTTAAGTCTGAAGGCACAAATACATCTACGCGTGAGAGCCTATGAAAGCGGGAGCAAACGTATCTACGTGACAGATCAGTGCAAGAACGGGAAATGAGTGTAGTTTTGAAAATCCTTATCTTCAATATCTTCCGCTGCGCTCCGTTAGTAACTCCATCATTCGTATTAAAGTCTTAAAAAGTCAGTCTCTTTCGTGCTGCTTCACAGTCCACGCTTATGTCTATGTACATAAAGGGATCGAGTAATGTACAGCGGGGTGGGATTATAGAGCGTGCGGGCGGCCGTGAACTCTGAAGCGGTACACGCAGGTGTACTCAGGGTGACCCCAGTTTGACAACACTCGCATCTCAATGATCTGAAAAGCCTTGTCGTTGCTTTCCTGGAATAAAGAAAAAATGAAGATGGTCAGTTTTTTGCCAAAAATGTATAAACTAGTGATCTAAATTTAGTAGTGAAGCATATTTAAACAATATTTAATTTAATTTTGGTTTTAATATGATTAGGTCATCAAAATATGAGGGTGTATGGTACATCATAAAGTTTTATTCTTGAGTGCAAAAAATTGCATACAAAAACAAAGCTCATTGAAAAAAACTGACTATATTTAATAAGACTTTGTTATTTTGTGCTAAAACTTCCTACAATTCTTCTCAAAGATGAGCTTCAGTGTGCACCCCAAACAAAGTACTTTTTTTTAAATGTTTAAGAAATGAACGTCTCTTGAATAAAAGCAGAAAACATTGATTTTCCAAAGTTGGACTTCGCTTTTGGCTATTACTTTATAATATCGTCATCATCCTTCTGAAACCTTGAAAGTCAAAATTAGCTGTTGTTAAAGTTGACAAACACTTTTTAATACTTTTTATTGGTTAGGTATTTGCAAAATCCAGTGACGAACATAAAGGGGACAAATAATAATGATTTATGGGAGAAAAAAATCGAAATAATGAAATACTGAGATAAGAGGTTTCAGAAGGACAGCAGCGATGTTTAATTTAAATATTGAAGGTTACAATTCAACCATTCTCAAACCAAGGCAGGAAGTGTGCTTTGATTTTAGATTACTACCGTAAAAAATAATTTAACTGAGCAAGTACAATAGTAATACAGTACAAAACATTTAAATTTGGCAAAAGAATCTTATAGTTTGTACACTGTAAAATACAACTCAAACAAAGGTAATAAAGTAACTTGAACAAGTTTTTTTTGTAGAAGAAGAAGAATGTATCATTGTGAGTATGCTGAACAAAATTAGTCTAAACGTGGTACCGATAAAAATAAAGTAAAGGTCTAAAGCCCATAAAGAAGTTTGACCAATTTCCCAAACTGTGTAATCTCAAAAACAATTCTAGTGTTTGAAAAATCCCAGCATCCATTGCAGGATTTTCAATTCACCTGTTAAAATTATTTAAATGATTGTTATTTTAGTGTTTGTAGGCTATATTTTTTGTTTTTATTGTCATTTTAAGTGATCTTTAGTATTTAGAGTTCCTTTTTTGAGTTGGGTCAACTAAGTCCATGATTGACTGAACTCCGATATTTAATTTTTGCATATTCATATTAAGTTGGTTTAACAATTTTTTTCAATTGACAGTCATGTGACGTTACTTGCATGATAAGGTGAATTATTGGCCAAACGTGGAGTAAACTCAAAAAAAGCTGTGCAGCGAGTTGATATGAAATTTTAAGTTAAGTCAACTTTTCATTTTTTATAGTGAAAAGTTTATAGTCAAGTTAAAATACTGAATATTACGGAATACACTAAAATTACTGCTTTTTAACTGGCATTACTGGAGTGATTTACACACAATTTTCATCATGTAGATACTGTATCTTACCATAACAGGGAAGATTTGTAGGGAATCTCCATCGTCCTGGTAAGTGTAGTCACCTAACAGTTTTCCCTCTTCCTGGTATTCATCATCCAAACCCTGCAGACACAGATGACGACACTTACCATATTGCAAAAACCACAATCCCACGTGCTGAAGCATCAAGCCAAAGTATTATCTTATCTTGATGCAAATCTAATGTGCGAGTCTTACATAGACGGTGAATCGTCGTGGTGCGCTGCTGATGTTGCCGGAGGGGGAGAGTGATTTGGGGATGTGTTCCAGACAGAAGGATGTAGGGAGCACTTTCATAGACAGCCTGATCACCAGGTAACCATGAGAGCCTTTAAATGCCCAGCAGTTGCCTGGGTACATGTCCGGCTATAAGGCAGACAAAAAAAAAAACGCATGTTAACATTTGGTTTTGAAATTGAATTAGAATTTTGTTACGAGATATTTCACATGTGACCTACCTGAATGACAACACGTGGAGACTGAGAGAAGTACCACAGCGGAAGTCCAAAGAGGCTCATGAGAGCAGTTTTTGTCTCGTATGTTTCTGAACAGCGTGTGCTGAGGATACTGCCACCTGCACGCACAGACTCGGGTCAGAACGACATAAAAGGATCAGTGATGTTCTCTGTGTGTGTGTGTGTGCGGAAGATGTGCTCACCTCCAGACTCAAGAGCGAAGTCCACCTGTCCCGTGCGGTCCTCAGAGTATAACTTCAAAGTACGCTGGACGATCAGTTGGACTTGCTAAGATTAAAGGAGAAGTACAGGCTGATATTACACAGATTTTAAAGGTTGCGTATTTAACACCCTTATAGCATTCACACGTATGTTACGAATGCTAATGTTTGAGATATAATAAAGCGACACGGAATTAGCCTTCACTGGTATGCTGATGATACTCAACTTTGTATTTCCTCAAAGCCTCATGAAACACAGCAGTTCCATCGAATAAGGGAATGCATAGTCGATATAAAAACTGGATGAGTAACAATTTCTTATTTCTGAACTCGGACAAAACAGAAGTATTATTTATTGGACCGAGAACCGCCGTACGTAACATCCAAGAATTCTGCCTAACTATTGACGGATGCTCCATAAAACCCTCGTCGTCAGCTAAGAATCTTGGTGTTCTATTCAATAATTTTCTGTCATTTGAGGTCAATCTGTTAGGTGGTTGCCCTGCAGGCTTATTACAAAAACTCCAACTGGTCCAAAACGCGGGAGCTCGAGTTCTTACACTTATAAAAATGTATGAGCATATAAGCCCGGTTCTGTTAACCTTGCACTGGTTACCTATAAAGCACCGCATTAACTTTAAGATCTTGCTTATTACCTATGAAGCCCTATATGGTTTAGCTCTGCAGTATTTGAGCAAACTTCTATTGTATTACAGTCCTCCACGTGCATTACGCTCTCAGGCATCCTGTTATTTGGTAAAACCTATTTTTTCAAAATCAAGTGCAGGTGGTAGATCCTTTTCTTATCTATCGCCTTAACTTTGGAATAGTCTTCCCTTCACTGTCCAGGAGGCAGACACACTCTGTCAGTTTAAATATAGACTAAAGACACATCTTTTTTATCTTGCATACACTACACTTCCATAATATTATAAATCCTATGAAGGTTTAGGCTGCATTAGTTAGATCAACCAGAACCAGGAACACTTCCAACAACAACTGATATACTTGTTGCATCAAAGAGTGCAGAACAGTACTCTACTCTCTGCCATTCCTGTCTCATTGTTCACAGGATGCAGTTCATGCCCAGACCTGATGGCAGTGCGGAGAATGGGAAGAATTTACCTGATTAGTAAGTTTATTTATTTATTTTATCTAGCCTTGTCGTGCAAGCACTGTTGAGCTTGTGCAGAGGCAGCAGCTTTTGTCAAAGGGGAACTGGAATCCCCTGGTTGGGCCTGGGTTCTCCTGAGTTTTTTTTTTTTCGATTCGAGTTTTGGGTTCCTAGCCACCGTTTGCATACTGTTTTGCACTATTTGCCTGACTGGGGGGCTGCTTTAAAATTCAGAAGTTTTACATAATTAATATTGCATGTAGAAATGTATAGTCTGTTTAATATTTGACCTGCGTTTCTTTTCCTTTATCTTAAATGTGTGCTTCACTGTGAGTGCGTGTCTGTCTGTGTGCACGCGTGCTTGTCTGTGTGTCCGTCCGTGTCCGTGTGCTTATTGTGTGTGGAGCGTTTGTATGTGGGTATGTCTGTCTTCTGTGTTTTCACCTTTTTCTTGTTTTTACAGGTATTTGACTTTATTTCTTTTGCTTATAGTCAATACGTCTCATGTACAGCTGCTTTGTAACAATGGAAATTGTAAAAAGCGCTTTATAAATAAAGTTGAGTTGAGTTAATGTGCTCATGGTTCACACAACAGTACCAAAATTATTTTATACGGTCGCCAATTTTGTTTTTCCAAATCTATGAAAGCTTAATAATGAAATATATATTACTTTAGCTTTTTGAAGATGAAGAAGAAAAACCCATATTTAGTAATCCATGATTAAATAACATGAAGTTATAGTAGCTGTGATAAGTCTATTTTGACTAAGCAAGGTGAAGACAAGTCCCTGTACCTCTTCTGATATCCCAGCAGCCCCGGTGGTTTGGACGATGGCTTGAGTGACCGTTTCCTCTGTGGACTGCTGCGGTTTGATCTCTTGAAGCTGTAGGGACACATTACCCAGAATGTTGCGCTCCAGCATGGTAAGCGTCGCGGTGAGGTCGGACGAGCGCATGTACTGTGAAGCCAGCCACGGCAGCAGAGGTTCAGGGATTTCCACTTCGCCTCTGTTATGACCGTAGAGCAGAGCGTACAGCTGCTCTCTCACCTGCGCAGATACCTGGATAAGACGAATGAAAATATGTACATTCAAAGGTGAAGATGGCATAAAAAGAACCTCTGTATGATGATACTCACCGTTTCGTGTATGGTATCCAGCCGATCACATTTCCCTTGACATCCCATAACCCCTTGCAGGTCTCCTCTGATGCGCCCGAGTTCTGCTTCCAGCCTCTGAACCTCCAGGAGCAGAGCATCATGCTTCTCCTGAGATACACCGACACTACAGACAGACCACAGCATTAACACGGAGACTGCAAACATCCAGACATGTGTTACTGTAAGATGTGTGTCATCTCTACCTGACGGGAGCTGGTGCTGGAGACTCGTGTTTAAGATGGATTTCCTGTGATACAAGATAAACGCATTAAGATTATTACACCAGGCTACAAGAATGAAGAGAACCATTTTTCTTTTAAATCATAAGCGTGCGTTTTACCGTAGTTCTGGTGTTCAGGTTCTGCAGGAGGAGCTCGAGCTCCGCCAGTCGAGCCTCTAGATTTGTCTGATGCTGAACATGCTGCTCCTCAGTCTGAACAAATAAAAATAAGAAAACAAACATGTTTGAAGATAAATACAGGCCTTAATCTATATAAACTGAGAATTTACTAAACCATTACCTTATTTGTTTCTTAAACACTTCAATTTTTAATAACTATTTATAAAAATTGATGTACTACTCAATCTTATTGGCTAGTCAAATGCAAAAAAAACGAATTTATGGAAACTCTTCCCAAAAATCGTCATAATCGATTTAATCTCACAGATCGGCTTGTCTTGTAACCTTTTTTTTATGAACCAAAACATATGAGGAAAAAAATCTTAGTGAGGTAGGTAATCTCAGTTATTGACTAGTTCTGATTCTCAAATATTAAACTACATTTAATAATAAAAACAAATATAAAAAAACATAATGAAAGCTAAAAAATTTGGGAAAAATCTAGATCATTTAAACAATTTGACTAGTGATAATTGTTTACATTTTTTATAAATTAAATTTAGATTTTGCTCTTAAATATACAAAATATGCAATCTCACTAACTGGCTAATCAACCATCACAAACTCTCTCAAAAAAAATTTATACGATCCTTGTTTTAATTTAGACCCTAAATTGATCTTATTGCTGAACTGTTGTTGATTTGACTGTAATATCTGGTGTAAGAAAAGTTCTGTGAATATCTGACACTTCTGTTCATTTAGTCACTTTGGACTTTGTGCGCCTGCGCATTTAGAGCTCAGAAGGATGAACAGTCTCACCTCTGCTCTGCTGGAAGCATCTCGGTCCATCTCTCCCTTGATCTCAGTGAATTTGGGTTCAAACAGTTGTGAGACCCACAGTCTGAGATGATCTCTGTCTGTCTGTGTGTTTATCTGTTCATGTAACGCCTGAACCAAACCAACAGTCTCCTGATGCTGCTGCTGTGCCTTGAGCTCCCCCTGCTGGATGTTCTCCCACAATGCCGCCACACGCTGCTCCAGTAGAACCAAACGCTTGCTGTTAAAGTCTGACGCAATCTGCGAAAGAATAACAACATTTGTAAGGCTGTTTAGTATGATGTTACTTTTAAACTATGATGCGAGATGTAAATTTAAATACTGTAGGATATTAATGATATTTTCAGCAGATTGCTAGAGGGTAATTATCAACACTATTAATTGTTTCTGCTAATTCTATGAAGCAATCTTAGACCTAAATGTTTTTGAAAAACTTCAACTAAATGAAAATAAGAAATACTCCCTAAATCACAATGGGAAATAAAGTTAGGCACAAAATTGATTAACCAAAGATAAATAAACTTAAAAATAATAAGAAATTAAGCTTTAATAGCAATATAAAAACTAATAAAATAACAAAAGCACATTACAAGTATGCAAAAAAATGTATTGAAGTTATATAGAAATTTAAGAATATCAAAATACAAGCTAAAAAGCACTAAAACGACTGGACTGCTCTTTAAAAAAGAAAAATATTTGCAATAGTGAATTTTTTGCGATGAAAAGCGATAAATCTGAATCCATCCATATGTGAAGAAAAATCAATATCTGCTGTTTCTACTTCGGTTGGCATAGTAACAACTTCAGTAGGATACCAAGATACCATTTCTTCTCGGAAAACTAAGAGTAGGTGTCATTATGTAAAAATCTGGAAACCTGGCTTCCATCACGTACACCACAGCGCATGAAATGTGGCTTGGATGTGAATTCAGGGAATTGCTTTTAAGACCACAAAAACTAATCTGAATCAGATGTGTGAATGCAAACAAAGACAGAGAATTTTGAATCAGAGCTGAGTGAATGAGGTCACATTCGTCACCTTTGAGGTGACTTCGGGTGGCACGTGATGTTCCTCCACCAGCGGGTTTGATGTGGAAGCAGGAAGCGCAGGTAAAGAGGGTAAGGAGGGGAGAGACGGGAGGGCAGGAAGTGATGCGAAAGAGGGCATCAGCGTTTTCCACTCTGTGAAGTTTACAGCGGGAAGGCAGGTGAGGATACTGGCTGGACCGAGATACCACAATCCTGCAATACAAAAAACATCATCTTTTGAACCATGAGCTGAGCTAATATGCTTGCAAATTGCATTTTTGGGGTAAAAATATTCAGTAGAATTTTAAAATATCTTGGCAAGACTACTTTTAAGACCAAGAGTTTATTATAAAGAGAGATAATGTGCTTCCTTGTGCATTTGTGTTTGTGTGTTGAAGTAATGAAGAGATTTAGCAAACCCACATGAGTTGGATTACAGATTATTGCCTAACTGTGGTTGTTAATCAGAGCTAGTTTCTCAGAGAAATGTTTTGGGTTCAGCATTTATCTCGTGTTTACTACCGAAATTTTAAGAAAACAAGGTTAATGTAAACAAGGTTATAAGAGATGTACATTTTCAAATGTGTAATTTAACATCAATTCCAGTGCAATACCTTAACTTCCATTATAAGAAGATTAACTCTAATATATATGATTTCTGTCTGCTGAGGGAGAAGTTTTTTTTCTCCAATAAAACGACACCTTACAGGCAAACTCTAACACCAGTTATATGAAAAAAATAAAACGAAATATCTTACCAAACAGTAAAAGGAAGGGAAGCAGGAACAGAAGAAGCTTTAGTAGTTTGGGTAGACACCTGACAGACAAAAAAACATTTAGGAGAAAGAATTCGAAATTAAAATAAATCACATTATACGGACACAACGGGACAAACAAGAATGTTTATAATATGAAGATATATAAGGTATTATAAATATATGAAAGGTTTGAACTCTTACCTGGTGAGGATAAAGACGTTTATAAAAGACATTAGAGTTACGAGCTGGTACCACCCTGTGCCCAACCACCAGAAGAGACCGCTCGCTGCTTTCCCTGTTCAAAACACACGTGTGAGAGACAAAGAGAAAACTTGGTGAGAAAAGAAACTGTGCTCAACTTTAGAAATGTTGTGTGAATGTTACCAGCACAATATGGAAGACTAGAATAGCCCAGAGAAATCAATTATCAAATATTTTAATTTGAAAAAATACATTTTGGCTAGGTTATAAAAACCCCTCAAAGCTTAAAATGATGAACTCAATGTCTGCTCACTGTTTTTATATTATGTTTATACGAACATGTTTTCATTAATTGAATCTTTTTTAAGTGGCACATCTACTCTTTCATACATGGAAGATAGAAAAGACTCATGGAAGTGAATCAGTAGTTCAGAGTCAAACACGGAAGAGGGATTCGAATCACCAGAGCCGAAAGCAAACGTGTTTGTGGACTGCTGGTTAAAATGATTCAGGAAGAGTGAAATGTTTGAAAAGAATCATCAAATGAATGATGATCATGAGTCGGCCGACTCTCTGTGCATGTGGAGGAAGAGCATGAGGAAGAACAGAGCGTGAGAGAAGTCAAACATGCTTCAGAAGAGTAAACAATCTAAAGTTTATCAACCTGGAGACAACACTGCCAACCACAGAACGGACTTCATCTTACGAGCCACAAACGCAGCGGCTGAACCAAAACCACTGCAAACCCTCAGCAGACCAGAACCTGAGTGTGAACCAGCACATACAAACCAACAATCCAGATTTATTACAATTCATTTTCAAATCGGTAAAAAAAGAACAAGAACACGTTTATAAAAGCACAAATGTCTGTTTATCGGAGTGACAGAGTTGTCTGATGGAGGTATTTAACCTGGGTATGAAACAAGAGCCCACAGCGCAGCGAGAATGTGACGGGTGTAGAAATAACGTTCCGATTCCACACGTTGCGTTTCTTCATAAACGTCACCTGTGAATCGGCAGCGGTGGTGGGAATCAGCATTTTAACCACAGATACATATGCAGTGAAAACAAGTACATGGACACAAATACAGATTAGAGAAATACAGATTTTTTTTAAAATAAAGTCAATGATCAAGCGTTTTTAATATTTTCACAATAGGCCATGTGAAAGCATGTCTGCAGTGCAATACAGTCTAAAGTTCATGCGGTCGCTCCAAGTGTCCGGTGACATTTAACACAACCGGCCAATGCCTTTAAGACACCATTCAACTTGATGTTTTATTACTAGTTACATTTAAATAAGATTTTATAAGCAAAAAATAAACACCCATGGGTTTAAGTGTTATGTTTTCTTCTTAAAATACAAAATTAAAATAATCACTTTGCTCTTAAGGTTTTAGTTTATGACAGTTACTGCCACATAAATGATAAACATCAGCCCCTCCGACCCACCTGCAATCCTATCATGCATACCTCTCTCTTTCTCAAAAGTTAACTTTTACACACGTGAAGAGAGTGGGTGTGATTGTACATAGATGCATGAAATCAATTTCGAATATTCATGAACACCAAAAGCAAGGAATAAATGAAAACACATACATCACAACTATATATATATATATATATCAGTATGGTGACCGTCATATAGTCGAAGGCTAATCTGAGATGATGCTCTCACCTGTCTTGTCTATAACGTTCATATGGGCGTCTGCGGTAGTCTGATGGACGGCTGAGGACACTGAGGAGGACGATGCTAAAGAATACGCAGTTTATTTATAAATGGCACGTCACATTATTTGAAGAGACAAAAGAGGGTGCAACAACACTTAAGAGGATGATAATTGTTAGTCTGAAAATCTAAATAAGAAAAACAACAAGAGCTGAAAGTTCAGAAAGGAAACATGTTTGTGGAGTGTTTGAAAAAGCCATCACATCAAATGATGATGACAGACGACTCTCAGTGCACGTGAAGGGTTGATTGGTGACACAAGGAAAAACAGGACGAGAGAGACAAATAAAAACATGCTTAAGAAGAATAAACAATCTGAAGTATATCAACCTGGAGACAACACTGCCAACCACAGAACGGACTTCATCTTATGAGTCACAAACGCAGCGGCTGAACCAAAACCACCGCAAACCCTCAGCAGACCAGATCCTGAGTGTGAACCAGCACATGCAAACCAACAACACAAACCCAGATGTCAAGCAATCTTTCTATATCATCAGTTGCATAGACGTTATTGTGTTATCTCTAGTGATAGCTAATCTGTTTATTATCATGTTATTATCATTTGTAACCACTTAATCAAAATCACTATTGACACAAAAATAGAGAAAGTTAAATTGAATTTCAGTTGAGTTTTCTGGAAAGATCTGGTAAAGGTGTATAACCTGTGTAAGTAACAAGGGCCCACATGGCAGCGAATACGTTTCGTGTATAAGACGTGCGTTTGCGTTCCGTGTAGATTTCAACACGCTGCTTTCCTTTACAATCATCACCTGTGAATCAGCAGTGACGACAGACACAATTTGACATCACAGGAAGTGGAAACAAACACATGGATAAAAAAATAACACAACGCAACTGAATACAAGGTTTAGAAAAACCACACTAAATGAAAATCATACAATTGTGATATGTGAGGCACATTAAAAGACTTTACAAGTGTCATTCAGAAGTTTGAGGTCTGTCAAACACAAGCGGTCCTTAAAAAGACTAATGTACATTAAGTAAATGAGGGAAACGGTGCACTAGAACATTGACTTCTGATCCCGCACAACACAAATGTTATGAAACAGAGGTTTATATCATGTGTTCCTATCTGTAGTTCCTGGTGCTTGTTTGTGTGTACTTACAAAGGGAGCCATTGAGATTGAGCCGTCTGTCAGCGTTCACCAGATCGCCCACATTTACACTGCCACAGTAACGGTCATGAACTGAAACACACACACACAATCAAAATCATCCCCTCTTACCGGAAGTCCCAGCATGCATTTCCTTTCTTTCTAGAGTTAACTTTAGCACGGGAGAGGAGAGCGGGCTTTAGTTTGCATGGATGCATTTTAAGCAGGTCGTAAACCAAAATATTCCCTGCAAAAGCAACCCCCGGACATATCTTACTTCCTTCTCCAAAATGACTCACTTTTCATCTACTTGTAATACTCATGCTCACTAAAACCATGAAGATATCGATATGCTATGAGCTGATGTTCTCACCTGTCTTGTCTACACTGTTCATGTTCTGATGGGCGGCCGAAGACACTGATGAGGAGTACGCTAAAGAATACGCGGTCTCTTCATCGGTCTTCTGGTCTGCGTGGAAGCAACAGTCTTTACAGATGTAGCCGTTGGCCATTTTAGCGTGCGTTTCTGTTTTGCTAGCGTCTCCATTCTCTAACAGCAAGCTGTGATCGGTCCTCCTCCGCCTCCGTGCTAAACACAACAATAAAAAAAATGTGAGGGCGACAGAAGTAGTTTATACAGTGAAGATTGACGGAACAACTACAGCATGAGTTTATTTATATTCTGAGGGGGAGTATTGGTTAGAGGGCTGAAAAAGTAAACTGTTTTTAGGCAGAGCTAGGCAAAGGACATGCGTTCACTATGAACAAAATTCTGATCAAGATGCGAATAGGAAATGGGTGAAACGGATGAATAGCCACTGACCAGAGCATACGTGTGTAGTGGAGCTCTGCCTGAGGGCCGACTCATCCAGCAGACTGGAGATCAGAGACGCATCGCTGGCGGTACTGATGATGCTCAGGTTGGTCTGATCATTCTGTGGAGTCTGACTCGCACTGTGGGACTCGTACATGGATGATTCCTGCTGTTGCCTTCTGCTCCGCACAGACCTGTGGGGAAACAAACGTAAGGTTGGGAAACATTCCTGATATATTTGAGGTGCGGAGAAAGGTGGGATGGGCCAGACTTGTATCTGCATTTCCAGCAAGAGCACCACAGCTTAAGATATACCATGACATTTTAAGTGATATTAAATCAATATTACTACTTGTTCTATTATTATTATTATTTATTATAACTACTACTATTTATTAGTAAAATAACAATTTAAACTAAATAAAAATGAACATGAAATTTTTAAAAGTTTATTATTATTATTTACTAGAGTATCTAGAGATGCACCAATATATCGGCAAATAATCGAGACAGTCCTCACTGCAGAACACAAGATCCAGGGGAAGAGGTTGGATCGAGATTCAACTCCTCCAACTTTATATACTTAGCTGCAAGTTTAGAAAGTAAGTTGCAACCATGGTCAACGTTTGCTCTTATCAATGTCATCATAATTATGCCTTTGAGTAATGATCACAGTTCAATATGTCAACCCAAACACTTTAATAAACATGTTAATAAATAACATCCGTCTTCAGCAAGTTTGTTTTCCGCCAAAAGAATAACTTTAGATATGAATCAATGCGGAAATAGTAGCCCAACAAAAACAGTATGACGTGTTGTGGAAAAACTGAAAAAAAAAATCACCAGTTTGATGTTCAATATTATGTCAGTATATGAATTAATAACGTTCAGCAAGTGATGAAATATTCATTTAATTTTTAGAATCGTTCTCGGCAGATATCACTTTGAATAATCGATTATTGATAGAAAAAAAAGTATCGGTGCATCTCTACTATTTACTTTTTATAGTGCTGTTAATCAATTAAAAATATATATTGGATTAATCACACATTTTTCTGTGATTAGTCGCACATAATAATATTTAAAAATGTCTAATTTAACATTAATAATAGCCATTCGACAGTATAATTGAGAGCTATCTTGCATGAAATAAAGACAATTAAGGAAGTTCTTAAACACTTTACAGTTTTTAATGCTAAATTATAAATTAAATGCAGAAGAATTCTCGTTAAAGCCACAAAATCACAGTGATTTATTTTATTTCTTTCTTTGATTAACATTAGTGACAGGAGTCACAGCAGCCAATTTAAGAACGTTGCCCCTTTAAGAGCCATCTCACTATGCAGATCTGACCTTCACCGCACTCCCATCAACTCTTTGCATTCATTTAAGATTTTATTTTACACTTTGGAGACTGTGCTTAAGAAAATGCTAAACAAAACGGGACATAATCTTGTGTGGTTTTATCCATTCAAGCACAAAAAGCAACAAACTCATCTGAACTGCTCACCATGCAGGGCTGTACAGTGCGACATATATGTCGCAAATGCTATGAAAAAAATCAATCTGTGCTACGATAAAATTAATAGTGTAGCACGTGTGTAATACAGTTTGGCAGGTGCATCTGACAGATCCACTTGTTTGTGTGAAGTGTGTGTGCTAGTTCGTGTGCGAATGGCGCGCCACTATTTATTTTAGTTTTTATTAATTTTTTTGCAATTAAAACCGGCTGCAACGAGTCCATTGATCTAGAGCCCTATTATCTATGTGATGTGTGAAAACATGGAAGGAATCACGAAAGCAGAATTACTATTTAAATATGTGCACAGCATTGTTCTACGTGTCTGTGAGTGCATGAGCTAGAAACCTTAACATGTTACAACCGTGACACTCGTGGATTTGTCTGTATCTTACTTTAGAGTTCAGAGTTATTCTGAGTTTCCTTTACGAGTGTTTCACTGTTAGTGTGTAGCTACCTTCAAACAAACTGAAACTTCTCATAACTCTCTGTCAGTCAAACGGATTATTTTTGTATGATAGGCAGGTGAGCTTTAAAAACCTGCTTCAAGTCATACCAAAAATGTGCAGAACACGGAACACACATTTTCAAGGAATGTTCATTCCTAAACACTTACAAAACTAGAACATTACCGAAAACAGAATCTCAAACTTTGCAAGATTAAATGCGGAATGTGGATTTGTTATGTACAACACTACACAAATGTTTTGATTCACTTAACTAAAATGTTCCTGTCTTAAAAATCTTTATAACTGAAGGTGTTTACTTTAAATGTAGACTGCTGTGGGAATGCTTTATGTATTGAGACCTGTTAGACTTGTGACTTAACATTTTTCTGGGTTGCTCTTGAAAAACATCTATAATTTGTTAATCAAATAAAAATATAATGGACAATTTTGAAGGTTAAAGAACCATTTACTAGTTTAAAGTAGGCTTGGTACAGGATTTTCAGGGCAAAAAAGAGAACTAAGTTACCTTGTTTTCGGCAGTGAATGTTTTCTTATAAAAGCTGATGTTCACTTTTTGCCTTTTGTTTTAGTCATATATTAAAATGTAGATACTGCATATCGGCCATATATCGGTTATCTGCATGCAATGTTAAAGGATCATCGGTAATAGTTATTGGCTAAAATGTACATATCGGTGCTTCCCTACTTATATGTTTGAAATAAAAAAAATTAGACAAAAATGTAACTGTGCAAACATATTCATTCCATAAAATACAAACATTTTATTTAAAAAAGGTTTTTAAAACTGGATGACTCGGATTAAATAAAGAGCCAGAATACATGCAAGTAGATAGACAGAAAACTGTATTTAATAATGTTTAAAAAGCATCTCAGGGTGAGACTTCTAGTTAAAGGGTGACTACACTAAATAGAACAGACGCCCTTTTGAATATGACTGTATGTTTATTCATTTATCTTTAATCCACAACGAAAAATTTAGTAAACACATATAACCTCTGACAAACTAGGCTGTCCCGAAAATGAGGCCCATATTACGCAAACGTGCTGACGAAAGGCTGTGGATGTGCACAGATAAGAAGCGATGTCGTTCATTGAGGGTTGTTATCATATACTGACAGAGAGATGATCATCTGACCTGCTCACGCTGCTGGTGGAGGTGCGCTTGTAGGAGCTGTTGTTGTGATTCTGCGTGAGCTCAGCGAAACTGCCATCGCCGTAAAAACCGGCGCTGGTTTGCAGTCTCAAACTCCGCCGTGACATTCTGGGCGAGTCGTACACAGGATTGATCTTGTGCTCCTTCTCGAACTCGAGAGCGGCGGTGGAGTAACTGGAGCTGAGGAGAACAGAGGAGAACACGTCAAGTCAGAATCTTAACCTGTGAATTACAGCTGCAGTCTTCATCAGAACTAAAGTCGTTTGTACACAAATGCTAGGGCTTTGAAAACCAGACAACATTCCAGGCAGACCTGACACAAGGTTTTTAGGGCAAGTTATGAAGCCTGGTCTATAATTGCATGTGAAAAATATGACTTGTGCACCTGCCTCGAGCCACCTGGCCCTGTTAAACCTGCGAGATGTAGTAGCACACCAAAACGCTTGCAGCAACAGATGAGACAAACTGTGCTTAACGCAAAAACAGCCCATAACCTTAAGAAATCTGCTGGAAAAAATTAGGACTTAGAGAAAGAATGCATGTGAAAAATACATAAACAATATTAAAGCACTTGTCATAAGGTGGGCACACATTCCCGCCTTTGTTTCAAAATGTGTAAAACTGTAATAAATTAATTTGATTTATTAGGTAAATAAGTTACGCACTATGCAAGCATCAAGGGTATACTATAGTACATTTCAGCTTCATAGTATATAAAGTGGCCCCCTTTTGCCTAGATCAGGGGTTTTCAATACCAAAGAAGCCCAAATATGATCCCCCAAAATAAAACGGAAACTTTGTTAGATAAATAGGAAATGTGTTATATTTTGAAGACAACATTTTGTTTCCGAAAATACAGGGGTACTTCACCCAAAAATCTGTATAAATTTCTTTGTTCTGATGAACAAAAAGAAATATATTTAGAAGAATGCTTTTAACCAGACAGATACAACAACAACAGTAGTCAAAAGAACAGAACAGAAAAACGGCAAGTAATTTTTCCTTCTATGGTAGTCAATGGGGGAGCAAAATCTGTCGGGTTATAATCTAAATATCTTCATCTGGGTAAATCAGAAGAAAGACATTTAAACAGATTTAGACCAACTCTGAGGGGAGTAAAGCATGACAGAATTTTCATTTTTGGTGAAGTATCTCTTTAAATAGTTGGCTGCACTTGTTGGATGAACTCTGAAAATAAACATTTTCACTTAAAAAAAAAAACTAAACTTTCCCTTTGAGTGTGAAACTGTAATGAAAAATTATTACAGGTCCAGGTGCATCATATGGTGTAAATATTTAGCCTGTGGGATACTGCTAAACATATACATATATGTTTATAAAAGCATCAGAATGAAGCCAAAAACGGCCTCCGCAAACACTATCTAAACATCATTAAACCTCACCAGGATGAGTTTATATCATGACAACAATGTACACCGGGGTTTATCTCATGATTCATTAAAGCAAATAATATTCCTTTCAGAGAGCAAAATGTTCTGCTCATAATGTCACAAGCTGCATGTTTTTCAGTTTCATGCAAATTATTTCATGTGTCAACTATGATTATAATCACGTTAAGATAAACGCACAGCCACAGCTTTATTACAGTTAAATGTGAAAAACAATTGTCCAGAAGCCTGTCAAAAGCTCATGTCTGTTTCTGTGAACCAAGAAAAGCAACAAGATTATCCGTCATCTCAAGCAGAGCCTATTAAAGTCTTTCGGTAACCTGCTCTCAGCTTTACATGCTTCATACACAGAGGCTTTCTTACAACTTCAACATCACAACCAGATTGTTACTCAAACCACAATCATGACAGTTAGGAAATAAAACACTATTATATCAAATAATCATAACGAGTTGATCATATAACCGCGACAAGGCTTCTCTTAGCTAAGATGAAGCCAATTTAAAGCTGAACTATATCATTTGTTGATAAATGATGCTTGACCAACTTGGATTTTTTTTAAGAACTATTAGCATATTCACGTTTACCAAGTTAGAAGTAAACACAATGGCCCCTGCCATTTAAAACAAGTATTGTGATTAATTTAACATCTCAAGCGACTTCAAACATCACGTATTATAACAGATTTTTAATTGTTAAATCCCTATAAAAAGACACAATCCCATTATGGCCGCCACAGTATCAAGTTTTAACTACACAATTATTGTAGCCAGAAGGATTCACAACAGCGATATTACCGTGCCACAAATTGATATCAAGATATCGAAATATGGGGTTTTAGAATAAATAAATGCTGTCTGTCAAATTAATCCTTAAATTTGATTCTTTGCATTGGTGTTGTGTATTGTGAGAGAGATTCATTGACCAAAGTAAAAAGAGAAGTTTGTAAACATTGTGACTCAAGGCAAAATTTGAAAAGTGTGCGGAATAAAACACAACATCATGATGTGCGTAGAATCAACACTCCACCAATGCTCTTGGTTTCTAATATCAGAGTTACAGCCAATGCTGGTTTTGTGATACCCCTAAAATTATTATTGCATCAAAACTCCTAACAGCCCTCAGAATCTGATAACACAAAGCGTGAAATAAAACAAGGAAATAAGAAACGTGCTGCACAACCTTCTGGAAAAAACATTACATAAGGCATTTGGTGGACAGTTTTATCCAAAGCGACTTAACAGTGCACTCGGTTTTCATGATTTTGTGCTCCAGTGGAATCAGAATCAGACCTATGATCTTTGGGCAGGAACACCAGCAAACGGATGACTATATTTAGCAGAATATTACTACAAAAAACAAACATATTCAAAGTCGATGTCTTGCTCTCAGAAACAGCCACTGGAACCGTGCCACATCAGATTATAATAAAGAGAATTTAACACACCCACCCGCAGCCGGCTTATTCCTAAAACTTCCCACAATCACTAGAAGTAAAATAATCTTTACAGTGCACGCTCTCTAAACCTGCAGCAAAATGTTATCACAACAAGAATGATGTTACAGTTTGCTTCTTTGGCAATTTCTTACCGTAATACATTACAGCTGGTTTAATAATACACAATAAATAATTCACATGGATGTTATGGCATGATGTTTTCATGGGCTTCTTTGTGTCTCCAGGACCGTGGCTTTTAAAACACATTTAGGGAAATTAGGTTTTCCAGATATTTGAACTCATGGGCAAAGCTGCAAAGTAAATTGTCTGCAAACAAACAACACCGACTTTTTATCTTATCCAATCTGCTTTGATGAACAAGCTAACAATCTGGTTTCTCCAGATTAAAAATCGAGTCCTAAAACATGACATCACGCCAATATGAATCATCGATGACTATTTGAAAAGCTGAGAAAAGATGTACAAAAATTACAAAAGGGACTTAATTCCCCCGTTATCCAGAAAAACATATATAGATTTCACTGAGATGTACAATCACATAACTATGTCCAGTCCACCCCCTCATACGGTCACTGCCAGAAAAAGAAACAGAAAATATTCAAGACACAATTCTATCTAATGTAGACCGAAATCTACTGAACTTCAGCTAGAACAGAACTGGCTCCTTTCCATTAATGCATCTTATCAAGTGGCCTAAAGTGCATCCAAGCTATTTTACAATGCACAGCAAAATATGAAGTAAAAGTTTTTCGCAGCTCACAATCACATTTATGAAAATAATGTGTTTGCCAAATCGTGCAGCCCTACCCACAATCCATCTCGGTAATACAGACGACGGTCTGACATGAGAAAATCTGATTAGAGAACACACAGAGCTCACAGTGAGATTAAGAAGGACGTCTGTGGACTGTAGAGTCCAGGCTTTTTTCAGAGGTCTTACAGAGTTCAAATCCATGATTGGTAGTGGTCATGAGCTGATGCCTCTCATACAGTATTAATACAGCACTAGTGGACTGTCATCATCCTTCGAGTTGTTCAAAATCTGTATAAATGTCTCTGTTCTGATGAAAACAGAGAAAGATATTTGGAAGAACGCTTATAACCAGACAGATTTTGTCCCCCATTGACTCCCATAGTAGGAAAAAAACAGCGTTAGTCAAAAGTGCAGCAGAACTGTTTGCTGTCCTAAATTCTTCAAAATGTCTTCTTCAGGAGACAAAAACAAACTGTTAGTCAATTGGGGGCAAAATCTGTCTGGTCATAAGCATTCTTCCAAATATTTCTCTCTGCATTCATCAGAACAAGACATTTATAAAGATTAGGAACATCTCGAATACGAGATGTTTAAACCACAAGTATTGACATCTGGGCTATCAGTACGGTAAAACATTTGGTAAAACCTTGGTTTCTTTCATGGTATGGTTAACATTTGCATTGAATTGCCCAAGTTTATGACAAACTACGATAAAACATAAGAACAAGAAAACTAAACTATAAATCTTTAATAACTGCATTGTTTAGTTGTTGCAGAACAGAAGCAGTATTGAGGATATACACAAAATAATTCAGCTGTCAAACACTTCGGCAGCTGTTGAGTGTCACGGGCCACGGCACAGAGCAAAAGACTCATTCATGACTTTCCCTGCCTTTGCAAAATACACTGCAACTCCAGCAATCTAATGTTAGAAGAAATCCCTTCTGTTCCCTCCTGATATCTAAACCTGCTGCAGCTATATATTAAGACCATTCTCGATTCTTTCTAACCCAGTTTTACTGAGACGCGGCTGTGACAATGCAGATGCTTAAGATCATGTGGTGCATATGCATTTGCAACAGAATCTGCGTAAAAAGTTTCAAAGGTGCTTTTGAAATAAACTTCTGATACGTGGAAACGACTACATAAATCAAAGTAAAGATACACTGTCAGTCTATCAAAAGTTTCAAAACCAAAGTAGAGAAAGTAGTTACAAAATGTGAAACAAAAGTCAAGTACTTTTAGAAATGATGTTGAAATTGACTTTAGCCCCATGTAAATCTCGGGATGGATTTATTGCAAAACAGCAAAGTTAATTTCAACGACTGAATCATCTCTGAGACCTTCCATTTGGGGACATAATACTCTATAGTATGGTAATTCCTTTCATTACACACAAGCAACATTAAAAAACAAGTGCCATTATCACTTTGCCAATAATTTGTAACCCAAAATACAAATGTTATGTCGGTACATTTTCTCAATTCACCACCATCTGCAGATGTTAATTTTAGATTCGGGCCACACGTGATTCCTTTTTCTTGACAATTATATAGGCCTAGTCTATAAAGAGTCCTTCAGACACCTTGCGAGACATTAAGATACACGTTAGTAAGAACACAGCAAAAAACAACTGAACATGCGTGTGGTGTTCTCGCAGCCGAGCTCATACAATTGCTCTCTTTGTTTGCACATGTCGGACTGTCACATGTTGAGTAACTCGGATTCGTCATGACGCTCTGAGTGCCAGCGACAGATGGCTCAACGTTTCGACAAACGAGCCCACTTCTTTAGATGACACTCACTTTGTGCCTGAGGTCAGTTATGCATCCTACACAGACACAGTCTAGTGAAACTGACACAACAGACCCCACAATAGCCAATGACACTTAAATAGACCTTACAACAGCCAATGAGACTGTTGCCTTAAACATGAAAAGGACACGCACATATACATATCTCCCTGAAATGAACAATCAAATTACAATTTTACAACATTTCAACTTATGTTCCTGCGTCCCTCATTCTTTCAACTCATCAATAAATTCAATTTTCTAATCTCATTTTTAAAAGTATCTGCAGTTCACTACTAGACAAAAAGTTGAATTGACTTGTGAAGCCTTGACTTAAAATTAGCTTGTACTTCACATTTGAGGCAGCAAGTTTTTACAGTATATGGTTATCTGTGACAAACACAAACACGGCAATTTGTTTACACCAAGACAAACAAAACCTTAACCATGTAAACTTGTGTAATTATCAATAATATTCACATTTCGGCATAACACGAATCAAAATTGTATTAGGCAAATACAGACCACATTCAAAGATTCAATTTCAGCTTCACTCTGATAAACTATTTTCTTTCATATCTTAAATCTATGCCATTTATTCAAATTCTTGTATAATGTTATGCATGCTGCTGTTAAGATGGTTTCAAAGCAACAACAACATGAACAAATATTTCCGCATATGCATGCTTTTGTGGACCAAACTTAACTTCCGGTACACATCCAAAGAATAAAGTCCAAATCCATGCAGATTATCTATGAAAACAAGCTAAAGAAATAATAAGGAAATTACATCAGCTAGCAATTAAAAGTGTGTCTTGACAGTATTATTTTGGGTTATCTGTAACAGAACCGTTACTTGGCTTAACTTAAATGCGACAAAGTTACACGACGTTCAATTAATAACCACCAGCCAGACAAATAAACAAACAAATAGCGGTGTCTGGCATCCGATGAAACGGTCTATAGCTACATATTAATGGTTTCATTAGAAAAAAAAATGTTCACTATATACAAATACTGTAATGACATACTTTATGTACAGCAGCACTTGATCTGTGCTGACATGCAAACGACCTGCAGATTTTTTAAAGCTTTTAAAACAACGATAACAAAGGACTGCAAAAAACACCTGATTTAAACACAAACACATAAGATAATGGAGATCAGTGACATACCACCTTTCAGGTCGAAGAGTTATTCATGTTCCCTGGCATTCTCTAACAAATCTGGCCCTGGGGTAAAACCGCTGTAAATGCAGACATGTGAAGAGCCACACCTGCATACTGTCAAATCACCTTCTCGTAAAACATTTACTCATACACACCTGAACTAAACTGCTGACTCCAAACATCAATGCTCGAACAAACTAAAATCAAACCATAGGATGTTTCTATCAAATCACAAATGCAACATACTTCAGCAACAAACAGATTTAACCCGACAAGGAAAGTTACACATGTATATGTATATTGTATATTGAGATGAAACAGACTGACATGATGCGTTTGAGAATCTGTAGTTTTGTCTTTTGCAATCTCACCTGAGGGAATATGTATAGCCTGTGTTATCCGGGGTACAGTGTGGAGGAGTATACGTGTGCAGGCGGGAAAAATCCATGGTAGTTTGTTGATCACGCTGTAAAAAGCAAGCCCAAAGAAAAGAGACTTCTAATCCCGCAGAAGCGACTCAACGTGTGATGGGTGTGCCTGTACACAACGCATGAATGCTTGAAGTCACACCCACAAAAGCATGCATACAATGTGCATGCGGTCTATACTTCAGCCTGTCTCTGATGAGGAAACTCCTGAGTAACTTTTGTATTTTGTGGTTGTTTTGCCAAATGCAGGTAAATAAAGATAAAAATATTAGTGGATATAAACTAGCCCTCTGTGCTTAGTTGTAAACGCAGCGCCTGCCGTTTTGTCCGATGAGCAAGAAGTGTGATGGACCACACCTATAGTCAACAATACTGTACAACATGAGTCAAATACACAGGCACAATGGCACATTTAACCTCAACACTCAATACAAAACCAGCCTTCATATAGCAATCACTAATAGGTTTTCCAATACAGATGCTTAATGAAATATTTAAAGGGACAGTTCGCCCTAAAAAAAACATTCTGTCATCATTTACTCGCCTTAAGAGTTGTTCCAAATCGGTTTAAATTTCTTTGTTCTGATAAACACAGAGAAAGATATTTGGAAGAATGCTTGTAACCAAACAATTCTTTGACCCCACTTACTACCGTAGTAGGAAAAATTACTTTTTTCTATTTTTTGTTTTGTTTTGTTTTGTTGAACACAATAAAAAGATATTTTGAAGAATGTAGGACAGTTCTTCTGAGGCACTTTTGACTACCATTGTTATTTTTCCTACTATGGTAGGTGGGGTCCAAACTGTTTGGTTACAAGCATTCGTCCAAATATCTTTCTATGTGTTCAACCAAACAAAGAAATATATACAGATTTAGAACAAGAGAGTGAGTAATGACAAAATCGACATTTTTGGGTGAACTATCCCTTTAAGTGCGAAACAAAAAACATGTATTAGCCTATTCATTATAGAGCTTATATATTTACTACTTGTGTTATTGAAATTATTTCCAGGTCCGCTCTTTAATAGCTGGAAAACACAAATTAAACATAAATTTCAGGTTTATTCATGACTGTGGGCACAGTAAAGCACATTGCATTCAATCAATGAATAAAATGTCCTCATTGTGCAATTTAGATCAGATCAGGTCTGATGTGTTTTGATGCAACAAATTCTGCTCTGCAGTGACTTAAATTGATCTCTTTCAGGACAAACACCGAGCATTTCATATCTAACTTTAATCCAGAGGATTTCTCAACACATAAATGTGAGAAATCATTTGGTCCCAGCAGTTGTGGACTTTTGCTAGACTTTGCCAGTGCACTTTTACGCATATATACTCTGGTAAAACATGATAATCTCAAATGTCTAGACGCATATTTTTTCATTTAATCTTAAAACGTTTTTAAAAAAACTGACCGTGCAACGACTGTGGATTATAAAAACGGTCAGTCTCCAATACTCAAGAGACAGGCTGAATAACAGGAATAAATCTGGTTGTACTTCATATTTTACAAGCCTAAACAAGAACTAGTATGCTCCAAAAATGTCCAATAAATAATTCGTGACGGCCAGAAGCTCCTTTCTTTCGTGCCAGACACACTTTACACTTGAATCTTCCTAAACTGGTTTAGCTATACGACCCTATGCATGCAATGAGCATCTTTATCTCTTCCTCGGGAAGAGCGGATTTCCATTTATAAACATGATAAACTCTTCACACATACCTCTCATATCTGCGACATTTGGGATTGCAACACCGGCCGTGTCTCAAAACATCGTGAGCTACCCACATAGACAGCATTTACATCATTTTAACCATTTGCTGTGAGGCATGATGCGAATGCGTGCGATTCCCTAGATAGACAGCTCACTAGGTTTTGAGACGCAGCCTCGGATTGCAACAATGTAACGCAAATTGTATTATCTAGTATTGTAAGAGTAGTGTGCACCTCAGTAGTGATTTTCGTCTGAACTCTTATTTATATCAAGTATATACTGTAAATACTGACTGCATGCAACACGGTAACGTTAATGTAGGGCCGTGTTTCCTTTCTGCGGTCAAGAGTTTGGAAAGAACGGAGCTTCGTTGACTGTCCACTACGGAGTGAATAAAAATACACCGAAAATCTCAATATATTCTCATTTAACCGTGCACATGGCGCGAATGAAACCACACATGCTAAACAAATACGGCAGCACTTGCCAGTTTGACCATCAGTGTCTATAATCTCATGTTGTTGTGAGGATATTCCTGTTGAGAAATGACAATCCAAAGCAAAGATGCGCAAAACGTGCGCCGCATGACGTCGGGGGGATGAGAATTAAAAAGCGGTTATCATCGTGTCCAAAAAAGAGATCCGAACTCTTAGGATGATCCTAAATCTTCGCGGTAAAAGTTACGCGCTTGACTCACAATTACTGGGAAAATCCCAAAATGGCTTCCACAACAGAGTCAAGCCAGACGGATAAACTAGCAAGAACGTTCCTACTTTCAGGCTCAATGCCTGTCAATCAAGCGGCATACTTTGAATCTATTGGCTGAACGCCGAAGACTACCGCCTTTCTGCTAACGTCACGAAACGCTTGGATATAAAGATTCAGAAGCCACCCACAAAGCTGTCAACAAATTCAACGAGTGTTGATATGTAAATACAATTAAAAGAAGAATGGTAATAGCAGACATAAAACTTATTATATGTATATATATAAGGTACATTTATAGAAATAAATTAATACAAATACTGATCGTCCAAACAGATTCGTCATTGATCCATATATAAAATATTAAAAAGTAAGAAAAAAATGTGTATAGTACACAAGAATGCAAAAAATCCTTACAACAAATTTAGACAATCTTAAACGTCAGAAAAAGATCATTCTTTATATACGCAGTGCATGTTTTATAACTTGTCAACGCAACCCCAGCACGCCCCAAATATTATACAATTGCACCACCTGCTGGTCATCCGGCGTAATGCTCAAATTACGGTTAAACATTATAGAGGAACATTTGAACAGTAAATGCAACACAGGGTGGAGTTACCGCCCAACAGCGCACGTTACTCATTCACTTCTGTTAAAAAAAACAGAAAAGAGTTTAAAAGCAAATTGTGACCTTAAATACCTAAAAATATTGAAAACTTTGCCCACAAGTGTAACGACACGTTGCCCCGAAGAACCTCACACAATGTCAAAAGAGGAAGCTCTGTAAAGTAAAGGTTGGCACGGTTCTTACACTGCAATAAGTAACTTTAACGTTTACGGCCTACGGTTTAATAATTAAAGTCTGACAATCTTTACTCACAGTTTCTTTCTCACTTCTGCACACACACCCGAAGCGGCGCAGGTCAGTTGTCAAAGTCCAAGATAGCTTGAGCGATCTCTCAAACACAATATTGAGCTTGGAAACCTTTATTTAGACGAGTCGAACTAGGAACTAGTAAAGTTGAAGCGAACTTGTCCTTTTAGGATAACGTGAATGAAGTTGAGGTAGATCTCCATTAGGCCACGCAGATGAAACCAATGAATTTGTTTGAGCTATCAGGCGCGCGCGCACAGTGAGGCGTGAGGAAGAAACCACGCCCTCTAGTGACGGCCCCGCCTACAGCAGCTGCAGCGCATGACTGGTTCAAGAGGCTGCTTGAAAATTATTTATTTTTACGTATAAACGTTGTTTATTACAAACGATTAATCCGTGATTGATTTGTGTGGCACAATAAATGTTTATAAAATCTGTTTTAATTTGATTTTTTAGAGATACGGTACACGAAAAAATATTTTCAATAGATTGATCGAAAGACTTTAAAGGAATAATTTATTGATCTTAATTAATTTATGAAATTCAATGTTTAAGATCATTACAGCAATGTGAAAATGAATCTACTAGTTTACTTGAGGATGAAAGAAATGATGCTGACGGAAGGGGGCGGTGCTGAAGAGGGTCATGCATGCGCAAGAGACCCCAGCATTCATTACATGACAGACGGACATTTGACAGGTAGGAATATATTTAATTCAACATCTGCTCACGACAGGGAATTGTTCAGCTGGTTGTTTATTATATTAGCGTTGTTATCCTTTTTAACGTTTTCACAAACGCGCGATGACGCGAGTTGCATCTGCACATCCACAACTGAAACATCAGCAAAACGCTGCTTGACATAATGCATGGAGTCATGCACAACATATATTAAAACAATCATAGATGGGGCCGAAGATGCCATTTGTTGGTGTTTAATATATATTTAGATATTTTGTTTATGTTAAAAACCGATATAGTCTACATGCGATAAAGGCAAACGCTCGCTATCAGATTTTGTGTATTGGTATCTGCTGATGCATATATTTCGAAGCGTGGTGAAATTTTTGTGTTCAAGAGATTAAATATGTGTTTTTAACAGATTATTTTGCGTTATTAAATCTATATATAATATATAAAACAATTTAATACAGAGAATTGCATTTATTTAGGCTTAATAAAATATAGTATGGTGTCTGTGGGTCTCTGTTGGTAATGTGTTGGGTCCTACTGGTGGGATTTCATCTGCTCCAATGGGAACCAACAGAACACCATTAAAATATTGTAATTGTTTCAATGTTAAACAGCTGATGGTTTATAATGGTATCATTAGGAAAGGACTTTTATTTTGTTTTTAATTTAAATGGCTGAATCCGTAGTCTAACAGTGTTCACCTTGTTTTTAACTATCATCTCTATTTCTTTTTGCAATGGTTGCTGTAGGAAAAACATGGACAGCTATGAGGATTTCTGCGCACGCATTTTGTCTAACCTGCAGTCAGAAATGCTGCATCAAAAGAGCTGCAGTCCCGTACCTGTTCAAAGGGGGGCGCAGTCGTTCATCAGCTTTCATGACAGGCCAGTTTTGTCTCCATTGGTGAGTATAGGCATATATAAAGAAGTGTTATTATAATTTATGCAAAACAAGAGTTCAGACATGTTTTATTTAATTGACATTCATTGTTATTTTAATGTTGAATGTTGTGAATTTTCAGCTTAACGAGAAGCAAATGAGAGAGGTGGCTGAATACAAGAAAAGAGCTATACAACTGGAAGCGAAGAGACAGATTTATTATAAAAATAATCTCCTCAATCAGATTCAGAACATTCTGTGGACTAGTAAAGTGAGAAAAAAATATTTTGATTCACATTAAACATTATTGTCAATCTTAGTTTACGGCATAAATGCTTAATGATGTCACAGAACAGCTTATTCAAAATTAATTGTGTTCGACTTACATTGTAGGCACCAAAAGTATTGGATGTTCCAGATACTTTAGAGCAGCATGCTGCGACGAAAACAGAACAAAACAATGGTTATGCAGTGCATGGTACTGCAAAACTAGCACCAGGTGAGGGCACAGGGCCATTCATTTTGACCAGTGAGCCACCAGTATCCCCCTCAGCTATGAGCTCAGAGGCCATAAAAGCGAAGATTGGAGAAGAAAAGCAAGCAGAAAACAAGGTTGAAGCTGAAGAAGTGAGTCTCCAGCACTTATTAAAAAAGTCACGTGAATTTATTGAAAAAGAACAAGGTCGCCAGGGGTCAAAGTTCATCAGCAGCAACACAGTTGATCCAAAGGTGATGCCACCCGAAAGCCCGTTGGATAAAGAAAATGTCAGTTCTTTGGATGTGAGCGGGTCCTGTTTGAACGGCTATTTACCGTCCGGTTACTCACCCAGCCAAACCTCTCCCGGTCCTCTCATAAGCCCAGAGCCCAATGTAACTGTCAGGCCCCATCGTGGACGCCCCCGCCCCATCTCTGCATGCAGTATCTTCTTCTATCCCGACAACCCAAACCAACCAAGCACCACGGCCACCGGGACACCAAAGGATGCCCTGATCCCAAATCGAGAAAGGAGGCTGCTCGGAGGGGAATCGTCGAGTTCGAATCGATGTGATGGCACCAGTTGGTTCAGCCCATTGAGTGAGACCTCGAACACGAAGGAAAGATCAGAAACATCTCCGGTGGACCCTAAAGTCATAAGCCCTCTGTTCAGGAGGAGGTGTCACACGCTGGATAGCCAGCAGAGTCCTCTCATAGACAGGAGCCAGCAGAGAATGCCTCGCTTTATGGCCGGGGTCACTGCGAGAACTCCCCTTCGAGTGTCTCCTACATCACCAATGAGCCAAAGCTACACGCGAGAGAGTCCCTTGTGTGCCTTTATGGAGTCTGGTCTCACCCCGGGCTCTCCATCTCACGGCCACCTATCATTTGAGATAGAAGGTAAAAGTGTTATTGGTCAGGGTGGTCTGAGCCCTGTAGCAGGCGAGGACGGGTGTGAATTGAGGGCAGTCGGTGAGCGTTACACAGTTCTCAGCCCCATGTGCTCTTTGAGCCCTGGAGACGGATCATCTTGGCACTCCGCGTCCAGTAATGGTATGTAAACAACGAGGTGGACAATATACTACAGCAAAAACAACAAACAATCAAATTTACAACAAAATAGTTTGGATTGCAAACAGTTGCCAAAATAAACACATATGACTGTTTTGTTTCTGCTTTTCAAGGTTCTCCGCCTACCAGTTTGGAAATCCCATCGCCCTCCAAACATGCTTCCATTTATATACGAGGCCTGAACTACAGCGGAAGGAAAACCAGAAACAGGCTGAGCCAGGTAGTGCTGATGTATTTTTCAATGATCTCTATAGGATTCCAATTTTGCGTAGCAGATTTACGGTAAATACATGTTAGCACATATAGGGGCGGTTTCTCGCACAGGATTTAAGCCTAGACAAAATGTTAGAGGTGTCTTGGTCAAAAACAACTTGCATTATCTTAAAATATATATGTTGCATTGTTTTGTATGTTTTAATTCAACTAGATCCTAGTCCTGGTTTAAGATAATCCTTGTCACATTGGGAAAACAGTATAGAGGTAATATAAAAACAGGAAAATTATAAAATACATGGTAGTATTGTAGACATATTAAAGACGTACAGTAGTTAATGCTGTGTAAAAATCTGTTGGATTACACGATTAAACCAATTTTTCACAACATTTTTACTTCTTCTTAATTAAATTTAAACATGCTGAATACAAATTTTTTTCATCGATGCTACACACATTTATACATTTCGGTTTTGCTACTTGTATGAAAAAATTTCAATTTATAGGCATAACACTGAGCTCAGAACAACAGTAACTAAAATGAAGTCGTCCAAAACTTCAGAAGTGTTCATTGATCGTTTTTGTCTTGGCTATACTGTTCTCACAAACCAAGTTCCAGACGTCCTCGCTTCATCCCAATTTCCCCGTGCTACAGACATTTCTAGAATTTTCTGACATTGACTATTGGATTTAAAAAAAATCTGTGAACATTTGTACAGTTTTTGTTTATTTGCAATATACAGATATATCGTAAGCTCAAAATTGACTACATATACACTAAAACATTGATGCTGTGAAAATAAATATTACCACAATAATTAGCATCACAGAATTGTTCTATAAAAAGGTAGGGCAAAACAACAATTTGTTACACTGTGTTACAATTACTTAAAATAATAATAATAAAATGCCCTACTGTACCGATGGAAGGGATGTTTGATAAACATGTTAAATTTTGATTGTTTTTGCTCAGGTTCTAACAGCAGACCAGCAGAGGGCACTGTGTCGCCTATGTGCTATCGTTAAAGGATTTCTCACCAGACGTTTGTTAAAAACGGAAAAAGTCAAACATCTGTGTCAAACTGTGCAAGTAAGAATATGCAGAGTTTTTTTTCAGATTTGCATGACTGTTCTGTTTAAATGTTTTGTGCGTTTGATCCCTTTCCCTGCTTTTCTCCTCAGGACACGCAGGAGTTTATTCATTCATTTGGTGGCGGTCAGATGTCTGAGCAGGATTTCTCTCTGCAGGAGCGAGTCAGAGCTCAGGTGAGACTCACTGCACAAAAGATTTGATCATAACTACAACAGTCAGTTTGAATAAAGAATAAAGTGTAAGTAGAACCCTCAGCTGTTTACCATTAAAACCATTACAACATCTTTATGTAGTGGGCTTTGGGTCCAGTAGGATTATTTTGGTTTGCACCTACCAGGTTCCACCAAGAGAACCCAACATATGACCCAAGTAGACACACCCAGACAATTATTGTTTCCATTAAGACCAATACAATTCCCATTATAACCATTGAACCCATTCAAATTTCTGTGCAGGTTTCTTCTGGGTTTTATTAAGCAAGGCAACCAAACTATTTGAACTTTTTTCAATTTCACACCTTACAGAACTTTTTTCTGTTTCCCTTGCAGTTGCGCGCAGCTTTGTTTGACATTCATGACATCTTCTTTACAATGCCACTGGATGAGCGCCTGTTTTTGCTTCAACTGGACAGAGATCTTCGCACGGAGAGAAAGCTCAGAGAGATGGTATTCGATCATGTTGTCCATCTGTACTTCAATTTGATCTCACTGTGGTCTACTTCTATTTACTGTATATTCTTATGGAAGCATATCAGTTTGACTGTCTCTTTGCCAATCGTTGCTTTCTTTTATTATTCCTTTTTTGTCGATAGCAAAAAGCATGTGTTGTTTTGTTTCAAAGGAATGTGTTTTCTTTCCAACGCTGCAGTTTAATCACAAACTTGGTCCTTTACTTTGTGACACACAGGAAAAGGCAAGAACCTCCAAAGACAAGATGATCCTGTCTGCTGCTACCCAGAAATCTCTTGATAGGAAAAAACAAAGGCGAGTGCCTACGCTTTGTGATTTATTAACACAAACGTAGTTTCTTAAGAAAGTGCAATTTATGAATTTGAATCCGACCCAAATTGTTGTTTTACACAGTGAATGGATCAAAACAAGATTCGGATGCTCAGCAGAACAGACACACATTATCCATCACATACCTCAGTGTAAAATTTCAGAAGTTTTGCCAGGATATTTTCTCAGATGTGTGTCCAGAACAAACATTCCATAGTGACACATTCCTGGCGTTTAGCTCATGAAATAAAAATATGATACAAAATTGCATTGCTCGCATTTCACAGACATATTATAGTTTGGTACGTGATGGTGAAAGTCACATTGGCATGCGCTTAATACCACAGACATACAAAGCGCTTCAGCAAATAAATGACATTGTCATATAGCGACATTTTGTTTGCATAAAGGCATATTTAAAGACATTCCCTCAATGATCTGCTCTTCTTGTATTATAGGGTGGGTGAATCTCCAGGTCCGACGAGGAAAGCACAGAAGACCAAGAGTCCTCCTACAAAACGGTGAATAATTATACACAAATCAAGAGACACAAACACTAATAATTGAATACAGTAGACTTGTAGTTTTCTAATATATTCTCCTTTTTCTGTCATATAAGGATTCTGCAGCCCGTTCAGGGTCAGAACGCTCTGGTTTCAGGCCAGCAGCTACTGTGTCGCGGGTCAGTACTTTACCTTTGATCGCCCGCTCTCCCTCTCCTACTACTTCCCATTTTCTTTCACACTTCTGCTGATGGAATTTGAACTTTAATACGATCTGCGGTGGACACATCCAGTATAGTACTGAAAATGCCACGAAACCTACCAGACGTGTCAGCTGACATTTAAAATTGGCCACATTGGTTTGTTAATGCATTTAGCAGGATCGCATTTAGTTATCTGACAAGTTTGGGATCAAATTACCTGTGAATTATATGGCAAAGAACCATTTAATATAAATAGATCATTGTAGAAAGCTTCCAAATACACTATTTTTATATATACAGTTGATTAGAACAACAAACCAATGTGAAGTGATCTAACAATCTGAATCAGAGTAATTATAGTTTTGATTTTAGTTTTATTCATATTTTTAATAAGCTTTTATTTTTTGATATTTTTAGATTTTATTTTAATTTTAGTTAAAGTTTAAACAATTTTGGTATATGCTTTTGTCATTTAATAATTTATTTGTTTTTTTATGTTGCTATATAAGATTAATATTTTTTGTTTTTGTTTATTACTATAATTTAAGTCATTTTAACTTATTTCGATTTATTTTTCATCCACTTTTTCCCAATAGTTTTAAGGTCAACATTTTATTGGATTTTAATGAACGGAAGCGTTTTCAACGTTCTAATTTTAGTCGACTAAAATAACCTTGATCTTCATAAAACATCATAGATTTAATAAAACGAGAATTTAAAACAAAAAGATATATTATAATATAGAATATAAGACGATGCATTTTAATAACGTATTGTTTGATATATTCCTGTTTCTTTTAATGCGTTGCAGGAGTTACAAAAAGAGCCCAGAGGAGAGAGTTCAGCATTCTGAGAGGCTTAAGAAACAGCATTCACTGGGTTAACCTGACATTTAACTGTACATAAAGTCACTAACTTCACCAGTACGTTCTACAAGACCCATAATAAGGCAAAAAAATATTGTGCAGCTGCCAAATGTTTGCGTAAACTCGAATTCAAAGACAGAGAAATATTGAATTGAATGAAGTATTTTAAATCTAAGCCAATGTGACATACATACATCATATATATTGCATTTACATTTATGCATTTGGCAGACGCTTTTATCCAAAGCGACTTACATTGCTTTATCCTATACATTTTACATAGGTATTTGCAATCCCCTGGGATCGAACCCACAACCTTGCGTTGTTAACGTAATGCTCTTACCACTGACCTACAGGACATCTATTATTCTACCATATGAGCCGTTGGTCCTCCTGCTATTGTTTTACTTCATATTTTGTCTTCTTCATCACAGTAAGGCACTTTTGAATAATACAAATTAAACATTAAAAGAATTCAGTGGTCCAGAAGAAAGGCACATTTCATCTCAAACAACGACACTGACAAGTTTCAACATGTTAAACAACACTGCTGAACAGTTTTATTGAACAATATGAGAAGTACAAAACAAGAATTAAATAAAGACAAGTTAAAAAAATGGTGTTCCCTTTGACTATAGGGGAGGATTTCATTTGAATTATAAATATTATATGTTCATAAAAGGATTGTGGTATCTCTGGATGTGAATTCACAACACTTCATCTCTCTTTCATTCCCTCAAATGTGGTGTGTTGTGAGTTTGTTCACAGACGTGTATATATATATATATATTATAATGAGTGAATGTGCTGCAGCAGTTTATCACAGAACTCAGGGTTGCGTTGTTTCTCTCGCACAGCCTCCGTTTGTTGTTGTAGGAGATCACGATCAACCTCACTAGCAACCTTAAGGACATCTGTAAAACAAATGAAAGAGTGAAATTAAATAAAATACACTAAAATGGAATAGAAAATACTGCAAAAAAGACGGTTTCAAAATTATTTTCTGTTTTTCTAAATTGACTATTTATAGGTGTGTGTGTTTGGGTAAAACAAATCACTTTTGTTTCATTCTGTGAACGACTAACAATATTTCTCCCAAATTTAAAATAAAAATATTGTTTCTATTTGCATTTATTTGCAAAAAATTGGAGAAACAGGTCAAAATGACAGAAAAGATGCTCTGTATTTTTTTCTGACCTCAAAAACTGCAAAGAAAACAAGTTCATATTCACAGTTATATTTCTACATGTATTTGGTTTAAAAATATTTTTTAGGTGATAACCTGAATTTTCATCACAGTTTTCATGTGTCTTGTCATGCTTTCATATTGCTGTTGGATGACATTGTCACTCCTGAGGTTTGATTTTGTTAATATTCAACACACACTGGGCTGGAATGACCACAATACATCTAGAAATACTGACTAAATGAATATTTTGAATATTCTCTTCCGCGGCTGTATGTGCAACGAGCTGCACATGCGGTTCAGATGCTGAGCTCATGGTGCTCATCTGTGAGATGCAGGTTCAAGTCTATCTAATAGCACCAAAACACCAAAAATATTTATTAGGATTTATTATTAATCTGCCAGGTAATACCGATCATATACCAACTGTATATATGTGTTTATAGCTATACCGCAACATTTGTGTATGTGAACTTAAACACGGTTCAGTACAATGATACTATTGTTGTTCTCGAATGTAAGAGCATCCTTTTCTTTGCCTTTATAAAAACATAAGACTCACCATTACGACCAAAGCAAACTACAAAGCTGTGCTGTGTCCTCTCAGCGGTCGTGTCTTTGTTGTGGGGATTCGGTTTGATCCTGATTTGTTTGGTGGGGGGGATTTACTTTTATCCTGCACTTTATTCGTCTGTGAGCACACTAGAACACAAAGTTCTTTTGTGTGAAGACACGAGTGAATTTCCTCAGTAACTTAAGCGCAGAGAGAGTGCGCTGTTATTACAAGCTTAACCCACGGAATGAGGGATTATGGGATATAGGAAGCGTGGCGCGATAATGGACATTAATCACATCTGACGTGTCTTTGAAATACGAGGCGCGTTTAAGAGCAGAATGACAAATAAAGACAAGATGAAGTAAAAAACAGACACAAACAATCAATTGTGTTTTCTGAAGAGAGTATGCAGTGTGCAAACTAAACGAAATAGATGCTTTTTATCCAAAGTGACTTACAGGTATACATTTTATCGGTGTGTTCACTAGGATTAAAACCCATGACCTTTGCGTTGCGAAAGCAATGCTGTACTAACTTCAACAGGACTTCTATTGGCAAGTGACAATTGAACGTAGGTGCCCTAAATAAATAGCACAATGAGATCAGAAACATGTACTACGAAAGTAAATAAGGTTCATTTTGATTTCAAATGACTATAAAAGTGTGTCAAGTATGTCTAAATATTACATGTGCTACGCTCTGTGTGTGTGTTTGTACAGACACACTGGCATGTGATTATGGGGGCTGTCGACAGCTCGTGACCCTCTGAAGGCCGGTAGCAGAAGAGCGTGTGATGGATAGAGTGTAAAACCGCCGGATAAATGAGCTGCTTTGAAGTGATGAACGAGGAGGCCGAGCCGAGCGACCGCAGCCCAGCGCTACACCATTAACCGAGATCTGAATCACTTCCTGTTGCAGCAGGAAGAGATTTATCTTACACCGCGAGAGTGTCAACGCCAGTCATCAGTGGAGATCCAGGTCAAAGCAGAAAAATATACACTATGAGCGGTCCTTACCGAGCACAGAGTCCTGGACTTTGCTGTCAGGGTCGTCCATGTAGAGGAGAAGCTGCTGGACCAGCAACTCAAGGTGCGAACGACATGATTGAGCGTCGTAGTTTTTTCCCAGAGATGAGAACCACTCGCCGAGAGACTTTAAAGCTTCAACACGGACATCTTCACTGCTGTCATCAACACGCTTCAGCAACTCTGAAACACACACACACAAGTCCTTTAGCCCTACAGAGTACTTTACCTTGATTTCACTTTGGATAAAAGCATCTGCCAAATGCAGGGTTCTCAACAGGGGGCCCGTGGCCCACAAGGGGACCCCAACTTCCAGGGGAGCCTTTAGGATAGCTACAGTAATAAAATGAGCATTAAAATACATATTAAAACAACAAAAGTCAAGATCTTTCTTTTTATTTGTACATTTTTTATATTGAATTAACACTTTCCAGTTAATATCAAGCTCTAATATTGTACTGTGTGGAAATTAGTAGTTTTTGTGAGTGGGAGGGGGGTCTTTGAATATTGTTAAATACAGTGGGGGGCCTTGAAGTCAAAAAGGTTAAGAACCCCTAAGCCCAGTTGCATTAACTTAGCCTCTTAGTTTAGACTGCGTCTAAAAGGGGTCATATGGCACAAATAAGTGTTTTTCTGTGTCTTTGGTGTGTAATAAGTTGCCCATGCATGTATTTAGACACATAAAATTGCAAAAATTTAAGTGTGGGAACAAAAGATACATTCTATCTAAAAGCCAAATGCTCGCCCAGACCTGCCTGAAACGCCTCGTGTAACCACACCCCCACAAATCTACATCAGTTTGTGTTATGATTTGACTAACGGCTGGAATACACTTCACTAAAAGACTTTTAAAATATGAACAGGTTTTTTTTAACCTAGACATCATACACTTGCAGACTTTTTGAAAGTTTCAGATAGAAACACACTGACTGATCAAATCTGGAGACTGGCACAGACTTCCTGCAACTAGTCAAGACTGAAAATCTTAGCCTTAAGACCGCCCAAATGTATACGCAAGTAAAGCGGGCGTACCTGTCAGTACAATGGCTTTAGAACATGATATCATTTATACACATTGCATTACATCTAAAACAAACCATAATATTTGTTTAAGCCATGTCATATGACCCCTTTAACAACTAGGTTTTAACAACTTAACAACTTCCCACTGACTAGCAATTATTAAAGACTAATCAGTCTTACTTTTCATTTTTCAATGGCTTACTCTACCTTTTCATGTAACTGAAAAGAAGTGATGACCAGTCTTGATGGAAAAACATTTGATGACTCACTACTAAGACTAGTCTAAGCAGTTTATGCAACCAGCCCCTGGTCTAGTATCCATTTTCAACCAAAAACAAGCTGGTGGAAAAGGATACAATGCAAAAAAAATATTTATAAATATAATTGACATAGTATTGATAAAACCAACAATTAATCAGTTCTTTTTGTAATCCATACTGCATGATAATTTTTTTTGAGGAAAACAAAAAGAGATTTGACGTGACTGATAGCCTCGGTACCCTTTGACTTTAATCATTCTTATTACACGGCTCGTTGGAACGCTTGATTCTGATTGGAAGGTCGCGATATTTGCAGGTTCATTATTCCCAGATAACGTTATTTTAATTCTCCCATCTCAGGTTTATGACCATGCTTTTGTCCATTGGAAATGTTTAGTGATAAAAGTTACAGACAGGTGAGTTTGATCAGGATTGGAGCTATACTCCAAATAACTTTTCCTAAATACATGTAGTAATATGACTGTTGTATTGCTTAAAAGTGAAATGAACTTGTTTTCATTGAAGTATTTGAGGTCCGAAAAATACAGAGCATCTTTTGTGTTATTTTGACCCGTTTCTCCAGAAAGTGGACCTCATGGGCCAGAGCTGCAATGTTTCTGTGTTAAACATTGAACTTTTTTGTGATGAACAATTAATACCAACGATATAAGTTTATTTGACCACTATTTAATGCACTTCAGTCTTTCTATTTCATTCCTATTTCGTTCAAGTCAAACTACTCTCAGGTCCATCTTTTCTCTGTCAATGTGTATGATGATGTTTACCCGGATAGATCTTGTTGAGTGAGTCCGTGTTGAGCTGATGCGCTGTGAGTTTCAGCAGTGAGTGAAGTGACCTGCAGGCCAATAAACGGGCCAGTCTGGAATCTTCCTCCAGAGCCGAGATCAGTTGAGTCCTGAGGCTTTCCTCCATTGACAGAACCTATAAATGCATTACATAGCATCATTTTCACTTAAACAAATAAATCACTAATAAACTATTATTTAATCTCTAGTTTTAGAATGTATCATTACTCGCTCTGCTTGTAAACCCGCCCCATGCAGAAGAGCTAAAACACAGCTCAGAGCAGCCGTCCTGACAGCCGCAGCGCACCGACCCGAACGCCACACCAGATTAGGCAACAACAAGTCTTTTAGGACCACCTCCATATATTCACCAAATCTCCTAAAGAGAGAGTAAAAAAAGCGAGAACACATTTATCTTTACTAGCATTTATATATGTAATAAAAAATGTTCCACTACTTAACCTTTCTGAATGATATAACCAATATAGATGAATTTTCTATACAAAAAGTGTAACATACAGTATGAGAGAAGATCTTTTAAGCAAGTCTGGGGTAAAGATAAATAATGTTTTTAATTTAATACCAAAATTATGTAAAGTTTTCTTGAAGTTTATAAAATGTCCTCATTTAAACAACTAGGCAATTATACACGTGTGTGGTTTCCATTTCCATTTCATTCTCTTTTACTTTGTAAATCAAAGACCCACATGAAACAAGAATCTTTCTGAGGTTAACAGCATCATACACCACATTAAGAGAGGGGGATTTTACTAGATTTCTGTGGGCTATTATCCTGACATTATAATATGAATTATTTCAAAGGTTCCTCTTTGAAAAAGATAATATTTAGGCATCTCCAAGATGTCAAAATGCACATTTATCATCGTGTCATCATAAATCACCTTCAATCCTATCATTTAAATTGTTGCGTGTTATTGCACATTTAAAAAGTGATTTTGGCTGCTTTCTGTGAGTTGAGCTAAGCTCATCTGAGTGAAACAATGTTGTTGTTTCATACGCTCAATGCTTTTGGGTGGTGCAAACCGCACAATAACTACATGAAGTTCAAGATTTGTGTTTGTGTAGCAGGTGCGTGTGATGAACGGACCCCTGTGAATCCACCGTGTTGCCGGCATCTAACATTAGTTTGGACAGCATGGTGAAGATGTGAAGTCTCAACTCCGGGTCTCGACTCGGTTCAACACAACTCTTTAACAACGGCAAAAAGGCTGACAGAAACTCTCCCACGACCGGACCTGAAGGAAACACTCAACCACATTAAAAGAGATCTAGCGAATCCACTCCGCGGCACAAAAATGTTATGCCCTCATGTTGAATTCACGTGACTACCAACACACCGATCACCTCATCAGACATATTTTTTCCACACACTCACCTGATTGGACGGCGATGATCTCCAGCTGTGTTTTCTGAACGGAGTGACCGGTCCAGGCGTGATGGGAGTCAAACAACCATAGCAACAGATCGTTCATGTGCCGTCTGTATAACTCGCACATCCCCGGCAGACTTTGAACCTCACACAGACGTCTCATCAGCTCTTCTGCCTTCAGACAAAAAGACATTCAATCCGTCTGAAACTGTGTGATATAATGTGGAAAAGCTGTGTGTATGTGTTTACCTCATTGTGCTGTTCCTGATGTGATGACAGACTCTGAACGCACACCAGAACCTGCAAAAGCTGTATACTGATGACATCACAATCCACCTGACTAACCCGCAGCACAGTGCCAACACACGTCAACAACTGATCCAGATACAGTACCTGAAAGAAAGCATTCGAATGACTTGTTTCAAAATGATTTCATTGCGTGCGTATATGTGAGAGAGATCAAACTGTCTGACCTCGGAAAGCTCTGATGAGTTTTTCTTTCCATTACTCCCTGTTATTTTCCCTTTCCTAAAGCTCTTATCCCCTGAAAACCTGCTTCCACGCAGTGATCACATGTCTAGACAAAGTTTTCACGTTCAGAGCATCAACAAGATCATGACACGGTTTCCTCTGTTTCACAGCTCTGTCATTACCCGAGACTGGATTGTTACCCTGCAGATGTGCCTACAGGAAGAGCACGCGCGGGATACTTTTACCATCAATTTACACAAATCCCAGAAACCAGTTTCCAAACGCCGCGGCTTTCTCCTGTTATTTATTTTTAGGGTCACTTATCTGAAAAATGCTTAAAGGGACAGTTCACCCCAAAATGAAAATCCTTTCATCATTTCCTCATGTCATTTCAAACGTGGCTTTCTCTTCAACAGAACACAAAAAATATTTTGAAGAATGTTGGTACGCAAACAACATTGGTGCCATGTGGACACAAAATCACAACTCAAAATATCTTCTTTTGTGTTTCACAGAACAAAGTGTCACATAGAGGTTCGAATAAATGAGGGCGAATAAATGATGACAGAATTTGTATTTTCGGATGAACTGTCTCTTTAAGAAGACTCACAAAATGTATGTAAACTAAAGAGAAGCAAGTACACGTTTTCTTACAGGTCAAGAAACGCTTTTTCCATTGTGTTATGCTTCTAAAAGATTGACTTTATGAGCAGATTTCCAGATAGAACTCACGCTCATAAAACATGAACACGTTCTCTTGTTCACGCCTGGGGCTTACGGAATGATTGACAGCTCTGACAACTGTTTGCAACGCACCATTCTAACCAGCGCTCGCTGCCAATCATTTCTATCCATAAACACGCCGCTGTCTTGACGACGAGCCCTCGGAAGACGTCTGTCTGGTCCGAAACCGTCTCCAGCGCCTCTTCTGTCAGGACAGAGGTGAGGAGGGCCACAGCTGTCAGCCATGACATGAGCAGACAGGTTTGCATTGCATTCTGTTCCCCAAAGCCCACTTATTACAGTCTCTTGAGCCAAACACAGTCATGATTTAGTTTTTCGTGCTCATTTTTACAAACTTCTCTGATCCTTGAGGGACCTGCATCATTTCTGAATGACTCATTCAGATTTGGATAAAGCTTTGTGTAGTGAACATTAGAGTATGTGTACAAAAAGCTTGCTTTTGTGCGTTTGCAGTGATCTAAACCTTCTATGGGAAGAATGTGAAGAAAATCTAAGAAGACAGAAGCTGTTCCTCTAAACGGATCCAAACGTATGTTTCTCTTCTGTTACACACCTGATTATCTCTAAGATTTACGAGCTCCTCGTAGCAGCACGAAAACAAAGCGCATTAAAAAAACATGCTTCTCTTTCCATATCCTGAAGGCATGACAAAACGATCCTGTATCGGGGCCAATTCATAAACCCATTACACCAATGCCATCTGCTTTTAAAGTCCCACGACATCTAAGTTCTCTTTAACACATCTTCAAAGGAAGAATGCGGGCTTATTATTTCCTACCTCTTGTTCCTACACTCTTTTCCAATGGCTTTCTGACAACATCAACATCAAAGCGACTGATATCAGCCGTCCTATAGAAGACACAGGCCGAGCATCTGCCTACCACAGCTTCTGTTCCCTAGATAGTGTGCTGCCACTTAAAGGGATAGTTCCCACAAAAATGATATTCTGTGTTTGGTCACAAACACTTTTTTAAATATCTTCTTTTGTGTTCTGCAGAAGAAAGGAAAGTCCGGTGTTGATGTTAACATATGCTATTATTCACAACTCACTTCTATGAAACATTTTTTTATTCTGAATTTGTCCCATATCAACAATATTTTTTGTATTCAGCAAATTGGGAGATTAGCAGAGCGAAATATGCCAGTACACAAAGATTACCTGATCATAACAGCAGTCACTTACATACAGACATCTTAAAGGTACAGTAGCAGAAAAATTCTTCACTTTACTTTAAAGGTGCATTGTGTGATATTAAGGAGGATCTATTAACAGACATGCAATATAATATACATAACTTCAGAGATATATACAGTCCTTACATAATGAAGCGTTTTGTTTTTATTGAGATATTTCTATCTACATACACCGTGGGTTCCCCTACATGGAAATCTCCATGTTGTTTCTACAGAAGCCCTAAACGGACAAACTGCTCTACAGAACGCGTTTCGTAAATACGTTATCTCCTTCAGCGAAGAAGCAAAAACACGACCACATCTTTGTCCTGTGTCAGCCACCATAGTGCTTTGAAAGATAGAGGTGAGCCGTTGGAGTTCACAACCTCACTACTAGATGCCGCTAAATATCATACACTGGACCTTTAATATGATGTACTTTACATTTTCAGTGTCACACAGCTGTTCAAGATTAAGTCATTCTTCCTAGTTATTCGTAGTGATATTATAAACAAAATATCCCCTTTTTCTTTCCTAAAACTGACACCACTTTCCTACTTCCCTTTTTCTCTAAGGGGGTTCAAAGGCCGTTCAACATCTGCGACAGACGTTGCCATTTCTGTTTGTTAGTCACCGAGTCCTGGTGAATGAGTTTGAAAAAAGTCTTTATGTATAGGAAGAAAAAGTTCTGGTGGGTGGACGAGACGAGAGATTGTGACTGTCAAAAAGGAGACCGGGTCACCAGGACCAAACCCCCTCTGAGGGCTCAGCGAATCAAACGGGGTGTTGCGGGATTGAAGCAGACGTCGGGGGTCAGGGTGAAATTAGCCATTTTTCTTTTATTACGCTGCGGAGGAAATTCCTGAAAAGCCCACAGGGATGGCGACTTGGCACAGAGGAGATGGTACAGTCAGAAAATAGTGTTATTTTTGATATCAAAGGGAGCCGAATGTGGGTTGAGGGGAAACGAGGTCCCGACTCTTGGGTCTGGGTGGGATTTTTCCACTCGATCTGAGAGCTGTGACGGAGATGTGTTCTAACAGATCTGAAACATGAGCATGTGTGTGTGATTGAATGTCTGGAAATATGTAATAAAAAACATTCTTCAGGAAAGCTCTGAAATGCTGTGGAAAATAAATGAACCAATGAAATGTTTAACTTTTAAAAAAAGTGAAACATTAATATTGCAAAACAGATGTAAGAATAGAGCTGTTTAAACAGAAAACTATTTCATGACATATTGTAGACCTAAATCTCCAGACCAGTTTAAAAAAAGTCATCATGACATAAGCTCATTCTGCATGGCAAGCACAAAAATCTGATCTTATTAAAAATGTATGACTTGTGGCTTCTAAATCTCTGCAAATCTCCATGTGCGTGACATCCCCGTTACCATGAAAACACTCAGAACCCACCTAGAGTGCAGCAATGTCATAGTGTCTCACCTGGTGGGACCCCTGACAGACTTCAGGGTGTGCCAGTGTGTCTCCGATCTGTGACAGGTGAGGGCGTAATGCCTCCGTTGAGCTCCCTCTTAATACAGCACCCAGAACCATGAGAGGAGCCCAGGGAGAGGCCGACGAACAGGAAGCGGAGTCAACAACGTGAGGTAGGAGCAACTTGAGGTAGACTTCTGGACTAATAAACACTCCCAAGAGCTTTGCCGACTCTAAACACTGCCGTGAGAGAGAGAGAAAGAGCTTAGCCTTTCAGGTGAAGATTTGCACACATCTCTTAGGTCAGGGGTTTGTCATTTGACATTTTTATCTTATGCTCACAAACTCCCTTGAAGAACCTGGGAGTAGATGCCTTGCTCAGGTTACCAGCACAGATCTTTAATGGAATGACAACGCCATGTCATTCAAAACCTGTATATAACTCTTTCTTCTGTGGAACACAAAAGAAGATATTGTCTCATTTGTATCTAAATAACGGAAGTCAATAGGGGGCAATGTTGGTTGGTTTCCAACATTCTTCAAAATATCTTATTTTGTGTTCTGCCGAAGAATGAACATCTTACAATATTGGAATAAGGTTGAGTAAATGATGAATGACATCAAATCGAAACAATAAACCAGACTGTCTTCTCAGTTACCTGCGTCCTAACGTCGGCCTCAGCATCAGCGCATGCGTGGTACAGCACCGTGAGCAGCGACTGCAGGTGTTGCGTGCTGTGATCTTCAGCGTGCAGCAGAAGAACACGCAGCAGCTGGGCGGTCTTCACTCGTGTCTGGACTAACCAGTCGCCAATGTCCCGGCCCACCGCAGGAAGCAGCTTGGACAGATTTCTCACCACCAGCTCTCTACACCCCAGCCCGGGACGCTCACCTGCCAAAGACAGATATGAGAAAATATTGCCTTTTACAACAAAATTCCTTTGCAGTTGCCATTACTGCATAGTGTTGAAAATATTTATTTAAAAAATATCATCTGTATTGATTAGTGATCAAAATGTTAATTTAATATATAATTATCCATCTTCCAAAAGCTCTCATTTAGGGTTGTGTTACTATATTTCACCATGACTAACTTGCACTTTGTTGACGAATTGCGAATATCGACTCACCTTCACATGCGTAAAGAGCAGGTAGCTGAAAGTCCATCTTATCTTTCAAATCATCTTCATTCTCCATCTCCCACTGGGCTCCTATCTTCTTCCACAAATTCTCAGCAAGTGACCTGTAAAAATGATTTAAAAACAGAAATTTGCACAGCAAAGCAATAAGCCAACAAACAAATTTGCTCTCAAGAGTCTTTTTTTAATTATTATAAACAGTACCTCACCTGATTTCAGGGATTTCGTCACTCAGGCTGCTCAGGAGAAGTGGAATGAGTTTGTGAAAGTAGGAATATCTGTCGGGCAGCTGAAGAAGCCAATCACCTACCACTACAGTAACAGCCTTTCTTACCTGAGAAAAGGAAAACAACACATGAGGCAAAAAAAAAGTGTGCATTAGAAATGTTTAACCATGTGACAAAAAAAATACAAAATAAATGAAAATAACTTAATAGACAGACCAATTTATTTAACAGATACCAAGAAAAATCACGAATCAAATAAACCTTGAATTAGAACTGCAATGTTATAGGCAAAATTATAATTACGATTATTTTGTTCAACATTTTAATCACGACTAATAACCACGATTGTTCCGTGCGTTTAATAATTTTAGTTTTTCAATTTCCCTTCAGCATGTTTAATCTGCTGCAACGCAATCATGTTAACACTCTGGCCCAAAAATTTCCCTTTTGAGCCTTCAGAATGAAAGCTTGCTACTCCATTTTTTATTTCTTAAAAAAAATTATATAGCATTTCTATTGGTCACCCTTTTTGTTTGTCTGTTGCAAATAAAAGGTATTTAAATGTTACAAATCCAGTGTAAAAATTTGGTGTTTTTTTGTGGCAGATTAAAGTCCCCGCGAACCTGAAGTTGCGATTGTTTTTACTTCTGTTTTGTAACACATTTCCGAGTGAAAAGGAATTTCAAAGGAGAACATTTGTGGCCGTGCCTTTTGGTTTTTACTGCGAATTGATTGGATGTAAAAAAACAGCTGTTGCATTTTGAAACGGAACTGGCAGAAGACTGACAGTTGAAGGGGAGGAGTTAACGGATGCTCCGCCCAAGTGGTCTAATTTAGGTTATTTGAGATGGATAGTCATTTCAGGGCGGAAGTGCAATTTCAAGATTATGAGGGTACACAAATTTTAAAAAGAAAATGACCCACATTGATAAGCTATTTACTATTAATGCTGAAGTATTTCATGAAAAAATAAGAACAGTATTTTTTTATTCACTGGGACTTTAAGAGATGCAAGCTTTCAATCCGACAGTGATGATTTTCAGACCTTATCAGGAGTTCTGTGCATGCTTTTAAAACATTAATATCACAACGATTATGTTCAATTAATTGTGGGATGCGTAAATCGTTATCACGATTAAAAATACGATTAATCGTGGAGCCCTACCTTGAATAATATAAACTACCTTTTCACTTATATGGTTCGAATTCATTGATTTGTCAGTAAAATGAGCCAAGTAGCTGTAAACCTACCCGTGGTGAATCATCAAACAATCTTTGTGCCAAATGGGACAGAACGTCATCCACATTCTTGCCAGCACTGTACTGAATGACCGCACCAATAGCGTGAGCGGCTGTAACTCTCACTTGAGAGTGCTGGTGAGAAACAGTCTGCAATAAGGGCTTGAAAAGACACTCCGCCTGCAGATGAAAATGTTCTAAACAAAAAACAAACAATGCATTAAACATACACGTTCTTTGATATTCCTATCAATTACTGAATCAATATCTTAAAGCACTCACAATCTTTCTTTAGAGCATCAGTTTGTCCCCATTACCATGACAACCAATAACACATCAGGAATTCAAGACCTCATAAAATACTTACCTTTATCATACTCAACTAAAAAACAAGTTACGCATGCTGTATTGAATAATGATCTTTTATTCACGACTGTTCATTTACATTTTATGAAAAGATAATAATGTACTTTTGTATTCGAGCTGTTTATCTATACTTAGACTTACCAGGAACACACTTGGCGAAATGAATGGCACATTTGCAGCTCTCTTTCTTCACCTCTGGAAAAGGATCTGTGATGGTTCTCTGTAGGATCCTCATCACGTCGTCCAGGTAAGGCGCTAGATGTCTCCCACACACCTCCACCACAAGAGACAGCATCTCCATCAGTGCCAGTCTGAGCTCTTCCGCCGGCTCCAGAATCTCTTTCCCTCCGAGTCTCTGCGCCAGAGAGGGCATGAGATAGGGCAGAGTGTCCTCTGGTTTGGGGATGGACCTAATAAAGGCGATTATGATCTGAATAGTCGTGTCTCTACATGTCTCCGCGGGATCGGACAGACACTTCAGCAGCGTCTTCAACAAACACACGAACACCTCCTGCAGTACAGCGCTGGACAGGCCCTGGTCGATAGTTTCTCGTTTAATTGCATCTAAAGCTCGCCTTCTTGCGCTTTTGTTGTCCTCGTTTAAACAGTTTAAATGTCGAGCCAGAGATTTTAAAACATCAGCAGCCGCACGTTCATCACTGGCGGACGCCATTTCTGCTTCACACGTGTTTTTGTTGTGGTTGGAGACGAGTTGTCATGACGACCGTTGCCGTTACGACAATGCTACCAGCTTTACGGCTGTGGTACGTTCAAAGAAGTGAAACTTTATTTAAACGACAATTTAAGCCATACAACGCAGCTGAAAGGAATTAAACAAAGTTAAAATCAATGTAACAAAATAGCACGTTATCTCAGAAAATCTATTAGTTTTTAAACTATTCGTGAAATACAGCAGAAGTGACTGTGTGATAAATGAATGTATTGTTGAATGTAAAAAAGGGTTCATAAATATTCATTCTCAACTCTTACATTTTTTCATTACGCTTCATTTAGTTAAATTTTTAATAATTGTATGTGTTACGTGCTATCCTCTTAACTAATCCCAATATGACCCACTGCAGACAATACGCCACAATGTACGAATCATTCCAGAACAATCTGCGTATTTCCAAAACATGCAATTCTGACATTTGTAACCATAGCTACAAAATCGTACATGGTGCTTTCCCATAAGTGTATTCAGTCACAAAAAGCCGCTGTTCATAGAGGTGCGATCTGTGATCTTACAGCATGCCATCCTAGTTGACGCACAAACCCATGACGCGACGCCTATTGGCTCAACCAGAGGATCATAAAAACTCTTAAAATACCACACGCAGCAAAGTCTAGATACATTTGAGTACATTTGGTGTTTTAATCGATTTAATGTAGTTGGTATTTTTACGTGTTTCCTCTGAGGTGTGTTGGACTTCACACGGTGATGCGATTCCACTTCACGTTGCGCAAACTAAACCAATTATGATACAAAAAGTACCGCGATAGCGATCTAAAAACACTGCTTTAAAGTCACTCTCGCGGTACTGTGATATCGTACAAGAATAGATCTGCGCAGTCGAGAACACCGCTATCGTCCAATGGAGACGCATTGACGTCATAGGTCTCGCGAACAGCAGTACCAAACGAGCAACATCCCTGAGCTCGAGCCGCCAAATAACGGTAAGAAAAATACGATTAAACACAATGACACAAATGAGTGTTTTAGTAACACAATATACCGACAGACGCGCTCTTTTACATGACCTAAAGCAGTTCACATTCACACACCGTGTGGGATTTATATAATATAAAATATTAATAATCATGTTATGTGATAAAGGCGTAAACATGTGATGACAGAGAGATGCTCGAGCGCCGAACACAACGACGCCTCAGTTTTACTCAAGATATCAGACAAATCTGATGTCAGTTATCGGTTACTTGAAATTAACGGTCGGCATTGAGGGCTAAATTATGACATTTCCATTATTTTTGAATGTATGAAGCGTCTCAATGGCGGAAGTGAGACGTATCAGTGCATCACACTTAGGAATGGCCTGTCGCTTCCAGTGTTTATTGTTAGGAATGAAAAATACACAAAATAAACATGATAGTATACAGATTTGTCTTTTGGAGCTAGATTGTACAAAGATTGATTTGTTGTCAACAGTCGTGTGCATTGTGTAGGCCTATATAGATAGGATGTCACGTTACATAGTTTGCATTTTATTAGCGAGTCATTAGGCAAGCTGGCTTTATTTCAGTGATTTAGATACTCAGTAAAGAACATTTCTTCTCATTGCATCTCCCTCCCTCCATCTCCTGCAGCAGTGATAAAAGATAAGATGGCCACCTCCTCCTCATCCAATCTGGAAGAAGACGAAAGTCTGAAAGGCTGTGAGGTTTTTGTGCAGAAACACAACATACAGCAGATCCTCAAAGAGTGTATCGTCAACCTGTGCATTGCCAAGCCGGAGCGGCCCCTGAAGTTCCTGCGGGAACATTTTGAGAAGCTGGAGAAGGTGTGTTGATGTCATTATTTGTGTTTCTGTTGTCCGTTCTGTTTGTGTGGGTTATAGGTTTAGATAGGAAAGAGTGACGGTTTGGGATTTTGGCTGATGGCACAAAGGATGTGGATGAATTCCCAAGAGCGGGTGAAGTGGAGAGTTGTTGATGTTATAGCCGTCCCCTTTGACTTGACACTTAACCTCAGTTTGTATCAGGGGGACTGTCGCTCTAGTGAATGCACTTAAAACTGTGTCTGCTGAATAGTCTGTGATTGTGGTAAAAACTTGCTTTTCATCTCTACTTGATCATTAAATGTCATTGTATTAGTTACGGTATTGCTCCTGTTGACATCATTGATTCCACATGTATGACTGAATTTTAGATGTTTGACAAGTGCACGCTGCAGGTCAATTTAAGGAACATACAATTTAAAATATTTACATGTTTTAAGGGACAAAAGAAGAGCTAAAACTGCGATCAGTTTTTGAATCAGTCAGAGATCTTCAGTTCACCCCAAAATTACAAATTTGTCATTATTGACACACCATCTTTCCAAATTTCTTTGTTCTGCTAAACACAAAGGAAGATATTAGGAAGAATGTCAGCAACCAAACGGATCTCATCTCATCTCACAATAACTGCCATAGTGGGGAAAAATATCAATGGGCGATGAGATCTGTTTGGTTACTGACATTCTTCCTAATAACTTCCTTTGTGTTTAGCAGAAGAAATACATTTATACAGGTTTGATACAATCTGAGAGGGAGTAAATAGTAAATGATGACAGAATTATTTTTTTTGTCGAACTGTCCCTTTAAATTTAAAGTCCACTCCACTTGGTATTATACAGTATCAAGATCTGTGAAAGATCAATGAAATTCATTTGCAGGTGTTAAAATTGGGTTTAGTTACACAACGAAACAGGCTCTAACAGTCTTTAAGCAGCTGTCTAGAACACAACTAATAGTCATTTACATTAACACTTATTTTTATTGTCTTCTAAGAACTCTGATGACCATGTCTGGTCCGAGAGGGAAATAAAAACGGCTTATAAGATATTTTAAACTTACAGTGAACAAACGACTTGGCAACGCTGTATCTTAAATATCTAAATGTAATAGTAATTGATAAATGAAAAATAATTTTAGCCCAGTCTTTTTGGCCAGTTTGGTAATATGGTTTGCTTTTTCTTTCACTGTGAAGTGTTAGAATCCCAATGCATAATCAAATCCCTGTTATTCCTCATTAACGAAAGATCAAAGCAGACACGATCTGATGTTATCTAATGTTATTGTTCAATCACAGATGATAAGTACTAATCGTATGGAAGTCACAGTAGTCATACGTTTAGCTGGAGGTGCCTCTTCTAATAAACATCTTTGATCATGTGTTCCAGAAACAACAGGGAGTTTTATACTTACAGACGCTTGTGCTGTTTTAGGTAGAGCATCAAAAAGCAGAAAGGATTGTGTATTCATAAAACATGATCAGATGGGCAGCACGAGGCATCCTTGCCTCGTGTTTAGAGATGTAGGTTATTTGGGTCATGGTAGACATTTGATTGAGCCCACAGTGTTATTAATTGACCCAGTTGCGTTTCACTTATACGTAGATGGGTTTCTCACACCCCCTGTTCATTTTGATGATCTATGTGTTACTAAGTCATACAGTTTTGTTTTTTCATAATTTCATAATTCATGCTTAAAAAAATCACCCCTAACCTTTGTTATCTCCAGTCCGTGTGTGTGAGATTAGGCCGGATTAAATATTTTGTAGGGCATGAGAGGAGTATATATATATGAATGACCGGAAATGCACTGACAATATTTGCTCAGGAATATCGTATGTGCATTAACCGTGCATTTAAGTTTTTTTTTACTTTGTTACAGTATTACACTAAACTTCTGTTGGTCCAAACCAATCTCCTGAAGTTTAGATAGATTGCTACAACCTGTTCATAATTCTGTACTTATGTATGTAAAGCACTGATCTTTTAATGGAATTCCGATAAATCTGTCCTGTATGTCTGCGGTGGGTCTCTGTGTCTGGTTTCATTCGTGCATTAGCCAGGCACATGATGTTGTCATGTTAACTGCTATGTCATCTCATGTTTTCTCTCACAGGTGTGTTTGGACTCTTAAAGTGTTATTTTACACACAGGCCTGTTGATAACTGTCTATAGCTGTTGAGAGCATGTGTGTGTGTGTGTGTGTGTGTTATGTACCCAGCTGTTCTGTTGCATCTGCCTTCGCTTTGGTATTTGTAGCTGTGTCTCGTTTCGGAAGGCTGCGTCCTCCGGAGGTCTCATTTGAAGCCTGCTACGCCATCGAGGCTGTCTCGTTTCATACTAGCAGGTAGGACACTCCGTATGTACCCTTCCAATGCGACCTACTTTCACGAGAATTCGGAGGACACATGATGTGTTTGCTTCGTTGCTAGAGATAACCCACAATTCTTTGGGTCGGCCAACGTCTTTTATTTGAATAAACGGCAGCAGCTGCACATTCAATCAAATATGTGGTGCTTACATGTTAACAGTTTACAATTTGTGTCACGTTTTTTTTAATCTTAGCAGGCATGTTTGTAAATAGGTTTACAAGTATTAAGGGATTTTTAAACATTTTAAAACAGTAAGGCAACAAATAGTACATTTGTTTAACTTTTTTGGAATTGTTTAGGGTAGAAATTAACCAACTTTTTTCCCTCTTAAAATAATAAATAAATTGTAATTAATTTGACAGGTGTGCAAGTGCAACTTGTTGGCTAAAGAAAGTGATACTTCCTGTTTCTTTTTCTGCCAGTATGTTCTATGAAGGAATTCTCCCTAAAGTTGAGGATCCTGCGTATACCGCATCCTTTAGAGGATGAGACCTCCGGAGGACACTCCCAAACGAGACACATCTTCTGTCTAGGGACATTTAAGAGCAAGATGTCAACGCTTTATTTACTCTGTCTAAATACTGTGTCTGTATATCCTGTGAAGAGAAGATTTAATTATGAAATTAATATTGTGATATACATTTCTTACGGTGTTCTTTAACAGTATTACTATTTAATGTAGTAAAGTAATATATTTTTAGGGCATCTTTTCATTTATTTAAAGTCTATTGCCAGAAAACGACAAGATGCGGATTTTAAAATATATATAGACTTTAATTTATTTAATATATTATGACATTCAGGGCTGTATGGTAACTTTTTTTGCACATAGCACTGTTGCTACAGAGGTTTCAAGTTTTGTAGCACAGGACACATGTTTAAAACGTCTGTTATTTTAGGAAAAATATACACATAAAAATATTTAAGTGTCGTTTATCACATAAATACGCAGGTAACGGAGATAGGACATCGATGTTACAGTTGTGTAAATTAGGGCCATATCATTTAGTTTTTCCCAAGTCCTTTATTACCGTTTTAATTCTGAGTTCTCTTTTTGTATGACAAGGGGTCTGTGTTATTCTAACAAACCTATACATTTATAGACCAGTTGCATTGTGTGCATTTCAGCCTCTCTGCCCAGCACACACATCGTCATCTCATAGACACACACAATCGTTTGTGCTTTGATGAGCAGCTTCATTGTTCTCTGTCCTCTTTCATACAATAATATTTCACCCTCTCTCTTTCTTTCTCTCGCTCTGCAAGTGAAATGTCTATGTTGTTGAACAGTTTCTGAAAGCCATCATAGCTAGCTGTACCTTTACTGTGTCTGCTGTGAAAATTCTGGCACAGAGCACAGGAGTTTCATCATATGCAATTTACAGCGATTGGCAGGATAGTCTAGTCTCGGCCTCAGACGGCACGCTAAGTCCGTTCATTGACTGCCAGATGTATATTGCACGGTAAATTAGAAAGCACTGGTCTGGCAAGCTCTAATCTGATAGGCTGACTTCACCTAACCTCCAGGAGTAAAATAGTGGAGGGTTTTTATCAGATCGTCTGGAAACAAAGTCTTTGTTGTGGGTACGACAAGTGCTTTTGAGGATGAAATAATCACTGGATTTGTCAGGTCAGTGGAATCATATCTTTGAAAGATTCAGAGTTTCGTTTGAAGATCTTAATAGCATGTTGTCTTGATACACACTAAGAACATACAAGTGTATATATTTTTGTGTCATCAATGCACATCCACTGTCATTTGCAAGAACAAGCATTCTATTAATTTATTATTCTAGTACAGTCCTGGCCCTAAATGCGGTATAAAACAAAATTAAATGTGATTGGATCTCCCTCAGACAGTCTTTCCTCTTTTATGCAAGCAGTTTTCTAAAAAAATAATGTGAACCTGAGTTTAAAACTTGTCCTTTTAACATGGTGAGGATGAAAACATCATTTGTTTTTATTTCGATCTTCTTTCTACTTTTTTACCACACTTTGGCCAACCAAGGTTGAACTGATATGAGCTATAGGAATAAAGACAAATTGAAAAAAACATATATTTTAGAAATGGTTCATCCATCTCAGTGGTTGATGAATGTGTAATCATGCGTATCATCCACTTTTTTCTCTCTACAGGAAGAATGTAAGCAGATCATGGCCCGTCAGAAGTCCAACTCGCAGTCGGACTCTCATGATGATGAAGTTTCTCCTCCTCCTCCAAACCCGGTGGTGAAGGCCCGACGTCGGAGAGGCGGAGTCAGTGCTGAGGTCTACACGGAGGAAGATGCCGTCAGCTACGTCAGAAAGGTTACAAATACACTTGTAGTAAACAATGGCTTATTGTTATATTTTAATGTATTAAATATTATTAACACATTTTAATAAAACCTCAGTTATTGCTCCATTGATTTGTGTTTGCTACTAAGTGTCATTTCATGGAGGTCAAATTCATCCCAGCTCTACTTATTGTGCATTGGTGCCCAACTTTTGCAGGTCATTCCAAAAGACTACAAGACCATGACGGCCCTGGCTAAAGCCATTTCAAAGAATGTCCTATTCGCCCATTTGGATGACAATGAAAGAAGGTAAAAAAAATTATATTTGGTATCTAGGGTAGTTGTTTACTTTGTTACCAGGGGTCTATGAATGACAACACGTTTTTGACCATTCTGCGAAAGATTTTAAACAATGATTTTAAACATTTGGTTTAAAATGTTTGGCTTCAGAGTTTCAGAATGTCCAGAACTTCTTAAATGCTACGTGATAAAATTGTTCCATCACATGACTTGATGCACATCCAGGAATTTATTTCTCAAAGTGTTTCTATAGTAATTTACGCACGTTGATCCTCAATCTAATGTTTATAAGCCTCAAGTGAGGGGTTTTTGTGTGCGTGTTTTGGTGCTCCAGTTTTGTCAAGAGGGGCACTCCGCATAGCCACTGTATTTGCTCTGTTTCGCTCATCACCACGGCAACCCGATGCAATATAAAAGAGAGGGCATTGTGAAGGACAGTAGTGGAAAGTGTGTTTTAATGTGGGTGTGGAGAAATCGTTTTACTTGGATTGTTTCGAGATGCCACAAACCCAAAACAACACTAACGGGGAAAGCCTCTCCCAGCCTACGAGGAATTTTCTTCAGGTCGCTCCGTCTTTGTGCGCGGAATACTGTTTCACAGCTGAAGAAAATCCATTATCCATGTAGATCCACCATGAAGAGGAACAAACTCTCAACTTTCTGCTCTTAAACCATGAGAACATACGAAACGCCCCAGATACTCAATTTACCCGAAACATTGAGTGATCCCGTCCTGTGCTGAGCTGGAAATTCGCCACACTTATTATCAGGCAGCAGGGTTTCTCGCCAGGCGTAGCAGATGTGTGTTTTCATGTTTAAAGATTTATCTCATTTCTGTTTGTTGATAATACATTCTAGTCATCATTTATCAAAATGAAATCCATTTTTACCTCGATATGACAACAACACGAAGCCTCAGGAGCACTTCTTTTCTGAGTCAGATTTGTGGAGAACATTAATGTTGTTTCCATGGTTACAGGATCTTCGCCTCCAGCGACATCCACGTACAATGTCCAATTCTGTGCTTACGTATCTGTAATTCTGTCAGAGCAACGGACTCGATTTAGATAGACAGAGTTGTTTATGGTGGAATATGAGACTTTAGTTTCTGGTAAATGATGAGGTAATGACATTATGTCAAAATCTTTTCATTGGTTTATAGAATTATGTTGGCATAACATGTCACAATTCTGTTTCCATCCAGGCCACTAATCTAAGTATTGAGGAACTCATTTAATGTCTGCGTCTGTTATGGCTGTAATGTACTATATCCCAGACATATTTTCCAACAGAAAAGGTATTACAGTACACTTTAAAAGTGACAGCCCAGCGTCTTCTAATATTCACAGTGGAAGTAGTTTATGGTAGTTTAACACTTGTTTGGTTTAAACATTCAACCCAAATCTTTCAGCAGTAGGCTCTACCCTCCCTAAATTGGTGCTCCGTGCAGTAAACCGGTGCCCCAGAGACATTTGTTTTGTAAACGTAAGCGCAGTCGCCATTGGCACAATTCTAGGTTTGAGATTTTGCAGGCGTGGACCCGTGCAGCCATATATAGTGGAATGTGCCATGCGCTGCTTGCTTTATTACTGTAGTCAGTAGGAACGTCTTGTTATGATCACTGGAGAAGCAAGGCCAGATGTGATGATAATCACCACTGCTGGAGCTAAACATTACAACCAGATGGCAGATATTGTAAAGGGGTGTCTGGCATGTAACAGCCCACCCTAAGGGCCACCCTGGAGTGAGGACATACAGGTTGTTTGTGTATATGGTTGGTTTTGTTGCCATGGCAAAAAAATGAATGACCTCATAGCTGCATGGGAAATGCCCATTGCCACTCAGTTGCACATGTATACGTAGAAATATAGGAATGATGACTGCTCGAAAAATTCTTGGCATGTTTTGAAGATGTTTCAAGAATAGACATTCATTTATGTTCTTGTATTTTGGTCCAAAGTGTTGTAAAAACAGTTGTTTAAGTTGTTTGTGATAATTACAAAAAAAACCCTTTTGGTCCCTTTGAGACCCCAAATTCAGGTATTGCAATCCGTACTATTGAGCAGATAAGTTGAATCAGGTGTGTCAGATGAAGGACACATACAAAGGTCGTTTTTCAATTCCAAGAACGCGAAGAACGGACTTCTGTTCTTGTGTAGACCGGTCTTGCGAGGCAGCCTCGGAAGAACAAACTTTGAGTGACCTCTGGAAATTCAAGCGGATTCTGTATGCGCGCAAGGCTGCATACGATGCATTTTTGATATCGAGAACACATACGGGTACTTTCTTGAGTATTTCAACCGGACTTTGGTGGTTAATGACTGATGTAGCGCGAAAACACAAGGACACAATACCGCTGTATTACGTATATTGCGAAACTACAAAAATCTGCAGTGCTATGGGTCCCCTTTGGAAATCTTGGGAACCTCTGGATTAAATTATTGCAGTATTCCTTATTTGTTTTTGATTTAACAAAAAGGGTATATTTTATCTAATATTTGAAGTTAAGATTACATTGTGACAGAATATGTCCAATAATCCTCAAAATGAGAATTTGGGAGAAGACAAATATACTGTACATGTGTTTTATAGTGTGATATAGCAAAAATTTTGAAAACAAACTGTTAATAATATACTTTTTTATATTATTAAATGGATAGTTCACCCAAAATTGAAATTCTGTCATGGGTCTCCTGTTGTTCCAAACCTGTATAAAGGTTTTATACAGAAGAACGCTTATAACCAAACAGCTCTTGGACCCTATTGACTACCATTGTAGAAAAAATTACAATGGCAGTCAAAATTGCCCCAGAACTGTTTGCTGTCCTACATTCATCAAAATATCTTCTTTTGTGTTCAACAGAACCACACTAATTAAAAAGTATCTTTTCCTTCCATGGTAGTCAATGGGGTCGAAGAAATGTTTCGTTACAAGCATTCTTCTAAATATCTTAGATCAGATCAAAGAAATGAATACAGATTTGGAACGACTTGAAGGTGAGTAAATGATGACAGACGTTTTATTTTTGGGTGAACTATTCCTTTGATATTTATATTCATAATATAAAATAGCATAATAGAGATTTATCTTCATTGTGAGTATTTTTTCGAAATTTTTACTGTCACACCATATTACACTTTTATTATATATTTGTCAACTACCCATTTTATTCAAGCTAAATGTCTGGCCTGAAATATTTAGCTTGAACTCCATAAATATAATCATTCCCGTATTTGTGCCCCTAAACTCTCCTGCTCGCCACAGGGTCCCTGCAGCATCTCAGACAACAGGCTATTGTGTTCTAATTAAAAACCTACAATACCAGCAGTCATCAGTAACCAGCGTTTGAGCTACAATGAACCATTTAACTAAGCAAGGGCTTGTCCATCAATTTTAAGGTTAGTTAGGCATTCGTTTATGGCTTTGGCTCATACCTGTTTTTTCATCACAGCGTGCTTGTCAAACTCCTATAGAAAAGAACAGCGATGCCTCTACCGATTATTATCTAAAGCTTTTCCTTATCTTATTGGCATTCAATAAAAAAAAGAAAGAAAAACTTAATTAGTTTCAAGCAAACAGTTTCGATATGCAGATAAGGCTGTTGTAACAGGTGGTAAATGGGCTTCGATCCAACCCACAAGCAACGCAATGCTATAAAGAACTTAAAAGGATTAGATTAGTTTGATTTTTAAACTCTTTCGATGGAGGGTAAAGTGTCCAGATAAGTTTTATCGTGCCCAAACACATCTGTTCAGCTTCCCCTTATAATGTTAACCTGCTGTTAGCATAATGGCTATCTGGTTTCCTGGTCATATCTGATATAAACTTCATACTGTGACTGTAAGGAACAGCTGTTTCGCACACCTGCAGAGTACTGTTAAAAGTGACCTTTAAACTAGACAGTCACGGTTTTTGTAATGGTAGCTAGTGTGGCTATTGAGTTTCAAACGTGAAACGAAGGTAGTTAAGGGAGAACTTTGCTGCTTCTTTATTTAGCTAAAAACTGATGAAAGTTTTGAAAATGAGAAAGCAAACCATAAGGGTAAACATGTTGTTTTCTGACCAAACCTACTGAGTGATCTATTGCTAATTTGTCAGTGCTCTCCGTTATTGAGATTGATGTGTCTCTTGAGAGTCTCAGATCTGTCTGCGCCTGTGCACGATACTTCACCTTTGCATGCCTTCATTTGTGGTGCTATGGCAAGCAACTCGGTTAAAATTGCAGATTTTAAAACACCCTTACCCAAAATATTAAACTTTGGCATGTCACTTGTGGATTAATGTCCAGAATATCCTAAAAACTGGTCAGATTTTTGGATAACAATTTACGACACCAAAGCCATCGTGATGGCTTTACCTTATGCAAATGTTACTTTCAAGTCATTTTTTGCATCATGCATGTTTCATTAAAGTTTTTTTTATTTATAAATCACCAAAGATTTTTTCTACATCATTGTACGATTACAGCAATTACAAAGATTTATCCTCCCTTGACCATTAAATCTGCGCATGAAAACGCATGTATGCAATTGTCTAAATAGCACATGTTATTTGGATGGTGTTGGGTCGTTGATGAAAAGCTTTAAGCAGTCAACACTGAAACTGTATACTCGCTGACTGCAGTGCACTCATGTCCTGTCTGAGACAGAAATACACAGGTCACAATGTGACGCTGTGAAAGTAGCCGGGGCTGATTCCCTTCCTGGCATCTCCTGAATGCAAAGACCTTCTGTATATAGAAACAAAACGTGTGGATAATATATTTACTAGGGATTGTAGATATAATGTTATATCATCCTGCATTGTTTTATTTAGCTGTGTAGGAAATCAACTGGCTGAGGGGTCAAGACAGAACTATTAAGCGAAGAATGGATCTATTTTGTCAAATACATTGAAAAGAATAGTTCACCCAACTTTTTGCAGCGACGTGAAGGATGTAAGTGATGACAATGTTTTCATTTTGGGGTGAACAATTTATTTGAATCAATGTGTTCTTCACATTTTGTAACGTTTAACAAAACCTCAAAATTCTTTGCTGATTAAAACTGTTAAATGTTTTCTTATGCAAAAAGATTTCATTAATCCAGCGATGGGTTCTCAAATGTGTGTTGACGTACAAATGCCCTTGTGTTCATTTAGGGAAGAGCATGAAGCTGTGATAATCCACCAATTAAGTGGCAAGTAATGACCCATCTGCCCTTTGACCTCTGACCCTTGACCCACCAGCCTCTGCCCTTTGCTCTTATAATTTAGTGCTGATGGACAGTGAACATCTTTGGAACCCACAAAGTAAATCAGATCAAAAAATAAACTCCACAATAAAGCTCCTCAGTTGTTTTTTAGGAATCTGATTCCTGTTCTGATTCAGCATGTGCAGATTACGGAAAGGTTGTGAAGTGTGAAAGCACACGCAGGACGTCTCTGTCATCGGTTCTTTGGGGGTTTTTAAATAGCACAGCCTGTAGTCTAATCAGTAGGCCACACACACAGTAGAGGTCTTGTGAGGTGAAATTATTTCGTCCTAGTCTGTTTTAGGCCACGAAAACGGGGTACGGAGGAAGTTGCAGGTGATGTTATTGTTCGCTGCATCGAATGAACTGAAACCAAAGCGTGGTGTCTGGACGACACCTTTGACACTTTGATCTTGTCTATTTTTTGCTTAAAAGCTCCATGGTGGCTGTTAATTTCCTTTATATGTAAGCTCAAATGATGTATTCACATAACAAATTATGAAATCCATGATTTCTGCACCCATTAGACCAATTACACTCCAAAATAGTTTTTGTTGAATTTACTGTGTCAAGTGGTTCCACGCAACAATATTAAGTAATTTGAACAAATAACAATTTAGTTGTATGAACAAATGAAGTTAAGTAATGTTGACAAAACTTTTAATTCCGATTGTACCAGTAATTTTACTTTAATTAAACTCAATATTTATCATTCTCAATGGTACTTTTTCTTGTCATACATAAATTATATACAGACTTACTAGGTGTGGGTCAAAATACAATGAGCAACTGAGATGAGAGGCATCTCAGTACTGGTATTATCACAGTTAAAGCTCATTGAATGATGCAATAGACAACATAGGCGCGCTTAAACCTCTCACAGCCTAAGCATATGTACCACTCTTCAAAACAATGGCAACCCTAAAACTAAAAAATACAACAAACTCTTTTTAACCTCACATTATGAACATGAAGCACAAACAAGTATTTTTTTCTTTACTGAAAAACACTTAAAATAACACTTAATTTCGAAATTTCCTGCCTAAAGGCAGTCTTACGCAAAGCATGCTGGGAACTGTGCGAATCAACCCCATCAACCAGTCATGTTGAATTAACTTGTTTGTATTAAGTAAACTCAATAATAGGTCAAGTTTTATAGGGTTTCGCATTCTACTCAACTTTGTTCAGTTGACCAGTCAAACACCTGTTAAGTGTGCTGACAGAACTTACGTTAATTCAGTTACTTGCATTCTTTCTGTGTTGTGAACAAGGATGGTTTAAGTAAAACTGTGTCTATGCACCTAAGTTGTTTAAACAAGAGTGCTGTGGTAGGTCCGTATGTCATCTCTGCCCAGAAGCTCAAATGATTTCTGCCGAGTTCTGATATCATTTTTCTGCCCCATGTGCATTTATTATATGTGATATAATTTATATATTCTCCCATTTTGGTAAGTGAAAATCACTGTCTGGTTGCTCGGAAAAGTTAAAGAGCTGCCCTTTGCTATCGTTCTGTAGAATTGATCTGCCAGATGCATATGAAACACAATAATCGTGAGACCCTGTAGTTCCATGCACCCTCCTGTAAGAGATGCTGTTTCTCCAATTCATGTGTTTGTGTTTCGTAGTTGAAGTGGTTCATCAGAGTGGAGGAAAGATGCAGCATTGAATCAGCTCTCTATTATTCAGATGTGTTGTGTTGCTGTTGGCCGGCGAACTCTGGCCCACAAAAGGCCGTGGTGTTTGCCTGCGATGTGGGTCGTATCTGGAGGTACTTGACAACTTTCACACAGGTGTGTTTGCTTTGGCAGCGATGTCGTAAGCGCACCCTTACAAACACACACACACAAAGTAAATGAAAGGAGGAAACGGTGCTGGCTTATGAGAAGCCCTAATTGACTTGGCTTGAGGGTGTTTGTCTGGGCAGTTAGACAGCTGCTGTGTATGTGTGTGTGTGTTGGTGAAGGTTGTGCTCAGTTGGATGTTACACTCTGTTTATTCCTGTACAGAATTACTGCGGGCGATCAAGTGCTACTTGAGGTTTAAGGTGCTGTTATAAAATGAGTCTGTGTGTGGTCAATGTTTAGCATTGCTTTGTGTTGTCACAAAGGAAGTTTCTGCTAATGAGGTCACTCTCTCTCTTTCTCAATCTCTTTCTCTCCCACACACACTTTTTTTCATGTACACTCGTCCAATTGTACATTCATGTCTTTATATTCCTCTATAATGGCCTCTCAGATCAACAGTGTGTACCGGACCCATCTGGATGCCCTGACATGACCTCTGACCTCTCATTTTTCCTGGAATCATTTTTTGACCTTCTCATTTACTTGGACCGTATCTGTGAGCATTGATGTTTTTAGATGGCACCTGATTTTGATCAATTCTTGTCAATTACTTTTGTATAACAATGCTTTAATCTGAAACAATATACTATTAAACTATGTATATATGAATAATAAAAAGTAATAAAACATAAATAACATTTTCAGATATCTGCGGTATGTAAGGTGCGATCAATCTGCATAGACGCGACATCATTTCCTGTCCGTGTGCTACTCTCGTTCACCTTCTGAATGTCTGTAAGTCTGGAAAACCTTCTGCCGCCTCTCTAAATACTGTTCCAGTAAGTGCATATCCAGCATTTTTAGATGTCTTTTCCTCTCTTCTCCTCCTGTGAACTGGGTAAACAACGTTTCCTGTTAACACCAGAACAGAAGGGTGAGATATTTGTGCTCAGCTCACCTCTGCAAACACATCACTTCCTGTCCACGGCTGGACAGAGAGAAACATACGAGGCAGCATGTTCAGAGAGAATTGTTTTAGGAATAAGGCCATCTTCACACTTGACTTCTTTTTTGAAACTGCCAGCGTCTGTTTTACATTATATAATCCTAAGGAGTAGACAGTGTTTTCAAGAAAGTCCTGAAAGTCCCGTCTTATTCTGCCGCTCAGAGCATCTTTTAAGGTTGAAAAAAGTTAAACTTTTCCTTTAATAAAAACCCTACGTCAAGCACAATTTTTTTGTCAAATGTGAACACAGCCTAACTCTTTATTTTCACACACTTGTAATCGCCATCAGGTAATTGAGGGAAATGAATTGAGGTGGTTGGACTTGACAGATAAAGATGTATAATGTAATGTCATATCTCCGATCAAGATACATTTAATCTACAAGACAATATATCTCCACTCTCCTTTACAGGATTTCATTTTTCTCTGACTACGTCATTAGCTCGAAATTCCTTGTTTGCTTTCTTTATTAGACTTTGTTTTTTGGCCTTCGTAATCTTTTGTGAGTTGGTTATGCGGGCCAATTATGTGAGAACATACAGACGCTTCATATCAATCCCTTTTTCGCATGCTGTGTCAAAATGGGAGTGTGCTGTTTAAGTTCTTACAGACCAAGAAGAAACATTTTATTGCGCGGAGATATTGCTCAGGAGAATAGAGTTATGTTTCTTTGTCTCTGATATTTCTCCTACAATTCCGAAGGAGTGATGACAAAGAAGCAAGTTGCTGACCTTGAGTACAGTAAGAGTTTGATAGTTTGACAGTTGAGATTGGTATTGAGACCATTTTGAGTTCATATTGAAATGTTAGAGTTTGGTTTCTTGTTTGTGAAGAAATTGTGAAAGTTTATACGACACATATTACTTGTTTTTGTCCTGAACTGACAATTATTACGATTGTGTCTCCTTCCCCCATCCTTCACTCTCTCTTTCTCCTCTGCACACGTTTGGCATCGTCCTGTTGTTCTGTTTTTTCTCCCTCCCAAACATTCCTACATTCTTTCTTTTTTCTGTCAACACTGTGTATGTGTTTTGCAGGATGAGAGGTCATCATACTCACTGTTTCTGTATTGTAAGGGTATTTGTGTGTTTGTGTGTAGTTTTTTGAGGTGTGTTTGTGTGTCACAGATACAGCACTGGATGTCCTCATTCATAAGCATGAAATAATGGCTTATTTAGAATGCTCTTTGATGTCAGGAGGCGGCACATGAAGCCGTGTTCATTCATTCATTCATTCAATCATTAGTGGTTTTGCTGAGGCGAGCGTCACCGTGTTCTTTATTCAAAGGGATAGTCATTTAAAGTATTAAACTCAGATGTAATAAACATGAAGTGATCAGATGTGCGAATTGTGCTTGTCAGATATTAATAGAAAGATATGAGTCATATCTTGGGACCGGCATAGAGACTTGCGGGTTGGCTCTTTTATCTCGGTCCAGTAAGCAACCACCCAGATCCCTTTTCTAACTACATTGCAACACCCCGGCTGCAAGTTTCTTCAGAAAATGTCAAAATCTAGTTTTGATTTCATGAGGCTGATTGCATAAGTTATTTCGGACATTGACGGCAGTCTGGAATTCATTGAAGTTTTATTGCTTTGGCTTTTGATGTGTGTACTGTCATTCACAGGCAGACAGATAAGGAGACAGATGTCTAACTTAGAGCCCATACATATAGATAGGTACCTGTAAATAAATGTCCCTGTCTCATAGCACATCTGCACAGTTATTGCCTTTTTTTGATTGGTAAGTGTGTTAGTCATGTGTTATTGGATGTGTTTTTATTTACCGTACACTTATATTGTTACTGTAGCTATCCTGTGGATCAGTGGTTAGAGCATGGTGTTAGCAACGCCAAGGTCATGGGTTCGATCCCAGGGGATTCCACATAGTCAGAACCAAATGTATAATATAATGCAGTGTAAGTCGCTTTGGATAAAAGTGTCTGCCAAATACATAAATGTAAATGTACTGTGAAATGGCTGATGTATCCAAGGGAAGATGGTCATGCCAAGTTTTCTAACTTTGTCCATGTTTCTTCTGTAGATGCAGTCGTGAAACAAGGTGAACGATTCATAAATGTTAGCAAAACGACTTTCTCTTTTCACACAAACGTTACAAACTTGTTTTGAGTTCTGAGTTCTATGTTAAGGATGGAGACAACCTTAAAGGGATAGTTCACCCAAATATTCTCCCATCCTTTACTCACCCTCATGTAAAAATCATAACCTGTATACAGTGAGGAAAATAAGTATTTGAACACCCTGCTATTTTGCATGTTCTCCCACTTAGAAATCATGGAGGGGTCTGAAATTGTCATCGTAGGTGCATGTCCACTGTGAGAGACATAATCTAAAAATAAAATCCAGAAATCACAATGTATTATTTTTTAACTATTTATTTGTATGATACAGCTGCAAATAAGTATTTGAACACCTGTCTATCAGCTAGAATTCTGACCCCCAAAGACCTGTTAGTCTGCCTTTAAAATGTCCACCTCCACTCCATTTATTATCCTAAATTAGATGCATTTGTTTGAGGTCGTTAGCTGAATAAAGACACCGGTCCACCCCATACAATCAGTAAGAATCCAACTACTAACATGGCCAAGACCAAAGAGCTGTCCAAAGACACTAGAGACAAAATTGTACACCTCCACAAGGCTGGAAAGGGCTACGGGGAAATTGCCAAGCAGCTTGGTGAAAAAAGGTCCACTGTTGGAGCAATCATTAGAAAATGGAAGAAGCTAAACATGACTGTAAATCTCACCTCGTGGGGTCTCAATGATCCTAAGAAAGGTGAGAAATCAGCCCAGAACTACACGGGAGGAGCTGGTCAATGACCTGAAAAGAGCTGGTACCACCGTTTCCAAGGTTACTGTTGGTAATACACTAAGACGTCATGGTTTGAAATCATGCATGGCACGGAAGGTTCCCCTGCTTAAACCAGCACATGTCCAGGCCCCTCTTAAGTTTGCCAATGACCATTTGGATGATCCAGAGGAGTCATGGGACAAAGTCTTGTGGTCAGATTGGACCAAAATAGAACTTTTTGGTCATAATTCCACTAAACGTGTTTGGAGGAAGAAGAATGATGAGTACCATCCCAAGAACACCATCCCTACTGTGAAGCATGGGGGTGGTAGCATCATGCTTTGGGGGTGTTTTTCTGCACATGTGACAGGGCGACTGCACTGTATTAAGGAGAGGATGACCGGGGCCATGTATTGCGAGATTTTGGGGAACAACCTTCTTCCCTCGGTTAGAGCATTGAAGATGGGTCGAGGCTGGGTCTTCCAACATGACAATGACCCGAAGCACACAGCCAGGATAACCAAGGAGTGGCTCTGTAAGAAGCATATCAAGGTTCTGGCGTGGCCTAGCCAGCCTCCAGACCTAAACCCAATAGAGAATATTTGGAGGGAGCTCAAACTCCGTGTTTCTCAGCGACAGGCTAGAAACCTGACTGATCTAGAGAAGATCTGTGTGGAGGATGGGCCAAAATCCCTCATGTAGTGTGTGCAAACCTGGTGAAAAACTACAGGAAACGTTTGACCTCTGTAATTGCAAACAAAGGCTACTGTACCAAATATTAACATTGATTTTCTCAGGTGTTCAAATATTTATTTGCAGCTGTATCATACAAATAAATAGTTAAAAAAATCATACATTGTGATTTCTGGATTTTTTTTAGGTTATTTCTCTCACAGTGGACATGCACCTACGATGACAATTTCAGACCCCTCCATGATTTCTAAGTGGGAGAACATGCAAAATAGCAGGGTGTTCAAATACTTATTTTCCTCACTGTATATTTTTGTTCTGATGAACACAGAAAGATATTTGGAAGAATGTTAGCAATTTTCACTTCTGGGACATAATTGACTACCATAGTAGGACCAGATAAATAGTAGTCACGTGTGCTGAGAACTGTTTGTTTTCCTACATTATTAAACATTTTCTGTTCAGCAGAACAAAGAGATTTATGCAGGTTCAAAACTAACTGAGGTAAATGATGACCCAATTTTCATTTTTGGGTGAACTATCCCTTTAACCTATGTAAAATTGTATCTAAAATGGTAATGAACTGTACTTTATCAGGGTACTTGGGATTAATTTCACTGTGTTATAATATCAAACTTTACATCCACTAAATTTCATAAATACATTTCTTACGTCTTTTACCTTTCATACTTAAGTACATAAATGCAGGTAACATTGAGCAAAAATATGCAACTTGAGCAAAAGAGTACTATAAAAATTAAGTGGAATTTGAATTAGCTTCAGTATTAAAGGTATCATATATATTTAAGTGTAGTATGATATATGCATAGTAATGTAGCGGAGTTAAACGATAAGGTAATATATTTTAAAACGTAAAGAGATAAAAAATACTTCACTTTTTCCACCTCTAGACCCATGTTTTAAAGTTGCAGACAATTGTTACGGGTTGTTCAGTTTAACGATACTGTTTTGTTTTGACAATAGTCAGAAATTTTTGGCGATAGGGGATTCCTTAAACGATAGTTGGCTGTTTCCCAACTTGTTTGCAAGAGAGCTTGGAATGTATGCGACTCTTGCTTTTCCTCGAGCCAGAAAGAGTTTATAATGTGCGGGACTAGATTTTCTGCACATGGAGAGAGCTTGTAATGTGCATGGCCTGGGCTTTCCCTTGGAGGAATTGCTTTGCGAGTGCATTTAAAGGGGGTGTTTAATGCTGTTTCATGCATTCTGACTTATTTACAAAGTTAAACGTGCTGTCTTCTCATGCTTGACATTATCAACTTGTCAAAAAACGAGTTGGGTGTTTTACCTAATATTTCTGTGCTCGATACAATCCCCCTAAGGTTCGTATAGGTTTTGGAAAGTTTTTTCGAACATGAAAACCAGTTACGTAACAACTTTTCTCAGTCCTTTATTGGGCAATCCTCCCAGAGAAGCATGCCCATGGCAAGGTGAAAGGAATAGCCGGCCCACGCGTCAACCGACAAGCGATAGGCAGACCTGCTTACCATCAAGATTGACTGCGCCGTGGGCCTGCAGTTGCAGCATGTTACTCTTGCTTGCGATAGTGAGAGAAGTTGAGGTGTGTTGGTTTGTTCACGGCATTTCAGTGATGAATATTATATAAAAGGATATAACACTGGATTTGCAGATCGTTTGAAACTGATAGATGGCGCGGTCCCAGCGCTAAAAGATACCAGACATGAACCACACACGGTAAGTAAAACTAAGTCGTATATCTGTGTTTTGTGCCCGTTCAACCGGACCTATAAAACCAGTTTGTGAGCTGTTCCTGTGTTCTGCCACTCAAGTAATAACAGCGCATGCTGTGCACTTTGATTTCAACGATGCGAGCAGAATAAGGGTTAGTTATTCAATTCGATCCAAGAATTCCCAAAGTAAAAGTGTTTAGCATGTTTGTTCTGAGAGGATGTGGCACGCCTGTAAACAGCTTTGTGTGTACAGCGGTTGTTAGCAGATCTCAATGTCAGAACAGATTCTGATTTACACCACTTGTAAAAGTACACAGGTGTCTTTCTGACTCTATCATCTGACTCTAACTGACACTTTTACACTAAACATGCCTCTAAACACCCACAGGACACACAGACATCCAGGGTGTGTCTGAAAGTCAGATGTAATTAGCCAGACGCTTCTTGTTTTCTTTTGTGAATTTGTTAACAATTAAAGTGATAATTCACCCAAAAATGTTAATTCTTTCATCATCAACTCACCCTCTTGTCATTTCAAACCTTTGAAAATATTTTGAAGAAACCTGTTGTCTTCTATTGTATGGACACAAAACCAATGCAAGTGAATGGGGGTCAGTTAACAACAATCTTTAAAATATCTTATTTTGTGTTCTGCAGGAGAAAGAAAGTTATACAGGTTTGAAATGACAAGAGATTTTTGATGAAAATGTGACAGATTTTTTTTGGGGGTGAACTTTCTTTCTTTGCTAATAATCCTAAACGTGTTAACATTCAGAATTGAATACTGATTCACTGAATACTGCAGTTTATACTTTTTTTGAAAAACAGAATGTAACACAACACAAATGTAGTATACCACATTGTCGCTTGATCCTTTTAAGACAAATTAATTTTGTATTGTAGTTTTGTTTTATAGAATATTCCTTCAGGTTTTTTTGTGACACTTGAAATAGAAGGTCAAGTTAAACGCATTGCATCATGGGATGCAGTAGCCAGTGCGGTGTATTCTGCATATTGCAGACTGAATAAAGATGTAGATAGTCTACGTCAGATTACAGATAAGAAAGTATATGGAAGTTTTCTCTGGTTGCTACTAAAATCCTCTTTCATAAGAATATTATGTTCAAGATTGCCCAGCATGCATCAGCCGGGTATTTCACTCTTATTTTATGCTCATGATCACTTTGTGAATGAGTTGTAAATCAAAACCTCATTCATTTTTAAGGATCAGAAGGGCCACATAGTTCAACAGGTCTTCCTGTCATTCAGCTTGTCTTTGTGGGCCCTCAGGGGACATAGAGATTGACACGACTAAACCAGTAAATAGGACAGGGGCCTCAACCAGTCAGACTAACCCTCCCTCTCTCTCGCTTCAGATTATTTGCTTCTTTAACCTCAGCTGTCCGTAATACACTTGATAGCATAAATTGCTTTCTGATTTTGAAGAGTTTGTTTTGCGTACAGCTGCTTGTTTCCGGAGGTTTGACAGTAGAGACAGGCACAGGCTTGTTGGGACAAATAGGAGATCTTTGTGTTTGTGAATTTAAAACTCTACTTTTGAAAGTGTGAAAACCAATTAAAGAAGAAAAGAAAGCTTGTTGTGCACATGAAAACAGAATATGTGTAGACGCTCGGTCACTTCATCATGTCTTTTCATCATTGTATGATGTTTGATCCTCCATCTTAAACAGTGTAAACCAGCCTTCATGCCAACGTCTTGCCATACATGATTTCATTGAGGTATGTTATTTCATTTGCCGTCACTCATGCATGATTTATTTAGAGCTGTGAACACACAGCATCTTAGTTTGTGGTTTTTGGAAATGAGCAGTAAATAATCTTCTGAAGAGGCACCGCAATACTGTGGAGAATCCCACATATGATTTAAACTAAAGCTCATGTGTTTTAATACTTTTATTATCTCATTCTTAATCAAACTCGCGTTCTCCTCCCACTCATTCACGAACAGGTTCAGACGAAACTCTCGTACCCTCTCATGTTCTTCTGTATCACCTCACTTCTTTATTCCTTCCCCATGTGACAAGAGCAGTTTATGTTGGTCCAGGCTGGTTTGTGCTGGTTAGTGATGTTTTGGTGCTCGTTGCCTATTATATATATATATATATTATGTGTGACCCTGGACCACGTAAGGACAACAAACAAGGCTAAATAAATAAGCTTTTCATTGATGTATGGTTTGTTAGGATAGGACAATGGTTGAGATACAACCATTTGAAAATCTGGAATCTGAGGGTCCAAAATATTGAGAAAATGTCCTTCAAAGTTGTCCATCAAGGGCACTGTAGCAGGCCGTTACTAAGAAACAGGATTGATTTAATGCTCTCTATGGCTTACCGCTGTAATGACATTGTGGATAGTAGGGGAACCCGACAGTAGAAATACTAAGCTTTACACAGATACCAAACTAGAGTGGGTAATGAGCGGGCAGCAGCGAGCGAAGTGTGTAGACGTGTTTTCAGCAATTTTGTTAGCGATTTAGCGATTTTCATATATTTACGGTAGGAAATTTACAAAATATCTTAATGGAACTTGATCTTTACTTTATATCCTAATGATTTTTGGCATTAAAGAAAAATCTATAATTTTGTCCCGTAAAATGTGTTGTTGGCTATTGCTTAGGGCTGGGTGATATATATCGTGATTAACTCTAATTATACATTTCGAAATCGATTCGATGTTTTATGCACAGCTCTTCCGTGAACTACGGCTGTTTGATCAGTAGGAAGTACAGCTCGATCTAAAGTCACTACGAGATTGAGTCGTTTATAACATGTATTTGAAAAAGTCTTTCATCATTACTATAAATCAAATTTAGTTATCATGAAAATACCTGAAAGGTTTGAAGAACAGGGATAGAATATGACCATAGGCATTTCCTGGAACTAATTGTTCTTCTTCTGTTTCCAATATTCTGAGTTTCTGCGCAAGAGCGCCTCCTGGCTTTCCGATGTGGCGGCATTTAACTGTAAGTCATTGAGAAACTGAGAGCTTAAGAATCGCACGATATATCACCAAGACTATTGCTACAAATATACCCGTGTTACTTATGATTGGTTTTGTGGTCCAGGGTCACATTTATTCTCTCCTCTGCAACAGATGTTACTGTCTGCACTGCAGTGACAAAGGCACAAACAGCTTTCAGAGGGTAACCACAGAAATGACGTTGTAGCAAAAACGGAGGATGACAAAATGTCCTTACCATGTTCCACACTGTGTTCTTCATCCTTCTAACTTTTATTTTTTTGCATTTGCCAGATGCCAGATGCTTCTAACCAAAACAGATTACATGTGTGTTTTTTGGAAATTGAACCCACGACCTTGGCGTGTTCATTACCATGTTCCAGCAACTGAGCTTCAACTTCATTCGTAATTCATCTTAAAAAAATCTTGTTTTCATATCTGAATTCGCTGTAGAAGTGAGTAGCCTATGGGAAATAAAATTGACAAATCGCGTATTAATACCTTTAGGCCTGGTTTCACAAAAAAGGCTTGAGGCTAGTCCCAGACGAAAATGAATGTGGACCTGCCTCACTCAATATAATTTGCCCAGAAATATCTTAATATGTCGGTGCCATTGTTTTGTCTCAAAATGCACTCCAGTAATGTATTCTTCTGAGGCATTTTTATAGATCGACAAAAATATCTTAATTCAAACAAATTCAGCATGGTTCTGGCTTAAGCTGAGCCGTGTCTGTGAAACCGGGCCTAAATGTTTCAGTCCTCACTGCTGTCTAAAAGAAACTGAGCTTCTGCATCCCAGATTTTTCTATTCACATGAATTTGATAATTCTGTGCTCTTTTTTTATTAATTTTGGGGGTTTTTGCCTTTATTTACAGTTCAGTAACAGGACAGGAAACAAAGTGGGTAAGAGAGGGGGTGGGATCGGGAAAGGACCCCGGCCCGGGACTCGAACACGGGTCGCCCGGAGCGCAAGTGCGCCCTATGTCGGAGCACTAACCACAAGGCTATCGGCTCCCACAATTCTCTACTCTTTTTAAGTGAGAAAGTTGATACTTAAATGAAACCTAATTGAGTTCTATAATAATTCTCCTGAGGTTTGAAAGTGCAACCTCTGAGCAATAAAGGTTTCCTGAGGGGCCGCCACTTATCACCAGCCACCTTCTCAACCTCCTCCTTCACCTCCCTCTACGCTTAGACGTCTCCTCTGATCTTGTGCCAATGCCTCTCTCCTGCCATGAATAACTCCTTGTGACATCACGCTTAAAGATCAACCATCCTGCCTTACCCCATCAACTACATTATAGAGGCGGATTTTGTCTCTTTTCCCTTTTTCAGGGAACGTTCACTCTTGTAAGCCTCGTGCCGCCCCGGGTTGTGAATGCGGGGAATCCCCCGCTCAGACAACTGATGAGAGCTCTCGTGTGAGTGGGGGAAAAATTTAAACAAACATCCTTTACACTCTGTAAACTTCTAAAACAAATGAAAAACCCAGAAGACCACCTACTAGAGGCTCCATTATTTTTACTCATGACTGGAATACGAGACTTCAGCGTCTTTAATCGTCACATTACATTTCCCTGTGATGTTTAGTACTTGCGATGAATTTTATGCTCGCAAATATGAACTCAAAGGAACTTATTGCAAAAGCTGCTTGATCTTTTGGGTTGGATCCTTTTGACTCGGGGCAGTGAGCACGTCTAAAGCAACTTCCCATCAACCCCTTAGAACACAATCTAGTTTAAAATAAAGTCCCTCTTTTGCTCACCCGGCACGCAAACACAACATCAACATTAAACAACTAAGGCATTGACGAAACCACATCAGCAGCAGTAAATAAACCATGTTATGACCGACAGCAGTAACCGGAGAGGTGTATTGTGGGAAAAGAGTCAAGGGTCATGCGTAGTGACCGACACATCGGTTGGCTGTTGCAACACAGAGTGTGGAAGTACATTATCAGGGTCATAAAGTCTTTCACAGACGCAGTTGTGTCACTTTGTTTAAGGGTGTGTGTCTCGTGAAGAGCGCAATATTTGTGTGCCGTATGTTAATCTGTATGCGGTATGGACACGTGCTCCTGTGCATACAGTGCAGACTGCTTATATGACTGGAAGCATGCGATATGGTAGCATTGACCGGGTCATGAGGCTTTGGTTTCTATGGCAACAGCATGTATTTGGCAATAGCCATAAAGTTGACATTGATGATGATATTCTTATGGTGGATTTTGGATGTTTTATGCGTCAGAAATCTGAGTTTTATTTATCTGATGTGTTTCTCTTTTTCACAGTGATATATTTGACGCCATGTTCCCGGTCACACACATTGCTGGGGAGACGGTCATCCAACAAGGTGAAAAAATTATACATGAATGAGTAAATTGAATAAAGACCTACCTTGAAATATTAAAACATACATTGGGACACGTGAAGACATTCCAGATGTATTGAAAATAAATGTTTTGTTAGGTTTGTAGTAGATCATTTATGGAGGCAAAATTATATTCACGTAGGTTTCATTGTTTGAGCAAGAAAATCTCAAAGCCTTCCATTGTTTCATACCAGGCTAATGATATTTTGGTTTAGGTTTACCCTTAAACCTAATCCTCCCATAACCTTAAAAATAGACTTTATGCTACAATAAATAATACAAAATAAAGGAACAAAAGTAGCCATGGTTTACCAATATCATTACACGATTTTGCTGATACCAACTGTGCAAACACAATTGCAACGCCAGTTAGTGCAAGAAGTTTTGCAAAAAGTAAAGGTAGGTGATGAGTGTTATTCTTTAAACAGTAAGCGCGAAATCTTTTACTGTAGTCTATGGTAGGGTTGTCACGGTACCATAAACATATTGCGATAATATACCTTATGAAATATCACAATGACTAGTAGTATTGCGATGCTGTGTCATGTTCATAATTAAAATCTACAAAAAAGACCAAAATTCCTTAATGCACAGATCTTAGTGAAACATGTTGTATTAGTGAACTGTATTATACTGCACACTACAATATTTGTAGTACTGTGGAAAGATTTAAAAACACTAGTGTCTAGTACTTTTAGCAACCCTTACTGTAGTATATACATTTTTTTTTTACATGGGAGCTAATTCAATCAATGTGCAACAAATTGTGTTTATAGCAATGCTCATAAAGGAAAATTTAAGGCTTACTTTAAATGCGACGAAAACCCCCAGTAGGTGGAGGCAATTTGTTTTTGTCAGTGAAACCATCGTTCAAAACCGCTGATTCATTCATGAACGAAGCAGGTGTCTTGATGAATAACTTGACTGAATCATCTCATCCGAATCGCTCAAAACAATCGTTAATTTAGGAGAGAAGCACTGCAAAAAGACAAATGAAAGTTTGGAAGTTAATGTACATATGCACCATTAGTTACGGCACTACGATACAACCGTTTAAGAAATAGAGCGGCATCACAGGGATTTTGAAGCTTTACCATCGAATGCTACTGTAGCACCGGTACACCGCGCAACCTCCTAGTCCATAGCAGGGGTTTTCAAATTGGCATCTGGGGACCCCGAGGGGGCCTGAGAAAATCAGAGAAAATCTTAAAGAAATAACGAGACAAAGCAAAAATGTTAAAAGTCTGCTGAACATTATTACTGTTTCGTTTACAGTGTTCACATTAACAAGTGTTTATCTCTTCTTTCTTGCTCCATGTATATTTTTCAGAATTCTTTTTTATTAGTGAGTTTTTCCTCAGTACAGTTCCCTTTATTTCACTCAGTGGTCTTTTCAAAGATGTACAAATACATTTGAGTCGAAAATGTTCAGATTTATACCTCCACCAAAAAGCCAATTATTTAATATGTTGTCTTTACATTATTACACGTGTTATTGATTTCTCAAAGCTTGAATGTATCTTTACACAAAAAAAACCATATAGATGAATATGTATTTTAGGAAGAGAGTCCTCACAAAAGATTCCTCATATTTGGGGGTCCCTCATATTGTAAAGTTTAAAAACTCCCTGGTCTATAGAAAGCGGTTAACATGCACGCCATATATGTTCTCTGTGCAATGCAGTTCTTGAGACAGAGTTTCGAGGCATTTATCTAACACGGGCAGATTGCCCATAAAAGTAAGACCAGGAATGCACAAAGCGTGTGCGCGAACGCGTAGGTGCGCGTTTCTGTTCTCGTCAAATATTTGACTGCACTCTGTGACTCAAGGATCGTTTGGGCAAAAAACTGAAACTTCAGAGCAGAGGTGATAAAAGACAGGAAGACAGGAACAATACGAAGAAAAATGAGCTGAATGGCTTGAAAGAGAGAGACACGGTAAGTGAGAGAGGGCACTAGCGGCCAGTGAGTGTGTTAAGATAAATTGCGTGTGTGATTTACGAGCGCTCGGTGCATTGGGCGTTAATTAGCCTCGTGAACCCGCGTGAACTCGCTAAAGCACGGATCACAGACTCTTTTAACTCTTAAGCACACACACAAACACACACACTTGCTACCAGAATCCCAAACACCAACGTCGAGATCAAAGACCCCTCTGAACCTAGTGAAACGCTCGATGCAGAAGCCTTTGACTTGGAAATCAGAGCTCGTGGATTTTGGCACGCCCAACCGTCCATTAAACTCTCAAATGGGCTGGAGAAGATGAAGTCTGGGAATCATTTAGATGACATCGCTCCGGGAGGTGCTGAGGGGTTTAAAGTGGTGCGCCATCTTTCATTTATGTGTGTGTTCTTGGGAAATAGAAAAGAGATTGAATCTGGGAAAGAGAAAAAACTTCTGTTCCTATGAAATAAAATAGGTGTTTTTGTAAATTATTGTATGTTATTGGGTTGTGGTGAACTAGTTATTGACGAAGCAGAATAATCAGATTAAATTTGTTCTTTTCAACACTTTGTTTTGTTTTTAGATATTTTTGTTTTGTTTTGGTCGATTAAGTGGTATTGTATTAGATTATATTACATTGTGTTGGCTGGACAGAGATTATATTAAACCAGGATTTGGTTTTAGGTAAAAAAGAACATTTAAGTCGTTTTTACAAACATGCCTGTGTGTGATTTGTCAATGCAAACTGTTTTTAGTTTGGACAGCTTTAACATTTTTTCAGTTTAGGACAAGTCTTAAGCCCTGTATGAGAAGCCACCCCATTGACTTTCTAATTAAGTTTTGAAATCACATTTTTTTGATGGAAAACCATGTTGATCACTTGTGATGACTGACAACAATGTATTCCATTAAATGATCCTTTACACATTTTAAGGAAAACAAACCAAAGAGATAAAAGGGTTTTTATAAGGTTTTGGTGCTGAAGTTGATTGATGGAGCCAAACTCATTATTGTCTCTCTCTCTTTCTCTCTATCAGGTGATGAAGGAGATAACTTCTATGTTATTGACCAAGGAGAAGTTGATGTGAGTTTGGTGTTTTGTATTTGTTTATCTGTATTTTCAGACATATGTGTTAGAGTTGTTGTGTACAATGTAGCTGATCTGAATGAATGAAACTTCCTTTATTATGGCTTGAGCCTTTAGATTCATTTGCATTGCCTGCGCTGATGTTTAGCAAGTATTATGGGGTGTACCTCATGAGACCTGCCAAGGTTCTATTTCACCTCAAAAGCAAAATAATTTTAAATGGTGACCATATCTCTGTGACAACCCATCTGCTTGTTATGTCGTGACGTAAGGAATAATGTTTCCGACTCCAAGCCCCCACTCATTTCAATGGAGGATATTATTTAAACAGACGTTTATGAGCACTGTTTATTCATATCACACATTTAAGATCGGAGGTTTTCAGCAATTTTGCATCACGCCATGAGTGTATTAGCCTTTTTTGCTATTTTCATGTGGCATCTGATAGAGCGGTTGGACCCCGGAAATGACCTTTCATACACCATGTATGATTATATTATAATTATTATTATTCTTATGTGATAAAATCAATATTGTAAATTATTGATGCAATACACACAAAAACAGGCCTTATTGTTCTATGAAAAATTATCTAAATAATAGTAAATTCCAATAATTCCCATTATTGGTTTGAGTGAAATATAAACTGGACATGCTTGTTTTTGTGAGAGTTACCGATATATTTTTCAGCCGGATATGAAACTGTGGGAATTTTTGAGATGTCTAGACATTTATCTAGTGAGTGAAGTGTTTATGTAGGTGTTTATATAAGTGATGCAGGTATACTGTATATGATCCGAATCTTATCCACCTCGGCCTGTCTTAACACTAGAAATCATCAGAAACACTAACTGTTTGTATTGTTCTACTTCCCCAAAGATGACATAGATAGAGTTCATGTGAATGATATCGCAGAACCGGTTTTGTTTTAAACAGAAGAGTTAAAATAGGATCGTCGCTGTAATTCCAAAACCTCAGATGTCCAAATTTGTTGTTTATCCGGAAAGGGAACAAACACTTTACTTTTTAAATGATACATACAATAATACAATATTGAGTTGTCTAAATTGACAAGCCCTTTTTTATACTTCCTTTTGAAACTCGAAGGATTACCAATCCTAATGATTTATGGCAAAACATTTAAAAAATCATAAAATATGGTTTCCGAAGGAGGTCAATGTCCATGTATATTTTCCTCATTGTCCCAGAGTCACTTCTCTCTCTAGGAAAGTGGGCCTATGATTATAAGTTCACTGATGTAAGCCGAAGGATTCTTGTTCCAAAATTGCAATGTTTCTCTTGTGCTCTCCATGAGCGTTGAGGTTGTGTTGAGTCAGCGTTGAGTGGGTGCCACATCAGATTGCAGTGTATTGAGCTCTTATGTCGAGGCCAGCACGCTGAGACCAGCAGAACACCTGAGAACACGGTCCATCTCGCACGGCTAATCATACACTAGTGCTGTCAGACAGATGCAAAATACACATTCACCGACATTCAGACGGAATGTCAAGATATTTCTTGAGTGTGCTTGTAATGTCTCTTATCAGCAGGAAGGATAAATCACACCCAACGGTGCATGTTTACGTTTGGAATTCATTAGCGTCTACGCTTATCTGGAAAACATCCATAGTTCAATAACGTTTTTTGAGATCTTTATTGTGTAAACCTATGAAATGGGGAACTCTAGCACACAAGGTATATTGAAACAAAAGGCCTGATCACCTCACCTGCTGGTACCTTCGGTCCTCTGGCAGCCTTTGGGTTTTTTCTCTCCGTTCCACTGATGAGGCCGTGACCTGAACCTGTTCCAGTGGCCGGTCTGCAAAGATACCCGAGGAATGTGCCTCATAAGGCTGGCAGAGCGCCTGGCCCGGGCAGGACAGAGGATGAGTGTTTATTTCTATCCCTTGCGTTAGCGTTTTTTAATCTTCCTTTATAAAATCAACAAGTGGATTGTGTGTCAACAGGCGTAACCGAACCAGTCCCAGTGCAAAAGGAGAAAAGGCTCTTTGTGCGTGTTTGGATATGAGTGAGTGCGAGATGTTCTGGGTCTTCAGTAGCTTCTGATGGTCAAGCCAGAGCATCTCAAGGTGGACGTGTTATCTAATTCCTCTTAAGACACTTTAGAAGATCTGAGCGGGTTGGGAAGATAGAAGCACAGAGTTGTGTGTTATCAGAGCACCTGTTTCATTGTGAATGCCCTTGACTGTCCGTTATATGAAACAAGAGATCCAACAATCCTTTAAGATAGCAGAATGTCAAAATCGTCAATGTACAATTCATTCAAATCAGAAGGGATCAAATGTATTTTTCTCTCTTTCTCCGCAGGTGTATGTTAATGGAGAATGGGTGACCAGTTTCGGAGAGGGAGGCAGTTTCGGAGAGTTGGCTCTGATCTACGGGACTCCCCGAGCTGCTACCGTTAAAGCAAAGACTGACCTGAAGCTGTGGGGTATAGACAGAGACAGCTATCGACGTATCCTCATGGTATAAACACATAACACTCTATAGTCTACGCTGTCATGTACAGTACACACGCTTCACTAATGTGTCTGTAAACTGTGTGTCGAGGATGTGTGGCGAGGTGCATATTTGCGAATGTCGAAACATTTGAAGTGCCATGTGCCTTGCGACACTGGGTTGGGTTTGGAGTGTTGGAATTATGACGTGCAGATAACAAACATGTTACGCAGCTCTACACAATTCAATTTTGCGCTGAGCTTTTTTACTGTGGTTTATCTTTTATGCTCATCGATTGGATTTAAAGTGCATTTTTAGTATCAAATGCTACAGATGTTGCAGGCAGCTTATTAATGTTCTCATTGGAATCTGATTTAAGCGACGAGAGCACTGCACATTCCTTATGATGTCAAGCATTCTGTTACAATCGATATGTGCACATTTCATGATGTCATCGTGTGCTTTCTTGTATATAAATAATATGATTCAATTATAATGAAGAGATTATGAGATATTCTGTACAGTCACTGTCGGACTGGCTCCTTGTATCTACATTAGTATTGGTCACCCTTCGATGTTTCTTCATTTTGTGTGAGGTGCCAGTTCTGGCGATACAAGTTTTCAGTTCGACAGCGATGATATCTTAAGGATAAGGACAAGCTTATTAATCATGTCAATGTTTATTCACCTTCATGAATCAGGAAATTTGTGATATATGGCCTGTTGAATAGTCGTTAGCCAAGTTTCCGTTCCAATCAAGATGTGAATCTTTTTTTTAAACTTCGCAATAATTGGAGGAAAGATTATTGCGAAATTGGTCCGCTTCCATCAAGTTACCCGAGCGGATCAGGGTGGTATTGATAACCTAGTAACCAACAATAAATAAAAAAGATCTGAAAACCAGAAAGACACAATCAACGGTAACATGCACTTCGTCTCATGGCTTCAGTACGTCAGAATTTATTCAGCAAATCTCCCATTATATGCATCAACAGTTTTTCGCTAAAAAGAAGAACAACCTCCAGCCCTTGTGAATTAGCGAAAATGTATTGAAATAAATTAGTTTTATTTTGAAATTTGGCCTTTACAACCCGGCTATTGACATTTAGTCCTTCATTCAGTTAAAGTCCCCGTGAACCGGAAGTTGTCATCGTTTTTACTTCCATATTCTGACGCATCTCCGAGTGAAAAGGAATTTTCAAATGAGAAACAAAGTGGGAGTAGCTTGCGTCTTTCATGGCAAATTGATTGGAAGTACAGTATAAAAACAACTGTATTTTGAAATGGAAATTGCAGCAGACTGACAGATGAAGGGGAGGAGTAAACGGATTTGAGATGGATGGTCATATCCGGGCGTAAGTGCATTTTCAGATTTTAACTGAATATTATGAGGGTACATGTATTTTAAAATTGACCTGCATTAATAAGCATTTTCCTCTAAACGCTGCGATATGTCATGAAAAAATAAGAATTGTAATTTTAAGTTTCACTTGGACTTTAAACGTAATTTTGTGAAACAAAAAACAAAAGGGTTTTACATATATGTTCAGAAGCTCTTCATAATACATAACATTAATATTTATTTTATGGTATTTAAGTCATGTAGGTGAGTAAATGAGGGCAGGACTCTCTGTTGCTTCATTTGGATGTCTTGAAATTCCAGGTTGAAACTCTTGACCAGTTCTCCGGCTAACTAAACTTTCCGCCCTTTGGTATTCTTTAACTAAATACTTACTGACTCGCTCAGAAGCTTAATCTGAATGGAGTACGGCGTCTGCAGCAGTACTAGCAGTTTTAGTGTTTGTAGAGTGTGTGGGTGTGTGTTGTGGGAATGAGTAAATGAATATTTCTAATGCCCCACAAGCCTCCGTGGAAACTGTTCTCCACACAGGAGTTGAATTTAGATTTCTGTCAAACTGTCTCTTTCTTTTCTGTTGATGCTGTCTTCTGACAGACAGTTCACTGGGATGGGAGACATGTTGTCACAATTCAGCTATTCTGAGCGGCTCTTAATTAAACAAATGAAAGATGTGTGTGTGTGGGGGGGGGGGGGGGTGGTGGTGGTGTGTGTGTATTGCGTGTCTCTGTGTGTGTGTGTGGCTGCAGTCAATTAAGGATGTCAGAGATTTATAGGGATGTTTATTAAACGTGTTGTGTTCTGTGTAAAAGTGAGCTGTGTACAGTATGTTTCATTGTCTCTGTGTCTGAAAAAACCTGCATGTGTTTGAAAAAGACACAACCATCTTGGTGTATAATAAATAAAGAATTCTAATCTATAAAGAAATCCATACCTATAAAACATGTACACATAATATTAAATTTAGAAAAACTATAATCCTTTTGAAAAGGTTTCTTAGTTTTTTATGCGGCTGTATAAATTAGACAAGTAATATGTGACCCTGGGCGACAAAACCAGTCTTAAGGGTCAATTTTTAGAAAGATTGAGATTTTTACAGCATCTGAAAGCTGAGGAAATAAGCTGTCTATTGATGTATGGTTTGTTATGAAAGGACACTTTCTGGCGGAACAACAACTGTTTACAAAGCTGGTATCCGACGGTGCATAAAAAGCAAAATATTGAGAAAATCGCCTTTGAAGTAGTTAATCTGAGGCAATTTAGCTGGTAATATTTTTCCCAAATTTCACATAAAAATATTGTTTCTATTTGCATTTATTTGCAGAAAATGAAAACTGGAGAAAAAGATGCTCTTTATTTTTCAGACCTCAAATACTGTACAGAAAACAAGTTCATATTCAGTTTTAAGCAGTACAACATTAATATACATGCATTTAGATTTTTTTTTGCTATAACCTGGATTTGTATCACAGTTTTCATGTGTCTTGTCATGCTGTCCGTCTCTCACATTGCTGTTGGATGACTTTGTCACTCCTGAGGTTTGATTTTGTTCAAATTCAACAAACACTGGACTGGATTGACCAAAATACATCTAGAATTAATGATTACATGAAAATTTGATTTAGTCTCTATATACAGTTTATATACTTGCAAACAAAATGCTGTATTTGGTTAGTTTTTTTTTAAATGGTCGTCTTATTTAAACACATATTAATAAATAGTAAATTCAGAAAACTGTAAACAATATTCTTTACAGTTGTAAACGGTTTTTTTCCATCGTTATATATGCACCAGAACTGTTGAGAATATGATCTCAAGTTTCTTTACCAGAAGTGCATAAGTTCACATGTTACAGGCATCGTCTTTCTTTCTTGGGTCTAGTAAAGAAATCTCCACAGACACTTACTCAAGCTTCATCGAGTCTGTCTTTATAGAAAGTATATTCTGTTTATTTGGGAAATGTGGCTGAACTAATCCATTAAGCCTGACCAACACTTGCCGGAACGCTGTAGATCATGATGTCATACCTCACTTAAGGGCAGCTTAGATGTTCCGATGTTTTTGTATCTTCTTCTTAAACACCAGGGGTAGAGGGGTCACTGACCTCGTAAGAGAGAAGGTCTATGCCGCCAGTCAATGTCCGAAAACATACAGATACAATCTGTTGTCTTAGATTCCCATGTTTAAAGTTTTCCAGTTCTGAGATTGGAGGAAGTTTAAATAGATCTGTTAGCTTCATCATGGATGTTTCCTCCAAAATTCATATGTCATGAGCAACATCTCAGCAACCACCAAAAACACCCTAGAAACCACTTTAAGCAGCCGAGACTTGGAACAACGGAAGCCAAAGATTTCCTTTAATTCTCTACGTTATTCTTTCGGCAACATGAACGTGAACATGAACGTGTTTCTTATTGTAGTTTTGAAAAGTTTGAATGAAGATCAAAACTATCTGAAACATGTCCTTCATGTCTCCTAACTGTTCTTCAATGTTTTTTAGGGAAGCACATTGAGGAAGAGGAAGATGTATGAAGAGTTTCTGAGTAAAGTGTCCATACTTGGTAAGTGATGTATGTTTTTCAAATAATTAATTGTGCAAAAATTCATTCGACAGTTAGCAGGACCACCTTTTACCCAACCTAACCCTTGAACTTACGATGGAGAAGAGCCCTTATTTCTAATCGCGCGGCTCATGATTGACAGACACGGCTGCGGTACGCAGTGCCAATTCAAGCCTGGCTTACATTCCAAAAGTTTTGTTTGGTGAGAGAGACAAAGAGGAGCGAGAGAGGAACATTAAGATGGTCAGTTCGGCAGTGACCCCTCGTCCTTCAGCACCCGGAGGTCACTCGTCGCTCTAAATGGGGTTATTAAATGCCTGAACAAACACACTCCTCCTCTCGGTTTCCTCTGTTTTTCTTTCTCTCTGTATTCTCCGTTTCACAGCCCTGTCACGGCCTGTCTTCAAACGCCCACCTCTCTCGCTCCTCAAACATCTTTTCTTTGCTCTTCTTCTCGCGTTTGGGGGGCATGTTTTCGTTTGCCTTAGATTTTACGATTGCTGTGAAATCGGTTGGAATTCTTTTGCGTTGTTTCGGGAGACTCGTATTTTTACAGAATAAACCAGACATGCCGAATTATACGTTTGGAAAAATATAGAAGAGGAAGATGCTAAAATCAACATACGTCTATTTTGAAAATCAACACACGTTAACAGAAGTTATTTTACTATTTTCATAATAATCTTAATATTTTAATAATATTCTTATATTTAATAATGGTCTAAACAGTTTAATAATATTCACATAGGATTACGACCAACAACGTTAGTCTAATTATTCAAACACTTCGTCATACGTCGACAACCAAAATGGAGAAGCACTTCAGGCTATCCGTGTCAAGGTACATCAATTAGCGGAAGGACGTCATCGTCCCGTGTGGATACACCCCTTTTTGTTTTTTGAACAAATAAAACTTTATAAACAAAAAATTGTGTGCTAGTTAGCAGATACCAGACACATGCTTCATTTCTTAATTATGCTTTTGTCAAAATAAGAGTGCTTAGTGTCCTCTTAAAAGCTTCGAACAAATACAAATACTTTCATATTAACTGACACTGTTACATTGTTACATTACAATATATCCCGACAGAGGAATGTGTTAACATAGACACATGTTGATTTTTTTTTCTGGCTGGCGGGCTCATGTTACGACTGAAGCAGGTGGACGTCTGCCCGTGCGTGAGGATGTCTTAGCCAGCCTGATAAAGTGACCATTAGTCTGGAGCATGCAGACAGGCCGGCCCCAAGACACACACACACACAGAAGCCACACACACACACCAACTATTGAAATGTTAACATTATAATAACATCTGATCATCGACTACTGTATTGTTCAGTCCTGCATTGTAATGTGATGAGATGATGGGAAATGCTTTACAACAGTCTGTGGGATGAAGGGAAATGAAGATAGACAGACGGAATAAACAGTGGAGTCCCCGTAGAGGCCGTCATTATTATTTACAGCTGGAGAGAATGAAGCGGCCGGCGCAGGGTTCTAGCACGGTCGTGTTTGTGGGTGGTACGCCCGGTGATGGATGCTGGAAGGTGGGAATGACCTCAGGAATGTGCCGGGTTTTAAATGATGGCTTTGCCGGTTTATTTCTCACGGCTTCAGAATAAGTGGTGGTGTTTATCTTGAGGATTTTCTTTTCACTGATATTGTTTGTACAGATTGCTTCCTTGTTGAACTCTAGAGTTCCTGCTTTCTGGCATGGCAGTATTTTTGTGGTGTCATCGATTTCAGATTCGAATGCCAAGAGTTTTGGTGTCTTGGTCTTCTTTAACATTCATCTTTTGTCTCCCGTAGAATCTCTTGATAAATGGGAGAGGTTGACGGTGGCTGATGCCCTGGAGCCTGTGCAATCTGACGATGGAGAGAAGATCGTCGTTCAGGGAGATCCTGGAGATGACTTCTTCATTATAACAGAGGTGTGTACAGGAAATCTTTGTTCACTAAAATAACTCTCTTTCTGTCTTTTGAGGGCTGAAAAGAGGGGAACGACTCTCTTTGGTTCCCCACGACGTTCCTCAGAGTTGGACAAAGTTTGACTGACAGTTTGTGTTTACTCACAAGGGGTTTGGGTCTGATACCTTTTAAGGCCGCATACACACAGTGTTCGGTTGAATTTCTTGCTGGTGTCAACTAAAACAAAACCTCACAGTGCTGATTCAGCATTCTTCTCTGTCTCCGCCAGATCTGTGAATCATCATTTAATTAACTTCACATGTATAACGTAAAGAAGAATCTTACACTCTTTCTGTGTCTTCTCAAATGATCACATCTCTTTCTCTCCGGCTGTCCTTCTTTCTTTGTTTCTCACTCTCTTCTCTGTCTTGGAGTGCTTTACCCCTTCATTTGGCTGCCCTTGTTTCCAACCAGTGCTCCCATGATGCTCTCCATCCACCTGCCTCTTGGTTGCTTAAAGGTGCAGTTCACCCAAAAACTCCAATTTGCCGTTTATTTACTCACCCCCAGGTCATCCGAGATGGTGACATTTTTTCTTGAGTAGAACCATAAAGAAGATTGTTTGGTAAATCCACAGCCCTCTTTGTTTTCATATAATGGGAGTCTATGGGGTCCACCTGTCTAAGAGTTCCTAAAGCATATAATTCCTAAAAAGCAACTGTCGCTCAACACTCCCTTTCTGCAGGTGGCGCTAAACGCACTGGACACTGGCATGTCATCCGCCACCAAATACTACAAGAAGAAGATCGAGATTGGGATGTGTGCAGAGGCTGCACAGTATGACTTATATTATAAAAAATGAACGATTTGCTTCACAAGATGTCAACATTTAGCCAGGAGGCGCTCTTTTAGAATTCTGTCCTTTAAGAACTCTTAGACAGGTGGGCCCCATAGACTCCCATTATATGAAAGCAAAGAGGGCTGTGAATTTACCAAACAATCTTCTTTATGGTTCTACTTAAGATAAAATGTCACCTACATCTCGGATGGCCTGGGGTTGAGTAAATAAACAGCAAATTTGAGTTTTGGGGTGAACTATCCCTTTAATGGGGATGTTTGCAAACTAATATCACTCATACTTGGGTTTAGAATCTACGACCATCCCCCGTCCATCACTTTTAAACTTTAGCATGTAACTCATCCTGCACTGTCACAAAGTGATGCATGGTGGCTTGTTCCAGACTCTCGGCGACTTGTTAGTGACCTGTTGTTAGCAAAGAAAAAAATTCATTAATAGTAAGGTTACTCCTAAAAAAATAGGAAATCTTATACTACTTCATGAGAACCGTTCGACAAATTTACTACAGCTTTGAGAGGAAAGACACTTGGGTTACCTCAAAAGTATGTGCGTTTGGAAAAGGCATTTTAATGAATTCTTCCTTTGGGGAAAATTATAAATCTAGGATTAATGACCCATGAAAAGTAAACTTGAGAAGCACACATCAGTAGCTGGAAGGTCAGATGGTCATTGGACAGCATTGGAAAGAAGGCGGTGTTGAAACTATGCGATGGTAACAGACAGTTCAGGAAACCTGCTGATGTGTGTCCAGGTGTGTGCGTGTTTTTCAACTTCAACACATTTGAATGGAAAGATGTTGTCATAAAGTCCATAGAATTCTCTTTTTTAAATTATTTTCTATTCTGTTGTATTCTGTTCTGTTCTATTCCATTGTTTGTTTTATTCCGTTCTATAATTTTCTATTTAGTAAAATTTTGTTGTTTCCGTTCTGTTCCTTTTTCTTCTATTTTCTATTTGATCAAATTTGTTCAGATCTATTCTGTTCTCCTGTTTACCTATTCTTCTGACTTCGGTTTTATTCAGTTTGTTTATTCTGTTGTTTTCTTAATGTTGTTCTATTATTTTAAAGTTCTATTGAATAGATACAGTATTACCTCAAAACCTCTTCTGTAGTTTTGTAATGAATTTGATCAGTTATATTTTCCCTTTCGTCTTATTTGTTTTTTTCTGTCCTATTCATCTCAGCCCAGTTTGCATTTTTAACTTCTGTTTCTGCGGGTTGAGCCGGAGCAGGTCAGAGAGACAGATAAAAATAAATAAGGAAGGCTTGTGCATGAGACATCGTCCTGTCTCGCTGCTCGTTTGTCTCTCTCTCTTCCTCTCTCTGCCTGATTCCCAGGACGGAGCGCCGGCGGTTCAGGGATGGAATGTGCGCTTCAGACTTTCACACAGGGTCAGGTCCAGACTCCAGACCCGGGCGAGGGAACCAGAGTATAGACACGATGACACACAGGCTTGAGAATGAAGATGGTTTGCTTCAGGGAAGCTGAGTGTGTCTGCGTGTCGCTCAGATCCCATAGTATGGATGTGTTTTCACAACGTATAATATTCAGTTATCTTACTGTAACTTGGCTTAAATGTGATGCTCATGGGCTTGTATGATACGAGGACACCTGCTTCAGGACCAGTGAGAGATCTGTACCGACTCCGGCGAGGGCCACTAGCCTGCAGTGTTTAGCTCCAACCCAAATCAAACACACCTGAACAAGCTAATCAAAATCTTCAGGAGTGCTTGAAAGCGAGGATGTTTAAGGTTTGACGTAAACTCAGCAGGATATTAGCCCTCCAGGACCGGAGTCAAATATCTCTGTTCAACAGCATGTCGAACAAATCAAATAGTTTACATTCGAGTGTTTGCGTTTCCTCCCCCCAGCGGTTTTTATTGAATCTATGTTAAACAGGCTTTCCCACCGAGGCTGAAACAATTTACCGCCCATCGCGAGACTTTCAATTTGCTACTAATGTAAAACCAACAGCCTCGGGGCATCCCCATGATGTCATGCTTCTGGAGAACACGTCCCCAGCCAATGTCCTACATATAGCAACACCGATCCACTGGGCTCACACCGAAACATTAAAAACCCAAATAGGGACCTAAGAGAAGAAAAAAGAAGATAGAAAGCGGTAGAATCTGTTATTATGTACTGCATAATTACAGGCGGCGATTGCACACGAGATGAAAGGCACGCCTGGCATAATAAAAATGCAACTTGTTTCCATTTATTCTTACAGGGTCTTTTCCACATTAAATTCTTTATTACGTTGTTTTTGAGTGTGCTGCTGTGGTTTTGATCAAACCCCTCGACCCCGGTGCATTATTCTGACCCTGCATTGCATCAAATCATGTGGAGTGTATATTAAGCATTCGAACCTGAAGATAAAATGGTCGAAAAGTATGTTGTTCCCAACACCAGAATTTCGTAGGGTGGGCCCTTTTGACATGGCCAGTATGTAACACTATACCCGGACCACCCTATCATTGTGTGGCTAAGGTTGCTTGTGAGTTTGATTTCGTCCAGAAAATGTTAAAATCTTGTTTGCGGAAAATTCAGTGTTTTGTAAATTCAGAAAGTTCTGGCTATGGCATCCCATGAAAGCGTACAAAACACATCAATGCCGGGTGGAGAAATGAACCAGATGCCTTCAAACAGCCTTTAATGAACAGTCAAAAACATCAGCGGGCGAGTGCACCAAAACCCACGCCGTGTGCCGATGCAGCTTGTTGCCGTGGGTTACAGTGGTGACCTGTATGCTCAAAGTTACCTTAGCTTTGCTTGACTGAACAGGAATGTTTTTATTTCTGAATTATTGGTAGCGCGTGCGATTGCTCAGTATTGACGGAGAGGCGGTTCCACAGCTGTGGGGCTCTGTAATGTCAGGCTCCTCCATCAGCAGATGTTCTGACTGTACATGGAGGCGATAGCAGTACGACTGAAGGAGAAAGAGCGTCAGATTGATGGAAACTAACAGCTCAAGTCTTCTCCACATGCCACGTGATTTGAGGATCATTCAAGGCTGTTGCAAAAACAGTTGATAATAAGACTTAAAGGGACAGTTCACCCAAAAATAAAATTCACACTTGAGTTGTTCCAAATCTGTATAAATTTCTTTGTTCTGAGAAACACTGTTTATAACCAAACAGTTCATAGCCACTATTAACTACCATAGAAGGAAAAATGACAACGGTTGTTTAAAGTGCCCTAGAACTGTTTGCTTCTTCTACATTCTTTAAAATATCTTCTGAACAAAGAACAAAGAAAATTATAAAGCATTTTTCCTACTATGGTAGTCAATGGTGACCCAATAACTGTGTGGTTATTAGCATTCTTCGAAGTGTCTTTCTCTGTGTTCATCAGAACAAAAAAAATGATGCAGATTTGTAACAATTTGAGTATGAGTACATGAATACAGAATTTTATTTTTTAGGAGGAGAACAGTTCCTATTTCTTACTAGCCCGTAATATACTGTAAGCATGATCAGTAAGTGTAACTGTGTTTACAACAATGGACGCTTGACCTGCGATTTTCATACTTAACCTGTGATTTTAAAGTTTTCCGACGAGGATGTTCAGGTCAATAGGGTCAACTGTGTGTTGAAAGCTCCAAAGAGACCTAGCAGGACTACAAGTGAGATACAGATATGCACACTGAACCGTGATGTGTTATCGACTAAAGACAAGTGCTGTTTCTCATCTGCAGCGGTGGATTAGCGCCGGCTCATATCATGATGTCAGTGTCTCCTCACAGTTTGGTTGCAGACAACAGGGTTTTCAGGGAGAAAGGGTGTCATCGGGTTCTTTTACCTCATTTTAAAATGTAAAATGTTTATAGGTGTGTGTTAAGGTAAAATGATCATTTTTGTTTAATTCTGTGAACTACTTACAATATTTCTAAAAAAATTCAAATAAAAATATTGTTTCTATTTGCAGAAAATGAAGGTGAAAATGATAGAAAATTTTTTTCTCTCAAAATACTTCAAATACTGCAAAGAAGTTCATATTCACTTTTAAACAATACAACAGAAATATTTCTACATGTCTTTAGGAAAAAGATCACAGTTTTAATTTGTCTTGTCATGCTGTCAGTCTTTCACATTGCTGTTGGATGACTTTATGTAACTCCTGAGGTTTGATTTTGTTGATATTCAAAAGACACTCGACTGAAATGACCACAATACATCTAAAGACCTTCTGACAAACCCACATTTGCTCACAAGATACAAGTTTACTCACAATCTTGAGAGAGTAATGAAGATCTTGATGAAGTCTAATGAAGTTCTTGCTTTAAGGATCGAATTGTAAAACTATTCCCATTTTAAAACGTTTTTGTCTCAGCTGCTTATGGTTCATCATTCTTATTTTTTACTTCCTTTTCTTGCACCGTTTCATTCCTAAGTTTGTAATGATTAACTACAGTTTGTGTTTGTTTTGAAACGTTTTTGACTGTAAAGTGCCTATGAATTGCGCAGTCCTGACCCCGCTTTTGTCGTCTTTTACAGCTGCATTTTGGGTAATGCTTGTGTATTTGTCCTTCATGTGACGAATGAGACCAAACGTCGTGTCTCTGCTTATTTTTCGTAGTAAATGTGTTTGAGTTTTGGAGTGCACTATGAGGCGGCGCGTACAGTGAAACCCGATAAAGGCTGAAAAATCTCAACACTGACAGGCCCAGGTGTGAGAAGGAGGTGTGTGTGTCGTTCTGTTTGTGTGTGTGTGTCGAGATGTCATCTAAATCCTGCACACCTGCAGGCATATAAAGCAAAGAATCTCTCTGAAACTAATCTTTCTGACACGTCTCAAACTCTACGACACCGTGAGCTTAGCTTTTTCTTACTCTTTGTGTATTGACCCTGTTTTTCTCTCTCTCTCTGTCTCTTCTCAGGGCACAGCGTCGGTTCTGCAGCGCAGGTCTGATAATGAAGAATACGTTGAAGTGGGCCGCCTGGGTCCGTCTGACTACTTCGGTGAGTGTGTGAAGGATGAGTGCCGAGTCTGGTAGCAGAACAGATCAGAGTCAGACAGGAAGTGCCGCCCCCTAACAGGTGGCACTCCGTCATGTACGGAGCATGCAGAATGTAGATCTATGTGCTTGTTTACTCTGTGTGGTTTAGACTGCTCCACCACAGACACGATTCTGACGCTACGTGGTGTTTGTACTGTAATAATATTTACGTTATATAGAGAGCTACTGCTTTTCTATTGTAACTGTATAATGTACAAGCTTGGTGTTTATGTTATTAGCATACACAGAGATGATTGTTTAAAAGTGGATGGCGTTAGTTCTGCACCACCACACAGAATTGTAAATACGAACACCACGATGGGGATGTTTTAATGTTACTAATAAGGAGGCTAAATTTGATTATCGGCCGATACCTTAAAGAATGACCAATTATCGACCGATACCGATATGGCCGATAATTTAGCGGTCATCCCTAGTAACTAAATTCTTTTAAGTCCAAACATTTCTTCCAGGTTGAAGTTGGAATTATAAAATTTCCGAGAGCACGTGAAGGCAGCATCAAGCTCTGCCCGCAAAAACCAGTGGCGCTATATGTAGCCTCACTAACCACAGGGCTATCGGTTTCAATAGCCAAATTTCAATAGCGACACACGCTTTGGGGCACCGAACATGCTGCCTGCTGTTTATTTAGTTGTTTTTGCACTTAAAAGCTGGAATCCACAAATCAGCATCGCTGTTTGAAACATAACATTGAATACTTACCTTTACGTGGGTTGAAATAAAAAGACGTCAAACCGACATTTCCCTGAAAAATTCTGCTCAACTTTGAAATCATTATAAGTTAACGTGGGAAACTGGGCTATGGTCAATGAGATAAAAATTGACTTTTCATGTGCTTGCACAATAGCAATGACTTAGAACAAAATCAGCTACAACATGGGATAGAAGCAAATATTTTACCTTCGAAAACACATTGCGTCACCTTTAAATGTCTTAAAATTATTTTATGTAATGTTATGTATTAAATAAAGGAACAGGAAAGCTGACCTTATCTACCTTAGTGTTTTAATAATGTGCTACAATGAAGTGTTGAACATTTCATAACCGACCTGATAATCATATCGCAATCTGAGAACGTTTTGTTTAAAGTGGTTTCCATGTATTCATGGCTGCTTTCAATCCTCTAACTCTCTGAATCAATCAGGCTACTGTAGTTTTAAGGCCTCTCTATATAAACGCCCCGTGTTATGATTGGCTAACCTCCACCTACTGTTGAAGTTCACTCCGTTCTTTAAGAGGGTGGGTCAAGTTGCCGAGCACCGGATAAGTGTTGATGACGTAAATGTAGACAGACTCTCGAAGACCCCAGACCTGATGTCATACAATGCCGTTTGAACCTTTTTTCCAGCTTAGGCTCAATATATGATGAATGTTAAGCTTTCCATGATGTCTTTTTAAACAAAGTCGGTCATTTATCCACGCAACAAGCTAACCTGCATGTTTATTTTCTCTCTGTAGGTGAGATAGCCCTGCTGCTAAACAGACCCCGGGCGGCTACGGTTGTGGCTAGGGGTCCGCTCAAATGCGTCAAGCTGGACCGGCCGCGTTTCGAGCGCGTCCTCGGACCCTGCTCCGAGATCCTCAAGAGAAACATCCAGAGATACAACAGCTTCATATCTCTCACAGTCTAACCTTACCATCTGACATGTGTCGTGAGGTCACAGACCTCCTTCAGGTGACTCGGGTATCTGGTTGCATAAAACAATTTACGACGTTATTCGTCGGTTTCGCTTAAATCGTTCGCTTATAATTGTTTTGCTATGTGGTACGTTCCGTTGATATTGAACTTAAGTTATTTTATGCAGCCAAGCATTCCATTATTATTTGCGAGAAGCACAAGTGCTCTCCCCTTTTCCTTTATTTGAGTACGTACACTTTGATTTGGCCAGTGCTGTCACAAAGCAGATGTGCAGGAAATGATGTGACCAAACAGACTGAAATGAAAATCGGCGTGGCATGTGTAAAGTTTTGCAACATGTGATGCATGCAGACCACAAATGTATGAACGATGAGGAAATTGCGGTGATATGATGGAAGGCACGCCCAAATGTTTACTGAGAGGAGCGTGTATTTTGTAGCTGTGCTGTTGTTGGGTCAGTTTTTGGTTTATGTGCCAACTCTGAACCTGTGAGGATGAATCTCGCGAAACCGAAAATATGCAAGAAATACAAATGTATTTATTGCTTATAGAAAATGAAAGTTGGGTCATCATTTACTCTCCCTCTTGGCATTTCAAACCTGTATGACTTTTTCTTCTGCAGAACACTTAATTTTTTTGTATTCATTTGGTTACCGAAGTGTGCCGCCATGCACCGTTTCACTTCTATTGAATGAACACAAAACCAACGCAAGTGATTGGGGACCAGTTAACAAAATTCTTCAAAATATCTTCTTTTGTGTTCTGCAGAAGAGGTTGAGTAAATGATAGCAGAATTTTCAATTTTGAGTCACTTTAAGCCTATTTTTGGGAGTTTTGAGAGTTTTATTTTCATTATTTTAAAACGACAATGCATATTTAACCCCAAATTCTGTGATATTGTCCTGCACTTACAGAAAACGTCATGGTAGTATTTGTTATACTGATTTTGAAAATACTATATTATGTATATTATGTAATGAAAAATGCTTGTATGCCAGAAAACATTCAACAATTTCAGTCCCAAAACAAGCGTTATTTTCTCATTATGCCAACACGTTTTTGTGAGATTTACCCGTATACTAAAAATACATATTTTGCCTTTCTGTTGTAATATTTGCATCTTGGCTACGTTATGCTTCTAACGCTGGAAATATCGGGAAGGGGTTTTGTTACATTTTAAGAAATGAGTTTTAATAAAGAACCACGGGGAAGGGGATTTTCATGCTCAGTGTCCGATCGACGTTAACCGAAAAATGCTGTTTTTTGCTTTTTTCAAAAATGCACTTGTATTATAAAAACACATGACACTCTTAAGGCCATGACACATTTACTCTAGAAGTTACTGTAATAAATATATTCTTCAATGTAAACTGAAAAGTTACATTCGCTGTGTCTCAAAATCTAATGAGCTATGAATGACCAAAATGCTAGTTGACTAGGATTAGAGACACAGCCATTGTTTGTTTGTTGTAACTTGAGGAGAGGGTGGGCTTTTTGCAATTTAGTGGTTTTAAATGAGTGCGTTTGAGTTTATCTGAATGCATTTGGGAGGAGAGATTGTGCATGCTATGTTTCAGGGTTTTGAAACACACACACCAGCCATTACACACATTTTGCTCTTCAGACCAATAAAGAAAAGCTTTTGAACACCATTAAATGCTTTGCTGCCGTTTAATGCGTCTATTTCTCTTTCCTGCAAGAGCCTTTGATCTCTTCTAGATCACCTTATCATTCATGCTGTCGGATCTCTCTCTCTCTCACTGCCAGTCTGATGTCAGCTTGTATTGTCAGTGGAAGGGGAGGCCTGTGAGATTAAACTCCAGCTTTTGGCTTTGACACATTCCATCAGATCTTAACAACACTAAATCAACTAGGGAATGTACTGAAGTCCACCACTCAAGCCTTTAAAACACAAACATGCTTCATTGTAATTGCCTCAAACCCAATTAAGGACCTTTTGTAATATGATCAGCTAATGTTTCTGTTTTGTAATAAGATCCCCTCATTTCTTACATGTTTAAAAGCTGTAAGTGTCGTTTTGAAGGTTTTAAATTTATTGGTAGGCTGTTATTTTTCCACCAGCTTTATTTTCTTTTACTAACTTAAGTATGACTATCCGTGCTTTAAATATGTAGATTGATGGTTTGTATTAATCATTTTTAACTAAATAAATAAAATAAAAAGTAAATTAATTAATAATTGACAACGATTATTAATGAAAAAATAATACACGTTTTACTGATCGTTTTCATTAATGACCAATGAATTATTTTTAACCTATTGCTGATCAGTTCATATATTTTATTATACATTTTTGCTTTAAAGTTTTGGTCAGTTCTGTTCTTCTCTTTTTTTGCTCTGTTTGTTTTTCACGGATTTGGATCAGATTTTGGATCTATAGTCTCTAGATTTGTTGGCCCCCGACCCGCCTTTACACCCCACCCTGTCATGAATCATTTAACAGATTTGCCCCCTGCCATTACTTTGAATGCTTTGATAGTCATCTATAAAGAAACACGTTTAAGTTCTGTGTGCTTGTCATCGTTCTGGCCCGAACCGCGTTAAACCTGACTGTATGGACCCTATCCTAATCACAATTTAATCCCGACCCGTTCGGGTTAAGGGCCGTTCTGTGATGTGTGCTTCCAGGTCAAATGAGAAAACAAGAATGAACGGTTCGGACTTGCAGGAAAGGAGGAGCGGAGGTCAACCAGGAGAGCACCAGATCAGGTCAGGAGATCAGAATTTGTCTGATTAATGGAATTCCACAAAGATTGAAAAGAGGAAGCGGAACAGGAAAAGCCATAATCAGATGACAGATTAAAACAAGAACTGAAACTGTTAAACAGCAGCTACAGAACATTGACTATATACAAGGTCAGGCCGTTCTGTCTGACAAATATAAAGGTGTCATGATTTATTTGGACAATTTTACATTATATAAATATTTGTTTCTTAAACTATCTGTAGTTAAAGACCCGCATGAGGTTTCTGGAATTACTTATGCTTTTAGTATATAAACTAGCAGAATAAAGAGGTTTTGGTTAGACAATAATGTCAGTGTCTGGTCTATCCCTATTTACATGCCATTGAAATAATGTAATCATTAAAGTGCACTGTTTCCTCGTATTGTTAGTGGAACTAATTACTGAACTGAAAATACTATAGTAAATATTGATCCGTAAGGATGACACACAATCATTCCCACAGGACATCATCCACTTTAGATGATTAACAGAAATGTGTTCCCATGGGTGACGTGTCGTGTGGAAATGCGGCAAAAAGTTATTTTTAGGATATTTCATCACGTCACCTCAGATTCCCAGATTAGCTATTTTTCAAGAAATGGAGAAAACACTTTACTTTTTAAACGATATAATACCTTTAAAGTTGACAAGCACTTTTCAGTACTTTTTATTGGTTAGATATTGCACGAGCCAGTGACAAACATAAAGGGTGACTAATACTAATATTTTTTTTATAGATATGAGGTTTCAGAAGAACAGCAGCTATATTTTGACAATTATAGACCATATTGCAAGAAATAAAAAAGATGTCCTGTTTTTTGTAATAAGATGTCCTGTAAATTTTAACACTAAAGAAATATGAAGACAAAATACTACTAACAGAACATTTAGAAGTGAATCAAAATGTTTTCAAATGTATAATTACAGGTTGCGTAATTTTTTTTAATGAACGTTTCTTCTGGACCACTGTTGTGAAATTGTCTATTGCCATCTCGACTAGAAAATTATTTTTGACTTAAAATAGTATTTAATTTGATCTGCTAATTTTATTTTATTCATTTTACTTAATTTTGTTCAACAATGCTTAAAATAGGTTTTGCAAATGGTGCACACAAGTTGCTCAGTTGAATATTGCAAATATTAGGTTAAGCAAGGTAAGTATTCCAGATATTCACAGAATATGCTATACAAAGTATAGAATAAGAAATAAGAAATGATATTACGCTGTTCTCAACAACCATTCACTCAAAATCTAGTGCAAAAATGCTGTTATAATTTTTTAATTAGTTGCTGAAAATAACATGCCTTGTAATGAGGTTAGGTGACAACATTGTTGGCTACCTCAGTTTGTATGTTCAACGCAAGCCGTTTGTTTCACATATTATTTGTTTAAAATAATATGATGTATGCCGTGTATACTGTAGTGTTCAAGTGGTGTCGTACTATTGCATTTCATACTTCTAAAAGACATTAGTTAAGTAGATATGCACTTCATTGCCCTGAGAGCTACTGACACACACACACTCACTTTAATCTTGTCCAGAGAAGGATGGAGAGGTCTCTCGGGTGTCATTAAGCAATAACAAGCACTCAGACAGTATTGTGCCGTAACACAAGTATGAGAAATGAACACTCAATTATTACTTCAGCTAAATGCCTCTTCAATGCTCTGATCGATGGCTCTTTCTCCTCCATCACATTGACCCATACTTAAGGTCACAAGATAATTCTGACCCCAGGGGACTTATGTGAGTTGTGGTATGCATGACAGACTTTTCGTCAGCCGCCGAGACATGTGACAGTGCTGATCGAAGCCACCTAGTTAAAATCAATAAACGTCGAAACCTGAAAAATGTTATAATCCATCTGGGTGTGTTTTAGATGGTTGCCTATGATAGATTCTCTCTGTGGTGTCGATGTATATCTTTACATTTTATATTATATGAACATGCCCTTAATCCTCATTACTTTTACTCCAGTTTAGACGTATATGTTTACATTTCTATTACGTGATTCCTCTTATGACTAATGAATTCCCCAACCTCTTCTAGACCGGTCGCTTTATTGCTTCATACAGTATGACAGCAAAGACCCAAGTTCCTCTCATTTTCTTTTAAAAGCTGCCTGCCCGCCTGTGGCTTCCAAAAAGTTCCAGTGCATTATGGGAGGGGGGCTTTTAACATTATTGCATGAATACCTCGATGTGTGCGAACATCTACATCAGGCGTGGCACGATGTTCATTGTACCACACACAAACTCGTATAGCAACTAATTGACTAGAGGCGCAGAGGAGCTCCCCGCTTCAACTGAGCTCATGTGAACTCACAAAGCCAAAAACGTTTTTAAGGGCCTTATAAACTTTTGTAAGTATTAGAGCCACGAAACACCTGTTTGTGATTGTTTGCGTCTGTTTTGGAGTGTTTCTTTTAATTGCCGTGTTTATGGTAAAGTAGGTGGTTGTTTTTTTCTACAAATTAAGGAATGTTGGCAGTTAATGGGAAGAGGTTGCAAGAACATGCAAGTGCTACTGTGGGATGAGAAGTGGGATTGAAATGCAGAGAAGTTCTTCTTAAAGGGACAGTTCACCCAAAATGAAAAATTCTGTCTTCAGTTACTCACCCTCGGGTTGTTCTAAATCTGTATAAATGTCTTTGTTTTGTTGAACACAGAGAAAGATATTTGAAAGAAGGCTTGTAACCAAACAGTTCTTGGCCACCATTGACAACCATAGTAAGAAAAATGACAATGGTAGTCAAAAGTGCCCCAGAAGTGTTTGCTTTTCTACATTCTTCAAAATATCTTATTTTGTGTTCAACAGAACAAAGAAATGTATAAAGCATTTCTCCTACTATGGGAGTCAATGGTGGGCAAGAACTGTTTGGTTCAAATATCTTTCTAAAATGAAGGCGATTAAATGAAGACTTTGGATGAACTGTTCCTTTAATTTCCATTTCATCACTATGGTTGGTCTATGTACAGTATGTCCGTACCTGTTCAAGTGAATAATCTTATAACCATTGTGTCCTATTGAGATTTTTAATTTGATTTGTGTTATTATTTCTCTCACCCAGTCTTGCACTGCAAAAAAATGCATTTCTTGTAGATTTTCTAGAATTTGACCCATAAACTAACTCAACAGCTATACACATGCATGCATTTATGGGGTTAAACTATGCCATGTGATGCAATTTTAACAGCATATAATATAGGAATATAAAAAATACACCAAATCAAATTTCGTTGTACTTATGGCTCTAACATTTATTTGCATTAAATATTTAAATCAAGAAGTATTTACTTCAAAGCAAACTTGCATACGATAATAAGACTTGTTTTCTGGAAAATATAACAACATTAAGTGAAATTATACTGAAAACAAGAATAATATTTGCAGATTTGGAAAGAAAAGTCATCTTGTTTTCCCTTTGAAGTAAGTTTTTACTCTATTAGCAGATATTTGTAAATGTAGGTGTAATATTTTTTATGTTTTAGACATTTTGTTTAATTAGATTTTTTCAGAAAACAAGACTAAATATCTCATGTCTTATCTTATTTTCTCAAATAAGAATATTTATATGCTTGTACTGGAAAACAAAATGTTCTAATACATCGCTGCTGTCCTTTCTATCTCCATTTTTTTTCATAAATCATTATTATAAAACACCCTTTATGTTTGTCACTGGGTTTGCAAATATCTAACCTATAAAAGCATTAAAAAGTGCTTGTCATCTCTGACGATACAGTATTTAATCATTAAAAAAGGATATTGTTCGTTCCATTTTCTGAAAAAACAAATTTAGACTTTTAGACTGAGGTTTCAAAAGGACATCAGTGATATAAACTGAGCCAATTTTTTTTGTTTTTTATTTTGCAATGCATGTAACTCATCTCAAATTGTTTGTGCTACGGATGTAAATGATGTCAAGTTGTGCGATTTGATGAGCAAAATATCATGGAGACGCAGCCGGGGCTTCTTTTGACGTGGGCCATAAACATCCACCTACAGTACAGTACACTGGCAACACCATTGCCTTTTTAGTTTGTGTCATTTTAAAACAAAGCAAGACAAAAACCTTCCCCCTTTAGATTTCTCTTTTCGGTAACCACCTGTTTGTTTTTGAGGCTCCTCGTCCCCTGTCCTACGAGCAGTTAGTGCTGCAGCTTCAACAGAAATTCCGGCCTCACCTGCTTTTCCTCCATCCTCATTTTCGGCTTCACCTCTGTCATCCACAACAAATGACCAGCGAGAGGCGAAAGAGAAATCTGACATGCCAATTGCCGTAATCAAGAGCTTAAGGCTCTAATAGAAATGTGAAGAAAGCCCGTTACGCTCCCTCCAAAAAAGAAAAGGCTCCATCCCTAGCCGTATTCCTTTTCTTTTCATTCCATTCTAAGCGCATCCAAAACACGTCCAACCATTCAGAAAACACGGCTTGGAGAAATCGTATATTCTGTGAATGGATCCTCCGCGATGGCCGCTGACAGTGTTTGGCCTCCGGCGGGGGCCAAGGTCAGACCACCATGGCGCGGTAAGACCCTTGTCTTCCTTTTTTCCTTTTCCCACATTCCACGCCGCTCTCACACGTTCAAAAGTCGAGCGTATGATAGGCAGCAGAGCAGAGGCAATTACCCCCCACACCTCCTCCCCAGAATTCTCTCCTTCCTTGCCTTTTTTAAAAGAGGGAAAATAAAGAGGTACTGCTTTACAACAAATCTGTCAGACGACGGCATGTTCAGGCTGGTCTCTGTTTTATGTGGATGGGAGTTCATTGCAGACGTGTTTAATCCAAAGCAGACCGAATGTAGGAATGGTGGTACACAGAATTGGGGGTTTAAGTGTGTAATTCTCCTCTGTTGTTTAATGTCATGTTGAGGTCTAATGCAATTCTGAAAGGGCCTGTGATCTTCAAAAACGACTGAACATCATCTGCAGGTGCTTTCTGGAATATGCAGGTTTGGTGCACATCGCAAACCATTATCTCTCTCTCTCTCTCTCTCTCTCAGCGGGACCAAAATGGCATATCATTGAACCTGCCTGTGCCTTATACCACCACCCCTCCCCTCACAAACCTCTCCTAAATGCATGACCGCTGAAATTCAACAAAATCACAAATTTAGATTTTTAATTTTGCTACAGACAATGTGAGTACTGTTTGCTCGTGCAAAACTCACCATGACGCTAGAGTCTAGTGGGCCATTGCTATACAGTGTGTGGTTTTCTGAGTCATTTTAATGTGTTGCTACGCGGTTGTTAGGGTGTTCTGTGTAGTTGTTAGGTGGTTGCTTATTGGCCCAAGCCCAGTAAGGTTCGGTCAATTCATCTCCATCATTCGGTTCCTCCTTCAGGTCTAATGTGTCTTTTTTGTAATTAATTTTATTTTAATTTAAATAAATGTGTAATTGTTTAGTAACTTAACAATAAATCATGTGGTTTTCAATTATTATTTTTATTTTCCGCGTAAATTTAATAATCCGGCATTGGGTAATAGACCTAGTGCCTTAAAGGGACAGTTTACCCCAAAACAACAATTATGTTGTTGTTTTTTGTGTGTCATTCAAAACCTATTCGTGACTCTTCCTCCTGTGGAGCACAAAAGAAGATATTTTGAGAAATGTCTTGGTGGTTTTGTGTCCATACATTGGAAGTCAATTGGGGTCAATTTTTTGGGGTCACCAACATTCTTCAAAATATCCTCTCGAGTGTTGTGCAGAAGAAAGCAAGTCATACAGGTTTTAAATGGCACGAGGATGAATACACGATGAAAGAAATTTCAGTTTTGGGCAACCCATTGCATCGCAAAAGACTCTCTGCTTTTGGTATTGGTGGGATGGACCGTTTGACCCAGTGAACTTTCCGGCGGTGTTGAATAAGGGCTGGCAGAAAGTAATAATGTGTGCATACTTCCACCATGATAATGAGAGCAAACGTCTGTGTGAAGATGTGATAGGCTGGACTATGTAGCACAGAGTGGACCGAGGTCAGATTCCTTGGTGGAGTAACATAATATACCTTTGGCCACGAATGTTTTAATTACCACCATAAGCGTATGTGTTAGCGAGTGCACGGCTTTCTCACGCGCTGTGATATTCTGTCTTTAAGCTTTCATATCTGCCGCATCAGCACGTAACGTGAACGCTGCACCTCATGGAGTGTCTCTCACATCTGACTCACTCTCTGATAACACTACAGAAACAGTGTTGATGGTGGTATCTGTTTGTCTGGCGGTGAGGCTCTGTTTTGTTTACCGGTTGCGTGGTTCGTCCATATTAATGAAGCACGGAGCTAAAAATAGCCTGACGCGGTGGTTTAGTGGTAGAGAGGAGGTGCCAGCCTCCCTCTTCTGTATCTCATGGGGAAGAGGGAGTCTTATGAACTGTGTGATTACATCCCGTCTGGAACATTCTCTAGATTTATCTCCAGAGTTAATGAAGTTTTTTGTAAGCTGGAATGACAGAAAACGTGTCGGTTTGTCAATCCATCAGTTTGGTCTGAAACCAGTTTACATCTCTTATGCTTTTTGTTGTCTTTATGTTGTGCCAATTGCTCCCATTGCTTACCTCAAGTCGCTTTGGATAAAAGCATCAGCTAAATGTCTAAATGGTCTCATATGGTTCTTCTACAATTGCTTTGGAGAAATTGAAATAGAAACCAACACTCAAAAAAAAGATTTTTGCTGCTTGTTCAATTTACTTAACTTGCTTCAGTTAAATCAACACAACTTTTGGAAAATTTGGTCACAACATGATTTTTTTATGTTTAGTCATATAACTGAAACCATTCATGTTGGGACAACATACAGGAGTTGCGTTATGTTAACATAGAATGGTAACAATTGGGCAGAGGACTTATATTTCCCAGCATGCTTTGCGTATAACTGCATTTTGAGAGTTCTTTTCTTTTTAAAGTGTCATTTTTTCAGTAGAAATAAACACTTGTTAGTGTTTAATGTTCATTTACCTTTAAGGTTTTGAAGAGTTTGTATATTTTTTTAGTTTTGTGGTTACCATTGTTCAGAAAAGCGTTGCCTTTGGTTAGGTCTTAGGAGGTTACAATCCTTTATTTGTAGCTCTGTTGAGTTCTAATAACTCATTAACTTCTTATTAAATTAAAATGAAGTGATGTCTAATTAATATTAAAAACATATAGTATATAAAACAATGTTCCTGAGTTCTTTCATACAAAAAAAATATATTGGTTTTATGTAAAATGTATATGACACAAATTTATAAATAATTAAGTCCATACAACGGATTATATAGAATAGTTTCAAACAATTTTGTTGGAGAAATGTAATTCAATTTCGTGGAAAAGTTTTCCTTAATTTAATTAAGTTCGTGCAACAACTTTTTTTTGAGTGAAGATTTAAGAGGTCAAATCATCTAAATCTGATGAGAAATGTTTGAGATCTTCAATAAATATTGACATTAGATCCCAAATCAGAGCTCATTGTTGAGATCTCCAATGGAGACATTTGTGAGATTTCTGCCTCTTTTCTTCATAAAGAAACATCTCAAATGCAGGAGACTTCTCATCGATGTCCTTGAGAAATATCTGAGATAGAAATATTTAATTTTAGCTTATAGTAGTTTACTGTTATTATGCCTAATAGGTCTGAATGTATATTCTGAGCTTCATGTAGCTGGTGGAAACAATCAGTCATGCACTTGTGGAACATATTCCACAGCTTTATGGCTCCTTTAAGTACATGCCAGCCTCTGTGAAAGTCTTTATTGGGCATGATGTTCTGAAGAACACAGTCTCCAGTGAAACTGCTGTTTAACAGTGTGAGACGGGCGAACTCTCTCGGGTGCCAGAACACTCACTTTCCCTTTCCGCCTGAATTTCTATTCCGCTTCTCTTCGAAATAACTTGGATAGATGTATTTGTGTGCATTTCTCACAGATCAGGCAACACATCAAACAGATGGCAAGAGCAGCTTTGTGTGCTTATTGTTGACTTTCAAGTTGAAATGATAAATGCTCCTTCGTTGCTTTGGAGAAATGAATAAATGTAAATTAAACAAACTGATGATAAACTAACAAAGGTTGCCATCAATGAAGTTGTTTCATTCAGATTTACTTCTTCGCCTTTTTCTTGGTTTCACCCTGCAGTTTCAGGGTTCCTGTTCCTCTTTCTTTCGTTCTTTAACTTTCACTTCCTCTTTTCCGCATCCTCGCTCCTTCCGCAGACGCATTCTTCCATCTGAATCTGCTTTCACAGCACGGGGGTGTGAGAGAGTTTGGAAGTTTTAGTTTGTGAGTCATAATTCTGCAGAATGATACACAAACAAAATATAGTCACGTGGTGTCCCATTGGTCCATAACACAAAGAGTCACTCTAAAGCTTTCACACAAACTGGAACAGGCATGTTTTTTGTATAGTCTAGTGTGTAATATTACACCATATTTCTGGATATAAATATTCATAAAAAAGTTTTAAAGAAATCCCTGCGGTTTACTCATTAGTCCATGAAAATCCCCAAATCTCATCGTAAGGGGAGTTGTTCAACAACTCGTGGTGTGAAGTAACTCATCTGAGGGGTTAAAGGGTTAAATTTCAAACGCAGTCCCAGCCAACCGGCTGCTCGCGCGCTGATCGGTGATTACCGGAGCACTAGGGGAGGCGCATATATTCCGCACATCAGAAGCGCGTGAGACAGCATTCAGTGCGCGGACCTCAGTGAGCGCAACGAGACTTTCTCCTCTCTTTCCGGGCTGCTTTATTCATGGATATTAACCTGGGATTTGTGTACGACTGACGCACTGCTTCTTGAATATCTATACGAAGTGCATGGACAGCAAAACGTGGTTTAGTCAAGAAGAAATAGTTGCTTTGTAAAAAACGATATTTTATTATAAACTTGTACTTGTTAGTCTTATTTATAAATCATAACATTATTGCATTGGAATTATAATCTATATGTAGATTTGGGCAACTCGAAAAAGTTAAATTGGATTCTTAGGACAACCATGACGACTTTTTGCAAGTTCAATTCTTCAAGTCCATTTTAAGATCCAACGCAGGACGCATTGGACCGGTATACCAGCAGCAGGTCTAGAACCAGGAGACTGGACTCTCCTCTATAGACCTGGTCTGGTGGTTGGGCTCGTTTCAAGGGAGATCTCCTCGAGGTATGTTTCTGGACTCCTCGCGCTCAGGAGCGACTCCAAGGCTCCTACAGTGTTCGTCTTTCTTTCTGGGTGGAAAACTGACATTGGATGGAGATGAGAACCTTATTTTGCTGCTTTCTGCTCCTCACGTCGCACCTCCTGCCAGCAGCTGCTGAGGTAAAGTGCCAAACATCTCGCAAAATCTTGTTAGGCATTGAACTATCAATGCAAAGTTGACTTCCTAGAGATTGTATTTAATGTAGCGCAGTATGTCAGAATATCGTCAATGTTCTGTTTTAACATAATTTACATTAATATAAGTCACCGCGTTACGACTTATAACATAGTATGTTTATTTGTTTCCTTTAAAGGGTTGTTAAACGTGTTATATAGCAACTGTCGGTTTTATTTTAGTGATGTATCTTAACGCATTTTACAACAGACATGCGCGTCCCAACTTTTTTAAACTCGATCCAGGCGCGTACATGTAAAGAACATCTGTGTCTGCGTGTGAACACGTGATGACGAAATTCGCGACAAAAAGTGATGTACGGTAACGTTACCTTATTGTTCGACCGACTTGGAAAAACTTCGGTTTTGTGAAAGTGGAAAAATCGCTTCGTTACTGCTGCGAGCGCACTGATGCACCTGTGCGCGCAGCCGCAACACTCCGACGCGCGCGTCACTAGGTTCTAATATATGTCCCATTGCGTCATGCCGCCTTTATAAAATCCCGTCATGGTTTTATTTCATCTTTTTTTTGTTTTTATTTTCCTAGAAGGAATTCGCAATCCCACAAGACTTCATAGACAGACTGTCGCACAGCGAAATCAACAGCATCAGCGACCTCCAGCGGCTACTGGAGGTAAATTCCCCAGGTAAACTCTGTTCATTGTTTTCATGACACCTCCCTGGACTTTGTTCAATAACTAATCTCGTGGGCTCCCTGACACGGCTATTTACAGGTGTTTGTCCCAGTTGCTAAGCTGGTCCGAGCGCTTAGCCTACATCTCATGAAATATTCTTTATGGCGCTTTCTGAGCGGCCAGAAACAATTTAAAGGTATGATCAATGCTGGCCGAAGGGCGGAGGGCCATAAACAGCTCTTTTTAGATTGTTTATGCGTTCTAAGAGCGACGCATGTATCTAATGTCCATACTTGCGTCACAGCCAACTGGAAGATTTGCTGCGGCCGACTTTTCCTACACTTAAGCTGTCCGCAAGTGGTTTCATTTGCCCACTGTAATTTCATTTACAGGCGAATTACCAGTAATTACACAAACAGAAAACACAAGACGGTATAATTTGGGGTATGACGGTAACCCGTCTGGTTTCTGTGGTGAGACCATAGGTGTGATAGGTGTACAGGGGGGACGGGTGAACGTGGAAAGAATTATGATAACCGTGTGTCTGCACATGTCATAAACGCATGCTTCTGCTGCAGACTGAATGTGTTTGCTTTAAAGTCCTCCGGCCATTTGATGATGGAAGAGTGGGCTGACTGTAAAGTACAGGAGGGAAATGTGGTTTACAGGTTGATGTTAAAGTCTCTTCTGTCTTCTTTACCCTGGATAAAGTTTGAGGATAATATTATAGGGCTAACTAACATGAGCTGCCCCAAGTTGAGCTGCCGTTTGCACAGGCACTCATGATATATCAAACCCAAGAAGCTTTGATAGATAAACTCCAATCATTCCGGTTACATTTCGACAGTTTAGTTGGTTGGTGCTTGGGCTTTGAGTTATTATGATTTTAATGTGTAATATTTGCAGTGGGTTCATCATTCGATAACATGGAACATGAAATACATATTTTTTAATCAGTAATTTAGGTTTTCAGTAAAATGTCTAATCTTTAATGTGTTCAAAATGGAGTGTGCATTAATTTCATAACGCAAATTCTCAGGTAGTGCTGTAGTTACTAAATATTACTGCTGTCAAGATAAATCAGGCTGTTTGACAGACATGCTAAGACCAGTAAAAGATGACTGACGCCACTGATGGTGTATTTTAGATCTTTGTTGCGGTTGGCAACTGCACTTTAAAGTAAGGCAAGACCGTTTGAAGTCATCACGTGTCAATCAAGTGAAGACAGAGACATGCTTGGCTATATGAAGCATAAAAGTAGATTATTTTCCTTTAAAGAAAAGTATAAAGACGGGGAAAAATTAAAAGACCATTTCAAAAGGATTTCCAGTTTTTCTGAATTTACTGTTATTATTATAGGTTTAATTTTTATTCTGTGAACTACTATCCATATTTCTACCAAAGGTCACAAGAAAATATTATTTTTAATTGCGTTTATTTATTTGAAAACTAGAGAAACAGGTGAAAATATCAGAAAAGATGCTCCGTATTATTTTAGACCTCAAATACTACGAAGAGAACAAGTTCATATTTACTTTCAAACAATACAACAGTCATATTTGTATTTGGGAAAAGTTATCATTTTTCATACCTTGATTTTGATCTTTCACATTGCTGTTGGATGACTAAATGTCACTCCTGAGGTTTGATTTTATTTGCAATTCAACAGACACTGGACTGGAATGACCACAATGCATCTAGAAATGATGATTCATGAAAACTTTGAATATTCTCTTAATTATTTCCGCAGCTGTATATAAACAGATTATAAACAGTTTATTTAGACTTTATTTAGAGAAAGTGTCTTTTCTTCTTCATTACTGTTCTCACAACCCGAATGAAAGATTATTCTGCATGGCCCTGCTGACATCACCGGCGTTTATGAACATCGCTCGTGTTGTTGATGTCATTTTCAAATCTGTTTTCCGGATTAGTTTCATTTAGGAAGCATTACCAGGCTGTCGTTCTTCATATCAGACCGCTAACCTTGTCAACTGTCCATAAGATGAGCGTGTGATGAGAGGAGGAAGGAGCAGATAGGTATCTCCCGCTAATGGACGTATAATTAGAGGTCAGGACGGCAGCGACAGTGATTTAGTCAGGAAACGGTGTCTCTCTTTCAGTGAAGTCGCGGCGCGTGACCTCACCGCTCACCTGGAACGGGCCGCGCTTGTTCCACGCCGCCCAGCAGCCTTTTAACTTCTCTATCGGCCCATCTGTCTACCTCTCCTGTCGCCCTTGCGCTTTCACATCCGCACAGATGGAGGAGCCTCTTTTCCCTCGATGAAAGGACAGCTGTCAATCCGTGAAGGAGGGCTAATGTTCTCTTTTGTACTACGTTCGGAGAAAGCACGGACGGGGAGGGCCTTAGATGCGGAGAGAAAGGTGCAGCTGAAGTTGAAAGCCCTCCATGAGTGATGTGTAAAGGGAAGAGAGTTTTGGTGGGTCTAGCGTCGGTAATGCAAAGATTATACGTTTGGACCTGGCAATTTTACACAGTTGCTGGAAGAATGCTTTCATCAGCATTGTGCGATTGTGAGGAGGGTTCATAAAACGTCAGGTAGATGCTGGAAGATCGAGCCTGTTATTAAAGCAGCGTAGACTAATGTGCAGAAAAATCACCCGTCAAATGACACTTAATGACTTTATGTCTGTTTAATAGTGTTTGAGGAGAAAATAAATAGTTGGGGTTGATTCATTTAGCTATTCTTGAGCCGCTTCTTAAAGGGACAGTTCACCCAAAAATAAAAATTCTGTCATCATGTGTTCCCCCTCGAGTTGTTCCAAACATGTATACTTTTCTTTATGTATTTCACAAAAGATGATTATTTAAAGAATGTGGGAAAGAAAACGGTTTTGGAGCACCATTGACTACAATTGTAGATTTCTCCCAACTATAGAAGTCAATGGTGCCCCAGAACTCTTCGTTTACAAACATTTTTTCAAATATCTTTGTGTTCAGCAGAACAGCGAAATTTGTACTGGCTTGGAACAATGTCATGGTGAGTAAACGATGACAGAATTTTCATTTTTGGGTGAACCGTTCCTTTAAAAAGTCACTTTCCATGCCGTGAAAGGAGCGGTAACATACATGTATATCTGTCTTTTACATTAGGAAGAAAAAAACACAGATGGGATCTCTTTATTATCTCTATTTATCCTAGACATCAGTGAGATTTAAAAGAGAACAAACGGAAACTTTTGCTTAAAGGGACAGAAAAATCATTTTCTCTCCGTCATGTGATTTCATACCTGTATAAAAACCTGTTTATTTGTTTCGATGAACAAAAAGATAGATATTTGGAATAATGTCTTTTTCAGTTCCGAGACATCATTGACTATTATAGCAGGAAGAATGAAATGGTAGTCAAAGGTGACCGAGAGCTATTTGTTGTCCTACAATATCTCATTATGTGTTCAACAAAATTGCAATATTTTTTTCCTACTATGGTAGTGGTTGATGTCCCAGAACTGAAAATTGCATTCTTCCAAATTTTCTCCTCTGTAATCATTGGAACAAAGACATTTTTAAAGGTTTGAAACAACCCGAGGGTGAGTAAATGATGACAGATTTTTCCTTTTTGGATGAACTGTCCCTTTTAGTCTCCTGCATCTCAGTCAATATTTTTGAAGATCTCAAACATTTCCCATCAGATTTACCCAAATTCAGACTATTTTTCCTCTACAATCTACATTCCCATTTGACATCTACGTTCTCTTTTTGCCTTTAAACAGTTGTCCCAAGTGTTTCTTTTTAAAACATTTTAGATGAAACATCTTAGACTAAGGTGATGCTTAAATGAAACACAACTTTTGAACAATGAAAGGACGAAACACAACTTTTATGCAAAGAAAGCACAACCTTTGGGATGGTTTTATGTTAATATTGTTGAGTATGTATCACTATATTCCAAGTCTTCTGAGGTCATGCTTTACCTTTGTGTAACCATCAGATCTTAACTTTCATGTGCACTTATACACGTGTGGTTGAAAAAACGTGAGGTTAAGACAATTATCATTTTTTTAAAACCCTTTGAATGTGGCATCCTGATTCTTTTTGTGTTTTCGAGTTTAAAAGAAGAAAGTTCTCGAGTTTGACAGACTGACACTGAGGTTCGATGTGAACATGAGATAAGGCATGTTTTGCAGGATCAAATGCTGAACTGGCTCTCCGTGCAGGTCAACGCTTAGTGTTTGAATGGGTCTGAAAACAGCTAAAAACAATGGCTTTCCATTTGGTAGGAAAGATGAGATGAACTAGAGACACAGAGCAGAAGAGGGCTTTTGTTTACATGTCACTTGTGTTTCCTGCTTCAGAACTGCGTGTGGTCATGCAGTCTTTTAAGTTCAGAGAGTGTGTTTTCTCTCTCTCTCTCTCTCTCTCTCTCTCTCTCTCTTTACATTCCTGACAGACCCACCCTCATCGTTCAGATCTGGGTGCAGTTCCTCTGGCACATCACAGATAGTTTGATGTTTAACTCCAGTGCACGGCTGGTTGAAAGTGAACTGAACAAAAATCTCTCATACAGTAGAACAATAGCAGATAAAGATCGCAGCGGTTGTTGAACCTGAACTATAGAGTCTTATCCCACAGGAATTCATAAGTATTATACGAGATGGATAATAATGTGAACTGCACAAAAACATATGAACAACAATGAAACTCCACCCCTACCTACCCAGATGACCAAATCAAAGACGTGCGAATGACATTTGTACAAATTCATATAAATGAGCCAAATCATAAATATTAAGGAATTGCGTGAGATTTGTTGGACCTTTATGTAGTAGAATCACTGAAAATACAAAATAATAATTAAAGACACATTGAGGGTTTTTTCGTTCTTTCTCAAAGTTTTTCTAGTTTCAATGCTAGTTTTCATGTTTGTTTTTGTAAATTATGATAACCGTGATTAAGATAAATGACACACTTTTCTCTGTTATGAAACAACATGACTGAAAACTGCATTATTAAGTGGCGCATTTCGTGTCTTTTGCGCAAATAGGGAGCGACACGCATACGGTGTGAAATGTAAATAGTAGTTCAAACGGGTCATTTAACTAGAGAAAACCGTATGACTCCCGTTTTCTGCGCAGTTTTAGACGCGAAATGTGAATCGCCCCTAACATGACCATGCTTGTGTATGAACCGTGAATTGCTTAACTTAAAGGGACAGTTCACCCAAAAAAGAAATTTCTGTCATCATTTACTTACCCCCGAACAGTTCCAAATCTGTATAAATGTTTTGTTCTGATGAACACAGAGAGAGAGATTTGGAAGAATGCTTGTAACCCAACAGTTCCTGGCCACCGTTGACTACCATAGTAAAATAAATTAAATTTTTACTTTTTTTTTATCGGTTGAACACAAAAGAAGATATTTTGAAGAATGTATGAAAGCAAACAGTTCTGGGGCACTATTGACAACCAATGTGATTTTTCCTACTATAGTAGTATTTATATATATATATGTATAGGTAATGTATACAGATTTGGAACAACTCAAAGGTGAGTCATTTTTGGGTGAACTGTCTCTTTAATAAGCAAATTGACTTTAAACAGAAGCGATGTGCAGCCCCGCTTCTTTAAACAGCGAGAAACGCTCGACTCACTCATTCGTCCCAGCGGCGGAGCCGTTCTAGAGGTTGTCAGGAGTTCACATTTGTGTCAGTCGTACGTTGCACATAAATACAAACTCGGTAACCATAACCATGACACAGTTCCTCCAGAAATCCATTAAAGTCACTTTTCCAATTAAGCTGCCGCATAAAGCGGCCATTGTTGCTTGACAAATGAGTTTCTGAATACTTCTGAAGAAGGAAATTATATCATGCTTTGGTGTAGCCGTTGAGCAGCCGTCTCATTCCGTCCCTATATGCTGCAGGGCATCTGCTGGAGACTTTCAATAGCCTCATTGTGAATTCATCCCGGCTTTAAAAGGGAAAACGTGATTTCTGTCTGTTTGTTGAAAGTAATCTGGATAACTTGTGTTTCATTCAGGTGCTGGAAATGAGGTGATCGAGGAGGTCAAACACAGACACCATCAGAAGAACCATCATCATCCGGCTTCCTCAGATCTGAAGAGTCACCAACTGTCCCACAGACGCAAGAGGAGCATCGGTAAGACTTTAAAGTCCATGTCAGAATAAAAAAGTAGTTCTTGCTTTAAATTCATTTAAGTTTCACATTGCACACATGAAAAGTCACGCTATCATGGGTCCATCTTGTGGAGTGCATCAAAAGCAAATCACGATGATCGCACTTCTTTATTTTATTGTACGTGAGAGGATTTTGATTGGTGGTTAATGTGAGGTCACCGACACATGCGAGCCAAGAAATTCCAAACATTCAGTATTCATGTCACGGCCCGTTGAACTGAACACAGTTCAGACCGACATCCACTCTTCCTTCCCTTTCACATCAGTCGTGGAGCTCAGTTGGGGTGTTTCGGCCCCTCTCTGCCCCTCCAGCTCACAGAGAAAACAGTTCAGGCCTCAGAATAGCTGTGTGCTGTTTTTGTGTCTCTCGCAAAGAGCCCGAAGCTCGGGATCGAACAGAGATCTCAGCGCTGTGGTCGCTCTTATTTTTGTCTGGGTAAATACAGATATTAAAAACCCTCGTTAATATTCAGGGTTTGGGCAGTTTTAAGTACGTTTTGGTTTGGTCAGGTGGCATAAGAGAAGCATATAACAGGGCGGCAATTTAGCAATTTTGGTTATTTAAGTGCTCTAAATATACTCTTACAAAAAAGTGTTGTGAAGGTAGCGTGGTATAATAGAAGTATCAGACGATGAGGCCGTGGAATTAAATGAGTCGCGTTATCAACAATCCTGCCATTTACAAATGTGGTCTAATGTATTTTAAAGAACAATAAAACATGGTAATTATGGTATTTTTCGAAAGTAACATCAAATAATGACAACATTTTTCATGATGTATATGAAAAATATGAATTACTGTTTATTCATGTTTTCATTGTGCTGTTTGCAATTATACTTTTTTATAATTATATGTTAATAATTAATATTATTAATTATCAAAGCAATCTTATGAATTTATAATATTCTTTACTAATTATTCGATACACTACACAACAAGGTGGTGACTATTATGAGAGGATCAAAATATTCTGAACAGAATTTAACAAGAAATATGATTATATATATAGGATTTTGACAATTAAAAAATCATATAAAAATATGATTTATTTTCACATCATATAGCTATTGATTGATTTTAAAATCATTAACAATATATGAGAACATTTCTGGTTGTTATTGAATTGATAACATTTAAGGTTCGATTGAACCTTTTGTATGTAAATTAATAAATAAATAAAAATATATATTAATAGCTTCAGGAAATAACCAAGCTTTATCAGTAATGTAAATAATAAAAGAAAGAAAATCTCAAGCTATAAAAGTTTAAAAAATTGAAAAAATATACAGTATGTTGATGCATGTTACATGTTAGAAGCTCATTCAATAGCATTAAACAGAAAAAGTTACAAGCTCTACATTACATATTGTTATGTTTTGGATCAAAACATTGTACCATTACATCTTTATTCTTTACATTCTAGTATTGATGTCGTTATATGTTCATTTATTAACACACATTGACAAGCTGTCGTTTGTTATGTGCAGTAGAGGAGGCGGTGCCAGCCATGTGCAAGACACGGACGGTGATCTATGAGATCCCTCGCAGTCAAGTGGATCCCACGGCTGCAAACTTCCTAATATGGCCTCCGTGCGTGGAGGTGAAGCGCTGCACGGGCTGCTGCAACACCGCTAGCATGCGCTGTCATCCGTCCAAAAAACACCACCGTACTGTCAAGGTAAAGCACTGCATCTACATCACATTTCTGTAGCGTCTGTGTCTCCAGCACAAACTCAGACTTGTGTCCAACTTCCTTTGTCCTAAGGATCATGTCAGAGATGTTGCCTATGGGTATGGTAGACAAGACAGTAGGTTTTCTGTATAGCGTTGGCAAATAGAAGTCATGTAAGACACATACATGTGTGGACGTATATTTGGCCATACCAGTCAGGAAATAAAATCCAGGCTTCTTGAACTCACACATGTTTATAATATCTTCATTGTGTATATCTTTATATAAGTGTGCATACTTATTTGTGATAATATTTGATAAAGTGAGGAGGTGCTCTGGATGAATGACTTGCTCGCTGCTTACACAGTCAGGTGCATTGCATTGTGGGGTTGTTTCCATACTGTTTTGGGTCGCTCTTTAGATCAAACTGCTGTTTGAAAACACAATTTTTATATTTGTTTTATATATTTGTGTAGAAATACTGGGAGACACAAGTCTAGTCTTCACCGTGGTGTTTGTTTCTGACGCGTACTGTAGACCACAGAGAGGCACATTTTTACTTCCTTATGTATTTACCTCTTCATTTATTCCACAATCTTCTGAATGGACGTTCAGTGTATTGTATAGCAGTTTTCCGCACAAAATGAATAGAAACGCTAGTCGTGTGTGCATTTCCAGCACAGGGATAGACAAGAGTGATGTGTTTCTTTCCAGCGATGGCGGTTGATATTCAAGCAAATACTCTTAAGAGATCTATTTACCTGGCCAGTTTTTCCTTCTCATCCTAAAAAAAGGACAGACCCGGACAGGCCGCTGCTGTTTAGAAACGGCGTATAAAAAGACAGACTGTAAATAGGCGAAATGTGGACGTGTGCATGTGTTTGTGTGTCTGCTGTACTTTGGTTCATTGCAGTGATAAGCTGGTTTCAAAGGAGACTCTGCTGGGTGTGGATCATAACAACCGATAATGAGACTACAAACACTTACTAGACTCAAAGGAGACTCTCTCTCTCTCTTTATCTTTTTAACAGTCTTCTAATACTGTTTAGTTCTTCTAGTCTCCTACCTTTTCTCTTGCCTCGTGTTTTCTTAATGCACTCCTTGTACTTATCGTTCTTAATGTTTTAGTTGGCATGTAGTCAACACCTGCCCGCCTGCCTGCCCTCTCTCTCTCTCACTCATTGTAGTGTTGGAGTTGTTATGTAAGGTGTAACTGGAGTTATAAGACGCTCAGCAGGTTCGTCTGATGGATTCTTGTGTACTTCTTTCACATAAAGTGCAGGTCGGTTCACTCCGCAGTCATCGTGGTTAAGCCTCCGGGCAGCAATTTTCCAGTCGTGCAGGTACAACTCCTTCGTACTTCATAACATTAACCAAATATTTAATAAATCAACACGGAAAGCCCGCGGGATGCGTACAACCTGGTGAATGACGGGCGTTTCGTTAACGTCTATTGAGCTCACCAATGATGTGACTGGCTTCGGTACATCTCTGTTTGACCTCACTTCCCCTTCTGTCTCTCTCTCCTGGTGTACGGTACCGATGGTTTTCCCAGAACTCAAATACTCTCACACATATGCAAACATAATCACGCAGTACTACAACAACAGGTGCTGTTCCAGATCACTGCGGCCGGGGGAAGAAATTGGAAAGCCGACAGTATAACCTCATGTTACAGTGAAGAGATTCAGAGCTGTGTGTGAGAAACTCCTGTTGACACAGAAGTGAAGGGGACGGGATCTTCTTTCTTTAACATATAAGACATTTTCTGCCATAGTTCAATGATTATAGTATATCCGCAAAAAGTGGGTGATTCAGATTTTTCATGAACTACTCGTGAAACCTGCCCTTCCTGATCAACAACGTGTAAATTATGCAAGAAGGCATACAGGTTATTCAAACATGACAGAGATCAGAGAAGTCTTAAAGGGACGGTAGCAATAATAGCATGTTCAAATCTAAAAGAGAGAGAGAGAGAGAGAGGTGGGGAAATGTAAAGGTTTTGCTTCCAAAATAAACAATTTTGCATAAATCTATAGTTTTAGGTAAAATTGTTAATAAAAACAGGGACGGTTTGAAAGGGACGGTTCACCCAAAAAAAAATTCTGTCATCGTTTACTCACTCTCTTGTCATTTTAAATGTATGACTTCCTTCTACAGAACACAAAAGAAGATATTTTAAAGAACATTAGTCAACTAAAACCGTTGGTCCCCATTGACTTGTATTGGTCCATACAAAGTCAATAAGGGCCTCATTTTTGGTCACTAACATTCTTCAAAATGTCTACTTTTGTGTTTTGCAGAAGAAAGAAAGTCATACAGGTTTAAAATGTCAAGAGGAGGAATAAATGATGACAGAATTTCCATTTTTGGGCGAACTATGCCTTTAACTCATGCTTTAAGGTAAAAGCATTTGAATCTGAAATAAAATCTTCAAATGGTTTGCTTTGAAGGATTGAGGCATTGTAACTTTTTCGGATCCCTGGACCAGCTGGAAAATTGATCAAACTTCAACAATGAACAAGGCAGTGGTGGTTTCCTTGAAGTAGGAATATCAAGATGTAGTCACATTGCCAGGAGCAGCGAGCGTGTGAGTGTTGTTTATTTTACTTTCATCGCCGCTGATGGGAGTGCTAAACTTACTAAATCCGGCACACCGCTGTTCATCAGGAATGAAGAGATTGACTGAGGATATTCCTGATTCGGAATGTTTGCGGGAGCTATTAAAACCTGCGGGCGCAGGGATACGGCGTGTTATGTGGTTTAAATAGCAAGTGTTTATGAGTTTGGATGAGCTGGATTTAGATGCCTTCTTTAGAGGCTGGTATGGAAGGAAATTAGACATGGTTTATATTGGCACTGGAAGCCGGAGGTGTTTTGAGAGGGTGCTTTCTGGGCGCTGAAGACCCTCAGATGGCCCAGGCGGGTGAGGACACGAGGGCCGGCTGTGACGCTAACATCGAGGAAACATAAATAGTGATGAATGGAGTTATAACGTGGAAGTCTTGTTGAGTGATCAAAGAAAGAAGACTTAATTTTGATTCACACACTCTTTAAAAGAGCTTTTCTTTCTTTGGACTGTTTTACATTTAAAATGTAGTTCCTCCAACATCTTCCATGTATGTTTTTCTTCGAATGTGTGTGTAATTGCTGTCATATCTATCATTTTGTGTTCTTTCCATCTTCTCACGCTAAGATGTTTCTGCTGGTGTTTGTGAAGAACCATGACAAAAAGCAGATTTTTCTCCTCATCTCAGTAATTGTCCGGGTGCCGGCGCGTTCACAAGAGATTTTCCTCTGGTAATTCTAGACGTGCAGGTCATGAGATAAAAGTTTCCCTTTATTTTCCTCCCTGCCGGCATCTCGTTCTCTTGTGAGTCACTCAGGCTCTTTTTGTCACTAGTTGAATAAGAACACTTGCTCCCCACACCCCTCTTTCTTTCAGGCCTCCCCACCAGTCATCTGCTATTGGAGCCTGCTCTTTTACCCCCCCACTTTCTTTCTACGCCCGTGTTTCGCATTTCGTCAAATTCACCCACTGACAGATGTGCAGGAAAACCCGCCGACACATTTATTTTCTATTGTGCTCATGCTAATTACCCATGATGCACCTCTCTGCGTTTTTCTTCAGCGCTCTCACTCTTTCTTCTTCTGCCTTTTTTGCGGGGAAATCCCAGTGCCAATTATCTCGACCCCGGACAATGGTCCTCACAGAGCGCGGGGCGAGCGAGAGGGGGTTGGGGTGGATTTCGCTCCCTCTCTCTATGTTACGGGGAGTTGGGGTTGGATCAGATGTCACACCATTAGCCGGGATTTTGGTTGCGGCGTAAAGCACAGTGGTTTATAAAAAGAGCTCCGAGGACCTCCTAAGAAACACGGGGCTAGCGAGCAAAGCATATGTGAAGTTCAGCCGTACTCTTGGCGGGCTTCGACAAAGTCTGTAGAGCAAGAGTCTCAATAGAAATGTTGGGATGGGGGGCAGAAAAGGATGGCGCTGAGAGATCTGGGGGTTCTTCTTTCATATTATGACCCTTCGATGAACTTCCACCAACCCCCCGATCGTCCTCAACACCATCCGCGTCTGTCACCCTTCAGCCTCCGTTGCAAGACATTCTTGCACGCCATGGGCTGTTTTAGACTCGGCTCTGTAAATATAACCGAGCCAAGAATGTCCGAGGGGGGGAGAGCTGGGCGACCTAACAGAAACACGGGGGTATAAACCAGTAACAGGGTTGACAGGGAAACTGTACTGCTTCACTTTCTCTTTCCTTTCCAGACCTACATTGTCACACTCTGTTTGTTTCTGTCTTGAAAGTGTTTTGTCACATCCCATAATGCTAAACCAATATTTACACTTGCATGGTAGACAGAGAGCTATTATTTGCTTTTTGTGAGTAATACGTTTAAAGTTTGTGATTGTGTCCGTTGTGGGATTTTAAGGATGGGACACATCCACATCACATTCTTTTTATTTGTGAGCGTGTGTATGTGGAAGTGTGGGAAAGTTTGTGTCGCTGTCATAACAGCAGAGAACGTTCATCTAGCGTTCAGTGGCAGACGGAAGGAAGAAAGTCCAAAGTGTTTACCTGTGTGTTCATTCTTCAGGCTTTATGAGGGCAGGTAAGGAGGATTCACAGCCAGTTTATTCCAGAACTCTTCCTCTGTGCAACGGTTGTGATAATAATCTGTTCCATTGGGCGGACGCCTTGCTGAACATTTCCACGATTTAGCTGCAACTATGAAGTGAACTAAAAGAAACACAAGACTTTCCAACCCTGACTGGTCTTTATGCACTTGTTTGTCTGGAAGGGGAAGGCATGTGTCAGGGTTAACCTTTGTGTTAAAATGCAAGTAGCGCTCAAAAATGAATGAAGTTTGTCTACTTTTTACTTGAGCAGAAGCATCAGATAGTAACTTAAAGGTGCTGCGTGTTCTTTTTTGGAGGATTCTAATGACAGAAATGCAATATAATATACATAATGTCTTCAGAGGTGTATTGACCTCAAATAATGAAACGTTTTGTTTTTATGATGTTAGAATGAGATATTTCTATCTACAGACACCGCAGGGCCCCTTACATGAAAGTCGCCATGTTGTTTCTACGGTAGCCCTAAACAGACAAACTGCTCTACAGAACGCGTTTCGTATGTAGGTTATCTCCTTCGGCAAAAAAGCGAAAATTTGACAACATCTTAGTTTTGCGTCAGCCACCTTAGTGCTTTGAAAGGGAGGAGGGAGGGGTGGAGGGAGCCATTGGTTGCAATTCCCAACCTCACCACTAGATGGACCATTAAGACAGAATGGATAGAAATGGTTACGTAAACTTTTCTGTAAACAAACCTCTCTCTAAAAATCTCTCCTTTAGTGAAACTACCTGTCTATGGATGAAAAAATATGTCATTTTACTTTTTTAAGTTCATAGACTTCATTCCCATAGATATTCGGCTATAACAGTAGGTGAAGTGGGTCACCCAAACTGGTGAAGTTGGTTCTGAAACCTGTTTTGAAGACCAACATGCAGAATGCAACACACTGTTTCCTGATGATCTGAGTTATTATATTTTTTTACTAACATAACTGATATTTTATTTTAAATAGCAAAAGAAGAAATAAAACTGGAACAAAAGATCAGATCATATATCTGCTCGCTGTAAAAACTTTCCAGACACCCAAGCAACAGCCAAACCAACTGAGAGAGAAAGTGATGGTTAGAGAGAAAATAGAGTCTTGGTTGCATTAAAATTAGCACAATGAAAGACATGAGTCAACCCCTGTGACCGGCAAAATGCTTATTTCGAGTTACAGTAAGTTTGGTGCAATGGGGCGTGAACTGTGGAACATTTAACTGTGGGCTTGTGTCCAGGAATTGTTCGACAATTTTCCGTGGTTGCATCTCACCATTTGACAGCTACTTAGCTGTGCATGCTATACCTTTGTAAAGTACAATAGAAGTGTATAGCATTTGTAAGGTATACCAAATGTAAGTACATGGTGATCTTTATAATAACCCATTATAAATCTGTTTCTCTGTTCCTCCAGGTGGCAAAGGTAGAGTTCGCATCCCGTAAGAAAGCGAAATTGAAGGAGGTGCTCGTCAGGTTAGAGGATCATCTGGAATGCGTGTGCACATCACAGCATCATGTGACGGAGCATGTGGAAGCAGACACAGGTATACACACACACACACACACACACACAGAATGGCATGATCTTCCTTAAACATGTGACTATGGAGTGTGCTTTCTCCGTCTGTTGCTTTGTGCTGCCACCAAAGGCAAATACACCTGTTGCCAACGTCAGCGCTTGTGCATGCGCGTGTTTTACTTTGTTGTCCATGTTAAAGCAATGATACATTTGGGTGGATGAGAAAGACCACGAGTGTGTGAACCGGGTAAAAGTGTGTGTCCCTTAGGGTCAAGTTTCTCATCCCGTGTCATTTTTAAAGTGCAAATGCAGTCTTTTAGAGGCCATAAAATTCTTTTTTCTCTTCTTTCCTCCCTCTGAACCACACACTCTCCATCATCCGCTTGCACTCCCAATCTGTGTTTCCAGGCCCTCGCAAAGTAAAAAATGGTAAAAAACGGAAACACAGAAAGCAAGCGGGGGCAGCACCGATCAACAAGGACATTCAATAAAAAGTAAACGTTTCCTAACGCACAGCGGACCAAAATATCCTGCAGGTAAAACCCCTGGAAACTTAACCAATCACTGGAGAGAGAGAGTGTCGTCCAATCAGTATCACGCTACACTGAAAAAGAGCAACGTGTGCTTTTGCTTTGCTGCATGGGATTGTTTGTTTGCTGAATCACTGTGTGTATAAGTAGTTTTGTTCTAAAATCTAGTGAGCTGGCTTAAGTGTCCTAAATGAAATTGAATCTAAAAAGTGACTCATTTCCAATAGCGTTCACAAGCAGCAAGTAAAGCTGCTTTAAGCATGTTAACACCATATACCACTTTAACAAAGTTAGCAAAGTTACTGTGGCGATAATTTCTCAAAATGCTCACTATGTATTAAGCCAACTAGATTTTGGACCAGAGCTAAAATGTTTGATTGTTCGTGTGAAGATATGTTACATTTTTTTGGTGAACTTGATCACTAAGTTTGTGCTTTTCACATGAAACGTTCTTTCTGATTTTTCCTGAATCTGTCTAATAATACTTTAAAATCACTGTGTGGTGGATGCGTCACTCAAACACAACTGGCATGTCTTACTAAAGAAAATTTCTCTAAAACATTTCTAGATTTTACTTGGAAACAGTGTGCGATACTTAACTCGTCTTGTGTTTCTCCCTCTAGTGGACATGAGATGAAACCGCATTAAACGTTTGATCGAAGGACATCGGGTGGCTACGCAGCGCTCCAGCAGCACTGGGACTTTGACCTCTGATGCATCACTGTATAGATACTGTTTCCAGAGGAACGTCAAGACAAGATCAACACCAAAGGTGCTTTTATAATCCTGCTAGGATGTCAAACACTGAAGACAACGAGATATGTATTCAGTAGTGGTCACACACTGGGCAGAAACGAAACTGACAAACAAGACATTTGTATCGTTTCTTTTTCGTTCACGCAAGACTCACATAAGCGGTTAAAGATGCAAATGAAGAGAACACAACGTTTCGAGAGATGCACGCTTGTGATCGGATCCACTCGAGCCGGAGCCCACGAAGGGACAGATTCACAGAATTCAAGGAGGAATTACGAATAAAGGGATGTTTGGACGAAGCACTCCAGTTGTCATATAACTTTGCAGTTTGCGTCCCTGCATTAGAACATTGAACTTGTTATTTCCAATGTGCCTCTACAACCCATCGTCCTTCTAAAGCATTTCCATGAATAAAAAAGACTTGAGTATATCCAGAAGAAGGTGAACTCTAATTCAGTACCAGAATAAAGTATTTATGTATGTGATCTCTATCTTAACCTCTCTGTGTCCGGTGTAACAAGGACTCCTCCTCTTCCATGTACAAACATTATCCGTTCCATTCTCTCTCACTCTCCGTTTCACACGTATTTTACAGCGTATCGCAAAGCTAGGAGATAGCAAAGATGTGTATGAGACAGTTATGGAAAGATGCTTTATTTTTGTTAAAATATATTTATAATGTGTACCTGTAGAATCAAGCGGGATCTTTATGTATATCTCATTAATTGTGGTGTAATGGTGCTTCGTAGGATTTATCCAGTCAGGACATGATCCTGACACTTTTGTTGCTCCTGGTGCAAATAAATGAGTTGTTGTAATATTCTATGTTGTACAAGAAGCAACAACGTTGAAAAAGGAGAATGTCCTGCTTGGTAAATCTAATTGTACATTCACATGGTTGTAAGGAATAGATGGTCTTGACCTAGATGAGGAAATAATGGAGGGCGGTGTCCTTCAGAGTTGAGCTCTAAATCTTACCCAACACTACCGGGGAAGCCTATTGAAATCTTGGGGATTATTTGACAATGACAGGCTGGTGTGTTGGATTTGGGTTGGAAATAAACTTTGCATGACATTGGTCCTTCAGGACCTCATACTGTATCAGAAACGTGCTTATTGTAGTAAATGCTTATAGCAGTGGTTCTCAAACCGGGGGCCCCCAAGATGGATGCAGGGGAAATGTTTTCTATTCGAAATATAGAAATGTATAGATTTTATGCAATCAAACATCAGAAATGTTTCAGCATTGTATAACTGAATATGTTTTTGGTTTAATTAAAATAGAATACAAAATTTAATGGGGGGGGAAGCATTACATTATACAATAAAGGGGGCCTCACAACGAAAAAGTTTGAGAACCACTGGCTTATGGGACCATCTGTCACATTGTCGGGTTCATTGTTTCCTATTATTCACCGTAACTTGCATACACACAGAGACGAAAGTAACGCAAATAGCCAGTAAACAATTTCCTTACGTATAAAGCTATGTAACAAAATAAAAAGATCTGAACAAATAAAAAATTTGTTAATCTTGTTCTTGAAAGCCACCAAAATGTGCAGTCCATGTTTATCATTTGACAAATATGTAAAATTTTCATTTCTTTGTTTGGCATTTTGCTTGATGAACCAAACTGCTTTTCAGTTTCCTGATTATTGGAATGATTTATTTAACTGTATTTATTTATATAGTTATTTAATCTTAAAGTCAAGGGTAGTTTAATCCCTTTTTTTTCATTTATTCACCCTCATGTCATTCCAAACCTGTATAACTTTCTTTCTTCTGCAGAACACATTTTGAAAAATGTTTGTGACCAAACAGCATTGAACCCCTTCCATTGTATGGACACAGAGACATTTCTCAAAATATCTTTTTTTGTGTTCTACAAAATAAAGTCACGTGCAGGTTTTGAACATTATGAGAGTGAATGATGAGAGTTTATTCAATGCTCGCCCCCTATTCTGTGCAAAACGTAACAAAACAGCATTTGATGGTTTGTGTGGGACAGGTTGGTGCAGTGAGAAAAAGTCGTGTTTGACATTTACAAAAGTGATCATGCAGTAAAACTGAGACTGAATCAATAGTCAATAGATGGTCAAATACATCTGTGATTTTTCAGGGAACCTGAGAGAGAGTTGTTAGTCACTCTTGTAACGTCAGCGTCTCGGCTGACTTCAGCTCAGTCAAAACTCTTTATGTTCTTCCAGGCTGTTTGTTGACTCTGGCTGAAGTCGAGCCGCAGTGACTCCGCTAGTTCTTGTCATATTTGACACATGCCAGACAAATGGAACTATTTTGGCACTGCCTGTAACAGAATGTAGAGCACTTTGTAACACAAGTGACCCTCGAGTGGCACGTCTGGCCTTCTTAGGGCACCTGTATGTTCCACTCGCTGTGAATCATGAGCAACAGATTTCAGCGGAGGGAGCAAAACTTTGACGTGTCTCATTATTCCCTGTCATAATGTTTGTTTTGTATTGTGAGTCATACAGTAGTCTGTCTGGTGTAAGCTTTGCTCACTTTCTACAACACAGTGATGGTTGTTTCTTCTTAGTTATTGTGTGTTTGTTTGTGTCGTGGTGGCGAGAACTGGTGGGGTGCGCTGGAGTGAGACCTGATTCGGCTCTGCAGCTTCTGTTGGTCTGGTTTTGCTCCGTGTCTGTTTCTCGCTTTGGCAGCTAAATTATTTCATTGTTTTTTATATTCATGTGCTGGAAACTGGACCTGTGTTCTGTTTCTGTAGTGAAGGTTTGCAGGTTTTCCAGATGATTCAGGATTTGATTTGTCACATGCACAGTTATATAAGTATACTACTCTCTATAGACTGTAGAGAATTATTTAATAAAAGATCGAACTAAAACTAAAATAGAACAATGGAGTAAATATATTTTTATAAATACAATAAAAATACATATTTATAAATATAATGTAAAAAGTATATTTATGATAAAACTAAAAACTAAAATAGAAAATTTATAACATAATAAATATTTTAAATAAAAATATATTTTTTAAATACAATAACAAATTAACATATAAATATAATTTAAATCTACAGTACATATATAAGACAAAAAAAATAAATTGTATTATTTGGGATTAAAGAAATTTAGTATAATAAACCATAATTGAGTAAAGGAAAATAAATATAAAAAGGAGTAAAACATAAAATACCAAATTAAATATAGGAAATTAAAAAGGAAAATCTGGATATCGCTGGTCACATGTTTATTTATGCTGCTGTCTCAACAGATACCGCACATCCTGATCTCCTTTTCCCATTTGAATTAAAACAATTTCCAAACAATTTCCCATTTTAGTATTATGATTGTTTGTGAGATTGTACTACACATGCCAATGCCTAAATAAAATTATGACATGTATAAAGTCAATTCAAAATACTTGATCTTGTAATAAAGTTTAGAACATCTTAAACATCTCTGTATACTTCTCGTAAATCATTTGAGGATTTAATCTGACAAAAAATGATTGGAAAAACATGCACACACTATGAGACAACCGGTCTGTTTGTTCTGTGTTGAATCATCATTCATCACTCTTGGCATGTTCGGTTACCAATGGCCATCTACCAATGATCCTATAATTTGTTGGAAGCTCGGGAAGATTTGTAAGTGGAGTCTTTTGTGTCTCAGATTGTATAGAAATTACCTGCCATGCAACCACGGCATAGAGCCCAGAGGTTAAAGCAGTTCTGAAGTGGTATCAAAGAAAGCTTTTATAAGACAAAGAGCCTCACAATTACCTTCGATTTGCACATGGATCCGCGCCACTAATTCATTACCTGGCACATACTCTTATCAGACCCTGAGAGAATACTGTAGTTGAAGTATTTCCATCCACTATGTGAGTAAGTGAGGTCAGAATCAATGCAAACTTTGTCACCTGGCCGAATTATACTGCATTTCAAAAAACTCACATAAGCCATAATTATGATACGGGAATGCTTTCTGTGAAGAATGCCTTCAGGAGTAACTCAAGTTCTGCAAAGAATCAAAGAATTTGAAATCTCAAACAGATGAGTACTGTGTTTCCGTTTTCCTGTTTATTTCAACAATTTTGCGTTGCTGCAAAGCAGCTTTACATGTATTAAGATAGCAGTAACTGAAGAAAAGAAAAATAAATATTTAAAATCTATATTTGTGACCCTGGACAACAAAAGCAGTCTTAAGTAGCATGGGAACATTTTAAGTCATTGCCAAAAATACATTGTAGGGGAAAATTACAGATTTTTCTATTTGCCAAAAATCATTGGGATATTAAGTAAAGATCATGTTCCATGAAGATATTTTACAAATTTCCTACCGTAAATGTATAAAAACATTTTTTTTTTCTAAGTGGATGGCCTGCTACAGTGTCTCAGATTAACAACTTCAAATGCGATTTTCTCAATATTTAGCTTTTTTGCACCCTCAAATTCCAGCCTTGTAAACATTTGTTGTTCCGCCAGATAGTAACAAACCATACGTCAATAGACAGCTTATTTATTCAGCTTTCAGATGATGTAAAAATCTAAATTTTGAAAAATTGACCCTTAAGACTGGTTTTGTTGTCCAGGGTCACATTTAAGAAAACATAAAATATAAGGAGAGGGAGCACTTTAAAAAAAGCTTGGGGTGTTTCAACCCAACATTCGGTCAATAAATGACCAACCCAATTTGTAAATGAACCTATGCTAGGCTGTTTTAACCCACAATTCTGGATTGTTTTAAACCATTGACGGGTAACATCTGGTCTAACTTCACTTGCTCCCGGAATTTCGATAATTTACTCTTCAACCTGTAAATAATATACACTCACCTAAAAGATTATTAGGGACACCTGTTCAATTTCTCATTAATGCAATTATGGTGGTGGTGTAATGGTGTGGGGGATGTTTTCTTGGCACACTTTAGGCCCCTTAGTGCCAATTGGGCATCGTTTAAATGCCACGGCCTACCTGAGCATTGTTTCTGACCATGTCCATCCCTTTATGACCACCATGTACCCATCCTCTGATGGCTACTTCCAGCAGGATAATGTAACATGTCACAAAGCTCGAATCATTTCAAATTGGTTTCTTGAACATGACAATGAGTTCACTGTACTAAAATGGCCCCCACAGTCACCAGATCTCAACCCAATAGAGCATCTTTGGGATGTGGTGAACGGGAGCTTCGTGCATCCCACAAATCTCCATCAACAAGATGCTATCCTATCAATATGGGCCAAAATTTCTAAAGAATGCTTTCAGCACCTTGTTGAATCAATGCCACGTAGAATTGAGGCAGTTCTGAAGGCGAAAGGGGGTCAAACACAGTATTAGTATGGTGTTCCTAATAATCCTTTAGGTGAGTGTATAAACAGTGCTCTCTCAATGTTAATGCAGTTATATTTTAATGTTACTAAATCAATAGTACTATCGATGTTACCACATACTTTTAATGTTACTAAATCCAGACGTTATCTTCCGGGTTAAAGTGTCAATTATCGAATTTCCCAAAGCATGTGAAGGCAGCATTAAATGAACATGTGTTTGAGGAAACGTTTAAATGCAAGTGTATAATTTGACTTCAAAGATCAAATGATGTGGTGATGTGTGAAAGTGAAATCCACTTAAACTCAGAATTGAATTGAACTGATGGATGTTTTTGTGTCAGCAGTTGGTTTTGACGTGTCCCAAACAGGGAATGGCAGACGTGAGACTAGCTAAGACAGCCTGGCTCCAGAGCTTCTGCACCATCTGTATGAAACCTGGAATGTGAATATGAGCACATGTGTAAAAGTGTAAGGACACACACAGAGGTATCATTTCTCTGAGACCTCACACGGTGACGACAACTATTTATTGCCAATAAGTTTGCTGGTGCCAATGAATATTCTGAAAAAAGCAGCGGTAAGACTGCAGCATAGAAGCTTATAGGTTTGGTAATGAACCACCTCCCGGTGAATACAATTAATATCACATTTACATTCAACACAAACGGACAACATACACATAAGCACATTGGCTGTATTATAAAGAAAATGGCATCTTTTTTAACCATTCCGGAAATACACAGTTTGGGAGATAAAATGGTTGTGTGTTGGATTGCAGACGGTCTTTCAGGGTTTTGCATCAGCGGCCCATTTTAGCCCCCGTATCTAGAGGCTTCATTCAGAGCCCTGACTCGTCCTGTGCTTTCCTCCACCACAAATCCCTTCCTTACCATCTGCAAATATTAGCTCAAGATTATTTTAAGAAATAAAATCATTTTATGAATTGAGAGACGCCACCGGCCAAGATAAAGAATCCATTTAAATGAAGTTGCAAGCACGCAGGAATATTTAATATTTGCACAGCAAGCAAAACTGACTCGGTTGATGCATTCCTGTGGATGTCTATTTTCAGAGAGGACGCGGAGATTTGAAAGTTGAATCAAAAAAGAAAGACAAAAGAGACATTGCCGAAACCTTCTGAACTTTACAGCTTGGAGGATGCATACTAAGAGACAACCCTTTGTGTCGAGAGAATCAAAGCTGACAGCTAACGCTAAATATAAGCGCCCTTAGAAAAAACAAGTATACTTAAAGTTTATTTAGATAAGACAAAGTACAAGTATATTTTTAAGTGTTGTTTTACAATATGACGGTATTGACAATAACTGCAGTGATATAAAAAAACACATTTACCATTATTGTTTAAATTCTGGACATTCTTTCATCAATCCTTTCGGCCACAATTTCGTGTGTGAAAATTTAAATTCGTGACAGCCCAATGTGATGAACTTTTCTAGTACTAGTCTTGTTAGTCTGGTTCTACTTACACCATTTTCAGTACTTTAAACTTATTTGACCCACTTTTTTAGTTTATAAATCTGCACTTTTGAGTATACTTTAAGTGCAGAGTACACAAGTTTCTAAAAAATATACAAAACGTAAACTCAAAGTATACTTTCTTAGTTTTGTTTAAAGAGTTATACTGATAAAATCTTGAGTTGTCATACTGTACGTTTGCTTTGACACTGGCTCCATTTATGCTTAAATGATAGCCAATGTCTATTGTTGCAAATTATCTTATTTCCAAACTAAGTGTATGAATTGAATTTGTGAAATCAAATCACTTTTATTGTCACATCACCAAAGCACAAGTGCCTTCTTGAGAGATTCTTGAGAGCGTCGAAACTATTTACATATAGACAGACTTTAACAGATGACAGTGTGCAATATACACATACATATACTCAGTGCATAAAGTATACTATAAATCATACTTACAGTTATCAATACACATTATACACCATATGTACACATTCTGCATTATGTACACACAAAAATATGCGAAGGTGCAGCAGATTATACATAAACTGGATACGCCAATGTCATGGATGTGCTTTGGATGGTATCCAGTGGTAGCAGATAGATGGTTGTATTAGTGCAGTGTGTAGTTCAGTTTGAACTGTGTTAGAGTTAAAGTGCAGTGTGTGGCATACCTTTAAGGGGGAGTATTGTGTAGGGTGTATTAGTTCTGACTGTTCATTAGCCTGATAGCCTGAGGAAAAAGCGATCCCTCTAAGTGATGTGTTATTTAGGGATGACTACCCCACGATAGAATCTTATTTTCTTTTGCTGAAGGTTTATTTCCAGACTGTCCCGGCAGTGATGCTGAGCTGGCAGTAAATATCCCACGCGTCTGCTTTGGATAAGATAAGCTCATAGACAAAGCCACCTCAACATTTCTGGAAGTATTGTGAATTTAGTGACTCACGGTGTCAAAGCTGACTCGCTATGTCTGTCGGGGACTCAGTACTGACTCGATTGAGTGATGTGGCCAAACACTGTAATCACGGAAGGTCAGTTTTGGATCAAGCACACATTATAACAGTAAAATCTGAATTGTTTTGATCTTTTAGGTTTTCCAGAACGCCAAACTTCCTAAACACAGAGGTGCGGTTCAGGGTCACTTTGTCTTTGGCAGAAGAAAGTGGAGAAAGTGAAGGGAGCAGACACACATAACAATGAGTCACATATGTTGTGTTTTAGGTCTGATGTTTAAAACCATCCACCGGTGTGTCCAAATACACCAGCACCTAAACATATCACTGTCACAAGTGCTCCGCCAGTCGTAAAAACTCGTTCCAAACTTGGATTAGCTCGGGTGAAACCTGATGACCTCTCATGGTGTGTGTTTCCCCTTCCTCACTGACGCTTCCCAGCATGCCCCCTGGAATGATCCCCTCCCGGGAGGGGGTAAGGAGGTGCCATAAATTATTTTGTCTGGAAGTGTAGAATACTGTCATTCATATTTAGGTGACTTTACATGTTGAGGCTTTTGTTGCTTCTCCGCTTCATGTTTTGAACTCAACCCTTGTGAAAAAAAGTCAGTTGCACGTTGGAAAAACATGCAGTTAAATGAAGATCTGTATTATGCAAAGGTACAGTATGAAATACAGTATATTTAGGGAACAAGCATTTAAACAGGTGACAAAGAGGCTGCTATGTGGATGGGTCACTGTGTGTACCTGGGAGTGGAGCTTTCTGAGGAAATGGTGAGTCAGGGCCTTCTCAATATGTCAACAATCTTTCTCTTTGCTTTCTGGACTCAAAGGCTGTGTTGTTCCTTTAGGCGGAGACTGAGGGTCATCCGGGTGTCCCCAGCTTCTGGAAAAGTTTAGTCAGCTGGTTTTGGGAGTATTGAGTATATCGGCTTTAGAAAACATCTCATTGGCTTATACAACTTGACCTGCTAATGTAGTATTTTAAATGTAATTATATTTTACATTTTAATGTAAGTATTCTACATATATATTTTAATATATTAATAAATATAAACTTCATAATCTTTAATTTTCATATAAATATTCATAATACATTTTTAAATATTTAATAATATTTTAAGAACATTTTTGAATACCATAAATAATAATGCAAAATGCATTTGTGCCTGCAAATCTTTTAAATTCGCCCATGCATGCTGGTCAAGATTATCAACCCAGGCCATAACTGTTGTGCATTTGCAATGTCCTGCAAAGGAAATTACTAAAAACCCTTTTTTTACTTAAAGTAAAATACAAAAAAGTCCTTATATTTGTATTTTTTGACTGGACTACAGAGGATTTTAAGAGGACTATTCGTCGAATTTAAGGTGTTGTGCCAATTTCCTGCCGACAGGCGGCAGTAACGCGCTGCTGTTCTGCTCTTACGTCACACCGTGCAGCCGCAGAGGAAGAACTACAGACCACATGAGTTTACAACAAACAGGAGATACGTTGTTTAATTATAAAGATACACAATGAAACCAAACAAACAACAACATCAACCGAAGCAAGATAACAAGTAAGAGATTTAGGGCAATCTAGATTATTAATGTACGATATTAATACACCGAGATTCTGTTGTTAAACTGATGAAGGAAGGAAAACATGCTAGTCAGGTTGTATTCTGGTTTAGTTTACCTACCTGTGTAACCGTATGTGAATTTCTTTTATGTTTTCTTTTACTGTCTAAAATGGTGCATAACATTTGTATATCAATGTTAAAATGCCTTGTGTTTTATTACAGGAAGAAGTCAAAAACCCATGCTAACCCAGCATCAGATGACCACCTCCAGAATATCCCACATCGCTTGCGAGAAATCATGAAGAGTAAAGAGATGATGAAAATGGGCTCACGACATAGGAAAAAAGGTGCTTATACAATTATTTAAAATACAATATGGTATATAAGAGCTTTAGTACATTGGTCTCCAATACTTCTGTGATGAACGTCTTTTAAATGTTGGATTGACGAGTAAAGCTGTTGAAATGTATTAAAGCTCTAAACCTAAATAAACCTTATGTATCCAATACTCCATATCTCTGAATGTTATCTTTATCCTTAATTCCTCACATTGTAAATTGAGAATTGGTTGAATATAGATACATTTTTAAGTTTTCAATTTAAAAAAAGTATAAATAAATATAAGGAAATTATTGAAAAATGGTCCTGCACACACCCAGACAGATTGAGGGTACAATGCTTATCTATTGTTCTGTAGTATGCATTACGTAAACAACACCCCACTATTGTCTGGGTTCTGTCTGCATGCTCTATTTGTGGGTCACTAACTGAAGGACATGGCCAGAGGCAAGGACAACACACATGGTATAGAGCTGCACGATTCTGGATAAATTGAGGATCTTTTGTTTCAGATAGAGATTGCGATTCTTTTACGATTCTGAATGATGACTAAAAGTAATACATCATTTAATAGCGGTTCTGACAAAAAAATAGTTTATTTAGGTATGTAATATGTAGGACTTTGCTTCAAAATTATTACATATTTCATGGTCAACCTACAATAAATATGGTGAATAAATGTTTAACCACAAATTCCATAAGTAAACTAAAGTGTTTTTTCATTTTGTTTACTTTAAATGCAAACGTTTAACTTCCTAAAAAGTATAAATACATTGAAGTAACTTGTATATGAAATATTTCTCAGTAAAACAAATTCATAAGGTGACACTTATTTATTTTATACACTTGCCTGATATCTACAGACCGCTTGAAGGGGTCTTTACAGAAAGACACTACAGTTATGTGGTGTGAGATTAATTTAGGAGAGTAGGAACTTGTAAACGAGTCTCTTGCGTGTGAGTTGGCAACTCTCTGCTTTAATCCCAGTACTTCTGTAATCATTTGACACAGAAATAATGATAGTGTGTGTTTTGAAAAGACTGTTTGTGACGTCTTTACATACCTTATAATAATAATTTTAACTTCTGCGGCAGCAACAGCCAATATTGAAGCGTTATGATTTTAGTCTGAGGTGTAAGTTAATAGACACACGAGAATCTGTGATTTTCATTAATGAGATCGTCTGGTGTTCGAATCGAGATCGGGATCTTTTAACTATTAATCGTGCAGCTCTAACATGGTAGCATCATGATGTTTGCTCAAATCATACCTGTACTATTTTAGCCTCTAAGCCAAAACCAGGACAGCAAGGAGATATTCCAGTTCCACACTTCCGCAAAGGGAAAGGGGAGTCAGAGAAGGCTTACCTCCACCGCATGACGCAGGAAAGCGAGCATGTTCTCTTCCTCACCAACAACCAGATAGACAGAAAGCCAGAGAAAGGGAAACCAGAGAAGGAGCTGAAGAAACCTGAAAATCAGACAGAGGAAGAAAAATCTACGAAAAGGAAGGCGTAAGTTATATCTGTGGAAGTGCTTAATATTGTAACGTACAAAATTGACTTAAGTTTACTTACTTTTTATTGTAAGTGCAGATTAACACACTAACAATTTGCTCCTTTTAATGTAGGTGCAGTAGAGCAAAACTACAGCAAGAAAAGAAAAAGTTAGCCCAGCTGGAGAAGCGTGAAGAGGAAGCGATGTTTACAGGTTTGTATTAGTTTCGCTGGACTTAATTCCACAGAGCAAATAGAAATATACAGAGAAATACTGAGCATCATTTGTATTTCTCCTAAAGATGAAGTACAGTTTGGAGAGGTTGCCATGGCACCACCGTCACTGACCGTGAAACCAAAGAAAGCCACGATCAAACCTCAGGTAACTGTTTCTCAAATATCTGTCCTGGCATTTTGGCATTACGGCCTTTAATGTTTTAAATAATTCTCATCCTGATGCCACCTCCAGGGGGCGTACAAAGGACTTCTTCTGAACTCCCTCCTGGGTCACAGTCCCATGTCTGTGGCTGAACCCTCTATGGCGAGGAAGAGAATAATGGAGGAAGAGAGAGAAAGAGTAGTGCACCTATACAGACAGATGAAAAAGAAACAGATGGATAAAAAGGAGAAGGACAGGCGGTGAACATTTACACATGATGATGTAGTGTTTTATTATAAAGTGTATATTGTGTACATTTTTTTGCTACCTCTGCTGTATTGATTAATTTTCTCAAATATATTTGTGGCAAGTAGACAAAATGAGTGTTTTATTTATCTAAAAGGGTTAAATCGTTTAATCTCTCGAATACAATGTAAGGTTCTTGTACATAAGGGCTAAGCAGGTCTGTGGGTGTGCGAGCCAAAAATATAAACTTCACACTTTTTATTAGTGTAAAATGCGTTATGCGCAGTGTGTTCACACACATTTGGTCCCTTAAAACTGCGTATGACTCATAATCCAACATGACATAAAACAATAAAGGTTTAATTAAACATAATTTTTTTATACTGTTTTAATATAATTTTCAAATGATTATGCACCATTTAAAGAAATATTATACGTATATAAAGAAAAATATCAAATCAATGTAAAAATGATCAGTAAATGTTTATAGTTTTAATAACATGTTAAGTGATGTACCCAGACATCAATTCTAGTGTTTACAGGCATGTTGTTGTTAGTTCACACCAATGTTAACAAAAAACTTTGTTATGACTAAGAGCCCAAAAGTATCCTTTTCCTTTTTCAATTCATGTATTTTTATTAAATTATGCAGAATGTTTGTTTCTCTTCACATGCCTTACTAATTAGAAATATATTTTGTGTGAGACAGCTTAGTGCAGAACCATGCAATAATGTTCGCCTCGTTTATCCTTAATTTCCAAAAATACCCAAAGAAAAGAGACCATGTGTAGGCAGCATCCCACTTCACTCCAAACACGGATCGATATCATGTAACATTGAAAGAGAAGAAATTCACCATCAAAGCCGTCGTCATAGCAACGGCCCAGCCGGATTCCACCAATCAATGAAGCAGAGAGATGCTCAGCGTCCTACATAAAGACTGGGACAGGGAGACAGGGCATTGCATACCCAACCGCAAAGTAGATCGAAGTGAAAAAGGCAATACAGGACGAAACATGGTGAATTTGTTCGGAAGGAGCGTGATCTGTCTGACGGACCTCTGTGTTGTGTTTTCATTTCTGATGGTGTCAGCGAATGGAGGTAAGATCATGTTTTTTGTTCTTGTTTGTTTGTTGGAGTGTGTGCAGGCATCTTGCTTCAGGCATTACATCTTTGTGTGTTATGCAGAAAGCAAAAATATCCTCGATGATAAATTTCATACTGTAAGTGATAAACTGGCTGTTTTTTATTTAATTTTGGTGTACGGTAGTAGGTACCTTCAGTAGACTTTAGAAATCTGGTTCCACGGCAAAGCTTGGGAATGATTCATTTAGCCAATGAGAAGATTGCAAACCTATCCTGAGTTGAATGCCTCCTGCTAAGCCACAAAGATTTGCTTTAGACAAGAAAAAAACATATTGTATCAGTTCATCTTTCATAAAGATGGAGAAGCTTTCAAAGGACTGAAGAGATGAAGCTGGTGCATGAATGCACATGTGACATGACTGAAAGAGCAGCAGTCTGTGGCTTTCACTAACAAGGTCTTTCTTGTTGCATCTGTCCTAATGAATTTAGTATTCAGGCTCGTCATTTTTTCTTTTCCTTCTTTCATATGACAGAATGAAGCCTGAACCGAGATTCGTTTCATGCTGAAAGTCCCACTGGGAGCTGAAACAGCATTGCTTTTAAACCACAAAAAAATTTATTCACAAAAAGATAAAGACGGAAAAGCTAAAGCTCAAACATATTTATATTGGTTTGGTTTATTATTAGTTCTTTAATAGTTATATTTTACTATACATATTGTTAACAAATCTGTTCTTGATGGAACACATAATGAAAATGTAATTGTAATGTAAAGCCATTGGATAAGTATACATTTTAATATTTTATTCAGATTTAGATATTTATTATAAAACACAACTCCAATACAATGTGAATTATGCACATCAAAACCCACTTAATATAACCAGTTTTAGTATAGAAAAAATAGTTTTTCTTGTTATTAAATATGTAAAACTCTTTCTCCTCCTCATGTCATGTCGAGTGATCCTGTTCCTCTTAAATATTGTTGTGTACTCTAGCTGCATCGAAGCAGGAGGCGGTTCTGGAGATCACCTCTGCAACCATCAACCATTCAATGGCACTAGTGCAGCGCATGGAGGCCCTGCTGACCCACGGGAACGGCAGTGACGTCACTTTACGTGTTCAAACGATAGACGAGGTGAAAGTCATCCAGGTCCACTCGCTGGTGTTGACCCTCCAAAGCGACGTGTTTGAAGAGCTGCTTCAGACACGTAACTCAAGTGCTCTGGTGCTCAGAGAGTCCGCCGAATGTGCAAATGTCTTTGACAAGTTCATCAGGTGTGTATATAACAATGTAAATTCTTATGGTTTCCATTACAAATGCTATTTACCATTAACGCTTTTTAAAAATGACTCTATGTAGTATGTTTTGGGTCTATTGGTGTTGTGTTGGTTCCTGTCCACCAGATAACATCCCAATAAAGAACCCAACACATTACCATTGCAGAGTCCTATAGAGACTATTATAGCTTCCATTAAAACCAATACAATTCCTATTATAACCATTGAATCCATTATAATATAAGATTTCTATTTGTAGCAGATTTACACCTGTGCATTTCCACTGATAAAGAATCTTTGCCAGCATTGTGTTACACGTTATCCTCCTATATTAGGATATGAAGCTAAAACTAGAGGTTTAAATACAATTCTAGCTAAACCTGCTACATTTTACATAGTTTTTTTCATCCATGTCCATGAATGACTGAATCAAGCCATGGTTGGGTAAAACATGGACAAACCCAACAGCTGGATATAAATTAACACATGGTGAGTTGTTTCAACCCATGGTTGGTCAAATAAGACTTCATTTAAACCCCCAAAATTGTCCATATGTACCCAACCATGGATTCGTATCAACCCAGCATTTTTATATCGTGCAATACAATGCATTAGATGCTCAAACTGATTTTGCAAAGTGAGAGATATGTACATAAATTGATGACCCTGGAACAACATTTTTGTAGAAAAAGGCTATACTTACACCTAAAACTAACCATACAGTAATTTATCTCTGAAATCAGAGGAAAATGATGGATGAATAGCAATGGAGTATAAGCCCCTAATCCTGGTCGAAAGCTTAAACGTGAATCTAAGACTTTTCCTCAAGTCCAATTGGTTGATTTAGATGTCGTCCCAGTGTCAAGAATAATGTTGACCCAAGAGCATCTCTCACTTGGCCAAATTTGGGAAGCCTGCTTTGTTTTCATTCTGGATATTTCTCTGTCCAGGTATTTATACACTGGCGATATCACAGTGCGTCTGAACCAGGCCATCGCTTTACACAAGCTTGCCAGCAAGTACCACGTATGGGACCTTCAGCAGGGCCTCACGCAATACATGACCCAACATCTATCAAGTGATTCCCCTTCAGGTCATGTGGTCGGCTGGTACCAGTACGCCGTGCAGATCGGGGACGTGACTCTACAAAACAGCTGTCTGCAGTACCTCTCCTGGAATCTTTCATCCGTTCTGCAAAGTGCAGAATGGAGTTCTGTCGGAGAGGAACTATTGCTGAGTTTGCTGCAGCGTTCAGATCTGGTCCTTCAGAGCGAACTGGAGCTTTACGAAGCTTTGGAGACCTGGATCAACCAGAACCAGCCTTCAACTGCAACGGCCGAGAACGCTCTCAAAGCGATACGTTATGCAATGATATCGCCCCAGCATTTGTTCCACATTCAGAAGAAGTCGTCGCTGATGGTGAAGTATTACGAATCGGTGCGCAACATGCTCTTCCTGGCCTTCCAGTTCCACGCAGCCTCGCCCGTGCAGCTGGCGAAGTACTTCGACGTCAACTGCAGCCTCTTTACGCCACGTAACTACCTGTCATCCGCATGGGGCTCCCCGTGGGTGATCAACAACCCTACGCGAGATGACCGTAGCTTCAGTTTTCAGACTCAGCTCGGACCAAGCGGCCATGACGGGAACAAACGCGTTACGTGGAACGCACTCTTCTCACCACGATGGCTTCCACTGAGTGTGAGATCGACTTACCCTGAGAGGTCCATGCAGCCCACTCGTACTGATGGGGGACGTCCACGCATCATCGTCACACCCGCTACCTCGAGTCCGGACTTTGCCGGCGTTAGCTTTCAGAAGACGGTCATCGTGTCGGCCCGGAAGCAGGGGAAGGTGGTTGTCCGTCACGTCTACAACTTCCACCAGAGCACAGAGGAGGTGGGCGACTTTCTGTTAGATGCCGACCTGCAGCGGAGAACGTCAGAGTACCTCATAGACAGCTCGCTGTACTTGCATGTTATAGTAAAGCCGCTCTACCACAGCCTGATAGTAGCAAAAAAATGAGTCTGGTTTTACTTAAGGTGAATCCTGATGGCCCCACACCGGAGGTTTCAGACCTCCTGCTTTCAATCACCTGATTTGAAGTTTCCTTTGAATCACTCTGTAACAAATGTTTGGTTTTGCATGATATTTTTTTAGTGAAGCGTTTTCTTTAGTTGGTTCTATAAGTAATCTTTGCTGATGTATTAAGGTCTAGTGTATGAAATTTAGTGGCAGCTAGTGGTGAGATTGCGAATGGCAACCAACTGCAACCAAAAACTCCACCCATTCCCCACCTTTTGAAGCACTACGGTGGCTGACAGAGGACTAAGACGTCATCAAGTTTTCACTTCTTTGCTGAAGGAGAAAACTTATTCACGAAACACTCTCTGTAGACCAGTTTGTCCGTTTAGGGCTACTTTAGAAACAACATGGTGAAATCCATGTAAGGGTACCCGCGGTGTAAGTAGATAGAAATAGCTTGTTCTAAGGTAATAAAAACACTTCATAATGTAAGGTCTTTATACACATCTGAAGACATACAGTTATTTTGTATATTACATTGCATTTGTGTCAATAGGTCCTCCAAAAAATTACACACTGGACCTTTAATGTCAGTTTAATTCAATGTTGTTGAATTTTGTATTGCTGTGACTCAAAATGATTTAAATGATTATAAATAAATAAAACATTTTTACTCAACTGTACTTTATGATGAATGCATCTTTACACACATTGTCTTTGCTTGCAATGTTTGAGTTCACTTATGCTTATATTTATTGCAATCTTAAAAGTCATTAAAATTGAATTTCCTGAAATCATAAATGACCAAGTGTCTTTATTACCATAAACAGTTGTGTTATTCAATGGTGTTATGTTCTCAGCAAACTATTATTGCATTATTGTTCACCCTCGTGTTGTTCTGTGGAACACAAAAGTAAAATGTTTCAGTGGTTTTGTGTTAATACAGTAAAATGGAAGTCAGTGGGGTTAAGTGTTGCTTGCTTACCAACATTCTTCAAAATATCTGTTGTGTTCTGCAGAAAAAGAAAGTTATACAAGTTTGAAACAACATGGGGTGAGTAAATTCATTTAGGAATGAATCCCTTTAATGGAAACTGCTTTATGTAATCGTTGTTGAGTCAATGTCCCTCACTTAGAGAGTGTCAGTCCATAGAGCCTAAAGAGAAAATCAGATACCTGATCAATTTAAATGTCAAGGTAAAAGTTAGAAACATACCGATGCAAATCCTTAAACTCATTTTGTTTTTAGTGGAAACCCATCATGCGCTGCTGGAAATTCTGTCCAGTGCTCTCTAATAAACTGGTTGTCATTGTTTGACCTGCAGGGTTTGGAAGAGACAGGATAATCTCACAAACACATTCATCAGAAAATATGAGAAGAGATTAAATGTACCTGATCTGATGCTGCACTATTTAATCTGGTGACTGAAACAGCTGGTTCATTTTACCTCTTGTCATTTTTCTAAGCGTTTGGATTATGAAGGCTTTGAACTGTTGGTTAAAAACTAAGTGAGGGTGAGTTTTCTATCAGACTGTACTCTTGTATAAAAATAAGTCAATATACAGTTGCCTGTATATTTTCTCAAATAGCTTGTCTTGAGACAAATCGTCATTACTACTTATGCTATAGTATTCAATAAACACTTTGTTTCTTTTACATATGCATTCCTAGAAAAGACAGCATGCGTCTGGATGATGTGGAAAATGCCTCGGGGTGAAATGAGACGTTCAGCAGAGCGAAATCAAATGCTGTCTTTGCATCTCCTCTGCAATCGATGTCCTGTTTCACACAAACCGTGGTCGGGATTTAAATTAGTCAAGCCATCAGCTGTTGTCTGGATCATCATAATGACAACTAACTAGTTAATCAACACGAGAGAGAAGACATTCATTCATTTTAGCTGATGTCAACAAGACATGATGTCATTCTAGAGCAGTATTTATTAGGATTACATAATTGATCATGTGATCAAAGTTCAATTGTTATAAAGGCAATAAAATATAAAATGTAGATCTTTAAAGAAACGAGAAATGCAGCGCTTGTGTACAGTTTTGAGAACATTTCAGATCTTTAAACCCAAGACATTGTAAAACATTTTAAGGTGTGTTATAGATCACACTGCAGGTTCATTTATTTTATACTTACAGTAACTTTTATTTTCTAGTAAGGACTTAATGGAAATAATCAAACCAAACTCTTAATATAAAAAACATATTGTTTCATTACACATGTTGAACCTCTTGAAGAAGTATTTGAACAGGCTGCTTTTACACAAATGTTATAGGTTTCAGGTTTTGGTTTTATATTTAAAGAACAAAAATATAAAGATAAGGTTATAAAGAAACCCAGAAGATATTGGTACGCTAATGTCAAACCCGCCAGCATTGAAAGTCATTATTGTTTGGGTTGTTCTATGATACATCAATGTCATACAAAAATAATAAATAAATAAATACTGTACAGTCACATTTCTCTCTTTCCCCTTAACATGTCTCTTTATAAATATTAATATTTCCATTTTTTTCAAAATAGCAGCAGATTTAACATTCTTGATTTTATTCCCTTTCTGGAACATACTGAATATCAAAACACAAACTGTTATGGGCACATCATTCTTAACATTTTTGAAAGATGTACAGATTACATCCCTTGGACTTTTCATGTTGTATGAATAGATGTTTCATCTGAACCCTGAGATGATGTTGACCCTCTCTAGGGCATGTACAGTATATAAATAAAAGTAATGGAGGAGCTTTACGTTTGCTATAAGAAACCTCAAGTGCCCTACATTAGCTAGCACAGACATATATGTACATATATGTTTAAAAAAACGGTGGCCCAACAAATATGGACATTGCATTAACACTGCATAGCCTATATGATTTAATTATTATATAATGGAATCCCAACACATTATGCGTCTCCCAAACTTTGCATTTACTTTCAGATTGATTTCTATAGTCCCATACTATTAGTCTTTGGATTCAAACTTTTAGGTGTTAAGCTATTTCCACAAGGAACACTTGTTTAATGCATTGCTATTGTTTTTGTTGATGATTTAAATGTTACAATATATATTTTAACAACATACTGTATATATTTCAGTAAAATTTAAAAATCTTAAATATTTTTGAGGGAGAAGGCTTTTGTGCAGTTAAGAGAGATGCTCATTAACATCCTGTTTTTATATATATTATTCATCTATTAAAATACAACACATTAGCCGTACTGCTATTATTAATTCAAGGGTTATTTTCAACCCATGGTTAGGACAAGAATGGTGAAACCCAACTGTTGGATTATAAATTAAATCAAGTTTGGTTGTTTCAATCCAAAATGCGGGGTTGTTTTAACTCATGGTTAAGTATGAACCTTTTCTAGGTTAATTTAACCCAACGGTTGGGTAGGTTTGTTCCGTTTTGACCCAACCATGAGTATAAGATGCCCTTGCATTTTTTAAAGTGCATAAAAATATGAATGTTGGTTTTAATGTACGTTTTTTTTAATTGTCTTCCATTGTGACATCATTGTAATGAGTTTTAAACACTTATGACGTCAGTTCAGTACCAGAGTTAATAGGGTTAAAAAAGTTTTGCTTATCTAATTTTTATAACAGGCTCCAAATAAAAGTGACTAGGCTATTGCAATGCATTAAGAGTGCTGCATCTCTAACGTATCATCATCATGTGGGGAGTTTTATCTTCTTTGGTGCACATGAAGTTGTTTTTTACATGGACCATCCCAAATAACTAGCCAGTTTCAGTTAGTTTCTCCCTTAGAATACACCTGTCTAAGTCATCAGAAAAGCAGATCTTTAGATTTTGAAACAGAGCTTATATAGTCTATGTGTGCTACTCTTCAAAATAAAACAAAGTGCTGCTCTGAAACACCTTTTAGGTTATTACTCAAAGCCTTTCATTTTATACAGCCTTTAGACCAAAGCCTTTATCATCATCCACAAGTCACATTTCAGGTTGTTGTCTTAAAGGTGTCAGTTGTAAAGGTAAGGTATCCTGACTGGAAACGGTGACCACATCAACATTGGATCCCTTCAAGGCCACACTGTCTCTTCTAATGGTGCTCTGCTCCTCTTCATCATCATCATCTTCCTCTGTATCCTCTTTATCCATGAAGGCTACTTCATTCTCATAACAAAAAGAGTTCGAACTCGACCCAATGAACTTCTTTTCAGCCAAATCTCTAGCGCTGCACTGCGGAGTGCTGGGCACCTCATAGGTGTTCTCGAACCGCGAGTAGTCCACCTTATAAATGTTTTTCTCCTCGAAAAGAACCGTCTCAAACCGATGGCCCCACAAGATTTCGCTTGTCACGTACGAGCTGCGACATTGAGTGGTCATGGAGGTAGCCTCCACCATGCCTTCCAAGATGACAATTATTTCCAGCTCCGAACTTTCCAGTTCCTGTTTGCTCAGGTCGTAGAACGGACTGTCCTCATCAATCTCATGGACGATGGTAATTGGGGACACTAAAAATATACGGTCAATACCAGTGTCGAACCCAACATCGATGTCTATTTGATCCAGCGGGATGAACTCGCCCTCCGCAGTGGTGCGAGATTTGAGAAGGTGGGCACGAACATGGGCTTCCACCAGGTGGCTCTTCCGGAGGTTCCCCACTCTCCACATCAGACACAACTTGGCGTCCCGCATGGCTATAGTGGCATAATAACTGAACACAAGGGTTTCGTTTCGTTTCTTTGGCTTGGCCATCTTGGTCATGACTGCACCGATGATGAAAGCGTCGATAATGCATCCAAAAATGCTCTGGAAGACCACCGTGAAGACAGCTAAGGGGCACTCTTCTGTCACATAGCGATAACCGTATCCGATAGTCGTCTGCGTCTCCACGGAAAACAGGAAGGCGGCCATGAAACTGTCCACGTTTGAAATGCATATCTGCTCTTGATTTTCCAAGTCGCCCGACCAAAGTGCGACGAGCCAGAAAATGACTCCAAAGAGAAGCCAAGAAAGCAGGAAGGAGAGACAGAAGATGACCATCATCCAGCGCCAGCGAATGTCAACGCACGTCGTGAAGATGTCGGCCAGGTAACGTTGACCTTTCTGTCTCATGTTGATAAACTGCACGTTGCAGCGTCCGTCCTTGTTTACAAAGCGGCTCTGCGTGGGATGTTCCGTGGGCACTATGCCTCCCACTTTTCCATTACCGAAGCCATTTTGCATGGCGATGGGCGACAACTTCATACCGCCTTCCTCTGATGAAACTATGCTGTAGCGGTGGGCTCTTACACTTCCCATTACTTCTGTAGGAGCTGGTTGAGACTCGTCTGCTTTGGAATACAGTCTGAGTTTTTGGAGGACGCGTTGAAGGAACACTTTTGAACTCTTACATGGACCAACACCCAAAAAAACACTTTCCCGGGAGAAAAGCCATTGACATAGGGCTTATACAATTTTTCCTCTTTCAATCAATCATTGGACCTTAACTTCAAAGCAGGGCTGTGGAAATTACAAAAAATTTGATATTGAAAAAGTGAGACAAAAAAACAAGCTTATTGATTCATAAAATCTTTTATGTATTATGAAATGTAAAACAGGTTCAAAAGTTTAACTATAATTACACTTCCAGGAAAATGAGGCCATTCCTATTTTAAATGACATCAAGTGTTATATCTCAAAAGTGTGATCTATAACCACAGTTTAACATTGACCAGTTGATTTACATCAATTTACCTTCAAGTAACCTTTTCGAAAAATAAGCAACTTTGACAATTTGATGCATACTCTTTATTTTTATTGAAGCATGCAATGAGACAAGACTATGAGAAAAGCTTATTTAGTTTGGTCTGGTATAGATAGAGAACCAGGCATTGGGCGATGCGATTACATAACATAAATACATCCTGTAGGAATTTTTAGCATAGTTGTTAAAAGATCAATGCAGTGATATCTGCTGTTTTATGAAGGCAATTTAATTGCACGCAATATGTCAGTATGGCCCTTTAGAGATAACTCTTCAGGTGTACATATTTAAAATAATCTTATATATTGAATACTGTTAATGCTTTTATAATGTATTGCATGTTAAATATATAAATAATAATAAAATGCCCTCTATTTCAATATTGTTTAAGCAAGTTGAGTGTTCATAAATAATTACCATATAATATTACTTTAAAATGATAGATTTGGAAACAAAACTGACGCATAACAAAAAATAAGACAAAAATATAGAATTTGTTTTAATATTAAACAAACCTTTAGAAATGTCAAGTTAGTGTTTTGCAAACTATCTACATTAGTTCCAATTATATTTTATTTTTGCCTTATTAGTGAACACAAATTTCTCAACACAAAGACCTACCTTGTAGAGTTCAAGAACACCAGTCCTAAATCCGGTTCAAATCAGCGCATTATGCAGAAAAAAAGGTGTCTGAATAGAGATAGTTCACCTAAACATGAACGTGTTTGATGGTGGTTTCGATCATCCCTCTGTGTGTTGGCCAAAGCTCAAGCTGATCGATAAATACTTGACAAAATCCTCTGAGTCTCCGCCCATGATGTTGGTCATCCAGTAAGGTCAGCACAGCATCCCTCAATCCGGGAGCCATCGAGAGAGAGAGTCGCGACAACGGAAGTAAAAAAAATTCTTGTGTCACGTGATTTATTGAGCCTTTAGATAGTTTCAGAGAGGTTATGTTTTCTCTATGAATGCTTCACTGCTTTCATTTTTTTATTAGTTAAATGACATATGTCTTCAAATGTGTGTAAAGTTTGTCAAAGTTGGTCTGTTTTGCTGCCGCTCCGTACTTTCTAGTAACATCCGGGAACTATTAGCTGTGTCCCAATTCAGGGGCTGCAACCTTTAAGGTCGCGGACTTAAAAACGAGGACTTGGTTTTCAGAGCACACAGCCTCAAAAGTCAAAGAAGCGAACTGAAATGAGATGGTCTACCCTCGCGGAAGATTTCTTAATTGCGTGATTTTCGTCCCCTGCTGCTCCTGTTGGTGACTGACGTTCATAAACAAATACGGAGCCAGAAAAATTATATTTTATTTTCGAGAAAATGACATGTTTAGATTAAAATAGCCCAACACTATATTAAAGTGGCCCTGCAACGATGTGTCATCTATTCTGACTTCTTTACAATGTTAAACGTGTCGTCTTCTCATGCTTAACATGGTCAATTTGTCAAAAAAAGAGTTGAGCGTATTACGTAGTATTTCTGTTCTCGATACACCCCCCCAGCGATCGTATAGGTTTCAGAAAGTTTTTTCCGAACATATAAAACTGTTTTGCAACAACTTTTCTTAGTCCCATATCGGACAATTCTCCCGGAAAAGCACGCTGCTTCCCCACGCGTCAGCATGGAGAGCAGGAGAAGGAGCATGCACAGACGTCACTTTCACTTGTGTGCAGGAGAGAGAGAGAGAGAGCATACGTTCGCGAAGTTCAGGTGTTTGTTTGTTCACTGCATTTGGGAGATGAATGTTATATAAGCGGTGGATATAACGCTGGATTTGGAGATCCTTTGAAACCGATATATTGAGCCATCCCAGCGCTAAAAGATGTCGGACATGCGGTGAGTGAACGTGATGTCTGTGTTTTGTTGACAATGGGTGCGCAAGTGCTTTAGTTCAGCCTACCCCTCCCCCCGCATGCGCCGTATGTTTCCAGAAACAATCGTAACGCTGCATCTATCTTTTATAAATGTGATCAAACTAAATACTCTTCGAAGGTACGAAGTATGCAAATACTACTCTACAGGTACTCAAGATTAATTTGAGATTGGCAGAAACCCTGTGTGTTATACCTGCTTTAAATTAACCAACCTGACAAACTAAAAAAACTCAATAATGCAGCAATAATGTTAATTAACAACATCAAGTATAATATTAAAACGCTAAAATTGACCGTTTTGTGGATTACATACTTTTATTTAACTAACGTTTGAATCTCGGGATAGCCAAAGCTGTGAAGGATACATTCGTTCCATCCTTAAAAACCTGCAGAAATAAGGTCACATGTTGGAGCTTCGTTTGAAGCAACCTTTGAATCGAGCCTTCAGTCGCGCTGCTGTGACGCAATCGGTGTTAAATCTGCCTTCAAAGCACGCAGCCAATGTGTTGCTCCCTGAACCGCCATTGGTTTGAAAAAACTATTCCATTGGAGTCAACAGAGTTGACGCAACTCTCTCTCTCTCAATGGCTCTGCTCAGTGCTCAACCCAACCTGCCCTCATGATAATATGATGCTAAAAAAATAACATTTCATACAGGTGCAAAATATTATTATCCTTGTTGTGGGGTTATACGAAAAGAAAAACATGTTTTAATACGTTTATTTAGAAAGGGTATGTAAAACAAATCCAATAGGCCTATTAAAATGTGCTAAATTCCTAAAGTCTGTAGTGTTGGAATTCTCTTGGAATTAGGTTGCAAATTAAGGTGATGATTGTTGATGAGATTAAGATATGATTGTTATTATTAAAACGCCACCTTTCGTGAAACCCAAACAGTTTGTTTATTTTGGTCTCTGTGCTCACATGTTGTCTCGCGGCCAAAAGGTCACAAGTCTTTTATCAATTTCTAACTTTATACGTTGACCTAATTGTTTTTAATGCGCAATTATAAAATGAATCCTGCACAAAGAATCATGAGAGCGAAGTGTTTGTCATTTGTACCCTTTTCAATCTTGCATGTCCCTTTCTTAAGTCATTTAAACACTTCAGAGGTGGTTTTATCCCGTATGTAACTAACAGGGGTAAATATAAATGGTGTATTTTATATACATCCTATAGTAATCAAGTGGATTAAACTTGTTCAGAATGGTTTATTGATTCTTTCAGTGACATTACATCATCATACCGGTAGGTGGCCCCCAGTGAATATCTTTCGATCATCAGTGCTGATCACCTGTGGTAAAATAAGCATGTGGCAAAAATGTCTTCTCTACTTTCTTTCAAGGAGCACTACATAAAAAAACCTTTGCTTTCAATGAGGACTACATAGAAAACACTACATACAGCACTACATACCAAACACAGTGTAGATGTGTTTATAATTGTTCATGCAGCAATGAATAAACTGAAGATTTTTGTGTGTCCTTAACAAAAACCATCAGGATTTTAATAAATCTTTGTACAATGAAGGCAACACTGTATGCTGTCTGTAAAGAAGAGGAATGCTGATAAGTCAGAGCTTGACCTCTGTGATATATCTGAGACATACTCGACTGAGGCCAACGAAGTCATCTGTTTGCGTCAAGCTGGTTGCGAGCCACAGAGACTTGTTTATATGTTCACTTCACACCATATGAATGTGTGACTTTAATCAAACAGAATAAGTCAAAGAGCGTAGACGTCAGCATACAACATTTGTTAAGTGAGTGTCTAACTTTGTTTCCAGTTGAAACGTTTTGTTGCGAGTGTCTCTGAATGCCATAATGCATTAAAATGTTTGTCTCTCTTGTATTACTGGTAATATTTTTTAACCTTGTGCAAGCACTAAAGAATAAGCTTGCGAACTCCCACATGTTGGTTAAAAACATAGAAGTGAATTAAATCCAAATAAAACCAGAGACGTATGTTGTGTTAAATATGCATCAAATTTATTAGACTGCATTCAATTCTGCATGTAACAAATTCGCAATTCACTCAAAATTGTCATCATTTATTCTTGTCTTTCCAAACCTGTCTAAGACTCTTTCTTCTGTGGAAAGCAATATATGTTCGAAAAATTTAGAAATGTTTCAGTGGTTTACAGAAAAGAAACAAGAATTTCACATGTGTATTACATGTTTGTGATCACATGTGTACATTATTTTGTGAATCTCATGTGAAACACATAAAGGATAACATGTAAAATCCCATGGGATGCAATGTGCGACATGTGGTGACATGTGAAAAACATGTGATCACATGTGGAGACGTATTCCCATATGTCGCACATGTCATCCCATGGTTTTTTACATGTTTTCCCATGGGTTTCACATGGGATTCACACCAAAATGTTCCAAAATTAGACAATTCACATGTGATAGATCACATGTGTCTTTTGCAGTTGTGAATTTCATGTGTCTTTTCTGTAAGGGCCATGCAATAAAGGTCTACAGGAGTCAATGCAAAATATCTTCTATTGTGTTCTGCAGATGAAAAAATTCATACAAGATAAGGAGAGACAGTTTTGAACACAGATTTATTGGCTCATTTTTTTGATTTTAACAAAAAAGTTGGCAACACAAAAACATCAATATTAATCAAGTATCAATATCAAAAGCTGGAACAATGAAAGCAAAACATTAACATGTAAAGAAATGATAACTTTATCATTTACTTTGAATTCGAGTAAAGGACTGTACATTTTAATGAGCACAACTTAAGGCTTTAACTGAGATACACAGTTTTCTGTATCTCTACGCTTGTGCATATTTCTAGATTACTTTATCTGTGCTGTCCGGGATGAAACCACAAATGTACTGGGCTTCTGAAAAAGCATATATTTAAATGAGGGAAAAATTTGGCAATATCAAATCAACTCTCATTTCATATCTGTTCTGAGTCATAGTTATAAGTATAAAATCATCTCAAGTGCATCGCTAACACATCTATCACTTTAAAATAATGTGTGTGTGTATAAAACAAAGGCGTAAAGCAGATTGTGTTTTTTAAAAATGACAATTATTTCCTTATTAAATCATACATTCTGCCTTTTGGACGATACTGGTGAAATATTTTGCTGTCCTTTTTTTGTTGAACACGCAACTTTTGGACTCCACTCCCTTTTTCATTGCCATGATTACTTCTCATAAAATAACTGTTGTGTGGGTCAGATAAAAATGCTCGGGGGGATGTAATTTGCCCTCTTCTGATATAATTGCGAGAATGAGAAGGACATCTGCGATTTGCCACCGCACAGTTTAGTTTACTATGTGTTCCTGAGCTTTTCAACCTGTACACAGTCTCACACCAGTCACCTTTCTGACCATTCCTGATATCAGTAACGATAAACTTCTCATACGGGGGAATCAGAACCTCTTTCTCATGAGGATGTTCAGAGTATTTAATCACTTCAGCACCATGACAAGTATAGATTTCAAAACAAGAAAGATTTCCAAAATTTTTTGCTGCGTTTTTTTCAAGAGAGGAGGACGCAAATGAACCGAAACGAATCTCTTTGTTTAAAACATCACTTTGTGTGAAACTAACACGTGTGCCACGATATGTTAATATGCATTCCTGTTGTGTTTTCTTTAGAATCTGTAGCGCTTCTGTTAACCAAAAGTAAAGCGAGTACCATCCGAATGTCAGCTGTAGGTATGATGTTTTACCGTTCGTAATAGCATTATTGAATTCACTATATACTTTTCTACCAGTGTACACCCGAATGGCAATTAGATGGTTATCTGTCAAGTCACCTTGGGGTTTCAAATTTTTTTTTTCACTGTCATTCCAAGCTTTTCCAAAGCCTGATCTGTTTCGAGAGATTTCGCTATTTAGGTAACATGTCTGCACCTTGTGTGTCATATTTTCTGTGCAATTATAATATTGGTCATCAACTGACTGCAGTGCCATATCCAATGAATATGGCCCTTTCTCTGGCACATCCTGTAACATTGACACACAATCAGTAAGCATTCTTGTACAGTAATATACAAATCCATAACTCAAGTAGGTTACCTGTCCTAGAGCAATGGCACAGGTGACAATGAGAATAAGAGCTGCAGTGGTCAACATGATGGTTGTCTGAGTCCTCAGATGCACCAATCAAAGTTCTGTAGTATGAGAATAGAAAAGTGCAAAAAATGAAAAACAAATAAAATATTGTGTTCAATTATAGTTTCAAAATCTTTACAAAATACACAACTGCAGGTACTGTGTATACTTCTCCGGTAAACTGTAGATATTCAGCCCTCTCCAACTCAAAATGTTTTGTTCACTCATTGCGTCAACATTTTTCACTTGGCTCAACTCAGCCTTTATAAATTTCACAAATACCTGTTAAAAGTTGCCACAAGTGATGCATTTATGAAAACTCAATTAACCCAGACTAAAGGCTTAACATTCTGAAATTTAATCAATGTTTGGTGGTTGGATGAAGTATTATAATGTGTAAAGTAACCCATGCTCAGCAAATGTAACGTTGAATTTTGATTCCGGAATTGCCAAGAAAAGTTTTGTTGAAACACGCATGGCACAACACACAATATTCCACTATGCATAATGCATTGAGTAATGTATTTAAATGTTTGTGGCTCTTTTCTTGTGGTGATGACAACATCTAATTGAAGGTACTGAACAACTGCTGCTTCTTTCACACTGGTTAACAGAACAGAGCTTAAATAAAAGTGCAACCAAAACCATATTGATCTCCATCTGTCTTATTTCACACTGATTTTACACATTCATCTGTAGTTAATGAACAAAAATAACCAACCGTCTACGGTGGTTAAATTAACTATAGAGTTCGGAAAAAAGGATTAAAATAAATAAAGCATTCATTTGATTACAACTACCCAAAACATCACACACTAAGTGTCAATATTTACCTGTGATGATAAATCTTCAACTGCCTTGATCTTAGTCTTTCAGTAAAACGCCAGCTCTTTAGTAACTGTTCTCTTTTGTTTGTTTAATGCACTTGTCCGATAACAAGACCAAATCTTATATGACGAGAAGAGTGGGCGGGGTGTCAGGCCATGTGGACGTGTTCATTTTGAAAGTTCACCTAAAATGTGTTATTAGCGTTTGACTTCACTGGAACTTAACTATACGATGAGGTCATTCTTCATATATTTGAAGGGTATTATTCATATATTTAATACATTAAATTGAAACCAGGTGGACTAAAGGTGCACAAAACAGTATTTCATTCTGATTTCACATCGTAACTCTGATTTCACAATCCATCTGGCTTACTTGACGTCTGCACTTATATCTGCAAGACATCTGCAATACTCATTTTTCTCATCAGCAATACGTCTTGGAGACGTCTGCTGTCAAACATCATAAAGACATCTATAAGATGTCTGTAAGATGTTTATGATTTCGAATGGATGTAAAGCTGCTCTTTCTAAGATGTATAGCAGTTTTTCCAGGTCTTAGACGTATTACAGACGTACAGACGTCTCCGAGATGTATTGCTGATGAGCAAACTATGTATTGCAGATGTCTTGCAGATGTAAATGCAGAAGTGAAATAGACGTAAATCATGTGGAGTTTGCTATCTGGGAAAGAGAGGCATACATATGTTTTCTGTGCTTACGTTTTGAATCACACATACGCACTTTGAGAAATTTTACGATCAGTTTCTATGCACCATTTTAGAAATAAGGTTCCACATCTTCGCATCGTTTACTCGACACTCCACTTTTGTACTTTTTCCTTTAATAAGCACAGCATGTAGAATACATACAGGTGTGTAAAGTACTTAATTAATTGTATTTGATTACAATACTATACTATCCAGTGCTCGAATTGAGGCAAGTTTTATGGGGGGTCCCGTGTATAAGACTTTTTTTGCGTTTAAACATATTAATTGGTCCTTGGGAATTGATGTCGAATTGCCCTAAACCCTTTGAAGGCACCTCGGGCAGTTGGTGATGATGAAGAAGGGCAATTCAAGAAGCTCTCACTCTGTAGGGTTTAGGCACCTTCGGAATGGAAAGCACGGAAAGAGCCTGCGAGTCATGGGGGCGCAAAGTGTAAAACCAGCTGTACCCTTCGAAATCCTTCATTTTGAAGGGCCCTTTGAAGTGGTCAGTTATCAGCACTTCAGTTTTACCCTTCAACATGGCGGCCATGACTGTTTTCACTCCAAAGTGCCCTTCACTCAGTTTTCATTCACTTAATATTGGCAGTATACTGTAAATGCTTGAACAAGAAATGATCCATTCTGTTACTTTTACTATTTTTTAATACTTTCTTTACAATTGAACGTAGTATTTTTTACTTTCATTGAAGTACATTTTTGTTTGGATACTTTGACTTTAAATTGAGTAAAATTATCCCTCAGTATCTCAGTAGGTGTGACGGTCTGCATACCTGCCCTCTGTGTTGGTTTGTGCCTTGTTTTGTAACTGTGACCCTTCAGTGTTTAGTTTGCTTGAGCCTAACTTTGTAAATTTAAGCCCTTCCCCCAGTTTCTGAGAATTCACACTTAATGCATGTTATCTTCTCACCACTAGAATGTGTGACTTTAATATACCGCAGGACACAAACCAAAGAGGCCAAAGAGCAGAGACACGAGCTCATGAAACTTGTGTGCTACAGCATGCACCATTGGGCGGTTTCCCGGACAGGGATTATATGAACCAGAACAAGGCTTTAGTTCAATTAGGACATGTTTGTAGTAAAAAAATACCAAATCCCACTCATACAGTTTTCAGTTTAGACACCTCAAACATATATCGTTGTCTAGTATGGAAAACTACCCCCATGTATTCAGTAAGTGTAACTGAACGGTTTCCAGTTAAAAAAACGTTTCGTTGTTGTGAGTAATATTAAAATGTGTGTTTGTGGCTCCTCTCTGTCACTTTGTTGGAGAAAAGTACAGAAAAAAAGAACAGAGCTAAAGTCAAAGTAAAACCGAAAGCAAAACAAGCTCATCTTCATATAATCCAACTATTTGACACACATGAAGGCCACACCACGTCTGCACTATAAGCAATCTTTTAGCATACACAGGATGGTTCATTCACAAGGATACTGATTGACAAGTTCTGACTCTCAAAGAGCCCTTTAAAGGGGTCTAAGAAAGTGAGGACCTGCCAAAATATTCTCACTTTACTTCCTGTAAAAACTTGTTGTTTTTGGGTGAACTATACCTCTTCAATGTTGCGGTCCATAACTTTTGCTTGTCTTTGTCGCCATCTCTGTTGAAAACAAAACATGGAACCTTTTCTATAGTTGTGTCTGACTGACACCGAAACAAAGTACAACTGACATCTTCTGTGAAACTGAACCTGACAGTCTTCACTTTTAATCACTGTAATTATAATCACTCTTAGTTGTGAAGACAGTTTTGAACACAAATTTGTTTGCAAAATCGATTTATTATCTTTTTTTACAAACATGTTACAGGTTGCACAAAAATATTAAGATCCATTATTTTATTTTTATTTTGGTACAATGAAAGCAACACAAGACATTTATACTTAGGCATTTAGCAGAGCTATAGGAAAAACACAAATTCAAAATAAAGAAATGAAAAATATTTTTTGAGCACACTTGCATATTTTGAAAAAATAAAACAAAATACCCATTTGACTCTTTACCCCACTAGATACACATACAGATGAAACCACACATAAATTAGGAAGTTCTGAAAAATCTAATATTCCAACTTTTGACAAAATAAAAACAATATCTATTCCGAGTCTTATTTACAAATATCAGATCATCTCAATGGTTAGATGACTTACTACATATCCATCATTTTGAGAAAATGTGTGTAAAACAATGAAAGCAGGATGCGTTTTTTATGCATTAATGGTAATTCCTACTTTCTTATGAAATCAGACATTCTTTTCGCCTTTCATCCGATACTGCTGAAATATTTTGCTGTCCTTTCTTTGTCGAACACGCAACATTTGGAGTCAACTCCCTTTTTTATCGCCATGTTTACTTTTCGTTAAAAAACTGTTGTGCGGGTTGGATAAAAGTTTCTGTCGCCCTCCTCTGATATAATGGCGAGAGAGAGAATGACTTTCGTGATATCTCTGGGACTCGGTGGATGCCACAGCACAGTTTAAGTTACTTTCTATTCCAGAGCTGTTCAACATGTACACAGTGTCACACCAGACATCATCTTGATCTCTCTTCTTGACATCAGTGATGATAAACTTCTCATACGGGGGTATCAGGACCTCTTTCTGATGAGGAAACTGGGAGTATTTTGTCACATCAGCACCATGACAAGTATAGATTTCAAAGCAAGAAACATTTCCAAATCCCTTCGTTACATTTTGATCAAGAGAGGAGGATGCAAATGAGCCGAAACGAATCTCTTTGTTCAAAGCATTATACTCAGAGTTGGTACCACGATATGTTTTTTTACATCCCTGTTGTGTTTTCTTTAGAATCTGTAATGCTTCCGTCAACCAAAAGTGGAGCGAGTACCATCCGAATGTCAAGTTTTTGTATTCTTTTCTACCAGCCCTGATAGCACTATTGTATTTATTGTATACATGAATACCAGTGTACACATCTAAGGCAATTAAATGGTTTATTGTCAAGTTGTCTTTTCCTACTGGGGTTTTTTTTGTACCATTTTTCCAAGCTGTCCCAAAGCCAGATATGTTAGCAGAAATTTCTTTGTTTAGATATTCCGTCTCCACTTTACGTGCCATGGTTTTTGAACAACCATCATACCGGTCATCGACTGAATCTGGTGCCATATCCAATGAATATTTTCTCACTTTGCAATCCTGTAACGTTGAGAAATATTAACTTTTTAAAAGTTTTTTTTTTGTACAGTAGTACCGTAAAAAAGCCCATAATTTAAGCTCACCTGTCCTAGAACTTCACAGGTGACAATGAGAAAAAGAGGTGCAGTGGTCAACATCATGATTGTTTGAGTCCTCATATGTACAACTGATGGAAATCCTGTAATTTAAGAATAGAAGAGTGGAACACCTGTATACAACATTGTTTTATAAATTGTACTGTCAAAATTGCACTTTAATTTTGAACTCAACAAAGTAAATTTACTAAGATTCTTTGGGTCCAAAACCCCAAATTTTTTTTAGGGATTACATTCAACATTTTGTCAATTCAACTAAATTCACATTAACAGTACTGACCTTTTCAGATGTTTTTAGGCCTTCAGGTGATTTTTGTTCATGGATTTGAGAAAAGAGTAACAAGTTGCAATGTAGCCTGTCAAAGTTTGAGTTCAATAAGTACAATAAAAGTGCATGTCATGTAATGATCACATGCATGAACAAAGAGTAGCAATGGGGAACAAACTCTGAGAGTTTTTATACTATTTGAAAGTAAGAGGTGGGTCATAGGCACCCACTTTTTAATACATCATCAGCTTTTAAGAAAGTACACCCTCCTTCATTCTTACAGTTTTTGACGACAAACTCCAAATGGGGTAGTTGACGGACTGATATGCAAATGTGTCTTATAATGAGATGGCAAAAAATTTGAAAAAACTAACAATGAGGATAAATAAATCTCTCTTGTGCTATTTTATATGAAAAATATAAATATTACTAATACAATACAATGTTACATCAACAGTTTCTTTTCTGAATGTTGCAATGTCACAAATGACACAAATACAAGTCGCTATACTGTACATTTCATGCATGATTCAAAACAGCACTTGTGTTCATTTAGGAAAATACTTCAAATTCTACACTTATTTACAGACACCAAGAGTTTGAAGTTTGCTCATTTGTTTCCTTCATTAGATTGAGAACTGTAGGCATCAGGACGCCTTTCTTGGACAAACATGGAGTCCAATTTATGTGAGACTTTTAGGAAGAGGAGCCAGAGAGCAATGAAGATGAGTTTGGGAAGTGAGAGTAAAAAAAAGGAGAGACTGGAGACAGGATGAACAATATTTGTTTTTTGGTATCAATTTTCATTTCGTTTCATTATTCCCTGGAAAACATGACCTGCTTCTGCTATCTCTCTTGGGCCAAAAACATTAAAGGAAAAGTGAATATTCTGCCATCATTTACTCACCCTCGAGTTGTTCCATATATATCTATATATATATATATATAGATATATAAATGTGTTTGTTCTGTTGAACACAGAGAAAGATATTTGGAAGAATGCTTGTAACCAAACAGTTCTTAGCCACCATTGGAGGAAAGATGCTTTATACATTTTTTATTTCTGTACAACACAAAAGATGATATATTGAAGAATATATGAAAACAAACAGTTTTGAGGCACTTTTGACATCCTTTTTTCCTACTATTGTATAGTATGTGTGAAGTAACTATACAAAAACACCCTTCTTACAAAAGTTTTCCTTGCATGTTATGCATGTTGCGTAAATGTTTTGTGGTTGCGTGTGAATACTATAGAGAAGTCTTTTTCAAAGTTTTTTCGAGAAATCTATTACATTAGTTTTTTGTCTGTTTCAGAATGTTTGCGCAACACAAATAGACCCCTTCAAGCTACATCCATTCAGGTGCCGTCATTATACCACAGGTGTCAAAGAGAAAAGACACTATAAGTAACTGCCTCATTTCATTCCTCATTGATACATTTCTCAAAAAAAAAACTTCATCACAAGCACATACATTAAGTTAACACTTGATAATACCCTCCAGCTCATGTCTTTCTTAGACTATGCGTGACCACCGGACAAAGCGAAGAGGAAGTGGCGCAAGTATAAACAAACCCACTGACCAAGTATCAGTCTCTGGTCTTTATCTGCGAACATCTCTGTAGCTAAAGTAACTTTTAAAACAAGCTCAGCAAAAATTTGAAACATAAGCTGATGATTTTGCCTATTTTTTACTGACAAGTTGTCAGCCATCAACGGTCAGGTCATCTGCATCACACTCCGTCCGAGCTCTTTGTAATAGAAGGTATTGGTTGCTTGACAAAGGCATTTTAGTTATTGTTTATAAGTAGAATGGTTTTGTGTGTATGCATTTACATTTTTTCAGAAATGACCATGAGAATACACCAGGTAATTAAATGCTGAGGTGTTTTAACTAATTCTTAAAATGATCAAAACTACAGAATGCAAATATTTCGGTGGAATAAATTTTGGCAACCTGTATCCTCCTCCACCCCACCCAGAGGTCCATAAATCAACTGTTCATTGTGTCCATCATGAAAAATATCAAATTAACAAACTGTTAAAGTATTACTAGATGGTTTCATCTTGACAACATAAACAAACGTTACTTCGCATCCACACTTTTGTGACCAAAACTGAACTTCGGTACACGTTCACAAAAAATAGGCCGTTTCTCTTTTCCAAGAATGCAAAGGACGGACTTGTGTTCTCGTGGAGACCGGTCTTGGGAGAAAGCCTCAGAGGAACCAACTTGGATTTGTGGGACTTCAAGCAGGTTCCGTACTCTCGCAAGGCTGCATTCGATGCATCCTTGACATCGAGAACACATCCGGGTACTTTCATGCCTTCTTTGTTCTTTTGTTCTTGAGTATTGGAACAGGACTTTATGGTTATTGATGACGTAGAGCGAGAACACGAGGACCTCAAGACCGCTGAAGAGCGCATATTGAGAAACGGCCAAATGAGTGCTGTAGATTATTTCTGATAACAATCAAAAGAAACCGAGAAGATCCGTATTTGGCTAACTTGTCCCTCCAAAATTTTAAATTTAGACTCCGATACCGAGCTCAACCGCTTGATGTCAATGTAACATAGCGTTTGTTTACATGTGACTGAACTGCAGGACCCATTAAACAAATTGTTTATTTAATAAAATGAACATACCACAAAATTCAACAAATCATTTATTTAATACAATTATTATACAGTTTAATCATAATATAAATCAATATTAACTTAAATAAAATATGAATAGTTTCATTATTAGACACAAGCCTAACACACACCGGAAGTTAACGGGTCATAGAAGGGACAACGTTACAGCTGATGTTACCTTCACTGGGCATGCGCACTTCAATACCGCATCATTTTTGTCACGTTGACCACAGTTATTACTGTTTTTTATTTTTGTAAGGATAGGTTTAGGGTTGGGTAGGTGTGGGTGTTAGCTAATCTAATTTATTGTAATTTTATGGCGAGACTTTGCATCACTTCCGGTCGTAGATGCATCCCTTCTAGCCATAACACAATGAAACGGTCAAGGCTGAGAAAGAACAATGAAAAGATCAGGATCAAAATGCTGTTTTTTAATAAAACCAAAACACAGACGTCAAACACAGGACTATTTAGGGTATACATACACAGAGGGATGACCAAAAATTAACATGGACAAAATGAGTAATTGTGATAACATAAACCACTTCACAAGACGTACACACTTGTCCAGAAGCACTTCCGGTTTCAGTTTGAATTTATTTTTAATTAGAATTTAATCTTACATAAAATATTAAATATATGAATTAAACTTTTTATTAAATAAACTTGTTCCAGAGTGTTTCCTCACTCGTTCATTGATGTTACATCTTTACACCTGTAGAGGGCGCTATTGAGTATCTTTCTGATCATCAGCACTAATCTCCGGAGGTAAAGTACTGCTATGGCAAAGAGTGCTTTAATTTTTAACTTGTCTACTTTTGTGGCCTAATTTATTCGTGCAGCAAATGCATATTTGGATAATAGTTTGAAGTTACATTTTTCTTGACAGTAAAAAAATTATACGGTATCAAATATGCAACTAATTTGTTTATCTGCACTTAATTCTGCAGGCAATTGAAAAACGTATGAAATCATTTTCAACCGTGTCTTTAACAAAATATTAGGATTTGTATTTAATCTTAGTACGATGAAAGCAACACAATTGTCTGTAAAGATGACGATTGGTGTTTAGCCAGAGCTTGACCTCTGTGGTATATCTGGCCGGGGATTCGCCTGCTGCAACCGCACGGTTTCTGAGAATTCACCCTATCATCTGTTTGCCTCAAAATGGTTGCAAGCAACAGATAGACTTGTTTTCGCCATGTGCATCTAACATTATAAGAACATGTGGCTTCAATGTACCGCAGGTCATAGACCAAATATGCGAACGAGCAGAGACACAAGCTCTTGAAACTTATACACATACACGCTTGTGAACAACTGCTGTTTCTCTGCTGGTTAATACCACAGAACTGACGAACCAAACGAAACCAGATGCATTTTGTTTTAAATATGACTCATTCAAAATATGAAATATGACTCTTTGTTCTGTGGAACGCAACAGAAGATATATACAGTATATTTTTTAGAAATGTCTGTGGTTCACACAATGGAAGTCAGGCGGGGGTCAAATGTTTTTTGGGTATCAACAATCTTTTGTGTTCTGCAGAAGAAAGTCATTAAGGTGTGGAATGAGGATGAGCACTGTCCAATAAAGGAAAGAATATTTGTTTTTGGGTGAACTAAATGTGATATATCTGGCCTGGGATTCGACTGCTGCCTCGGCCTGCCTGTGGCTTTAATGTTCCACAGGTCATAAACCAAAGATGTGAAAGAGCAGAGACACACGCTCATGAAACTTGTATGTTGTGTACAAGCTTGTGAACAACTGCTGTTTCTCACATGCTGGTTAATACCACAGAACTAAAATTAAATTGAAACCGAACGAAACCAGATGCATATTAACTTTTCACATTTAAATCTAACTTTTGCTGCTCTATCACCATTTTTGTTTGATACGAAAAATTGCAGGTTAGGTTAATTTATCCATATCTGTGTCCTGAGAAAGTTTACCGGACATCTCAACTCAATAAATCATCATCAATACCATTGTGAATTGTATAAGATAAGGAGACAGTTTTAAAGGCAGATTTGTTTGCTCAATTAGTTTTTAATAATTTTTATCCAAAAGAAGTAAGAGGCAGCACAAAAATATTAGATCAATATCAAAAGCTGGAACAATGAAAGCATCACATTTAAACATTTAGCAGATGCTTTTATGCAAAGCAGACTACAGTACTAGAGTGGAGTAACACCACTTAAAAAAGAAATGACAGGCTATAAAACAAATTAAAACTATTTTTCTAAAATTTGTAGACAGTTTTCTTTATCTCTACCCTTGTGCATAATACTAGATTACTTTATCTTCGCTATCTGGGATGAAAGCACAAATGTATTATGTCCATTCTGAGTATTTAATAATTTCAAGTGCACTTCTACATAACTTTCGATATATCCATGACTTCAAGAAAATGTGTGTTGATCAGAGGAAAGCGGATTGTGGTCTTATGAAATAAGACTTTCTACCTTTCCTCTGATACTGGTCAAAAAGTTTGCAGTGTCTTTGTTGAACGCAACATTCATAGTCATCTCATTTGTTTATCACCATGATTACTTTTAACTAAAAGACTGTTTTTTGCAGATCGGATAAAAGTGTAATATTACAGAGAATCGATTGGTGCCACCGCACAGTTTAAGTTACTTTGTATTCCAGAGCTTTTCAATGTGTACACAGTCTCACACCAGTCACCATTCTGACCATTCCTGATATCAGTGATGCTAAATTTCTCATATGGGGGAATCAGAACCTCTTTCTCACGACGATGCTCAGAGTATTTAGTCACATCAGCACCATGACAAGTATAGATTTCAAAACAAGAAAGATTTCCAAATCTCTTTGCTTCATTTTTATTAAGAGAGGAGGACGCAAATGAGCCAAAACGAATCTCTTTTTTCTGAACAGTCCTTTGTTGGAAACTATCCCTGGTACCACGATATGTTAATTTGCATTTCTTTTGTGTTTTCTTTAGACTCTGCATCGCTTCTGTCAAGAAAAAGTGAAGCGAGTACCATTTGAATGTCTGTTTTTTGTACGCTTGTTTACCAATCCTAACATCTTTAATGAATTCATTGTGTACTTTACTACCCGTGTACACAGAAATAGCAATACAATTGTTTCTTGTCAAGTCATCTCGTGGTCCAGGGTTTTTTTCTTCACCATCTCTCCAAGCTTTTCCAAAGCCTGATTTATTGGCAGAGATTTCTTCATGTAGGTATTTTGACTTCACCAGGTCTGACATGTTTTTTGAACAGCCATCATATTGGTCATCAACTGAATTCAATGCCATATCCAATATCCCTTTGACAGGCACTTTGTGATCCTGTAACATTGACGCATCATTATTGATCAACCTAGTGGAATATACACAGTAAAAATATTGTTACAATCATCAGAAGGAGAGCTCTCGAGCTCCACCAGAGGGCACTACAGACATTATCCGGGCCTTCAGTTTTCACTATAATTCCCATAATCCATTGCCTGGACTCATCAGCCATAATTGTTTTCACCTGAATCTTGTTATCCTGTGTTAGTCTGTCTATTTATACCCAGTTCACTCACTCATTGCTCAAGTCTTGTTTGTTGTTACTACTGCATTTCTGAGGATTTAACACTTGGAATACCGTGTTTTGACCCTGAATTGTTCTTTTTTTTTTATGAATCTCTGCTACCTGCCCTGACCATTGCCTGTGTATGCCGTCTCGCCTGTGTATGCCGTCTCGCCTGTGTATGCCGTCTCGCCTGTGTATGCCGTCTCGCCTGTGTATGCCGTCTCGCCTGTGTATGCCGTCTCGCCTGTGTATGCCGTCTCGCCTGTGTATGCCGTCTCGCCTGTGTATGCCGTCTCGCCTGTGTATGCCGTCTCGCCTGTGTATGCCGTCTCGCCTGTGTATGCCGTCTCGCCTGTGTATGCCGTCTCGCCTGTGTATGCCGTCTCGCCTGTGTATGCCGTCTCGCCTGTGTATGCCGTCTCGCCTGTGTATGCCGTCTCGCCTGTGTATGCCGTCTCGCCTGTGTATGCCGTCTCGCCTGTGTATGCCACCTGCCAGATGTGTTTTTTTTTTTGCCTGTTTTGTGGATTATGTATATTGAAGTTGCGTGTAGATCCTCAGCCCCTTCGTGTCTCAGAGAAGTTTGTTACAAATATACAAATACATTATTTAATCTTACCCGTCCTAGAGCAACGTCACAGGTGACGATGAGAATAAGAGCTGCAGTGATCAACATCATGGTTGTTTGAGTCCTCAGATGCACCTGTCGAAATTCTGTATTATAAAAAGTATGAGAGAGGACATTGAAAAAGTTAGGTACTCCAAACTATTTCTCCTTTAAACTGTAAAAAAGATATTCCACTGTCTCTAACTAAAAACATTTTTATTGACTTCTTGCATCTGAACTATTATTTGCTCTACAAAGTTATACATTTTGCCACCAACATGAGAAAAGAGCCAAACATTTTAATGCATTAAACAATATTTGCATAATGCATTAAAATGTTTGGCTCTTTTCTCATGTTGGTGGGAAAGTTTCTTATTTTTTAGAACAAATAATAACAAATAAAATTGAAGCTACCGAACAACTGTTGTTACATCCGGCACTTGTTAACCGCACCGAGCAGAAAAAAAGTGCAACCATAACCACAATGGTCTCCATCTGTCTTATTATAGCAGACTGCTATAATACTATCACACTTACTTTAGACATTTATATTTTGTCAATTAACAAAAACAGCCAGCCTTCTATGCTGGTTAAAATTAAGGGAGTTCTCAATAAAAACAAATGAAGGCATTAATTTCATCACTTCAGGTAACCAAGACCTTACAAACTGAAATTAATAAGTGTTAATATTTACCTGTGATGGTAAACCCTTATCGTCAACGGCCTTTATCTTGATCTTTCAATAAAACACCTGCTCCTCTGTAACTCTTCTAATGCAATGACCTGATGACAAGATAAAACCTAATGTGGTGAGGGAAGAGTATATAAACCCAGTGGGCGTGGCCTCAGACCATATGGAGGTGTTTATTTAAAGAGAAAGTTCATTAAAACATACAAGTATCTATTAACATTAAAAGAGTGCAGTTCCATAAATTATTTCCGAGTTGAGGTGGGAAATACTCTCAATTCAAAGTGTCTTGAACGCAGCATTAAAGGTGACATTTTTATCTACTTTTACAAAATAAAATAATATAAATCTTAGGTGGCCACAGAATGTGTCTGGGAAGTTTCAGCTCAAACTACACCACAGAGCTTTCATTTAAAATGCCTTCTTCCTCTTCACCCAAAAAGAAAACGAGATTAACTGTTCAGAATGGTTACATCATTACACCTGTATGTGGTGCATATTGAGTGTCTTTCAGATCATCAGCGCTGATCTCCTGAGGTATAATGCTCATGTGGCATACTGTTTGTTATTAAACGATACATTATATTTAATTTGTCCAAAAAAAAAACATGTCATAAAGATTTGTTGCATGTGTTATTAGTTTTAAAAAGTTGTTTTCTGGATAACGGACCTGCAAATGTTGCAACTGGCCAATCAGAATCAAGCATTCCAATGAGCCGTGTAATAATGTGCAGTGCTATCTCCACTCACTTGATTCAACTAAATTATGCAGACTGAAGTGTTTTTCACAGTTCAGTGAGAATTATAACATCAGTTCTTATTTATGTCAGGATGTTTGCATGACACAGACAGACTAGTTTAAGCTACATGAATACATTTCCTTTCAGTGTGCCCAATGTGTCAAAAAGCAAACTCTATGCTACTGCCTATTTCACAAGCTCACGCATTCATTCAACACTTGATTATATATCCTCCAGCTCATGGCTTTCTCAGACTCTGCGTGACCAATGGACCAAGTAAAGAGGAAGTGGAACAAGTAAAAAAACACTGAACAAGTATCAGTCTCTCCTCTTTCCATCTTTTCAGCCAAAGTCACTTTAAAATACAAGATCAGCAACACTTCAAACACAGAATGACGTTTTTGCTGATGCCTGAAAAGTTGTCAGTAATCAGCAGTCAGTTCTCCATCAGCACCACACACACGCACGCTCCAATGGCCAATTCCTTGTAATCGGAGATATCGGTTGTTTGCCAAAGACTTTTTAGTAATTGCTTCTAAGTTAAATGCTTTTGTGTGCGCACATATACCTTGGGCATTAGGGTGCAAATATTTTTTCTGTTGAATAAAGTTTCAGACCTACGGCTCTGTATTCATGGTGAGTGAGTGGGAACGAATGTCCTCCTTCACCTCGACCGGTCAATACATTTCCCTCGAGGAACATGGTTTGTATCTCATTTCCATGGATGCAAAGAACGGATATGTGTTCTTGTTCCTCAGAAGTACAAAACTGGATGGACATGCTGCAGTGACTTCAGGGGCTTGAAGCCATTTTTTTATAATGGCCTTGAACGTGGCTTTTCCAGTCAGAATCAAGGACTGGAACTTATTGTTTTATAATCAAATATAGATTGGTATCTACACAGCTTTTTTTAAATGACTGAGAATGAAGAACGAGAGGATCTAAATACAATTCTTTTTAATAAAACCCAAACAGCCAAACAAAGGAAAAAACAGCTTTAAAATTTTAAGACAAAGAACAACAAAGACTTCAAACACAAGTAATACAAAAATAGCCACAGTGTCCCGGTTATATACAACATTCTCTGTTGGAGTTATTAAAGATGATTTTTGAGGACGTCGCTAAACACTTCTCTTACTTAGCCAACATTAAATAAAATTAACGTTTTTCATCTGAATATATGCATGCATTTATGAATGATAAACAGCTGACACACAGGAACTGATTCCTCTGGCCCAAATGTGTGCCTGAAAAGCATTTGTGTCTTTAAGCTCATCATTATACTCTATATGAGATTAAAACATGAGACATCTTGTGTTTATATACAAAAGCAGGACAACTGTATTAAAACACTTCACACTTAAATATAAAACTGTATTAAAACATAAATGCAATGTACAATCAGCTTCAAATCAATGTACATGTTATAATGTCACACAGGCTTTTGCTTTAAGAGAATTAAAGATTCTCACATGAAGGGCTGCAAATGAAGAGTTTGTTTCCAAAATGAGATATCATGTTTTTACCACGTTATCATGTTTATATTGTGTTTTACTGTGTTAGTGAGCTGTTTGTTTTGAGTTGTTAGGGCTTAAATCAAAACAGAACAACTGCAGTTTGATTGATATCAATTCGAATGCACAATAAATCTCATTTTGGAAATAAACTCTTCAAATATTAGGTGGTAAATGTATTGCCATCTCAGGTTAAATGCTGTTTTCACAAAAGTGATAAAACTCTTTTCTTTATCTCTTAAAACTAAACTGTTAGATTGGGCAGAGAATGAAATCTAAAACAAGGGTCTTATTATTATTTAGCACATGTTTGTATGTTTCTTGTTTTTTCTCCTCTGGTGTTATATTTAATCTGAGCATATGTCACATCATTAGATCCACAAACAACATCTGAAAGACAAATTAATGAAAAAAACATATTTTTCATACATTTGCTTTTCTGATTGTGCCATTTATCATTTAAATGTTTCTCACCTCGATGTCTTTTCATCTTCAGGTTTGAGTACAGCGTGTCTTCACTCTCTTTGTTATTCTCTAAAATTGCCAAGAGTTGGTAAACCCAAGATTAGAAACATCCTGACATTCCCAGGTCCCATTGTAAGGGCATTTTAAATACCTCTAATGATCATGAAGTTTTTCTTTACCTTTCTTCTCTTTCTTTTTCTTCTCTTCTATCTTAGGCTTCAGTTCAATCTCAGCATATGTGAGATCAGCTTCTGCACTTACATTGTCTACAACAAAAGAATAAAGACACGATTAAGATTTACTCTAGCAGTTTGTCATTTTACTCTTCTGGTTCTTTCTACCTTTGCTCTTCCGTTTCTTTTTCTTGATGTCGACCTGTGAATACAGTTCATCACTGGGGCCGCTCACAGTCACTGCTAAAGAAACATGATTTCACCATTAAAACCTTTTCAACTGTTTCACTGTCATGAGAAGAAATACATTAAATGACATCATTATGTTACCTGTGCTTGAGTTTTTATTATCTGCTGCATTAACAGAGTCATAAATATGAGCATCTTCTGTAAAAAGAGTAAGAGACCATTTTTTTACTTTATAAAGTAATAATGTTTACCAATGTTTCAATTGTTTAAAAGATTTTGTCACTGAACATAAGTTGATGATGACTGACCAGACTGCAGTGGAGTGTCTTCACTTTGTTTCTGATCTGATGTCTGAGTGATGTTCTGCTGTGCACTGACACTAGAGGGAGACTCAGACACTTTACCTACACAAACACATTAGAAGAAAAAATAAAAGTGTAAAAACAGTGTTTGTGTCAAACATGTATTCAAAATACACAGAAATTCATCAAATCAAAAGTGAAGTATGTATGTGACTACAAAATGGTGAAGATAGTGCTATAAATATTACAACAGTCCTCATCTGACACTTGTCCTTGTTGTATTTGAGCAATATGACACATCACATTGAATTTCATGAGCGTAGAAGATTTGAACCTTTTTTGTTTCTGAAGCTCAACACCAGAACAAAGACAATGATCAAAAACATGAAGCTCAATCCAACAGCCACTCCGACTAACAGACCACGAGGTGAAGAGACTGAGAATGGACAGAGATATTCTTATACAACCAGAACATTTGTAAGTTATGCAGAAATATTTTCTTTTTATACTTGTACAGGACAGTATCACCTGTGACTGAGATCCAGCTCTTTGGAGACTCTCCTCTCTCTGGGTGTTTACAGTAGTAGAAACCCTCATGTGACTTTGAGACTGTAGAGATGATCATCATGTCTCCTGTAGTCTGATTCTGCACCACTGATCCATCTTTATAGAATTCAGCTCTGAGCTTTGATGGGTTTTTATCTCGATATAAACAGTGAAGAGTCAGAGAATCTCCTTCAGTCACAGGATGAACAGGACTGTCCAGAATCACATCACCATCTACACAACAGAGGAACAAATCTAATGTAATGTAGTGTAATATAAGTGATATTCTGTGTTAAGATAATAAATACAGAATTATAAACTCACTGTGTATTGAGATATTAACAGGATGAAGTTTGTGTCCAGATTCAGACTCACACCAGTACACTCCAGTGTCAGATGTGATGAGAGATTTGATTGTACATTTAGATTCTGTTCCTGTAGATCTGACTGATGATGATGAAGAAGTTTCCAGTGTGTTTGTGTATCTTCTCACTGTCCATCCAGTAGAGTTCCTGTAATCCTCACAGCTCAGAGAGAGAGATTCAGATGAGAAGTGTTGAGTTCTGTTGGGTCTGATGATCAGAGACACTGAAGAAGAAACACCTGAGAAGAAAAACACAGCTTATAGATGAATGAAGAAATGAATGATATAAGAGCTTGTTGTTGTTTAGTTGTGTGTGTTGAAGTCACCAGTGATCCACAGTGGTTGTGTGCTGCTGTTGTGTGTGTGATAGACTGGATCTCCTCTCTCTGCTCCACACATATAAACTCCTGTGTGCTTCAGAGCAGCAGAACTCACAGTGTAGTTTCCTTTAGATCCTCCACTGCTGTCTGACACCAGATCATAACCTGTCAAGGGAAATGTGCTATACATTAAGATTTAAAGATGAAATATTAAAAAGAGAAAATAAACTGAGAGTGTATTACCTGAGGAGAGATTGTGTTCAGTGAACCAGCTGAATGTCCAGCCTGTATAGGATCTGTTAACTTCACACATCATAGTCACCGAATCTCCTTCAGTCAGCCACTGCTGTGGAGAAACTCTTAAAAGTGTCTTGGGTTTATCTGAAAGTGAGAAATCTCTCATGAATAACATGTTACACTTCAGCTCTTCACACTAATAATGATGAACAAACATATAAACTCACATGATGATACAGTCAGTGTAACAGCTTCACTCTTCTCAGAGTTTTGTCCATTTACACTCTTTCCTCTACACGTGTAGTGACCGCTGTCACTGTGATAAACTCTGAATTTACACTCTTGTGTTTTGCATTGGTTGACTGTATACTGTTGGTTATATTTCTCTACAGTCCAGCTGTATGTCCACTCAGTGTCTTGTTTAGTCTGTATGTCACATCTCAGAATGACAGTTTCTCCTGAGAACAGCTGTTTGTCAGGCTCAACGCTCAAAACTGCTTTAGGACTCTCTGTACAAACACAAAACATAATATTATTTATTTGTATAAATCAGATCTAATGTTCAGATATACAGCATGTGTTTGCATGTGTTTTGTAGAATATTTTAACATCTAACAGAATATTTCTCCTTTTGTGTTACATTGATGACAGAAAGTTTGAAACAGCGTAAGAGGACATCAAATCATGACAGAAAATGTATTCATGGAGTTAAGACAGTACAACCCACAGAACAGATTAAATATCTACCTGACTGAGGTCCATGACATCTCAAAATCTCACCTGTAACATTGATCCACAGAACATCACTGTAGTCTGTGTAATAGACTGGATTCCCTCTTCCAGCTCTACACCAGTACTGACCTCCATCTGAAACTCTAACATTGGACATTGTGTAGATGTTTGTGTCTGTTGTCGTGTTTTCAGTGTTCTGTGTGTGTTGATACCAGTAAAACTTCCATCCAGTGAACTGATTCATGAGACACGTCAGAGTCACTGTGTTTCCCGTCAGTACAGATCCTTCAGTATCTGATGTGAGTTCAGCTTTTGGTTTTGATCCTGCAGGAGAATAAAACACATTCAGATGCTGAAGAGTCTCAGAGTTCATCTGCTTCATCCAATTCACTGCCATCCTAAATGTATGAATTCCTATCTTTGAACACAAACAAAAATTATATAAAAATTAAATAATAATTAAATGCTCACCCTGAATGGAGTTTAATTGGTGCAAACACAAAATAATCTAAATGAATCGTTTAATTGAAAAAAATAGCAGGAAGAAATTCACCCAATTATTCTGTTGTTGTCTTATTTATAGAGCCTCTTACTGTATAAACAACACAATGAATACAAAATTAAACTAAAATAGATTTGATTAACAAAGCTATTCAAGGATATCCTCATGAGTGCTGGGTAACACTTTAAGATAATAATCCATTATTAATGCATAACTATAAAGGAACAAATGAGTAATTAAATATCAAGAATCTAGTAACTGTTTATTAACAAGAAACTCTGATTAACAAACTGAGTAATAGCAGACAGATTAACGGGGTAGTTCACTAATATCCAGTGTTGGGAGTAACGCGTTACAAAAGTAATGTACTACAGTAATATATTACGTTTTGCTGTAACGCAGTAGTGTAAGACATTACTAATCAATTTCCAGTGATATTTTACTCGGTACATGTTCATTAACGCTTGAGTTACAACAGTTACAACGAAAAGCCCGCGAGACATTAACAACTGAAAAATTCAAGTAAATTCTATTTCCTGTTTTCGTGAATAGACGTGTGTGGTGTCATTCATCTCCTTCTGACATGATTTCAGTCTCTGAGGTAAAAGTCTGAGGCTATCGGCCCCGACCGGTGCGGTGTTAACCTAACGCTAGTGTTGCGGTTTTCCCGCACAATTGGACTATTTTGATAATGCAGGTGCGGGAAAAATTATGGAGCCGCGGGCTGCGGGTTTGCTGCTACCGCTGCCGCTTAGCGAAAAGACGTCCGGATACGTCACGTGAGCCGGTACTACATGACTATAGAACGGATGCAGGCAGATCGCGCTATACTAGGAAAACAAGAGAAAATACTCATGTAAATACTCAGGGGACACAACAGCGGTGGTATTAGACAATGCATCCGAATTATGTTTTTATCAATGTTTCGTCATGTGCATGTTTGAAAGAAATCACTCGCACAATACTTGATCATTCCGGCTGCTAATATCACGTTTTAAGCAGCGCTATACGCAGTCTAGAACAACTTCAACATTGACGAGCTTGTACACATTACATATGCAATAAATTTAACCATCTTATTTCTTTAGCAAGTTTTTCTATGTCTTACGAACAGAAAACACGGTTCTCGTCCATTTCCGTGCGTGGCCTCGAGTACACATGGGATCTTTTTTAATGGGACGTCAACGCAAAAATGAAAGTTCTGTTATAGATTACTCATCCTCTAGTTTTCCAAACCTGTATAAATGTCTTTGCTCGGTTGAACACACATATATTTGGTAGAATGTTAGAAACTGAAAATTCTTTGGCATCATTGACTACCATAGCAGAACAGATCATAATGGTAGTCAAAATTGACTCAGTAGTTTTTGCTTTCCTAAACCCACCAAAACATCTTTTAAGTTCAACAGAACAAAAAATATATACAATAAATAGGGAACCATTCAGATAAGTAAATATAGCAATAAAATGTATTTTGGCTGTTCTTAATTCTGATTTGACACCAGAAAATAATTGGGCTAGTTCTCATTTCCTTTGAGTGGGTTTTGAGGAGGGGTCATTGGGCTGCTTTCGGGAAGCTAGTTAGCAAGATCCCTGTGACCAGCAGTTTACATGATGACTAGCTAGAATTCTATATAATCTAGTTCAGTGATGGTATGGGACTATTTTGTATTTAAATACCTTTAAAAAAATGTATTTAAATGTGTTTAATTTTAGTATTTTCAAACTAAAATACTTTTTGCCAATCAACCTCCTCATTAGATTGCAGTGTTTCAAATACATTCATTTGAAATACAAAATACTATTAATTTGTAACAGTATTTTGTATTTAAATGCGTTTAATCTTAGCCTTTTTTGTATTTTTTTTGCACTGTATTTTTTAAATACAAAAAATCTATTGTTGCGTTATTATTATATAGATTTGTTAGATTATATAAACAAGGATTTTTTTATTTAACATTTATAAAGGAAAATAGAGGCCTTTTTTAATAACTTACTTATTGGTTAATGTAGAACAAAATATAAAATAACCACGTTTTCCCTTCATGATAAAAGGATAGCCTATAGACTAGGTATAGCTTCTTAAGATAAATTGTCAAACGAAAATAAAAGCCAATTGATTAGCCGTTTTTAATGCACAATTACGGATTCTTACAACGAAACTCGAGATGAAAGAAATAATTGTTCGCATAGAGTCGGCTAACGTTGCAGAACGTTTACGGTATATGCCACAAAAAACTGGAAAAAGTCAACCGTGATTGTTTTCTGTCTCTTTATTGCCTTGTGTGGTAGTTATGCAGTCCATTTATTTCAGTTCACTAACTCAGTCATAGACGATGGCATTTGATCACTATGGTTACCGCTAAAACAGGCACAATAGAGGCAGCTAATAGCTAGTCAAAGGACCCTAGGGGCGGGATCAGGAGTCGCAGCAGGCTAGCAGCAGTACACACAAACTGTGTCCTAATTTATGAGCTTCAACCTTCTAAGGATAGTAAACTAAAAAACGAGGACATTGTCTTCAAAGCACACAGCCTCAAAAGACCAATAACTGAACTGTGACGGGCTAGCCTCGCTGAACATTTCCTAATTGCATCACCTGCTGATCCTGTTGCGTGGCGACCGCAGAAGGACACAGCAGTGACGTTTCTGACTTTTTTAAACAAATATATTTTATTTTTGGGAATATGACACGTTTATGTAGATTAAAACAGCCCAACAGTATAATAAATTAACCAACCTCAGACAATTTTAAACACAAAAATGCACCAATATTGTTAATAAACAACATCATATAAAATATTAAAACACTGAAATTAGTCTGAGCCGATAGTCTAGTGGGCAGTGCTCCGACATGTGGCGCGGTTGTGCATCAGGCGACCCAAGTTCGATTTCCGTCTTGTGATCATTTCCCGGACCCACCCACTTCGCTTCCTGTCCTATCTATCACTGAAACTGTACAAAGTAAGGCAAAACGCCAATAACAATTCTTTGCTGTGACTCAATCTGTCTAAAAAAGAAGTCTTCGCAGCCCCCAAATTGGAACACAGCTACAGAGAAAGTAAACGTCGGTGGCAGCACCATCCTTTGCTTATTGACAACAGAACAGCGTGTATTGAGAAAGTGGGTGATCTGTAGGTTATTATTGAGCGTCAGCCCGACCCGATTCTGAAGCAGTGATGGCAAAATAAGTAAGAGGCTAATGCACATAGCAGAAACCCGGATTATTTCTCAGATTTAACGATTTTTGGCGCCTTTCGTAGGGAGAGTGAGGGGGACGGATTGGAATCTGAGGGGGTCATGTCCCACCCGTCCCCAGTGTGTGCACCTGGTTATAATATACGCTCCATCCACATCGAGCTGAGTTTCTTTATAGAAAAAACATGTGCTTTGCCGAGTAAAATAAATCATATCGAAATGAAAGATTGTTTATTTATATAATTATTATATAAATAAACTTTATTTATATAATAAATTATTTTATTTTTATAGGTTGTTAAGCGATCACGTTTGTTAAAACATTTTGTATTATGAGATGGTTATTTTGACGAGGCAGGCAAAGCCTCATTCACTTATAAACTATTTCCTTTTATCATGAAGGGAAAAACTTTTCTTTCTAATTGCACCTTTGCTGCTTGTTGTTTTGTACTTACCAATAAACAGACCTATATTTTCCTTTTAAATGCCATTTTGTCATCTAAAAAGTCTATCTAATAATAACGCAACAATAGCTTTTTTGTCAGCATTTTCCTTATAAAGCTCGTAGCGTTTTATACTGAATATATGCAGCATGCACCTTCTGTATGTAAATAGAAAAATAAACCCGATTGTATTAGAAATCCTTTTTAATCAATAAAAACATACTCACAACAGCCACTGTACAGGAAGCACACTTAGCCCGCAGCTGTTAAATGCATTAAGGCCTTACACCGGTTAGCTTGTTAATAAGTTTTTCTTGTCATTTAATCAGATGTCAGCAACAGGGTAGTGTTCCAACATTTAAAAACGTGACCCAATAAAACAATTCAATAGGACCAAAGAATATGGTCGGACCGCAGAGTCGAACAACTGTTTTTAAAAGCGATACTAAAATGTTGCCTTGTACGCAGTCCACTGCGCTACCGAGGCTGACACTTATGTGAAAGATGTCAACGTATTATACAAACATGTACGTACACGGAGTCATGAATGTACATACTCTAGAAAATATACCCTTTGTGCACATATAATAAACGAAAAGGAGGATAAACGTGCCCAATGGAAAAAAATCAAATAATGAAAGTCTAAACATTATTCACAGTAAAGTTAAAATTAGAAAACGTTATTCAGATCGACATTCTACTACAGGGAGTAGTACAGGTTTTTCTGCTCATTGGAGAGGCTGGACTGTGTAGAAAAGGAGGGGCTGATTTTAATATTATAGAAAACGCCGATTTTTACGGCGTCTTTGATGCACGGAAGTGCCGTCGTTTATGGCGTACTATGGAAGTCCAAACAGCGAAATGTACGACGTTCTTTGCGGCGTCTTTAAGTCTTAAACACCGTTAAACCAGGCGTCTTATGAACACCAGGCATCTGGTTGATGGCGAAATATGACCCAAACGGCTTTCCATAGTGTTTACACTCGTGGAACTGTTCTACGCGCTTAAACCACTTGTGTGGGTCAGTTTTGGGTCTGAATAAACTCCATACAGTACAGTATTGAGAATCGTGGACCTACACTGTGTTCTTTTTATTCACCTAAGTAGTCATAATGTGCATCATGTGACCCTGTGTGTTTTTAGGTGCATATGATGCGCACATGCTTGGCATAATGCACGATTTTGGAGTCCATATGATATCCAAGTAGTTTTGCCTTCATTTAGTAAGTCCCTTTCCACACCACTAATCCGACCCATATTCACTGTCTGTGAAAAGCCTTTAAAAACATTCAACATATAAACTTGATATCTTTAATGCTGATATAGCGTCAAGAAAATGTATCATTTCGATATATCCATCCATCCATTTTCTACCGCTTATCCGAACTACCTCGGGTCACGGGGAGCCTGCGCCTATCTCAGGAGTCATCGGGCATCAAGGCAGGATACACCCTGGATGGAGTGCCAACCCATCGCAGGGCACACACACTCACTCATTCACTCACGCACTCACACCCTACGGACAATTTTTCCAGAGATGCCAATCAACCTACCATGCATGTCTTTGGACAAGGGGGAGGAAACCGGAGTACCCGGAGGAAACCCCCGAGGCACGGGGAGAACATGCAAACTCCACACACACAGGTCAGAAGCGGGAATCGAACCCCCAACCCTGGAGGTGTGAGGCGAACGTGCTAACCACTAAGCCACCGTGCCCCCCATTTCGATATATAATAATATAAATGAAAACTAGAGTACTTTGATTTGATTTGCATCTTTATATTATTTACTTATATGTTCTTCTTCTAATGATTTTAATTTATTAATAGAGAACACTACTGTACATTTCTTTTTCTACACTGTAAAAAAATGCCTGTGAAATTAACAGTAAAATACTGTTGTTTTAACACAAAAAACCTGTTATCAGAAAGTGTCCGTTAAAAAATACGGAAAACACTGTAAAATTGTCTGTAAAATTAACAGCAAAAATTCCATTGTTTTTACGGAAAAACCCTGTAGAAAATGCCGAAATTCTGTAGTTTTCACAGACAAAATAAGGAAAACATTGTCAAATTCTCTGGGAAATTAACTGTGAAATTCCAAAGTTTCCACAAACACTTTTATCACCTTCACTTACAGACAACACTGTCACTTTATTTCTGTTGCACGTCTACAAAAGTTCTAATTGAAAATTAACACAAGTTTACATGTCAATGGTTTTGTTGAGTCACCATTATGGTGATGAGTGTTTGCTTTAGTTGTGGTCATGACCCTTTGCTTTCCATGGGAAGAAGTCTTTGCCCAGATATGATATCTGTGTGGGGAAACAGATACCGAAACAGCAGGGTAAAAAGTTCAGAAAAAGCTAACGCATTAACTTCTTTAGATTGGAGAGGAATTAAATGTTTGAGAGTTTAAGTAGTGCTTTAATGTTATTTGTTGTCAACATCTATGATATTTTATGAGATAAAATAATATACTGAATATCTTCAACGGCAAATCTGATACATGATAAATGTTCTAGCAGACATCAAGAATATAACAGTTTGTCTCAACAATGGTGACAACAGAAAAAAAACACTTAAGATAAACGGAATGCATTCTGGATATCATTAAAGCACAAAACTCATCAATGACTCCCAGCATGCATTGCAGCTGTAAGCTTTTCATTTGTTAGTCACCACTGTTGAGATTCATACTCTGATTCTTGATTTATGAGTCAAAGACCAAATGCAGATCTTTTAACGGCTCAAATACTTTTTATATTGACAATTGCAGGAAATGTGAATTTTAAATGTAAATCCATTGAGACATTTGTAACAAAAAAACATTAAGTAATTAAACAACATCCCAGAAAAAGCTTTTGAAAATATCTAAACACATTTTCATTTGATGTCATTTGCTACAAAACTATGTTTTATATAAAACAATGTCATAGCAACCCAAAGATAACCGGAAACTTATTTATGACGGCTGAAAGAGGCCAACTAAAGCAAACCCTGATCACAAAAACGGTGACTTTGAATACACCAATAAAGCATCAAGTCATGGCTGTTATGCTGCAGTCCCTGTGAAGCAGAAGTGATGATCGTCTTCAGTATTCTGACGTATTTACCAGCTGAATAGTGGGTGTGGCTCATGTTTTCTACTGTGAATTGATTGGATGAATAAAAACAGGATGTTCCCGTAATTTTACGGTAGTTTGCTGGCAACCACAGCTGCCGGTATTTTTCCGTAAAAACTACAGAATTTGTATTTTCTCTTTTGTTTTCTGATATTAAATGTTTTGTGGGTCACCACTATGCTGAAGAGTGGAGTCTGTGTTTAACTCAAGGTCAACAATGAGATGCTGATGTCATGCTGAATGTTGCTTTGTTTATAAGTGACTTTGATGTTTTAATAAAGAATTACAAAGAAATAAATTAAGTAAATGTTATGTTTTCACTTTTATGCATTTGGACCAAGTTTTCATTGTATATAAAGAAATGCTGTTGATATAAAATACTAAAATGTATTAAGTTCATTCACAGCTTGAGGTTTGTGCCCTGAAGTTTTAAACTGCAAGACTGTTTACGTTCTTTTCCTTTATTTTTTACAGAATTTTACTGGCAACCACAGCTGCCGGTATTTTTCCGTAAAAATTACGGAACATTTTTTACAGTGTACACAGAATGAAGCCTTTCTCTTTTCAAATATCGCTGTGGAGATATTATAAATTCAAAAATGTTCATCACCATACATTTGTGTTTTTCACAAGTGTCTGTTATTTCATGTTTGGTGAAGGTATTGTGTATGTTTTGTAAACATATTAATTTCTCTCTTAAAAAGATTATAATCTCAAGAAACTAACCTCATAAACTATAATTGCTTATAATAAGTTTATAATGAAATAAAGTGGCTCATTAAAAACTGTTAAACTCTGCACAATATTATAATAGATAAACAAATCATGCTGTAAATACATTACTGCCTTTGTCGACTATGTGAAAAAAAAGTTCAAGCAAACTTTGAATAGTTCATCTACTGACACTTCATATTAATGAATAAAAGGTTTATTTAAAATTCAATGATTAGAGGTGAACGACATTCATGAACACTTTATGAATGAAACACTATTCAATCTATATTAACAGATTGCAAAACACACATATTCTGTATTAGATAACAGGTTGTGATCTCTATAGCCCTATTCACACAGGATTAGTATTACCTGGGGACTTCTGGTCATTGTAATAATTGCAGAGATTGTCTGTGTTCTTAATCCCGTAAAAAATTCCCGCTCAAATTACTTTCCACACAGAGGTCATGTGATAATATTAGTGCAGTGCGAATCGGCATCTCTGTGATTTGGTGGGCTCATATATAATTTTTCATATCATATTTTGCAGATAATAATGATGAACACACTCACCTGATACTGTCAGTGTAACTGCATCACTGGTGTATGATGATCGTGAGCCTCTGTTCTCTGTTCCTCTACAGGTGTATTGACCTGCATCAGACTCACTAACAGAACTGATTTTCTGTTGTTTCTGTTGTTTATTCTGCTGTGTGTCTGAATCTTTATACCAGATGTACTGCCAGCTAGTGACTGATGTTTTCCCATTGATGACACATGTGAGAGTGACAGATTCTCCACTTAATACATGATCACCAGGTTGTACAGACACTTGAGCTTTTGGTCTTTCTGTATAATGACAAACAATTGACATTAAAATTAAAGTCAAAATATGTCTGTGATATTCTTTATGAACACACATTGACAGATCATAAAACTGAAACAAACAATTTACAATGTAAATACTGTTAAATAATGTAAAATCACTCACCCTCTACTGTCACTCTTTTAGGTACACTATATTGTGTGAGATACGAGGGGTTTCCTCTTCTGGCTCTGCACCAGTACTGTCCTCCATAAGAGACGTTGATTGTTTTAGTTCCTGAAGCTTCATAGTCTCCATGCTGTGATGGTGTGTAAAAGAGAAACTCCCATCCAGTGGACTGATGCACCTCACAGGTCAGAGTAACTGAGTCTCCAGTGAACACAGACTGTGGCTGAACGGTCAGAGATGGTTTCACATCTGTTAATATTAAATCAGCAACAAAACAAAAGGTTATGCAAGTTTTTTTTTCAAAAGGATTCTGACTGGCCAGAAGTTGAATTCACTGCATTTATTTATGTACAAAATGTTTCACTTGATGGGTTCAGTATCTTTACTGCTTTAGTTCAGTCTGTGTCTCTTTCACATCAATCTCGCTCTATTCTGATGGACAATTCTCTTGCTTATGACACTTATTTGAACTCTTCTGCTATGTTGTGTGAAATTGGTTTAGTTTTACTTTATGATGTTGCAGTAAGTTAAGCGTCAATAAGTTTGGAAAATGCAAGATTGTAGGTCTGAAATTAACATGAATTTATTTGTGTCACATCCACATTTCCGCCCCATAGAGATAATTTTCCTTCTTAAGCCCACAGAGGAGCTGATAGTGATGAAAAGCTTTTGGCTGAGATGTTCGTCCTGCACGGTGAGGGTTAAATGTGGTCTTCTGATTGGTCAATTAAATTGTCTCAGGTATAGTCAATTCAACAGTTTTTATACCTGAACCTTCTGAACCATCTTTAGTCATTTGAGCTTTCCTACCTGCTGAACCACTGACACCACCTTAAAAAATTGGATTGATGCTGTATTATAAAAAACAAATGTCAATCCTACAAGTGTTTCTGATTCTATTTTATTTCGATTTTATTTTAATGCTAATGACACGATTGTTTACTGCTTAAATGTGGATGATTATGAATACAGATAAACACACTCACCTGATACTGTCAATATAACTGAATAACTGGTGTGTGATGATCGTGATCCACCGGCCTCTGTTCCTCTACAGGTGTATTGACCTGCGTCAAACTCACTAACAGAACTGATTGTGTAATCCTGTTGAGAACTGGCAATGTATGATGATGAATCTTTATACCAGATGTACTGCCAGTTAGTGACTGAAGTTTTCCCATTGATGACACATTTGAGAGTGACAGTTTGTCCTCCAAATACACGTTTACCAGGATGTACAGACACTTGAGCTTTTGGTCTTTCTGTACAATGACAAAAAATTCACATTAAGATTTAAGTCAAATTATGTCTGTGATATTCTATATGAAAACAGATTGACAGATAATAAAACTGAACCAAACAATTTACAATGTAAATACTGTTAAATAATGTAAAATGACTCACTCTCTACTGTCACTCTTTTAGGTTCACTATATTGTGTGAGATACGAGGGGTTTCCTCTTCTGGCTCTGCACTTGTATTCTCCTCCATCATAGACGTTGATTGTATTAGTTCCTGAAGCTTCATAGTCTCCATGTTGTGATGGTGTGTAAAAGAGAAACTCCCATCCAGTGGACTGATGCACCTCACAGGTCAGAGTAACTGAGTCTCCAGTGAACACAGACTGTGGCTGAACGGTCAGAGATGGTTTCACATCTGTCAATATTAAATCAAAAGGTTATCCAAATTTTTTGTTGCTCTAACTGGCCAACAGTTGAATTCACTGCAAACATTTATGTACAAATGTTTCATGAATTAATTCAAAATAAATTCTATAAAGCTATAATAGTGATACAGATGCTATATGATAACAGTTATAGGAATTTACTTTTCAGAGGGGTTGAGCCACTGTGACCAGAGACTTTATATTGTTACATTGACAATATTTGACCAGTATATAAATATTTACATTTAAATCAAATGTCCATGTGGACAAACACTTCAATGCTTGTGTTTCTTTACTCTTTCAGCAGACAGCTCCAGTAGCTCTTTGTTAGATTGCTGTCTGAGGAACAGAACTTGATGGGTTCAGTATCTTTACTGCTTTAGTTCAGTCTGTGTCTCTTTCACATCAATCTCGCTCTATTCTGATGGACAATTCTCTTGCTTATGACACTTATTTGAACTCTTCTGCTATGTTGTGAGAAATTGGTTTAGTTTTACTGTATGACGTTATGTTAAGTTAAGTGATTAAGTTGATGTAAATACAAGATTGTAGGGCAGGATTTTACTAGGGATGAGTCACAAATTTTGAATATTCGATTAGTTTTTTAATAATAAAATTTCGAATAGTTTGTACGATCTTAAAAAAATCGCTGTGTTTTCACGCGTAATGTGTTCATGTAACCAAAGGGTGGCGCTGCCAATAACGACGCACCTTAAACCTAAAGGCTGTCAATCAAGAGACAGTAGAGGAAAACATTTTCTCACAACAATAGCTAACGAAGTTACGCTTTTATATTTTCCTTGATCAATCACAATGCTGTTTTTTATTTGGTATAAATGTGCATGCTCATATTTTACAAGGAAATGTTCTAGCATTATAAGCGGTTGATGCTGATCGACATACTGTTAATAAGAGCCGTCATTTGGTTGTGAATGTATTAATGTTTCAGCATGTTATCTTAATGTATGGCTTGATGTAAGATTGCCTATTCCATAATAAATAAAGCAGTGTGTCGACACAGATTTAAAGCGTAAATGGTCTTTCTCTATCTCTCTGTTTATGTGTGTGCTATACTGTAAATGCGTCCATGTGGCGGAGGGGTTCTCATCGATCTTCGAATATTATTTTTGCTTTAAATGCCCATCCCTAGATTTTACTTCTGTCACTCACGACCCCATTTCCCTGCAGGGATCATTTGACTTCTTGAGCCTACAGGGATGCTGAAGATCAAATGATTTTTAAAAAGATGTTTCTCCAGTCCAGGAGTTGTTCTGATTGGTCAGTTTGTCTCAGGTTGTCACTATTTCTTTTTATACCATCTAAACTTTCTTTAGTTATTTGAGTTTTCCTACAGCCTGAACCACTGACACCACCCTTACAGCACAAATTACATTCTATACGAACTCTCAATTCATTGATTCTGTATTATAAAAAATGTAAATCCAACAAGTAATATTTCTGACACTATTTTATTTAAATTTTATTATAATGTTATTGCCACGATTGTTTACTGCAGTGACTGTGAATGATGAAGAACACACTCACCTGATACTGTCAGTGTAACTGCATCACTAATGTCTGATGATCGTGATCCATCGGCCTCTGTTCCTCTACAGGTGTATTTACCTCCATTAGACTTTCTTACAGAACTGATTGTGTAAAACTGTTGTTTATTCTGCTGTGTGTCTGAACCTTTATTCCAGATGTACTGCCATTTAGTGACTGATGTTTCCCCATTGATGACACATGTGAGAGTGACAGATTCTCCACTGAATACACGTTTACCAGGCTGTACAGACACTTGAGCTTTTGGTCTTTCTGTACAATGACAAAAAATTCACATTAAGATTTAAGTCAAATTATGTCTGTGATATTCTATATGAAAACAGATTGACAGATAATAAAACTGAAATAAACAATTTACAATGTAAATACTGTTAAATAATGTAAAATCACTCACCCTCTACTGTTACTCTTTTAGGTTCACTATATTGTGTGAGATACGAGGGGTTTCCTCTTCTGGCTCTGCACTTGTATTCTCCTCCATCAGAGACGTTGATTGTTTTAGTTCCTGAAGCTTCATAGTCTCCATGCTGTGAGGGTGTGTAAAAGAGAAACTCCCATCCAGTGGACTGATGCACCTCACAGGTCAGAGTAACTGAGTCTCCAGTGAACACAGACTGTGGCTGAATGGTCAGAGATGGTTTTACATCTGTCAATATTAAATCAAAAGGTTATCCAAATTTTTTGTTGCTCTAACTGGCCAACAGTTGAATTCACTGCAAACATTTATGTACAAATGTTTCATGAATTAATTCAAAATAAATTCTATGAAGCTATAATAGTTATACAGATGCTATATGATAACAGTTATAGGAATTTACTTTTCAGAGGGGTTGAGCCACTGTGGCCAGAGACTTTATATTGTTACATTGACAATATTTGACCAGTATATAAAGATGAACATTGAAATCAAATGTCCATGTGGACAAACACTTCAATGCTTGTGTTTCTTTACTCTTTCAGCAGACAGCTCCAGTAGCTCTTTGTTAGATTGCTGTCTGAGGAACAGAACTTGATGGGTTCAGTATCTTTACTGCTTTAGTTCAGTCTGTGTCTCTTTCACATCAATCTCGCTCTATTCTGATGGACAATTCTCTTGCTTATGACACTTATTTGAACTCTTCTGCTATGTTGTGAGAAATTGGTTTAGTTTTACTGTATGACGTTATGTTAAGTTAAGTGCTATTAAGTTGATGAAAATACAAGATTGTAGGGCAGGATTTTACTAGGGATGAGTCACAAATTTTGAATATTCGATTAGTTTTTTAATAATAAAATTTCGAATAGTTTGTACGATCTTAAAAAAATCGCTGTGTTTTCACGCGTAACGTGTTCATGTAACCAAAGGGTGGCGCTGCCAATAACGACGCACCTTAAACCTAAAGGCTGTCAATCAAGAGACAGTAGAGGAAAACATTTTCTCACAACAATAGCTAACGAAGTCACGCTTTTATATTTTCCTTGATCAATCACACTGCTGATTTTTAGTTGGTATAAATGTGCATGCTCATATTTTACAAGGAAATGTTCTAGCATTATAAGCGGTTGATGCTGATCGACATACTGTTAATAAGAGCCGTCATTTGGTTGTGAATGTATTAATGTTTCAGCATGTTATCTTAATGTATGGCTTGATGTAAGATTGCCTATTCCATAATAAATAAAGCAGTGTGTCGTCACAGATTTAAAGCGTAAATGGTCTTTCTCTATCTCTCTGTTTATGTGTGTGCTTTACTGCAAATGCGTCCATGTGGCGGATGGGTTCTCATCGATCTTCGAATATTATTTTTGCTTTAAATGCCCATCCCTAGATTTTACTTCTGTCACTCACGACCCCATTTCCCTGCAGGGATCATTTGACTTCTTGAGCCTACAGGGATGCTGAAGATCAAATGATTTTTAAAAAGATGTTTCTCCAGTCCAGTAGTTGTTCTGATTGGTCAGTTTGTCTCAGGTTGTCACTATTTCTTTTTATACCATCTAAACTTTCTTTAGTCATTTGAGTTTTCCTACAACCTGAACCACTGACACCACCCTTACAGAACAAATCACATTCTATACGAACTCTCAATTCATTGAGGCTGTATTATAAAAATATGTCAATCCAACAAGTAATATTTCTGACGCTATTTTATTTAAATTTTATTATAATGTTATTGCCACGATTGTTTACTGCAGTGACTGTGAATGATGAAGAACACACTCACCTGATACTGTCAGTGTAACTGCATCACTTGTGTGTGAGGATCGGGATCCATCGGCCTCTGTTCCTCTACAGGTGTATTGACCTCCATCAGACTCACTAACAGAACTGATTGAGTAATCCTGTTGTTTATTCTGCTGTGTGTCTGAATCTTTATTCCAGATGTACTGCCAGATAGTGACTGATGTTTTCCCATTGATGACACATTTGAGAGTGACAGATTCTCCACTGAATACATGATAACCAGGCTGTACAGACACTTGAGCTTTGGGTCTTTCTGTACAATGACAAACAATTCACTTAAATTAATGTCAAATTATGTCTGTGATTCTATATGAAAACAGATTGACAGATAATAAAACTGAAACAAACAATTTACAATGTAAATACTGTTAAATAATGTAAATTCACTCACCCTCTACTGTCACTCTTTTAGGTACACTATATTGTGTGAGATATGAGGGGTTTCCTCTTCTGGCTCTGCACTTGTATTCTCCTCCATCAGAGACGTTGATTGTTTTAGTTCCTGAAGCTTCATAGTCTCCATGCTGTGATGGTGTGTAAAAGAGAAACTCCCATCCAGTGGACTGATGCACCTCACAGGTCAGAGTAACTGAGTCTCCAGTGAACACAGACTGTGGCTGAACGGTCAGAGATGGTTTTACATCTGTCAAAATTAAATCAAAAGGTTATCCAAATTTTTTGTTGCTCTAACTGGCCAACAGTTGAAATCATTGCAAACATTTATGTACAAATGTTTCATGAATTAATTCAAAATAAATTCTATGAAGCTATAATAGTGATACAGATGCTATATGATAACAGTTATAGGAATTTACTTTTCAGAGGGGTTGAGCCACTGTGGCCAGAGACTTTATATTGTTACATTGACAATATTTGACCAGTATATAAAGATGAACATTTAAATCAAATGTCCATGTGGACAAACACTTCAATGCTTGTGTTTCTTTACTCTTTCAGTAGACAGCTCCAGTAGCTCTTTGTTAGATTGCTGTCTGAGGAACAGAACTTGATGGGTTCAGTATCTTTACTGCTTTAGTTCAGTCTGTGTCTCTTTCACATCAATCTCGCTCTATTCTGATGGACAATTCTCTTGCTTATGACACTTATTTGAACTCTTCTGCTATGTTGTGAGAAATTGGTTTAGTTTTACTGTATGATTTTATGTTAAGTTAAGTGTTATTAAGTCTATGTAAATACAAGATTGTAGGGCAGGATTTTACTAGGGATGAGTCACAAATTTTGAATATTCGATTAGTTTTTTAATAATAAAATTTCAAATAGTTTGTACGATCTTAAAAAAATCGCTGTGTTTTCACGCGTAACGTGTTCATGTAACCAAAGGGTGGCGCTGCCAATAACGACGCACCTTAAACCTAAAGGCTGTCAATCAAGAGACAGTAGAGGAAAACATTTTCTCACAACAATAGCTAACGAAGTTACGCTTTTATATTTTCCTTGATCAATCACACTGCTGTTTTTTAGTTGGTATAAATGTGCATGCTCATATTTTACAAGGAAATGTTCTAGCATTATAAGCGGTTGATGCTGATCGACATACTGTTAATAAGAGCCGTCATTTGGTTGTGAATGTATTAATGTTTCAGCATGTTATCTTAATGTATGGCTTGATGTAAGATTGCCTATTCCATAATAAATAAAGCAGTGTGTCGTCACAGATTTAAAGCGTAAATGGTCTCTCTCTATCTCTCTGTTTATGTGTGTGCTATACTGTAAATGCGTCCATGTGGGGGAGGGGTTCTCATCGATCTTCGAATATTATTTTTGCTTTAAATGCCCATCCCTAGATTTTACTTCTGTCACTCACGACCCCATTTCCCTGCAGGGATCATTTGACTTCTTGAGCCTACAGGGATGCTGAAGATCAAATGATTTTTAAAAAGATGTTTCTCCAGTCCAGTAGTTGTTCTGATTGGTCAGTTTGTCTCAGGTTGTCACTATTTCTTTTTATACCATCTAAACTTTCTTTAGTTATTTGAGTTTTCCTACAGCCTGAACCACTGACACCACCCTTACAGCACAAATTACATTCCATACTAACTCTATATTTCTGACGCTATTTTATTTAAATTTTATTATAATGCTATTGCCACGATTGTTTACTGCAGTGACTGTGAATGATGAAGAACACACTCACCTGATACTGTCAGTGTAACTGCATCACTGGTGTCTGATGATCGGGATCCATCGGCCTCTGTTCCTCTACAGGTGTATTGACCTCCATCAGACTCACTAACAGAACTGATTGAGTAATCCTGTTGTTTATTCTGCTGTGTGTCTGAATCTTTATTCCAGATGTACTGCCAGCTAGTGATTGATGTTTTCCCATTGATGACACATTTAAGAGTGACAGATTCTCCACTGAATACATGATGACCAGGTTGTACAGACACTTCAGCTTTGGGTCTTTCTGTACAATGACAAACAATTCCCTTAAATTGAAGTCAAATTACGTCTGGCATATTTTATATCAACACAAATTGACAGATCACAAAACTTTATATCAGATCTATGCACTGAACCTATAACTACTATTGAGTGTCTTATGAAGAAATCTGTTTGTGTTTACAGAATAGTGTAAGAATTATGAGAGTAAAAATACTTGCCCTCTACTGTCACTGTTTTTGGTTCACTGTCTTGTGTGTAATAATGTGGGACATCTTTTTTTCTGGCTCTGCACTTGTATTCTCCTCCATCAGAGACTTTGATTGTTTTAGTTTCTAAAGCTTCATAGTCTCCATGTTGTGATGGTGTGTAAAAGAGAAACTCCCATCCAGTGGACTGATCCATCACACAGGTCAGAATAACTGAGTCTCCAGTGAACACAGAACTCTGAGGCTCCACAGTCAGAGATGGTATTATATCTGTTAATATAAGATTATTGAGAATCGTGAACATATTCCAACAAGTTTTCATTGCTCTAACTGTCACGTCATTACTGTATTTGATTTTATAGACAAAAATGTTTTAATGATTCTGAAAACTGAATATAAATGATTGCTGTAACTGCTAAACTTTTGTGTGATTTTAAATAAATAAACTTGCATTTTACATTCTTGATCATACATTACAGTTTCTCCACACAGATAGATATCACTATAGTCAAAAAAGGCCTTTTACAAACTTACAAATGGAATTAACAGTGCTTGTGAGTTTTTAATTCCTAATGTACTAAGGCCGTGCAGAGACATTTAAAGAGGTAGATGCTCAAAGTATTAAAGGGACACATGGAACAAGGCTTTAAATAGGGCTCTGCTTCTGTATATCATGATGAATTCTTTGCTGATACGTGTATCAATATGGATGCGTCTGAATTCTGTATTGATACAGCAGCATGTGCCATGATGACAAAAACATTCCAATGTTTAAAAGTTCAAAAATATTTTATTTGAGACTATTTGTCACGGTTCTGCCTATCATGTTTGGCTAATTCTTGGTCTTGAGGCTTTCCATACTCTCTCCCCGAGTCTCGTCCGTTCCCGCCCTTTCTGTCTCGTTAGCTTTCCTTTAGTGTTTCATCTTTATCATCTGGCCCCTATTAATTATCCTGTGTTTGTTCCCCTATTTATACCTCTCGTGTTTCATTGTCCTGTGCTGGTTTCATTCTGTCAGGGATGGCACAGAAGAACCCAAGTGCAGGCAAAAGTGTAGACGAGAATAACAGAAACTTTATTTAAACAAAACAAAGACCCACGATGGGGAAAAACCAAACAAACAAGATAACAGGAGAGGACTAACCAACACTAAACTGAGCTAAACATCACATTACATAAACTGAACTTAAACACTTAATAGGATAAAACAGGAACTAGAAAAACAAGAACAATGAGGACAGGCAATAACTCCAAGAAACTAGACAAGAGATTCAAGCAAGCCTCTAAGGTACATGTAATGCAAGGACTACGAAGTACATACAACGACCCAGCACAGGACAATGAAACACGAGAGGTATAAATAGGGGAACAAACACAGGATACTTAATAGGGGCCAGATGATAAAGATGAAACACTAAGTGAAAGCTAACGAGACAGAAAGGGCGGGAACAGACGAGCAGTGGCGGTTTTAGGCACGGGCGAACCGGGCAGCCGCCCGGGGCGCCAAATTTTCACGTCACGTGGGGGGCGGCAAAAGCACTTGAAAAAGAAAAACAATCTGCGCCGCTAAACGGGTTTCTATTATCTATAATATAACTGTCTGTGTGGGGAATTGCCGCCCCTGCTTGCTGAGTAGCGCAGAAGCTGTGTGAAAAGTGTAAAGGGGAGGGGCCGCGCCCGCGATTGACAGTTCACCTCTCCCAAATAGAGCGGACAAGGAGGGGGGTCCACTTAATGGGCTAAAGTCAGTCACCTTCACTTTCTTCCAAATAACGCACATTTCATTCATAATATTAAAGCACTGGCCTATATTTTGCATGTTTTTTTCTGAATTGTGTGTGAAATGGCTAATAAAAAAAAGGTAATCCAAAACGATTATGTGGAGGTGAAGTGGTTTAGTCTTGACTCCTGGTCGTGAGTGACAGTGTTGGGGGGGATGTGAAATCTGTTGATGCAGATAAACACAGCGACAGTGATGGAGAGAAAAAGGTTTAAGCCGTCAGGTGCCCAATATAGGAAAAAATAAAAGTAGAAGAGGAGAAAGGAGCAAAAGATAAAGGTATGCAACTACGTTCTCTCTGTATGATTACGGTAATGTTATCCATGTCATCAATCAAGGGCTAATGTTAATGGGTGGTAACGTTAACTCTGACGTTTGTTAGCCTTCTTGCTATGATGCTTGCTATGCTTATACAACAATAATTCGGTTTTAACTCAACAAACACGAGATCTAATTTCACCATAAGATTGTGCTTTGCAACAAAACTGTTACAAGTTAATTTATTATTTATTTCCATCATTGGGGTTAATACTGGGCCCTGTAATTAGCCAACGGAATTTACATATGTGTAGGAAGTTTCAAAGACGAACATTTGCTATAAATGTGTTGCGTCACAAAGAATATAATTCGAGGTAGTAACCAAGGAGCTAATTGTTCCTCCCTTAGATTAGATTAATATAGCGTCTAATGAGTCATGACAGACATTTGCCATGTAAGGGCATGTTTATTTAAATTTGCAATTCATAAGAGTTATACTGTAGCCTACTGTCTTTTGATGTCAATTGCAAATTCTGGGGCACTTCTAAAGTATTTTGGAGAATCCTCTGCAACTGGTCAGCCATCAAAAACCATCATCCTCCTTGAATTTATCACTTTTATGCATGATAAGGATCTATCAGAGATCTACTCCAACTTTTGGACTGCTCTCAGGATTGCACTTACTCTGCCAGTCACTGTGGCTCAAGCAGAGAGAAGCTTTTCAAAAGTTGATCAAGTCGTACCTGAGCTCAACCATGTCTCAGGAACGGCTCACTGGCCTTGCTATCATCAGTATCAATCACTCAATAGGGGGCAGATATCGTAATATGACAGTATTGATGATTTTGCAACAAGGAACGCCAGAAAGGTCAGGTTTTAGTTTGTGTTTTCTGTTAGTGCACTAGTGTAATAATTAGATTTGCTTTTGTGTGATGAAGGATTTGTGCTATTTAGAATATTTATTCTATATTTTATTTGTATATTATTCTTAATATTTTATATTGTTGTTGTTCTCCGCTCGTGTTACATCATGATTGTACATATATTGCAACTTTTATGTACATAGAGTATATTTAAGTTCTGATAACTTATACTGATTTGTGCAGAATTGTGTTTTTAAAATGTTCTGTTGAAGGATTTGTGCATTTGAGAAATATAAGGTTCGTCTTACACTTATATAGTTATGGTAAAACATGGCTGTTTTTTTTTCTCTCTCGTATGGGTGGGAGTAGGTGGGGGGGCACCCAGAGGGGATCTCGCCCGGGGAGTGATTCAATGTAGAACCGCCACTGCAGACGAGACTCGGGGAGAGAGTATGGAAAGCCAAAAGGCCAAACACTTCTCTCCCCACATAAAACAGGGAATTCTGTTTTGGTTCTGCCTCAAGACCAAGAATTAGCCAGACATGATAGGCAGAACCGTGACTCTATTAATACATCTTGGATAAGAAACTGAAGTGAATTAAACCTTAAAGGGATAGTAAACCCAAAAATAAAAAGATCTGCCATCACTTACTCACCCTCAGATTATTCCAAACCTGTATAAATGTTTTTGTTCTGTTGAAAACATATTTGGAAGAATGTCAGTAACCAAACAGATCTCATCCCCATTTACTGCCATAGTAGGGAAAATAAATATCATGGGAGTCAATGGGGGATGAGATCTGTTTGGTTACTGACATTCTTCCTTTGTGATAAGCAGAACAAAGAAATGTATTCAGGTTTGAAACAATCTGAGGGTAAATCATGATATCATTTTTTATTTTTGGATGAACTATCCCTTTAAGGTTTCCTCTCTGTTCAGAACAAAAGCTGTTATTGTAAACTTTGTAGGACAAAATAAACGTGTTCACTGTATCATAACATATTGTATTGTAAGATTGTTGGCGATATGCTTTAAAACACAGTGGGCTGACATAACTAACAAGGAGCAGCTGATGTTGAGGAGGCTGCTGGTGATGTTGCTGCTTCAGCTGCTGTCTTTACTGTTGTAGAAAATATAGTTTTGTCATATAAAAAAATTATTCTGTTCTATCCCTCTTCTGAATTCATTCATTTTTTTATGATAATGATGAAAAGAGAATGATGAAAATTTCAAAGTATAATTCGGAGGAAGAGGAATCAGAAGAAGCCTGTTTAACCAGTATTTTGATAACTGTTTTGAAGGCACTCTACCGTAAATACTGTAACTGTTGTTACTAGTGAAACTAGTGAAGGCGTCTGAACGTGAGGGTTCATTTCAGATGAGGTAGTCAGGTCAAAGGTCATCACGTGGGTCATATTATGTAGGGTTACATTTTTATTCATTAATTTTACAAGTAGTTAGTTTGTGCAGGCCTTCACAAAAGGGCCTTTAATTACAAAAAAGTTTTATTTTTCCTCAAAGAACAGGCACTTTCGCCATTAAGGCCAAAAAGGCAGGTGCTCAAACACCCTCCGCCCCCCCTCTGCGAGTGCCTGTCAGAGTGGCTTGTGCACTTTAGATGTGTGTCGCTCACACAAAACTTCTCCAGCAGTGTGCATGTGCTGAACTGAGTTCTCTTTCACATCACTTGCACTTGAATAATTATATGTGCAAGGTTTAAATACACATGTAAATGATAAACTTTTATTTGCTGTCCTGTGAATCACTCAAACTGGCCCCAGATCATCTATGAGTTATTATTGTCAAAGCCCATATAATGATAAACAAACACACCTGGAGCTTTCTTTGTATCTGAATCACTGATGGTTGAGGATTGTGATCCGCTGGCCTTTTCTGATTCTAACACATGATTTTAAATGTTAACATCACAGAGATGTGTGCAAGTGTTTCTAATAGATCTTGTTGATTTAATTGATAAATCATTAGTAAACTTAAGGCTGGAATTAGGGTTGCCAGGTCCAATAAATATTTCCAGCCCAATCCAATGACCCTCAAAACCCTCGTAAAGGGAATGAAAACTAGTCCAATTTTTGTATAGCAGAGCTCAAACATGATATCCGGAAGAATCAACTGTTGTGCTCACGAGTGATTTCTTTCATTATGCAACATTACATTGGAGGACCAGAAGAGTCGAGTGAAAAGTAATAAAGCATTTCATTGTTTAATAACTAATTCCACAATAAAAATAGGCATTAATCCATTTGTTCTTAACTTCATTTTCCTATTCAAATATAAATAGGCGAAATAATTAAGTGATTTATTATTTGATATTTATTGTTTTGATGGGCAATAAAAAGCGTGATTGTAAAAATAATTCATGAATTAAATATTAATCCATCAATAAATACTTTAAATTCAAAAGGGACTTTAAAAAACAACATAAAACACGAAATAAGTACATAATTTTAAAGTGCATTAATGGAATTTCAAAATGTATTTGAAAATGCGTTTCTAAAAACAGGAATAAATAATTGTATTTACAAATTAAACTAGGAATACCAGTTTTAATCAGTCATTTAAAAAATAATTTCTTTTACCATTTGCATTTCCATTTCCCTGCTGCCTTTCCTTTTCCGATTTGCTATTCGATGAGTTTAGTCATTTAGCTTTTCCTTTAGCATCTCTATTTAACATTTCCCTGACACTTTGGGACCTTGCGTTGGTTAAACGAGGTTAAACAATGCAAATTAGCTATGACGAGAGAGATGTTACAAGCTCTCTGATTGGACAGTTCCTTGTACGTCATGTTGGAGGTCTGTCAGATGAGCAATGGAGAAGAGAGGATAGTCTGTTGTTCACTACACGTGTAACCAGCGTGTTATCAGCGCCTGCTATTTATCTAACAGAGATCATAGGAAAGGAAACTTATTGTTAGAACAGATTAAAACATTCACACTGCACGTGGAAGCAGCAGTGCTGCGGTCATTTTGGCGCCGAGTCTATTTATGATGTGCTGCTTAAAGTTAAAGTGACAAAAGTTATAGTGCTTATGGCCCAAATGCTTATGAATTCACGTGGATTCCATTATTATTGGATTCCACTATTTATAAAGGAATTCATTCATGGACTATGACATTATGTTATCGTTTATTATTTTATGTTTTTTTAAGTCCCTTTTTAATTTAAAGTATTTATTGATCGATTAATATTTCATTTATTAATTATTTTAACAATCACGCTTTTTATTGCCCAATAAAACAATAAATAATAAATTACTTTATCATTGCGCCTATTTATATTTGAATAAATAACTGAGGTTATAAACAAATGGATTAATGCCTATTCTTATTGCACAATTAGTTATTAAACAATAAAATTCTTTATTACTTTACACATGACTCTTCTGGTCCTCCATATGTGACATGCACCTTACGAAACATTGTTAAAAGCATAATTTGGATGCATTGTCTAATACCACCGCTATATTTTCCTCTTTGGTTGAGCTGAGCTCCCGCCCTCCTCCACACTTTTGAGGACGGTCCGGTCCTGGAGTTGCCAGGTATTAATTGGGATTATGAATACACATTAAGAAACTCATCAATTAAAATTTATCCTTAGAATATAAATAAATATATTGGTGGCAGCAGTACATTATGAACGTAGCTCAAAAAAACCCAACCCACGGCTCCATAATTTTTACCGCAACAGCATTTTTAAAATAGTCAGATTGTGCGAGAACACTGCAATATTGACAACACTGGCTGGAATACATTACACGACTTTAACATCTGAACAGATTTTTAAAAAACTACAACACACACACTTGCAGACATTTTGAAAGTTGCAAACAGGGCATCACAGTAAATGATAAAATCTTCAGACTAGTGGAGACGTTGTGCAACAAGTGCAGACTGAAATTTTGGTCAGAATCTCAGCAAAAGTCTTGTAGTGTATTCCAGTCTTAAATCGGTATAAAATGTACGTTGTTTTTTCTTATTTAAAAATATTTATTAATATGAATAAATGAAGGGAAACATTTCCACTTTCTTTGCAATTCGGCACTAAAAGTATATTTAAAACATGGGAAACTGAGCAGAATACATTTATTTTATATATTTTTTCCTGATCGTTCTTCCCCCTTCAATTGAAAGCATTAATGTAGGCTGTATGAGAATGGATTTATGAATGATTTCTCTAATGATGGTCAATCTTGTGCTACACATTAGATCATTTTTATATTTCTCTGTTGAATATCCACTATCTCAGATTATAAATATTCAATGTGATGTGATAAATAAAACAAAGTGATTCACCTTCAGTTCCTTCAGAGTCGATAGCTGAAATCAGCACTGTAAAGAAGAAAGAGAAAAAAACATGTGACAGTTTAAACACTGAGCTGATACATAATAAAAAAAGTGATTTTATTTTACACACAGAGCTGAAGATCCTTCCTAATATCCTAATGTATCCTATAATGTTGAGAGACACGAGCAGCTAAATAATAGATTGTTGCTACAATGACAAAAATAATCAACTTGTGTGACACTGCAGCCGCACAGATAGATGTCAGTATAAAGTCAAACATCATCATCAGCAAAGAAAACAAAATTCATAGAACACATCAAAACAACTTATTTTCTTTTCCAGATTGTTGTCCAATCATCTGAATCTGAATGACTGAAGATTAATTCATCAGAATTTCAGCCATTTAATGGTTTATGAAAAGATTACAGATTCTTGTGACACAAATACAAAAGTAACAGACTAGGTTTGGACCCCAGTGGGCATCTTCCCTTCCGGTCATAATGTCAGAGAATTATGAAAAGCAAATCTGGGCTTTTTTTAAATAGGAAAGTGTAAAATCATCAATATGACAGAAAATCATCTTTAGGCCAACACATCTCATCAGACTGGTATGAAACATTATTACACTAATAAACATGAATATTGTATTGATTCAATACTGTCATCACATCTCATATTCACGTTGCTTTTTCATAATGTTGTTGGAATAACATTATATATTTACCATTACAGTCTGCACATGTCAGTGTATTTATCACTGTGTGAGTCTGTGAGTACAGATGTGAACAGGAAGTGAAGTATAGATACCCACACTCACTACACACTCGCTACACACTCACTACACACTCACTACACACTCACTACACACTCGCTACACACTCACTACACAGTCGCTACACACTCACTACACACTCGCTACACACTCGCTACACACTCACTACACACTCGCTAAATCCAACATGGCGACCATATGCAAGTTGTCAAATTTGAGAAAGCAGCAATAATCCATAAAATATGAAGGCAAATAGACTTGTAGAAAAATAGAAAAATGTATGATGATAAAGAGGATTTGCTCATCAAAGGTTTATCTGGTTGTTTGTTTTGTTCCCCATTTTTTCACTCCTGCACATCACTTGCTTGCACTTCTACACCAGTTCTATTTGTAGTTTTGACTTCTGTATTTGTCTCTGAGGTCTGGCAGTATTTGTCTTGATTTGTGTCTTTTCACCACTGATCAGTCATAATGTCTATTTGTAGTTGATAGTGTATTTATTTGGTCATGCAGTATATAACAATGACAATGATATATATCTGCACTCTTTCATTAAGATGTGTGCAACTACACTTAAACCCCTAAACTCGCCAAACTAGTTATGAGACGTGAATTCTAGTTTTGCAAAAGAAAGAAAAACAGCTCTTATCTTCCTCTTTAGTTGATGTGTGATTTTTCTCATGTCACTTCTTTGAATTGTGCAGCATCTGCTGTTTAAGGATGTTTTACCCATAAAGGACACTGGCTGTTTTCTGTCATGTACACTTGTGGTTGTGCATCAAAGACATTCTAAACATGTATAAATCGGACAAATGTTTGATGGAGATCATGAATGAAGAAAAATACAAACATCATCAAACTGAAGTAACACACCAGTGTCCCTCATTCACCTACAACACAACAGATGCTTTTCTGACGCACGCAACATCAGAACTAAGTCCCTGACCTTTACACTAAACTTAATTATAACATAAACGATATAAACCAAGTTTTGAACCTCAAACAGCCCTTTCAACGGGTCTCAGAAAGTGAGGATCGGCCAAAATGTCCTTACTTTACTCTCATAGTCCTCACACCACTGGTCTAGAACTTAAATCAGTCCTCATAAAGATAGATGGACACGCACACTCACACACAAAACAGTCTGAACACTTACTGATGTCTTTATCTCATATATTATAGATGCTTTATATAAATATGACAGTAAGTGATGTGCAGTGAAATACACAGAGAGAAGAAGATAATACTCACAGAGCACTAGAAGAAGAAGAGACCTGAACTCCATACTGATCTACTGATGACACACTTCAACAAACACACTGTGTTAAACACTCAAACACTTCCTCTATAACACCATGAGCCACATCAATGTGCTAGAAAAAATGTAGGCTACAAATAAAACGTCAAACTGACACATGAATTTCTACATCAATGTGAGATCGCAGTGTCAAATGTAGTAAATCATTCATTTGTCATTAACTGCACATAATAATGGTGATAGTAATAATATTTGTAAAGATTTGTGAACAACTGCTCTCTTTAACACACACAGGTTAATACAACAGAACTGAAATAAAACAAACCAAAACCTCAAAAACTCATCGCCATTCAGTCAGGTGAAATACACGGATGGTGCTGAGTGTCAATGATATACATGTACATGTGAAGATGAGCTATATCTGAAGATCAGAATAACAGTTTCTTCTAGAGTCAGTAAACAACACATGAGAACATCACAGCAACCGGCTAAACACTTCCAGAAGTTTCATTCATCACACATTCTGTGAATGAGTTCTGATGCTTTGATGCTTTGTGTGGAGATGATGTCCTTCTGCAGATTTGTGTGAATTACTTAACAAAAAACACACTCATCAGTTCACTGTTATTAGAAAATTACAAATTTAGGCTGCATTTATACTACAGTTAATACATAACTTACAGGCATTGACACAGAAAGAGGAAGTAGAAAAAACACAGATGAACATCGGTCGGAAAATCAAACTGTGAAGAGCTCACAACTAGAAGTTAACACATCTCATCTGCACATCATCCGTGCTTTATGCTAAACTTTTGCATTCTGACAAAAGGCCTAAAAATATATCTGATCACTGGCTTAACCCATTTTCATGTTTTAATTTGCATAGCTCTTTACAAGCATTGTTTTCTATCAGCTTTACAGAAAAAGAATCACATTTATCTTTCAATAAAACTTTCTTAAAAGGGCAAGCATCAGTAAAACTATTTCTCATATGAAGAATTTTAAAACTCTATTCTCATGAAAGTAGATTTTAACCTGCAGCTTGTGACATGACTGACAGCTGAAACCCTGCCGCCTATTGAGGAAAGATGAGCTATATTATACCAGACAAGAAAAAAGACAAACTCATCTCATAGAGCTTTATTTAAAGAGGAACCAAAACCATATCTAGCACAAAAAAAGACTCAAGATTTGACATGAGTTACCAGAAACCATCCACAAAACCATATCACTGACATTTCCACAAATGCTTGACGGCGCACAGTATCTGAACACCAGAATTTTAAAAAAAGTCAGAGAAATGAGCATCTAGTAGGGGAGACCTGTATGGTTGTAACACTTTTTGCTTCAGCATCTGTATCTCAAAAAGTTTTCAAACTGGAGGACTCAAACTTTTACGGGCAGTTGTGGCCTAGTGGTGTTACCAGAAGATCACCGGTTTGATTCTCAGGGCCAGTAGCGAATGACGTGCCATTATATCAAATATACAGTATTTCTTCAAAAGGGTTTAATGAATTATTCAGTGATACATCATTACACCTGTAGATGGCGCTCAGTGTGTATCTTTCAGATTATCTTTGGTTAAGTCTGTGTTAAGGATTCCTTTAGTTTTTACCTCGTATACTGTTGTGGTCTTTTCTTGAGCACAGCACCATGAGACATGAGGATTCACTGACCCCACGGTTCACACTCTCTTATGACCCTTCAACTTTAATGGGCCCCAGACATCATTACCTCTGAGATTAGGTAAATTATTGGTGGTTTAACATCTAATGAATGTGGTGATTCTAGAAAATGTATGTGTTATTTTTAATAGATGAATGTGTTTCAACAGCCATGCACTTCTGTTCCTCTGTGCCAGAGTGAAAACACAACGCTTAACTTAGAAGCAAACAAAAAGGTTTTTATTCACAAAACTTTATTAAACATAAAATAATTCTAGGAAGCATCTCTTCAGGAGAAAATATAGCCTAAAATAACAAACAAAAGGGGGTATCTCAGGTTTAAGATGCAAAACGGACGAAATAAAATAAAGAAACAACATGGACTGCCTTCACTCCCTCTCTAAACAAAACAGGAGAAAAGTGGAGAGGAGACGGCTCGTTCACCCTACTGCTTCCCAAAGAGAATAAAGAAAAGTAAAATAACCATCAGGTTCACAATACCTTTTAATTACCAAACATTTTAACCAAACAAAAGAAAATTGTACAAAGACTCTCTTTTCTCAAGACCTTGTAAAGAGAAAAGTTCTCTGAATCAGCAGCCACACAGCGAAGGACATCACAGATTAGTTAAAGCACCAGAATTTACAACCACTGTTTCTTGCTCTTAATAGAGAAACTACTCCGTTAGACACAGAACCACCATCACAAAACAAACAATATTTCAATCTGGATCAGAGGAGAAGTGTGTGCTTGTACAGCCAACTCCAAACTGCTTTAACTGTCACTCAGTCTCAGGCATTCTCTCACCAATGAGCTGCAGCTGTAGATGATAAACCTGTGAGCAGGTAGAGCGAGAGAAGTACAGCAGAGAGAATTTGGGAGAAAAACAAGCCTGATGGCAAACACATCACAATAATACGTCATAAGATGTAAAACATGTTAAGTCTGAAGTTCATTCCTGTTTATTCCATCTCAGGAACATTCATAAAATTAGATCTATGGTTTCCAAAAAAGAAATGGAGATGCTTGTACACGCTCTTATTTCTTCACGATTGGACTAATAGTCCACCTCCTCCACAAACTGATATGAGCCAGAGCCCCAGCTCCCATCATCTGCACCTTTTACAGAGGCACCACCGAGAGTCTTCTGACTGCCTGCATCACTGTGTGGTATGGAGCATGTAACACGTTCTGCCGCAAGACTTCTTTCTGGTCCAGCAGGAGGTCACATATTACCCCTGTGTGTAAAGCACATCATTGGCTTCCTATTAATTTCAGTTACACATGGTCAAGCCCCTTCTTATATTCAGGATCTAGTGCAGGCCAATATACCTGATTGGTTGATTTAACTGTTGTCCCAGGGTCAACATGATTTTGTCCTAAGGATATCAACCACTTGGTAAACACAGGAGAGCCAAGTAAGAATGTTCCAACAGGAAGGAGTTGTGAAGGAGAGTGAGCGGAAAAGTGATTTAAGCAGTAAGAACCAAATATAGATTGGTATTTACGCATTTTTTAAATGACTGAGAAAGAAGAACGAGAGGATCTAAATGCAAATTAATTTTAATAAAACAAAAACAGCCGAACAATGAAAACAGAATCACCGATACAGCTTTACAATATAAAGACAAAGAACAACAACAAAGACCTCAAACACAGGTAAGACAAAAATAGCAACAGTGTCCAGTTATATACAACACTCTCTGTGGGAGTTATTAAAGAGGATTTTTGAGGACGTCGCTAAACGCTTCTCTTACTTTGGCCAACATTAAAAGAAAATTAACTTTATCAACTGAATTTATGAGATATTTCACAACATATGAGATATTCAGCTGATAAACAGTTGAGACACAGGAACTGATTCCTCTGCCCAAATGTGTGCCTGAAGAGCATTTGTGTCTTTATGCTCATCATTATACTCTATATGAGATTAAAACATGAGACATCTTGTGTTTATATACAAAAGCAGGACAGATGTATTAAAACACTCCACACTTAAATATAAAACTGTATTAAAACATAAATGCAATGTACAATCAGCTCCAAATCAATGCACATGTTATAATGTCACACAGGCTTTTGCTTTAAGAGAATTAAAGATTCTCACATGAAGGGCTGCAAATGAAGAGTTTGTTTCCAAAATGAGATGAAATGTTTATATAATGTTATCATGTTTTTATTGTGTTTAACTGTGTATGTGAGCTGTATGTTTTGAGTTGTTAGGGCTTAAATCAAAACAGAACAACGCACAATAAAAAAACGTTAAAAACTGAGTTCACATTTTGGAAATAAACTTTTCAAATATTAAGTGAGAAATGTTTTGCCATCTCAGGTTAAATGCTGTACTGAGAAAAGTGATAAAACTCTTTTCTTTATCTCTTAAAACTAAACTCATTCTGACACTTAACATCTAACTTTAAAGCAGAGCATTGAAAGATTTGTTAGATTCGGCAGATAATGAAATCTTAAACAAGGGTTTTATTATTATTTATTCCATGTTTGTATCTTTCTTGGTTTTTCTCCTCTGGTGTTATATTTAATATGAGCATATGTCACATCATTAGATCCACAAACAACATCTGAAACACAAATTAATGAAAAAACTTAAATTATGTTTCATACATTTGTTTTTGAGATTGTGTCATTTAAATGTTTCTCACCTCGATGTCATTTCGTCTTCAGGTTTGAGTACAGCGTGTCTTCTCTCTCTTTGTTATTCTCTAAAATTGCCAAGAGTTGGAAAACCCAAGATTAGAAACATCCTGACATTCCCAGGTCCCATTGTAAGGACATTTTAAATACCTCTAATGATCATGAAGTTTTTCTTTACCTTTCTTCTCTTTCTTTTTCTTCTCTTCTTTCTTAGGCTTCAGTTCAATCTCAGCATAGGTGAGATCAGCTTCTGCACTTAAATTTTCTACAACAAAAGAATAAGACATGATTAAGATTTATTCTAGCAGTTTGTCATTTTACTCGTCTGGTTCTTTCTACCTTTGCTCTTGTGTTTCTTTTTCTCGACCTGTGAATACAGTTCATCACTGGGGCCGCTCACAGTCACTGCTAAAGAAACATGATTTCAACATTAAAACTGTTTCACTGTCATGAGATGAAATACATTAAATGACATCATTATGTTACCTGTACTTGTGTTTTTATTATCTGCTGGATTAACAGAGTCATAAATATGAGCATCTTCTGTTCAAAGAGTAAGAGACCATTTTTTTACTTTATAAAGTAATAATGTTTATCAATGTTTCAAGTGTTGAAAAGATTTGTGTCACTGAACATAAGTTGATGATGACTGACCAGACTGCAGTGGAGTTTCTTCACTTTGTTTCTGATCTGATGTCTGACTGATGTTCTGCTGTGCACTGACACTAGAGGGAGACTCAGACACTTTACCTGCACAAAACACATTAGAAGAAAAAATAAAAGTGTAAAAACAGTGTTTGTGTCAAACATGTATTCAAAATACACAGAACTCAAATCAAAAGTGAAGTATGTATGTGACTACAAAATGCAAAGATAGTGCTATAAATATTACAACAGTCCTCATCTGACACTTGTCCTTGGTATGTCTGTGCAATATGACATGTCACATACATCACATTGAATTTTATGAGCGTAGAAGATTTAAACCTTTTTTGTTTCTGTAGCACCACAGCAGAACCAAGACAATGATCAAAAACATGAAGCTCAATGCAACAGCCACTCCGATTATCAGACCACGAGGTGACGAGACTGAAAATGGACAGAGATATTCTTATACAACCAGAACATTTGTAAGTTATGCAGAAATATTTTCTTTTTATATTTGTACAGGACAGTATCACCTGTGACTGAGATCCAGCTCTTTGGAGACTCTCCTCTCTCTGGGTGTTTACAGTAGTAGAAACCCTCATGTGACTTTGAGACTGTAGAGATGATCATCATGTCTCCTGTAGTCTGATTCTGCACCACTGATCCATCTTTATAGAATTCAGCTCTGAGGTTTGATGGGTTTTTATCTCGATATAAACAGTGAAGAGTCAGAGAATCTCCTTCAGTCACAGGATGAACAGGACTGTCCAGAATCACATCACCATCTACACAACAGAGGCACAAATGTAATGTAGTGTAATATAAGTAATATTCTGTGTTAAGATAATAAATACAGAATTATAAACTCACTGTGTATTGAGATATTAACAGGATGAAGTTTGTGTCCAGATTCAGACTCACACCAGTACACTCCAGTGTCAGATGTGATGAGAGATCTGTTTGTACATGTAGATTCTGTTCCTGTAGATCTGACTGATGATGATGAAGAAGTTTCCAGTGTGTTTGTGTATCTTCTCACTGTCCATCCAGTGGAGTTCCTGTGATCCTCACAGCTCAGAGAGAGAGATTCAGATGAGAAGTGTTGAGTTCTGTTGGGTCTGATGATCAGAGACACTGAAGAAGAAACACCTGAGAAGAAAAACACAGCTTATAGATGAATGAAGAAATGAATGATATAAGAGCTTGTTGTTGTTTAGTTGTGTGTGTTGAAGTCACCAGTGATCCACAGTGGTTGTGTGCTGCTGTTGTGTGTGTGATAGACTGGATCTCCTCTCTCTGCTCCGCACATATAAACTCCTGTGTGCTTCAGAGCAGCAGAACTCACAGTGTAGTTTCCTTTAGATCCTCCACTGCTGTCTGACACCAGATCATAACCTGTCAAGGGAAATGTGCTATACATTAAGATTTAAAGATGGAATATTAAAAAGAGAAAATAAACTGAGAGTGTATTACCTGAGGAGAGATTGTGTTTAGTGAACCAGCTGAATGTCCAGCCTGTAGAGGATCTGTTAACCTCACACATCAGAGTCACTGAATCTCCTTCAGTCAGCCACTGCTGTGGAGAAACTCTTAAAAGTGTCTTGGGTTTATCTGAAAGTGAGAAATCTCTCATGAATAACATGTTACACTTCAGCTCTTCACACTAATAATGATGAACAAACATATAAACTCACATGATGATACAGTCAGTGTAACAGCTTCACTCGTACTAGAGTTTTGTCCATTTACACTCTTTCCTCTACACCTGTAGTGACCGCTGTCACTGTGATAAACTCTGATTTTACACTCATGTGTTTTGCATCGGTTGACTGTATACTGTTGGTTATATTTCTCTACAGTCCAGCTGTATGTCCACTCAGTGTCTTGTTTAGTCTGTATGTCACATCTCAGAATGACAGTTTCTCCTGAGAACAGCTGTTTGTCAGGCTCAACGCTCAAAACTGCTTTAGGACTCTCTGTAGACACATTACAAAATATAATTTATTTATTTGTATAAATCAGATCAAATGTTCAGATATACAGCATGTGTTTGCATGTGTTTTGTAGAATATTCTAACATCTAACAGAATATTTCTCCTTTTGAGTTACATTGATGACAGAAAGTTTGAAACAGCGTAAGAGGACATCAAATAATGACAGAAAATGTATTCATGGAGTTAAGACAGTACAACCCACAGAACAGATTAAATATCTACCTGACTGAGGTCCATGACATCTCAAAATCTCACCTGTAACATTGATCCACAGAACATCACTGTAGTCTGTGTAATAGACTGGATTCCCTCTTCCAGCTCTACACCAGTACTGACCTCCATCTGAAACTCTAACATTGGACATTGTGTAGATGTTTGTGTCTGTTGTCGTCTTCTCAGTGTTCTGTGTGTGTTGGTACCAGTAAAACTTCCATCCAGTCGACTGATTCATGAGACACGTCAGAGTCACTGTGTTTCCCGTCAGTACAGATCCTTCAGTATCTGATGTGAGTTCAGCTTTTGGTTTTGATCCTGCAGGAGAATAAAACACATTCAGATGCTGAAGAGTCTCAGAGTTCATCTGTTTCATCTGATTGACTGCCATCCTAAATGTATGAATTCCTATCTTTGAACACAAACAAAAATTATATAAAAATTAAATAATAATTAAATGCTCACCCTGAATGGAGTTTAATTGGTGCGAACAAAATAATCTAAAATAATCGTTTAATTGAAAAAAATAGCAGGAAGAAATTCACCCAATTATTCTGTTGTTCTCTTATTTATAGAGCCTCTTACTGTATAAACAACACAATGAATACAAAGTTAAACTAAAATAGATTTGATTAACAAAGCTATTCAAGGATATCCTCATAAGTGCTGGGTAACACTTTAAGATAATAATCCATTATTAATGCATAACTATAAAGGAACAAATTAGTAATTAAATATCAAGAATCTAGTAACTGTTTATTAGCAAGAAACTCTGATTAACAAACTAAGTAATAGCAGACAGATTAACGGGGTAGTTCACTAATATCCAGTGTTGGGAGTAACGCGTTACAAAAGTAATGTACTACAGTAATATATTACGTTTTGCTGTAACGCAGTAGTGTAAGACATTACTAATCAATTTCCAGTGATATTTTACTCGGTACATGTTGATTAACGCTTGAGTTACAACAGTTACAACGAAAAGCCCGCGAGACATTAACAACTGAAAAATTTAAGTAAATTCTATTTCCTGTTTTCGTGAATAGACGTGTGTGGTGTCATTCATCTCCTTCTGACATGATTTCAGTCTCTGAGTTAAAAGTCTGAGGCTATTGGCCCCGACCGGTGCGATGTTAACCTAACGCTAGTGTTGCGAGTGTTGCGTTTTTCCCGCACAATTGGACTATTTTGAAAATGCAGGTGCGGGAAAAATTATGGAGCCGCGGGCTGCGGGATTTTTGGGCTACTTTCATAATGTACTGCTGCCACCAAAATGTTTATTTATATTCTAAGGATAAATGATAATTGTTTCTTAATGATACTCGGATGAATACATGGCAACTCCAGGACCAGACCCGTCCTCAATAGTGTGGGGAACGAGTCTGACCGACAGGCTACAGGACAGTGAGGGACGCGCGGCTCAGCTCAACCAAAGCTCACGCATAGAGTCGGCTAATGTGCAGAACGTTTACGGTATATGCCACAAAAAACTGGGAAAAGTCAACCGTGATTGTTTTTTGTCTCTTCATTGCCTTGTGTGGTAGTTATGCAGTCCATTTATTTCAGTTCACTAACTCAGTCATAGACGATGGCATTTGATCACTATGGTTACCGCTAAAACAGGCACAATTGAGGCAGCTAATAGCTAGTCAAAGGACCCTAGGGGCGGGATCAGGAGTCGCAGCAGGCTAGCAGCAGCACACACAAACTGTGTCCTAATTTATGAGCTTCAACCTTCTAAGGTCGCAGACTTAAAAACGAGGACATTGTCTTCAAAGCACACAGCCTCAAAAGAGCAAGAACTGAACTGTGACGGGCTAGCCTCGCTGAAGATTTCCTAATTGCATCACCTGCTGATCCTGTTGCGTGGCGACCGCAGAAGGACACAGCAGTGACGTTTCTGACTTTTTTAAACAAATATATTTTATTTTTTGAATATGACACGTTTATGTAGATTAAAACAGCCCAACAGTATAATAAATTAACCAACCTCAGACAATTTTAAACACAAAAATGCACCAATATTGTTAATAAACAACATCATATATAATATTAAAACACTGAAATTAGTCTGAGCCGATAGTCTAGTGGGCAGTGCTCCGACATGTGGCGCGGTTGTGCATCAGGCGACCCAAGTTCGATTTCCGTCTTGTGATCCTTTCCCGGACCCACCCACTTCGCTTCCTGTCCTATCTATCACTGAAACTGTACAAAGTAAGGCAAAACGCCAATAACAATTCTTTGCTGTGACACAATCTGTCTAAAAATGAAGTCTTCGCAGCCCCCAAATTGGAACACAGCTACAGAGAACGTGAACATCGGTGGCAGCACCATCCTTTGCTTATTGACAACAGAACAGCGTGTATTGAGAAAGTGGGTGATCTGTAGGTTATTATTGAGCGTCAGCCCGACCCGATTCTGAAGCAGTGATGGCAAAATAAGTAAGAGGCTAATGCACATAGCAGAAACCCGGATTATTTCTCAGATTTAACGATTTTTGGCGCCTTTCGTAGGGAGAGTGAGGGGGACGGATTGGAATCTGAGGGGGTCATGTCCCACCCGTCCCCAGTGTGCGCACCTGGTTATAATATACGCTCCATCCACATCGAGCTGAGTTTCTTTATAGAAAAAACATGTGCTTTGCCGAGTAAAATAAATCATATCGAAATGAAAGTTTGTTTATTTATACCATAAAAAAGGCCTTCTTTTAGAGGTTGTTAAGAGATCACGTTTGTTAAAACATTTTGTATTATGAGATGGTTATTTTGACGTGGCAGGCAAAGCCTCATTCACTTATAAACTATTTCCTTTTATCATGAAGGGAAAAACTTTTCTTTCAAATTGCACCTCTGCTGCTTGTTGTTTTGTACTTACCAATAAACAGGCCTATATTTTCCTTTTAAACGCCATTTTGTCATCTAAAAAGTCTATCTAATAATAACGCAACAATAGCTTTTTTGTCTGCTTTTTCCTTATTGTTTCTGTCACCAAAAGCTTGTAGCGTTTTATACTGAATATATGCAGCATGTACCTTCTGCATGTAAATAGAAAAATAAAGGTGATTGTATTAGAAATCTTTTTTAATCAATAAAAGCATTTTTTTTTACAGCAAGCATACTTAGCCCGCAGCTGTTAAATGCATTAAGGCCTTACACCGGTTAGCTTGTTCATAAGTTTTTCTTGTCATTTAATCAGATGTCAGCAACAGGGTAGTGTTCCAACATTTAAAAACATGACCAAATAAAACAATTCAATAGGACCAAAAAACTGTTTTTAAAAGCGATACTTAAATTTTGCCTCGTACGCAGTCCACTGCGCTACCGAGGCTGACGCTTATGTGAAAGATGTCAATGTATTATACAAACATGAACGTACACGGAGTCATGAATGTACATACTCTAGAAAATATACCCTTTGTGCACATATAATAAACGAAAAGGAGGATAAACGTGCCCAATGGAAAAATATCACATAATGAAAGTCTAAACATTATTCACAGTAAAGTTAAAAATAGAAAACGTTATTCAGATCGACATTCTACTACAGGGAGTAGTACAGGTCTTTCTGCTCATTGGAGAGGCTGGACTGTGTAGAAAAGGAGGGGCTGATTTTAATATTATAGAAAACGCTGATTTTTACGGCGTCTTTGTGCACGGAAGCGCCGTCGTTTATGGCGTACTATGGAAGTCCAAACAGCGAAATGTACGACATTCTTTGCGGCGTCTTTAAGTCTTAAACGCTGTTAAACCAGGCGTCTTATGAACACCAGGCATCTGGTTGATGGCGAAATATGACCCAAATGGCTTTCCATAGTGTTAACACTCGTGGAAATAAACTCCATACAGTACAGTATTGAGAATCGTGGACCTACACTGTGTTCTTTTTATTCACCTAAGTAGTCATAATGTGCATCATGTGTGACCCTGTGTGTTTTTAGGTGCATATGATGCGCACATGCTTGGCATAATGCACGATTTTGGAGTCCATATGATATCCAAGTAGTTTTGCCTTCATTTAGTAAGTCCCTTTCCACACCACTAATCCGACCCATATTCACTGTCTGTGAAAAGCCTTTAAAAACATTCAACATATAAACTTGATATCTTTAATGCTGATATAGCGTCAAGAAAATGTATCATTTCCATATATAATAATATAAATGAAAACTAGAGTACTTTGATTTGATTTGCGGTTTTATATTATTTACTTCTATAGTCTTCTTCCCAGTGTGACAGTAATGATTTTAATTTATTAATAGAGAACACTACTGTACATTTCTATTTTCTACACAGAATGAAGCCTTTCTCTTTTCAAATATCGCTGTGGAGATATTATAAATTCAAAAATGTTCATCACCATACATTTGTGTTTTTCACAATTGTCTGTTATTTCATGTTTGGTGAAGGTATTGTGTATGTTTTGTAAACATATTAATTTCTCTCTTAAAAAGATTATAATCTCAAGAAACTAACCTCATAAACTATAATTGCTTATAATAAGTTTATAATGAAATAAAGTGGCTCATTAAAAACGATTAAACTCTGCACAATATTATAATAGATAAACAAATCATGCTGTAAATACATTACTGCCTTTGTCGACTATGTGAAAAAAAAGTTCAAGCAAACTTTGCATAGTTCATCTACTGACACTTCATATTAATGAATAAAAGGTTTATTTAAAATTCAATGATTTGAGAATTTTGTACAAGGTCAAATGTTTAGCATAATTTTAATATAAACATATTCCATAAATTATTGAACAAAATGTGCTATAGTATGTTGTACAGTATTCAGTGTGTCTGTTGTGTGTGAGTCCAGAGAGAGGATGTTTAGTGTTTAGAGGTGAACGCCATTCATGAACACTTTATGAATGAAACACTATTCAATCTATATTAACAGATTGCAAAACACACATTCTGTATTAGATAACAGGTTGTGATCTCTATAGCCCTATTCACACAGGATTAGTATTACCTGGAGACCTCTGGTCATTTGTAATAATTAAAGAGATTGTCTGTGTTCTTAATCCCGTAAAAAATTCCCGCTCAAATTACTTTCCACACAGAGGTCATGTGATAATATTAGTGCAGTGCGAATCGGCATCTCTGTGATTTGGTGGGCTCATATATCATTTTTCATATCATATTTTGAAGATAATAATGATGAACACACTCACCTGATACTGTCAGTGTACCTGTATCACTGGTGTGTGATGATCGTGAGCCTCTGTTCTCTGTTCCTCTACAGGTGTATTGACCTCCATCAGACTCACTAACAGAACTGATTTTCTGTTGTTTCTGTTGTTTATTCTGCTGTGTGTCTGAATCTTTATCCCATCTGTACTGCCAGCTAGTGACTGATGTTTCCCCATTGATGACACATGTGAGAGTGACAGATTCTCCACTGAATACACGTTTACCAGGATGTACAGACACTTGAGCTTTTGGTCTTTCTTTATAATGACAAACAATTCACAATAAAATTAAAGTCAAATTATGTCTGTGTTATTCTATATGAACACAGATTGACAGATCATAAAACTGAAACAAACAATTTACAATGTAAATACTGTTAAATAATGTAAAATCACTCACCCTCTACTGTCACTCTTTTAGGTTCACTATATTGTGTGAAATACGAGGGGTTTCCTCTTCTGGCTCTGCACTTGTACTGTCCTCCATCAGAGACTTTGATTGTTTTAGTTCCTGAAGCTTCATAGTCTACATGCTGTGATGGTGTGTAAAAGAGAAACTCCCATCCAGTGGACTGATGCACCTCACAGGTCAGAGTAACTGAGTCTCCAGTGAACACAGACTGTGGCCGAATGGTCAGAGATGGTTTCACATCTGTTAATATTAAATCAGCAACAAAACAAAAGGTTATGCAAGTTTTTTTTTCAAAAGGATTCTGACTGGGCAGAAGTTGAATTCACTGCATTTATTTATGTACAAAATGTTTCACTTGATGGGTTCAGTATCTTTACTGCTTTAGTTCAGTCTGTGTCTCTTTCACATCAATCTCGCTCTATTCTGATGGACAATTCTCTTGCTTATGACACTTATTTGAACTCTTCTGCTATGTTGTGAGAAATTGGTTTAGTTTTACTGTATGATACTGCAGTAAGTTAAGCGTCATTAAGTTTAGGAAAATGCAAGATTGTAGGTCTGAAATTAACATGAATTTATTTGTGTCACAACCACATATAGAGATAATTTTCCCATAGAGATAATTTTCCTTCTTAAGCCCACAGAGGAGCTGATAGTGATGAAAATCTTTTTGCTGAGATGTTCGTCCAGCACGGTGAGGGTTAAATGTGGTCTTCTGATTGGTCAATTAAATTGTCTCGGGTATCGTCAATTCAACAGTTTTTATACCTGAACCTTCTGAACCATCTTTAGTCATTTGAGCTTTCCTACCTGCTGAACCACTGACACCACCTTAAAAAATTGGATTGATGCTGTATTATAAAAAACAAATGTCAATCCTACAAGTGTTTCTGATTCGATTTTATTTTAATGCTAATGACACGATTGTTTACAGCTTAAATGTGGATGATAATGAATACAGATAAACACACTCACCTGATACTGTCAGTGTAACTGCATCACTGGTGTGTGAGGATCGTGATCCACCGTCCTCTGTTCCTCTACAGGTGTACTGACCTGCGTCAAACTCACTAACAGAACTGATTGTGTAAAACTGTTGAGAACTGGCAATGTATGATGATGAATCTTTATACCAGATGTACTGCCAGTTAGTGACAGAAGTTTTCCCATTGATGTAACATGTGAGAGTGACAGTTTGTCCTCCAAATACACGTTTACCAGGATGTACAGAACCTTGAGCTTTTGGTCTTTCTGTTAAATGACAAAAAAATCACATTAAAATTAAAGTCAAATTATGTCTGTGATATTCTATATGAACACAGATTGACAGGTCATTAAACTGAAACAAACCATTTACAATGAAAATACTGTTAAATAATGTAAAATCACTCACCCTCTACTGTCACTCTTTTAGGTTCACTATATGGTGTGTAATACAGGGGGTTTCCTCTTCTGGCACTGCACCAGTACTGTCCTCCATAAGAGACTTTGATTGTTTTAGTTCCTGAAGCTTCATAGTCTCCATGCTGTGAGGGTGTGTAAAAGAGAAACTCCCATCCAGTGGACTGATGCACCTCACAGGTCAGAGTAACTGAGTCTCCAGTGAACACAGACTGTGGCTGAACGGTCAGAGATGGTTTCACATCTGTCAATATTAAATCAAAAGGTTATCCAAGTTTTTTGTTGCTCTAACTGGCCAACAGTTGAATTCACTGCAAACATTTATGTACAAATGTTTCATGAATTAATTCAAAATAAATTCTATAAAGCTATAATAGTGATACAGATGCTATATGATAACAGTTATAGGAATTTACTTTTCAGAGGGGTTGAGCCACTGTGGCCAGAGACTTTATTTTGTTACATTGACAATATTTGACCAGTATATAAATATTTACATTTAAATCAAATGTCCATGTGGACAAACACTTCAATGCTTGTGTTTCTTTACTCTTTCAGCAGACAGCTCCAGTAGCTCTTTGTTAGATTGCTGTCTGAGGAACAGATCTTGATGGGTTCAGTATCTTTACTGCTTTAGTTCAGTCTGTGTCTCTTTCACATCAATCTCGCTCTATTCTGATGGACAATTCTCTTGCTTATGACACTTATTTGAACTCTTCTGCTATGTTGTGAGAAATTGGTTTAGTTTTACTGTATGACGTTATGTTAAGTTAAGTGATTAAGTTGATGTAAATACAAGATTGTAGGGCAGGATTTTACTAGGGATGAGTCACAAATTTTGAATATTCGATTAGTTTTTTAATAATAAAATTTCGAATAGTTTGTACGATCTTAAAAAAATCGCTGTGTTTTCACGCGTAATGTGTTCATGTAACCAAAGGGTGGCGCTGCCAATAACGACGCACCTTAAACCTAAAGGCTGTCAATCAAGAGACAGTAGAGGAAAACATTTTCTCACAACAATAGCTAACGAAGTTACGCTTTTATATTTTCCTTGATCAATCACAATGCTGTTTTTTAGTTGGTATAAATGTGCATGCTCATATTTTACAAGGAAATGTTCTAGCATTATAAGCGGTTGATGCTGATCGACATACTGTTAATAAGAGCCGTCATTTGGTTGTGAATGTATTAATGTTTCAGCATGTTATCTTAATGTATGGCTTGGTGTAAGATTGCCTATTCCATAATAAATAAAGCAGTGTGTCGTCACAGATTTAAAGCGTAAATGGTCTTTCTCTATCTCTCTGTTTATGTGTGTGCAATACTGTAAATGCGTCCATGTGGCGGAGGGGTTCTCATCGATCTTCGAATATTATTTTTGCTTTAAATGCCCATCCCTAGATTTTACTTCTGTCACTCACGACCCCATTTCCTTGCAGGGATCATTTGACTTCTTAAGCCTATAGGGATGCTGAAGATCAAATGATTTTTAAAAAGATGTTTCTCCAGTCCAGTAGTTTTTCTGATTGGTCAGTTTGTCTCAGGTTGTCACTAAACTTTCTTTAGTCATTTGAGTTTTCCTACAGCCTGAACCACTGACACCACCCTTACAGCACAAATTACATTCTATACAAACTCTCAATTCATTGATTCTGTATTATAAAAATATGTCAATCCAACAAGTAATATTTCTGACGCTATTTTATTTAAATTTTATTATAATGCTATTGCCACGATTGTTTACTGCTGTGACTGTGAATGATGAAGAACACACTCACCTGATACTGTCAGTGTAACTGCATCACTGGTGTCTGATGATCGGGATCCATCGGCCTCTGTTCCTCTACAGGTGTATTGACCTCCATTAGACTTACTTACAGAACTGATTGAGTAATCCTGTTGTTTATTCTGCTGTGTGTCTGAACCTTTATACCAGATGTACTGCCATTTAGTGACTGATGTTTTCCCATTGATGACACATTTGAGAGTGACAGATTCTCCACTGAATACATGATCACCAGGTTGTACAGACACTTGAGCTTTTGGTCTTTCTGTAAAATGACAAACAATTCACAATAAAATTAAAGTCAAATTATGTCTGTGATTCTATATGAACACAGATTGACAGATAATAAAACTGAAACAAACAATTTACAATGTAAATACTGTTAAATAATGTAAATTCACTCACCCTCTACTGTCACTCTTTTAGGTTCACTATATGGTGTGAGATACGAGGGGTTTCCTCTTCTGGCTCTGCACTTGTATTCTCCTCCATCAGAGACTTTGATTGTATTAGTTCCTGAAGCTTCATAGTCTCCATGCTGTGATGGTGTGTAAAAGAGAAACTCCCATCCAGTGGACTGATGCACCTCACAGGTCAGAGTAACTGAGTCTCCAGTGAACACAGACTGTGGCTGAACGGTCAGAGATGGTTTCACATCTGTCAATATTAAATCAAAAGGTTATGCAAATTTTTTGTTGCTCTAACTGGCCAACAGTTGAATTCACTGCAAACATTTATGTACAAATGTTTCATGAATTAATTCAAAATAAATTATATAAAGCTATAATAGTGATACAGATGCTGTATGATAACAGTTATTGGAATTTACTTTTCAGAGGGGTTGAGCCACTGTGGCCAGAGACTTTATATTGTTACATTGACAATATTTGACCAGTATATATAGATGTACATTTTAATCAAATGTCCATGTGGACAAACACTTCAATGCTTGTGTTTCTTTACTCTTTCAGCAGACAGCTCCAGTAGCTCTTTGTTAGATTGCTGTCTGAGGAACAGAACTTGATGGGTTCAGTATCTTTACTGCTTTAGTTCAGTCTGTGTCTCTTTCACATCAATCTCGCTCTATTCTGATGGACAATTCTCTTGCTTATGACACTTATTTGAACTCTTCTGCTATGTTGTGAGAAATTGGTTTAGTTTTACTGTATGACGTTATGTTAAGTTAAGTGATTAAGTTGATGTAAATACAAGATTGTAGGGCAGGATTTTACTAGGGATGAGTCACAAATTTTGAATATTCGATTCGTTTTTTAATAATAAAATTTCGAATAGTTTGTACGATCTCAAAAAAATCGCTGTGTTTTCAAGCGTAACGTGTTCATGTAACCAAAGGGTGGCGCTGCCAATAACGACGCACCTTAAACCTAAAGGCTGTCAATCAAGAGACAGTAGAGGAAAACATTTTCTCACAACAATAGCTAACGAAGTTACGCTTTTATATTTTCCTTGATCAATCACAATGCTGTTTTTTAGTTGGTATAAATGTGCATGCTCATATTTTACAAGGAAATGTTCTAGCATTATAAGCGGTTGATGCTGATCGACATACTGTTAATAAGAGCCGTCATTTGGTTGTGAATGTATTAATGTTTCAGCATGTTATCTTAATGTATGGCTTGATGTAAGATTGCCTATTCCATAATAAATAAAGCAGTGTGTCGTCACAGATTTAAAGCGTAAATGGTCTTTCTCTATCTCTCTGTTTATGTGTGTGCAATACAGTAAATGCGTCCATGTGGCGGAGGGGTTCTCATCGATCTTCGAATATTATTTTTGCTTTAAATGCCCATCCCAAGATTTTACTTCTGTCACTCACGACCCCATTTCCTTGCAGGGATCATTTGACTTCTTGAGCCTACAGGGATGCTGAAGATCAAATGATTTTTAAAAAGATGTTTCTCCAGTCCAGTAGTTGTTCTGATTGGTCAGTTTGTCTCAGGTTGTCACTATTTCTTTTTATACCATCTAAACTTTCTTTAGTCATTTGAGTTTTCCTACAGCCTGAACCACTGACACCACCCGTACATCACAAATTACATTCTATACGAACTCTCAATTCATTGATTCTGTATTATAAAACATGTAAATCCAACAAGTAATATTTCTGACGCTATTTTATTTAAATTGTATTATAATGTTATTGCCACGATTGTTTACTGCAGTGACTGTGAATGATGAAGAACACACTCACCTGATACTGTCAGTGTAACTGCATCACTGGTGTCTGATGATCGAGATCCACCGGTTTCTGTTCCTCTACAGGTGTATTTACCTCCATTAGATTTACTTACAGAACTGATTTTCTGTTGTTTCTGTTGTTTATTCTGCTGTGTGTCTGAACCTTTATACCAGATGTACTGCCATTTAGTGACTGATGTTTTCCCATTGATGACACATTTGAGAGTGACAGATTCTCCACTGAATACATGATAACCAGGTTGTACAGACACTTGAGCTTTTGGTCTTTCTGTACAATGACAAACAATTCACTAAAATTAATGTCAAATTATGTCTGTGATTCTATATGAAAACAGATTGACAGATCATAAAACTGAAATAAACAATTTACAATGTAAATACTGTTAAATAATGTAAAATGACTCACTCTCTACTGTCACTCTTTTAGGTTCACTATATTGTGTGAAATACGAGGGGTTTCCTCTTCTGGCTCTGCACTTGTATTCTCCTCCATCAGAGACTCGAACAGAGATGATTGTTTTAGTTCCTGAAGCTTCATAGTCTACATGCTGTGACGGTGTGTAAAAGATAAACTCCCATCCAGTGGACTGATGCACCTCACAGGTCAGAGTAACTGAGTCTCCAGTGAACACAGACTGTGGCTGAACGGTCAGAGATGGTTTCACATCTGTCAATATTAAATCAAAAGGTTATGCAAATTTTTTGTTGCTCTAACTGGCCAACAGTTGAATTCACTGCAAACATTTATGAACGAAATGTTTCATGAATTAATTAAAAATTAATTCTATAAAGCTACAATATTGAACTCTAACATTGACACTATTTTATCAAACTATACATACATTATAAAAGATGTATGTGGTGAGGAAGGCATGACGAGAGCCGTGACGCGAAGCCGGTGGCGTGATTGATAGTTGGAGGCAGCTGTGCGCACACCGGTCCCACATATCTTACGGAGGAGTTCGGGAGCATTAAAGGACGAATTGCCAGGACTGCTGGCGAGAATGGACTGGGCCCAGACATGTTTATTTTATATTTATGTTCTTGTGACCGGCAGTCGACCGTGAGGTGGCTGCCGGCATTTTCCTTCCATGTTTTTGTTTGTTTATTTTATTATAATGATTTGTTAAATGTTCGCAGGTTCCCGCCTCCTTCGTTCCTTTAATTGAACCTTATTACAATGTACCTTTAAATCAAATGTCCATGTGGACAAACACTTCAATGCTTGTGTTTCTTTACTCTTTCAGTAGACAGCTCCAGTAGCTCTTTGTTAGATTGCTGTCTGAGGAACAGAACTTGATGGGTTCAGTATCTTTACTGCTTTAGTTCAGTCTGTGTCTCTTTTACATCAATCTCGCTCTATTCTGATGGACAATTCTCTTGCTTATGACACTTATTTGAACTCTTCTGCTATGTTGTGAGAAATTGGTTCAGTTTTACTGTATGACGTTATGTTAAGTTAAGTGATTAAGTTGATGTAAATACAAGATTGTAGGGCAGGATTTTACTTCTGTCACTCACGACCCCATTTCCTTGCAGGGATCATTTGACTTCTTAAGCCTACAGGGATGCTGAAGATCAAATGATTTTTAAAAAGATGTTTCTCCAGTCCAGTGGTTGTTCTGATTGGTCAATTTGTCTCAGGTTGTCACCATTTCTTTTTATACCATCTAAACTTTCTTTAGTCATTTGAGTTTTCCTACAGCCTGAACCACTGACACCACGCTTACAGAACAAATCACATTCTATACGAACTCTAAATTCATTGATTCTGTATTATAAAAATATGTCAATCCAACAAGTAATATTTCTGACGCTATTTTATTTAAATTTTATTATAATGCTATTGCCACGATTGTTTACTGCTGTGTCTGTGAATGATGAAGAACACACTCACCTGATACTGTCAGTGTAACTGCATCACTGGTGTCTGATGATCGGGATCCATCGGCCTCTGTTCCTCTACAGGTGTATTGACCTCCATCAGACTTACTAACAGAACTGATTGTGTATTTCTGTTGTTTAATCTGCTGGATGACTGAACCTTTATACCAGATGTACTGCCAGCTAGTGACTGATGTTTTCCCATTGATGACACATTTGAGAGTGACAGATTCTCCTCCAAATACATTTTCACCAGGTTGTACAGACACTTTAGCTTTGGGTCTTTCTGTACAATGACAAACAATTCACTTAAATTAAAGTCAAATTACGTCTGGCATATTTTATATCAACACAAATTGACAGATCACAAAACTTTATATCAGATCTATGCACTGAACCTATAACTACCATTGAGTGTCTTATGAAGAAATCTGTTTTGTGTTTACAGAATAGTGTAAGAATTATGAGAGTAAAAATACTTGCCCTTTACAGTCACTGTTTTTGGTTCACTGTCTTGTGTGTAATACTCTGGGACATCTTTTTTTCTGGCTCTGCACTTGTATTCTCCTCCATCAGAGACTTTGATTGTTTTAGTTTCTGAAGCTTCATAGTCTCCATGCTGTGATGGTGTGTAAAAGAGAAACTCCCATCCAGTGGACTGATCCATCACACAGGTCAGAATAACTGAGTCTCCAGTGAACACAGAACTCTGAGGCTCCACAGTCAGAGATGGTTTTATATCTGTTAATATAAGATTATTGAGAATCGTGAACATATTCCAACAAGTTTGCATTGCTCTAACTGTCACATCATTCATGTATTTGATTTTATAGACAAAAATGTTTTAATGATTCTGTAAACTGAATATAAATGATTGCTGTAACTGCTAAACTTGATGTGTTCGTGTGATTTTAGATAAATAAACTTGCATTTTACATTCTTGATCATACATTACAGTTTCTCCACACAAATAGATATCACTTTAGTCAAAAAAGGCCTTTTACAAACTTACAAATGGAATTAACAGTGCTTGTGAGTTTTTAATTCCTAATGTACTAAGGCCGTGCAGAGACATATTTAAAGGGGCAGCTGCTCAAAGTATTAAAGGGACACATGGAACAAGGCTTTAAATAGGGCTCTGCTACTGTATATCGTGATGACTTCTTTGCTGATACGTGTATCAATATGGATGCGTCTGAATTCTGTATTGATACAGCAGCATGTGCCATGATGACAAAAACATTCCAATGTTTAAAAGTTCAAAAATATTTTATTTGAGACTATTTGTCACGGTTCTGCCCGTCATGTTTGGCTAATTCTTGGTCTTGAGGCTTTCCATACTCTCTCCCTGAGTCTCGTCCGTTCCCGCCCTTTCTGTCTCGTTAGCTTTCCCTTTGTGTTTCATCTTTATCATCTGGCCCCTATTAATTATCCTGTGTTTGTTCCCCTCTCGTGTTTCATTGTCCTGTGCTGGTTCGTTCTGTCAGGGATGGCACAGAAGAACCCAAGCGCAGGCAGCAGTGTAGACGAGAATAACAGAAACTTTATTTAAAAAAAAACAAAGACCCACGATGGGGTAAAACCAAACAAACAAGATAACAGGAGAGGACTAACCAACACTAAACTGAGCTAAACATCACATTACATAAACTGAACTTAAACACTTACTAGAATAAAACAGGAACTAGAAAAACAAGAACAATGAGGACAGGCAATAACTCCAAGAAACTAGACAAGAGATACTAGCAAGCCTCTAAGGTACATGTAATGCAAGGACTACGAAGTACATACAACGACCCAGCACAGGACAATGAAACACGAGAGGTATAAATAGGGGAACAAACACAGGATAATTAATAGGGGTCAGGTGATACAGATGAAACACTAAGGGAAAGCTAACGAGACAGAAAGGGCGGGAACAGACGAGGCTCGGGGAGAGAGTATGGAAAGCCAAAAGGCCAAACACTTCTCTCCCCACATAAAACAGGGAATTCTGTTTTGGTTCTGCCTCAAGACCAAGAATTAGCCAAACATGATAGGCAGAACCGTGATACTATTAACACATCTTGGATAAGAAACTGAAGTGAATTAAACCTTAAATGGATAGTAAACCCAAAAATAAAAGTTCTGTCATCACTTACTCACCCTCAGATTATTCCAAACCTGTACAAATGTTTTTGTTCTGTTGAAAACATATGTGGAAGAATGTCAGTAACCAAACAGATCTCATCCCCATTTACTGCCATAGTAGGGAAAATATATATCATGGGAGTCAATGGGGGATGAGATCTGTTTGGTTACTGACATTCTTCCTTTGTGATTAGCAGAACAAAGAAATGTATTCAGGTTTGAAACAATCTGAGGGTAAATCATGATATCATTTTTTATTTTTGGATGAACTATCCCTTTAAGGTTTCCTCTCTGTTCAGAACAACAGCTGTTATAAACTTTGTAGGACAAAATAATCGTGTTCACTGTATCATAACATATTGTTTGTAAGATTGTTGGCGATATGCTTTAAAACACAGTGCGCTGACATAACTAACAAGGAGCAGCTGATGTTGAGGAGGCTGCTGGTGATGTTGCTGCTTCAGCTGCTGTCTTTACTGTTGTAGAAAATATAGTTTTGTCATATTAAAAAAATAATTCTGTTCTAACCCTCTTCTGAATTCATTAATTTTTTTATGATAATGATGAAAAGAAAATGATGAAAATTTCAAAGTATAATTCGGAGGAAGAGGAATCAGAAGAAGCCTGTTTAACCAGTATTTTGATAACTGTTTTGAAGGCACTCTACCGTAAATACTGTAACTGTTGTTACTAGTGAAACTAGTGAAGGCGTCTGAACGTGAGGGTTCGTTTCAGATGAGGTTGTCAGGTCAAAGGTCATCACGTGGGTCATATTATGTAGGGTTACATTTTTATTCATTAATTTTACAAGTAGTTAGTTTGTGCAGGCCTAAACAAAAGGGCCTTTAATTACAAAAAAGTTTTATTTTTCCTCAAAGAACAGGCACTTTCGCCATTAAGGCCAAAAAGGCAGGTGCTCAAACACCCTCCGCCCCCCCTCTGCGAGTGCCTGTCAGAGTGGCTTGTGCACTTTAGATGTGTGTCGCACACACAAAACTTCTCTAACAGTGTGCATGTGCTGAACTGAGTTCTCTTTCACATCACTTGCACTTGAATAATTATATGTGCAAGGTTTAAATACACATGTAAATGATAAACTTTTATTTGCTGTCCTGTGAATCACTCAAACTGGCCCCAGATCATCTATGAGTTATTATTGTCAAAGCCCATATAATGATAAACACACTCACCTGGAGCTTTCTTTGTATCTGAATCACTGATGGTTGAGGATTGTGATCCGCTGGCCTTTATTGAGTCTAACACATGATTTTAAATGTTAACATCACAGAGATGTGTGCAAGTGTTTCTTAAAGATCTTGTTGCTCTAATTGATACATCATTAGTAAACTTAAGGCTGGAATTAGGGTTGCCAGGTTCAAGAAATATTTCCAGCCCAATCCAATGACCCTCAAAACCCTCGTAAAGGGAATGAAAACTAGTCCAATTTTTGTATAGCAGAGCTCAAACATGATATCCGGAAGAATCAACTGTTATACTCACGAGTGATTTATTTCATTATGCAACATTACATTGGAGGACCAGAAGAGTCGAGTGAAAAGTAATAAAGCATTTCATTGTTTAATAACTAATTCCACAATAAAAATAGGCATTAATCCATTTGTTCTTAACTTCATTTTCCTATTCAAATATAAATAAGCGAAATAATTAAGTGATTTATTATTTGATATTTATTGTTTTGATGGGCAATAAAAAGCGTGATTGTAAAAATAATTCATGAATTAAATACTAATCCATCAATAAATACTTTAAATTCAAAAGGGACTTTAAAAAACAACATAAAACACGAAATAAGTACATCATTTTAATGGAGCATTAATGCATTAATGGAATTTCAAAATGTATTTGAAAATGCGTTTCTAAAAACAGGAATAAATAATAAAATTTACAAATTAAACTAGGAATACCAGTTTTAATCAGTCATTTAAAAGATAATTTCTTTTACCATTTGCATTTCCATTTCCCTGCTGCCTTTCCTTTTCCGATTTGCTATTCGATGAGTTTAGTCATTTAGCTTTTCCTTTAGCATCTCTATTTAACATTTCCCTGACACTTTGGGACCTTGCGTTGGTTAAACGAGGTTAAACAATGCAAATTAGCTACGGAGAGAGACGTGTTACAAGCTCTCTGATTGACTAGTTCCTTGTACGTCATGTTGAGAGGTCTGTCAGATGAGCAATGGAGAAGATTGGATAGTCTGTTGTTCACTACACGTGTAACCAGCGTGTTATCAGCGCCTGCTATTTATCTAACAGAGATCATAGGAAAGGAAACTTATTGTTAGAACAGATTAAAACATTCACACTGCACGTGGAAGCATCAGTGCTGCGGTCATTTTGGCGCCGAGTCTATTTATGATGTGCTGCTTAAAGTTAAAGTGACAAAAGTTATAGTGCTTATGGCCCAAATGCTTATGAATTCACGTGGATTCCATTATTATTGGATTCCACTATTTATAAAGGAATTCATTCATGGACTATGACATTATGTTATCGTTTATTATTTTATGTTTTTTTAAGTCCCTTTTTAATTTAAAGTATTTATTGATCGATTAATATTTCATTTATTAATTATTTTAACAATCACGCTTTTTATTGCCCAATAAAACAATAAATAATAAATTACTTTATCATTGCGCCTATTTATATTTGAATAAATAACTGAGGTTATAAACAAATGGATTAATGCCTATTCTTATTGCACAATTAGTTATTAAACAATAAAATTCTTTATTACTTTACACATGACTCTTCTGGTCCTCCATATGTGACATGCACCTTACGAAACATTGTTAAAAGCATAATTTGGATGCATTGTCTAATACCACCGCTATATTTTCCTCTTTGGTTGAGCTGAACACCTGCCCTCCTCCACACTTTTGAGGACGGTCCGGTCCTGGAGTTGCCAGGTATTAATTGGGATTATGAATACACATTAAGAAACTCATCAATTAAAATTTATCCTTAGAATATAAATAAATATATTGGTGGCAGCAGTATATTATGAACGTAGCTCAAAAAAACCCAACCCACGGCTCCATAATTTTTACCGCAACAGCATTTTTAAAATAGTCAGATTGTGCGAGAACACTGCAATATTGACAACACTGGCTGGAATACATTACACGACTTTAACATCTGAACAGATTTTTAAAAAACTACAACACACACACTTGCAGACATTTTGAAAGTTGCAAACAGGGCATCACAGTAAATGATAAAATCTTCAGACTAGTGGAGACGTTGTGCAACAAGTGCAGACTGAAATTTTGGTCAGAATCTCAGCAAAAGTCTTGTAGTGTATTCCAGTCTTAAATCGGTATAAAATGTACGTTGTTTTTTCTTATTTAAAAATATTTATTAATATGAATAAATGAAGGGAAACATTTCCACTTTCTTTGCAATTCGGCACTAAAAGTATATTTAAAACATGGGAAACTGAGCAGAATACATTTATTTTATATATTTTTTCCTGATCGTTCTTCCCCCTTCAATTGAAAGCATTAATGTAGGCTATATGAGAATGGATTTATGAATGATTTCTCTAATGATGGTCAATCTTGTGCTACACATTAGATCATTTTTATATTTCTCTGTTGAATATCAGCTATCTCAGATTATAAATATTCAATGTGATGTGATAAATAAAACAAAGTGACTCACCTTCAGTTCCTTCAGAGTCGATAGCTGAAATCAGCACTGTAAAGAAGAAAGAGAAAAAAACATGTGACAGTTTAAACACTGAGCTGATACATAATAAAAAAAGTGATTTTATTTTACACACAGAGCTGAAGATCCTTCCTAATATCCTAATGTATCCTATAATGTTGAGAGACACGAGCAGCTAAATAATAGATTGTTGCTACAATGACAAAAATAATCAACTTGTGTGACACTGCAGCCGCACAGATAGATGTCAGTATAAAGTCAAACATCATCATCAGCAAAGAAAACAAAATTCATAGAACACATCAAAACAACTTATTTTCTTTTCCAGATTGTTGTCCAATCATCTGAATCTGAATGACTGAAGATTAATTCATCAGAATTTCAGCCATTTAATGGTTTATGAAAAGATTACAGATTCTTGTGACACAAATAGAAAAGTAACAGACTAGGTTTGGACCCCAGTGGGCATCTTCCCTTCCGGTCATAATGTCAGAGAATTATGAAAAGCAAATCTGGGCTTTTTTTAAATAGGAAAGTGTAAAATCATCAATATGACAGAAAATCATCTTTAGGCCAACACATCTCATCAGACTGGTATGAAACATTATTACACTAATAAACATGAATATTGTATTGATTCAATACTGTCATCACATCTCATATTCACGTTGCTTTTTCATAATGTTGTTGGAATAACATTATATATTTACCATTACAGTCTGCACATGTCAGTGTATTTATCACTGTGTGAGTCTGTGAGTACAGATGTGAACAGGAAGTGAAGTATAGATACCCACACTCACTACACACTCGCTACACACTCACTACACACTCACTACACACTCACTACACACTCGCTACACACTCACTACACAGTCGCTACACACTCACTACACACTCGCTACACACTCGCTACACACTCACTACACACTCGCTAAATCCAACATGGCGACCATATGCAAGTTGTCAAATTTGAGAAAGCAGCAATAATCCATAAAATATGAAGGCAAATAGACTTGTAGAAAAATAGAAAAATGTATGATGATAAAGAGGATTTGCTCATCAAAGGTTTATCTGGTTGTTTGTTTTGTTCCCCATTTTTTCACTCCTGCACATCACTTGCTTGCACTTCTACACCAGTTCTATTTGTAGTTTTGACTTCTGTATTTGTCTCTGAGGTCTGGCAGTATTTGTCTTGATTTGTGTCTTTTCACCACTGATCAGTCATAATGTCTATTTGTAGTTGATAGTGTATTTATTTGGTCATGCAGTATATAACAATGACAATGATATATATCTGCACTCTTTCATTAAGATGTGTGCAACTACACTTAAACCCCTAAACTCGCCAAACTAGTTATGAGACGTGAATTCTAGTTTTGCAAAAGAAAGAAAAACAGCTCTTATCTTCCTCTTTAGTTGATGTGTGATTTTTCTCATGTCACTTCTTTGAATTGTGCAGCATCTGCTGTTTAAGGATGTTTTACCCATAAAGGACACTGGCTGTTTTCTGTCATGTACACTTGTGGTTGTGCATCAAAGACATTCTAAACATGTATAAATCGGACAAATGTTTGATGGAGATCATGAATGAAGAAAAATACAAACATCATCAAACTGAAGTAACACACCAGTGTCCCTCATTCACCTACAACACAACAGATGCTTTTCTGACGCACGCAACATCAGAACTAAGTCCCTGACCTTTACACTAAACTTAATTATAACATAAACGATATAAACCAAGTTTTGAACCTCAAACAGCCCTTTCAACGGGTCTCAGAAAGTGAGGATCGGCCAAAATGTCCTTACTTTACTCTCATAGTCCTCACACCACTGGTCTAGAACTTAAATCAGTCCTCATAAAGATAGATGGACACGCACACTCACACACAAAACAGTCTGAACACTTACTGATGTCTTTATCTCATATATTATAGATGCTTTATATAAATATGACAGTAAGTGATGTGCAGTGAAATACACAGAGAGAAGAAGATAATACTCACAGAGCACTAGAAGAAGAAGAGACCTGAACTCCATACTGATCTACTGATGACACACTTCAACAAACACACTGTGTTAAACACTCAAACACTTCCTCTATAACACCATGAGCCACATCAATGTGCTAGAAAAAATGTAGGCTACAAATAAAACGTCAAACTGACACATGAATTTCTACATCAATGTGAGATCGCAGTGTCAAATGTAGTAAATCATTCATTTGTCATTAACTGCACATAATAATGGTGATAGTAATAATATTTGTAAAGATTTGTGAACAACTGCTCTCTTTAACACACACAGGTTAATACAACAGAACTGAAATAAAACAAACCAAAACCTCAAAAACTCATCGCCATTCAGTCAGGTGAAATACACGGATGGTGCTGAGTGTCAATGATATACATGTACATGTGAAGATGAGCTATATCTGAAGATCAGAATAACAGTTTCTTCTAGAGTCAGTAAACAACACATGAGAACATCACAGCAACCGGCTAAACACTTCCAGAAGTTTCATTCATCACACATTCTGTGAATGAGTTCTGATGCTTTGATGCTTTGTGTGGAGATGATGTCCTTCTGCAGATTTGTGTGAATTACTTAACAAAAAACACACTCATCAGTTCACTGTTATTAGAAAATTACAAATTTAGGCTGCATTTATACTACAGTTAATACATAACTTACAGGCATTGACACAGAAAGAGGAAGTAGAAAAAACACAGATGAACATCGGTCGGAAAATCAAACTGTGAAGAGCTCACAACTAGAAGTTAACACATCTCATCTGCACATCATCCGTGCTTTATGCTAAACTTTTGCATTCTGACAAAAGGCCTAAAAATATATCTGATCACTGGCTTAACCCATTTTCATGTTTTAATTTGCATAGCTCTTTACAAGCATTGTTTTCTATCAGCTTTACAGAAAAAGAATCACATTTATCTTTCAATAAAACTTTCTTAAAAGGGCAAGCATCAGTAAAACTATTTCTCATATGAAGAATTTTAAAACTCTATTCTCATGAAAGTAGATTTTAACCTGCAGCTTGTGAGATGATTGACAGCTGAAACCCTGTCGCCTATTGAGGAAAGATGAGCTATATTATACCAGACAAGAAAAAAGACAAACTCATCTCAGAGAGCTTTATTTAAAGAGGAACCAAAACCATATCTAGCACAAAAAAAGACTCAAGATTTGACATGAGTTACCAGAAACCATCCACAAAACCATATCACTGACATTTCCACAAATGCTTGACGGCGCACAGTATCTGACCACCAGAATTTAAAAAAAAGTCAGAGAAATGAGCATCTAGTAGGGGAGACCTGTATGGTTGTAACACTTTTTGCTTCAGCATCTGTATCTCAAAAAGTTTTCAAACTGGAGGACTCAAACTTTTACGGGGCAGTTGTGGGCTAGTGGTGTTACCAGAAGATCACCGGTTTGATTTTCAGGGCCAGAAGCGAATGACGTGCCACTGTATCAAATATACAGTATTTCTTCAAAAGGGTTTAATGAATTATTCAGTGATACATCATTACACCTGTAGATGGCGCTCAGTGTGTATCTTTCAGATTATCTTTGGTTAAGTCTGTGTTAAGGATTCCTTTAGTTTTTACCTCGTATACTGTTGTGGTCTTTTCTTGAGCACAGCACCATGAGACATGAGGATTCACTGACCCCACGGTTCACACTCTTTTAAGACCCTTCAACTTTAATGGGCCCCAGACATCATTACCTCTGAGATTAGGTCAATTATTGGTGGTTTAACATCTGAACATAATGAATGTGGTGATTTTAGAAAATGTAGGCGTTATTTTTAATAGATGTATGCGTTTCAACAGCCATGCACTTCTGTTCCTCTGTGCCAGAGTGAAAACAAAACGCTTAACTTAGAAGCAAACAAAAAGGTTTTTATTCACAAAACTTAATTAAACATAAAATAATTTTAGGAAGCATCTCTTCAGGAGAAAATATAGCCTAAAATAACAAACAAAAGGGGGTATCTCAGGTTTAAGATGCAAAACGGACAACTGTGACAGCTGTAGATGATAAACCTGTGAGCAGGTAGAGCGAGAGAAGTACAACAGAGAGAACGTGGGAGAAAAACAAGCCTGATGGCAAACACATCACAATAATACGTCCTAAGATGTAAAACATGTTAAGTCTGAAGTTCATTCCTGTTTATTCCATCTCAGGAACATTGATAAAATTAGATCTATGGTTTCCAAAAAAGAAATGGAGATGCTTGTACACGCTCTTATTTCTTCACAATTGGACTAATAGTCCACCTCCTCCACTAACTGATATGAGCCAGAGCCCCAGCTCCCATCATCTGCACCTTTTACAGAAGATCATTGGTGTCCCCCCCCCTCAAAGACATTAATGCAACCCGTCTCACCCGCAAAGCCCTCCGCAGTGGAGGTGATCCCACCCACCCGACACACAGCTTCTTCAGACAGCTTCCTTTAGGGAGGAGACCAGCAGACTAAAGGAAAGCTTCATCCACCAGGCAGTCAGGAAGCTAAACTCCCTCTCGAGCCTGCCCCCCCTCCTCTCTCTTGCTCTATGCCCCACTGAACTCTGACCTCATCTGAAGGTCCATCCTCTCCCCAACCTGGTTTGCACTGGTCTGCCATTACATATATTCTCTTTTTTTATATACCTGCCCTTCTTATATTCAGGATCTATTGCAGGCCCATACACCTGATTGGTTGATTTAAATGTTGTCCCACGGGGTCAACATGATTTTGTCCTAAGGATATCAACCATATGGCAAAAACAGGAGAGCCAAGTAAGAATGTTCCACCAGGAAGCAATAGTGAAGGAGAATGAGCGGAAAATTGATTTAAGCAGTAAGAACCAAGAATCAGAACGGAACGTTTTATAATCAAATATAGATTGGTCTCTACGCAACATTTTTTTATACGACTGAGATAGAAGAACGTCTTAAATCAAAACAGAACAACTGCAGTTTGATTGATATTAATTTTAATGCACAATAAAAAACGTTAAAAACTGAGATCACATTTTGGAAATAAACTTCAAATATTAAGTGTTACATGTTTTGCCATCTCAGGTTAAATGCTGTACTGACAAAAGTGATAAAACTCTTTTCTTTATCTCTTAAAACTAAACTGTTAGATTGGGCAGATAATGAAATCTAAGACAAGGGTTTTATTATTATTTATTCCATGTTTGTATCTTTCTTGTTTTTTCTCCTCTGGTGTTATATTTAATCTGAGCATATGTCACATCATTACATCCACAAACAACATCTGAAAGACAAATTAATGAAAAAACTCAAATTATGTTTCTGATTGTGCCATTTATCATTTAAATGTTTCTCACCTCGATGACTTTTCGTCTTCAGGTTTGAGTACAGCGTGTCTTCACTCTCTTTGTTATTCTCTAAAATTGCCGAGAGTTGGTAAACCCAAGATTAGAAACATCCTGACATTGACAGGTCCCATTGTAAGGACATTTTAAATACCTCTAATGATCATGAAGCTTTTTTTACCTTTCTTCTCTTTCTTTTTCTTCTCTTCTATCTTAGGCTTCAGTTCAATCTCAGCATATGTGAGATCAGCTTCTGGACTTACATTGTCTACAACAAAAGAATAAAGACACGATTAAGATTTATTCTAGCAGTTTGTCATTTCACTCTTCTGGTTCTTTCTACCTTTGCTCTTCTGTTTCTTTTTCTTGATGTTGACCTGTGAATACAGTTCATCACTGGGGCCGCTCACAGTCACTGCTAAAGAAACATGATTTCACCATTAAAACCTTTAAAACTGTTTCACTGTTATGAGATGAAGTACATTAAATGACATCATAATGTTACCTGTTCCTGTGTTTTTATTATCTGCTGCATCATCCGAGTCATAAATATGAGCATCTTCTGTTAAAAGAATATAAAACAATTTGTCAAAGCTTTACATCTTATAAATGTAACTTTATAAAGTAATAATGTTTACCAATGTTTCAATTGTTTAAAAGATTTGTGTCACAGACCATAAGTTGATGATGACTGACCAGACTGCAGTGGAGTGTCTTCACTTTGTTTCTGATCTGATGTCTGACTGATGTTCTGCTGTGCACTGACACTAGAGGGAGACTCAGACACTTTACCTGCACAAAACACATTAGAAGAAAAAATAAAAGTGTAAAAACAGTGTTTGTGTCAAACATGTATTCAAAATACACAGAAATTCATCAAATCAAAAGTGAAGTATGTATGTGACTACAAAATGGTGAAGATAGTGCTATAAATATTACAACAGTCCTCATTTGACACTTGTCCTTGGTATGTCTGTGAAATATGACACATCACATTGAATTTTATGAGCGTAGAAGATTTAAACCTTTTTTGTTTCTGAAGCTCAACACCAGAACCAAGACAATGATCAAAAACATGAAGCTCAATCCAACAGCCACTCCGACTATCAGACCACGAGGTGAAGAGACTGAGAATGGACAGAGATATTCTTATACAACCAGAACATTTGTAAGTTATGCAGAAATATTTTCTTTTTATACTTGTACAGGACAGTATCACCTGTGACTGAGATCCAGCTCTTTGGAGACTCTCCTCTCTCTGGGTGTTTACAGTAGTAGAAACCCTCATGTGACTTTGAGACTGTAGAGATGATCATCATGTCTCCTGTAGTCTGATTCTGCACCACTGATCCATCTTTATAGAATTCAGCTCTGAGGTTTGATGGGTTTTTATCTCGATATAAACAGTGAAGAGTCAGAGAATCTCCTTCGGTCACAGGATGAACAGGACTGTCCAGAATCACATCACCATCTACACAACAGAGGAACAAATGTAATGTAGTGTAATATAAGTGATATTCTGTGTTAAGATCATAAATACAGAATTATAAACTCACTGTGTATTGAGATATTAACAGGATGAAGTTTGTGTCCAGATTCAGACTCACACCAGTACACTCCAGTGTCAGATGTGATGAGAGATCTGATTGTACATGTAGATTCTGTTCCTGTAGATGTGACTGATGATGATGAACAAGTTTCCAGTGTGTTTGTGTATCTTCTCACTGTCCATCCAGTAGAGTTCCTGTGATCCTCACAGCTCAGAGAGAGAGATTCAGATGAGAAGTGTTGAGTTCTGTTGGGTCTGATGATCATAGACACTGAAGAAGAAACACCTGAGAAGAAAAACACAGCTTATAGATGAATGAAGAAATGAATGATATAAGAGCTTGTCGTTGTTTAGTTGTGTGTGTTGAAGTCACCAGTGATCCACAGTGGTTGTGTGCTGCTGTTGTGTGTGTGATAGACTGGATCTCCTCTCTCTGCTCCGCACATATAAACTCCTGTGTGCTTCAGAGCAGCAGAACTCACAGTGTAGTTTCCTTTAGATCCTCCACTGCTGTCTGACACCAGATCATAACCTGTCAAGGGAAATGTGCTATACATTAAGATTTAAAGATGAAATATTAAAAAGAGAAAATAAACTGAGAGTGTATTACCTGAGGAGAGATTGTGTTCAGTGAACCAGCTGAATGTCCAGCCTGTAGAGGATCTGTGAACCTCACACATCAGAGTCACTGAATCTCCTTCAGTCAGCCACTGCTGTGGAGAAACTCTTAAAAGTGTCTTGGGTTTATCTGAAAGTGAGAAATCTCTCATGAATAACATGTTACACTTCAGCTCTTCACACTAATAATGATGAACAAACATATAAACTCACATGATGATACAATCAGTGTAACAGCTTCACTCTTCTCAGAGTTTTGATCTTTTATCTTTCCAATGCAGCTGTATTCACCGCTGTGGTGATGATTAACTCTGATTTTACACTCTTGTGTCTCACAGTTGAAGTTTCTTTTCGTGTTATAAGGCTTTACAGTCCAGCTGTATGTCCACTCAGTGTCTTGTTTAGTTTGTACGTCACATCTCAGAGTGACAGTTTCTCCTGAGAACAGCTGTTTGTCAGGCTCAACGCTCAAAACTGCTTTAGGACTCTCTGTACAAACACAACACATAATATAATTTATTTATTTGTGTAAATCAGATCAAATGTTCAGATATACAGCATGTTTTTTGTAGAATATTCTAACATCTAACAGAATATTTCTCCTTTTGTGTTACATTGATGACAGAAAGTTTGAAACAGCGTAAGAGGACATCAAATAATGACAGAAAATGTATCATGGAGTTAAGACAGTACAACCCACAGAGCAGATTAAATATCTACCTGACTGAGGTCCATGACATCTCAAAATCTCACCTGTAACATTGATCCACAGAACATCACTGTAGTCTGTGTAATAGACTGGATTCCCTCTTCCAGCTCTACACCAGTACTGACCTCCATCTGAAACTGTAACGTTGTGAATTCTGTAGTAGTTTCCTTCTGTTGTCGTCTTCTCAGTGTTCTGTGTGTGTTTGTACCAGTAAAACTTCCATCCAGTCGACTGATTCATGAGACACGTCAGAGTCAATGTGTTTCCCGTCAGTACAGATCCTTCAGTATCTGATGTGAGTTCAGCTTTTGGTTTTGATCCTGCAGGAGAATAAAACGCATTCAGATGCAGAAGAGTCTCAGAGTTCATCTGTTTCTCTCGGAGTCTCAGAAGTGACACGCTGATATTCTGTTTACTTCCGGCCTGTTTTTCATCATTCAAGACTTAAAAGGAATTTAACTGATTTAATTGAAATATTTTGTGAGATTTTGACTATTTTATTGATCCTCTTATAATCAACACAATGTCAAACAAAGTTGCACTAAATTTGAATTATCAACAAATATTTACAAGAATAATGTTTTTTGTGTTGTTTACTACACGGGACTGAAAAATTACAGAAAGAAAAAACTAAAATACAGAGGCCAAGAACTATGGCATTGTCATGTAAATTGATTTGATCATGTTCAGCTGAAGAAAGAAGGTCATCTGAGATAGCATCAGGGTGAGTAAATTATGAGAGAATTTTCAGTCATATTTGGTTGAACTACTGTAGTTATTTAATCTTTTTTACAGATATCTTTTTTTTATCTACAGCCAGAGTAACTATGGAGCTGTCTGTCATTCTCTGGCACATCATTTATTTTATATAAATATAGTTTTTTATAAAACGGTCAGTTCTGGTCCTTGATTCTGATTGGTTGAGCCTTGTTCTTAGCCGTTATAAAATACCCTGATTTACACCTGCTGACCTCATCACATAGCCTAAGTATCACTGTGTCACTGTTGCTGTGCATTTGGAAAAACTGTTTTATAAGAGCCAGAAGCCCTGTGAAGCTGTGGGTTACAGTACATTATATAACAGCTGAGGGGGCTTCACTTCACATGTGCCTAAGATGTTATAAAATGAACTGTAACCCACTGCATCTTGGGGCTTTTTGCTTTAATTTACTATGATCTTCTCTCCAGCAAAGAAAGTATTAATTTCATTATAAAAGTACAGGACACCACATTTCATCCTTCACAAAGGATCATGCATTTCTACTTGAATATAAAAAGTTACAAATAGCATTAGAAAAATCCAACATCATTCGTCTCAATGTGTGTCAATTTTAAAATTGTCACTTATTATGTGTTTTGAATTTGACAAGGTCTCTCTCAAGAAGAGATTTTAATCTCAAGAAACTAATCACAAACAGATGAATCTATACAGACACAATAAGTTGTTTTATAATAATTCTGGGTAAAGCTGTGGAAAGTAGAAAATAAGGTTATAAAGGTTATCTCACCCATCACAGTGAGATGAACACTAGAGCTTGATATTGAGGTTTTCTCTCTCCTCTACACCTGTACTGATCCTGATCAGACGGAGTAACTGAACTGATAGTGTTTGTGTTTACAGTGTGAGGTGTAAAGTTCTGTCTTTATACCACAGATATCTCCAGTTCTTGTCATGTGTTTCTATCTCACACTTCAGAGTTACTCTCCAGTGAACACAGATGTGTCTGGTGTTACACTCACCAAGTCTGAGTAAAACTGTAACATTCTGTTCAAATATAATTCTAATATCTTTACCTTCTTCTTTATTCAACAACATCCTTTTTCTTTCCTCAACTGTGTTTCTTACGTTACAGTGTCAACGTCACTTCCTATTTAACACAACTCTTAAGTGACCGACGTTCATTCTGTTTCTAACATAACAATCAAATAACTTTACTCAAACATCGGATTATTAGTCATGCAACAGGCAGGTTTTCTCACATCAATCTTCAGCTGTGACTTTATTCACATCACAGCATTTAGCACAACTTTAAAGACACAATAAAGAACAGGATTGTTACATCACATGTTTTGTGTGTTAAATGCTTTGGTCATGGACATGAACATTTAATTCAGACTGTCAGACTGAGCGACTGGATACAGATATTTTCTCAAGTGTCAAAGACAGACTCTATCTGATATGGGGCTGTCTGACTCTGGCACATTATTTTATTTCATGTAAAAACTGGTTTTATTTTATTTACTACAATGTTCTTTTCCACGGCGTGACTTAAGTATGTATTTAATTGAAGGAAACATTTTCTACATTTTTCCACAGTTACACTAAAAGTCACAATTATCTGTGTAAATATTATAAATCCAACACTGCTCATCACAATGAATTTGTCTGCTTTTCATGTTTGGTGAATGTGTTGTGTATTTTTTTAAGTATTATTTTCTTTTTTCAAAATGATTTTAATCTCAGAAAACTACTCTAGTGAACTAAATTGTGTTATTAATAAAATGTTTCATGATGATCAAAATATGTCTGTATATTGAAGAACACACTCACCTGATACTGTCCGTGTAACTGCATCACTGGTGTGTGATGATCGTGATCCACCGGCCTCTGTTCCTCTACAGGTGTATTGACCTGCGTGAGACTCACTAACAGAACTGATTGTGTATTTCTGTAGATTACTGATATTGTATTGTGAGAGCTGACTATGTCTTGTCTTATTCCAGCTGTACTGCCAGTTAGTGACTCCTCCTCCACTGATGACACATGTGAGAGTGACAGTTTCTCCTCTGAATAATCGTCCATCAGGCCAAACAGACACTTGAGGTTTTGGTCGTTCTGTACAATGACAAACAATTCAAACTGTAACTACTGAACTGTCAAATAAACTCTTGCTTTTTTCCACATCAGTGGTTTCCAAACTCTGTAAACAAGATGATTATAGGGATGCACAAACTTTCTATTATTAAAGATTCAGATAACACTTAATGGTGTAGTCAGTAAAATCCAGCGGCGACATTGCAAATTGCAACCAATTGCTCACTCCACCCCTCCCGTTCGAAACACTAAGACTCACAGAACATGGCGAGTTAGGGGGGACCCACAGTGTATATAAATAGAAAAAGCTCATTCTAAGGTAATACAAACATAACACTTCATTGTGTACGCTATTTATACACCTCTATTATATTATATTGCATTTCTGTCAATAGATCCTCCAATAAAGGACGCACTGGACCTTTAAATTGAGTTCATGTGTTTTTTACAAGCACAAAATGATTGTGTGAAACATCTGGTTTACAAGCAGAATAATACAGTCCATGTAAAATAAATAGTCAATATTTAGCAGTCAATAGTGATGTTGCATTTGCTTTATATTCTGTCACTGTACAACATTTATATTCTGGAGCAAGAGGCGATAATCTACGATAATATTGACAGTTATCCAGATTCTAATGTCTTGACAAATTTATACAACTTTGTATTCACAAATACAACTAAATTTAGCAAAGTCAAACAGAACAAGCAGCTACAAAATATAATGATTTTGTAAACAGGATGTTAAAATTAAATGTGTTGCATGATTTTAATAGTGACATTCTATATATAATTTTGTACAATGTAAGCTATGATAATGTAATATTTGTTGAGTGATTCATTTGTGTCTATGTGTTTGAGGTTAGAGAGAGGGTGTTTACTGTTTGGAGGTGTTTACTACTTGATCACAAAGTGTACACGCTGCCTCAGAAGCTCTTATTCTCCAAAACGGTAAATTATTATGAAGTGTCTTATGAATTAATGTTCATTGTGTTCTCAGAACAGTGAATAATGTGAGCAAATATACTTACTCTTTACTGTCACTGTTATGGGGTCACTGTAATGCGAGTAATATTCTCCTCTTCTGGCAATGCACTTGTACTGTCCTCCATCAGAGACTTGCACAGAACTGATTGTTTTAGTTCCTGAAGCTTCATAGTTTCCATGCTGTGATGGTGTGATAAAGAAAATCTCCCATCCAGTGGACTGATGCACCTCACAGGTCAGAGTAACAGAGTCTCCAGTGAACACAGACTGTGGCCAAACGGTCAGAGATGGTTTGGGAATATCTGTCAATATAAAATCATTAACACTTGTGAACGATTTTTCAACAAGATCATGTTGCTCTGACTGGCAAATGAGTTAAATTCACAGCATACATTTTATGTATAAAACGTTTAATGAATGAATTCAAGAATATTGTTTGATAATAAAAGTTCAATGACTGTGTTTAATCTTATATTATACAGTAGGTCTAGTATCTTTCAAAATGAGATTTTGTAGTTCCTGTTTGAAGAAATTAAACAAATTGCAGTGAAAACTGACAGCAGTCTGACAGCTTCCATCATTATACAACATATAAACGGCAACTAACAACACAGAAGACTAGACAGTTCCAAAACCTTAAAAAAGTAGATGTTAACTAGATAAAACAATAGGAATGGGTGCACGTATAAAAGGCACACTAACCAGCAAGATACTGCAAAATATCAGCAATGATCTGACGCAGGACAAGGGAGAGAGCAATGACAAAAAAACAGGTGAGGAGAGTGAAACAATAATGAGATCATTATCAGGGTAACGAGAGGGCGGGGTCACAACACAATGACATGAAAGCACATGGCAGACTGTCAAACAGGCCATGTGCTCACAAATAAAGAAAACATCAACACAGAGAAAAACAAACACACGCAAGACAGGAACTCTGACAGAAATCATCACAGATACAAGTCAAATCTTATAGGCACAACTCTTCATTGCTTGTGTGTCTTTATCCCCTCAGTAGACAGCTAAAGCTCACTATCAGATTGCTGTGCGAGGAACAAAACTTGATCTGTGCAAAATCTTTACTGCTTTAGGTCAGTCAGTGTCTCTTTTACATCAATCTCACTCTGTTCTGAGGTTTATTATCTGTATGACACAGATTCAAACTCATCTGATATGTTGTGTTACACTGGTTTGGTTTTTTTAAAAACCTTGTTGAGCTCTTCTTTGTGAAGAAAAAGTGTATTTTACTATTATGTTATATATTATAACTATTATGTATTTAACACAATTTTCTTATAGGGATCATAACTTCTTAAGCCCACATAGGTGGTGATAGTGATGAAAAGCTTTCAGCTGAGATGTTTGCTCAGTACAGTCAATGAGGGTTAAATGTGATGTTCTGATTGGTCAGTTTGTCTCAAGTTGTCGTCATTTCAACAATTTTTTTATAATATCTAAACTTTCTATAGCAATTCTGACTTACTACTGTAGTGTAACCAACCTTAGAGAACAAATCCAATTTCATATTAGTTACAAAACATGAACTCATGGAAGTAACAAAACATATGTCATTTCTAAGCTGTATTATTTTAATGTTAATGACACGATTGTTTACTGCTCTGAACGTTGCTGATGATGAACACACTCACCTGATACTGTCAGAATAACTGCATCACTGGTGTCTGATGATCCTCTGATCTCTGTTCCTCTACAGGTGTATTGACCTGCGTGAGACTCACTAACAGAACTGATTGTGTATTTCTGTTGATAACTGATAGTGTAATAGTTTGAATCTTTATACCATCTGTACTGCCAGTTAGTGACTCCTCCTCCTCTGATGACACATGTGAGAGTGACAGTTTCTCCTCTGAATAATCGTCCATCAGGCCAAACAGACACTCGAGCTTTCAGTCTTACTGTAAAATGTCAAACAAATCACAATAAAATGTAAGTCAGTTTGTGTCTGGCATATTTCATCACACAGTTCAGAGTAACTGTGTCTCCAGTGAACACAGAATGATGCTGCACAGTTGGTTTTATATCAATCAATATAAACTCAATGAGAGATGTGAACATTCTCAAGTTTGTGTTGCTCTAACTGGCAAATGATAATGTATTTAATATCACAGACAGTTATTAAATGAATTCTGAAAACTCATTTGAATGATAAATGTGATCTGCAAGCTGGTATTTGATGTTTGTGTGTAAGTTTAAATAATCAAACTTTTATTGTGCTTTCTTGCTCGCACATATATTAAGGAACTAAAGGAGTACAAACTTTTTTTCTGTAAAACATAATCATAAAATCTCACATTATGATACTGTGTATGATGTGATAAATGAAAGAGAGTGAATTACCTGCAGCATGTTCAGAGTGGATCTGTAAAATCATCACTGTAAAGAAGAAAGAGAAAAACTTTATGACATGGAGCTGATAAATCTTAAACCAATCATATTCATCTCAATGATTCTATGGTCCATGCTCAGCGTTTAAACAAAATATATCTATACAATTCATTTATATATAATACAATCGTTTTGAAAGAGAATCACGGGGAGTGGCACAGACTGATATAAACATCATGACTTTTTGATTCAAAGCGATAGTTCACCTAAAAAATGAAAAATCTGACATCGTTTACTCTCCCTCATGTAATGTCATACCTGTAGAAATTATATTTGAAAGAAATGGCAATTTTTTATTCCGTGACATCATTGACTACCATAGGAGGAACAATTTAACGGTAGTCAGAAGTGACACGGAACTGTTTGTTTTCCTAAATTATTCAAAATATTTTATTTTGATTTCAACAGAACAAAAAATATACAATGTTTTATTATAGTAGAGGATGATGTCCCATGACTGAAAATTGCCAACATTCTTCCAAACATCTTTCATTGTGCTTAACAGAACAAAGACATGTATACAGGTTTGAAACAACCTGAGGGTGAGTAAATGAAGACAGAATTAACATTTTTGGGTGAACTTTCCCTTTAATACTCTCATCGAGTCACACATTCACGTCACTTTATCTTGATGTTGTTGGAAAATCATTACATTCACCCTTTTTGTGTGTGCTTGTCAGTATTGTATATGTTATCACTTTGTGAGTCTGTGTGTGCAGAAGTGAACAGGAATTATAGATGCCCACACTCGCTAAATCCAACATGGCGAAATGATGCAAGAAATATGAAGGCAAATAGACTTCTTCAGTAAATTTTCACTGGTGGGATCTTATGTATACAGTCAGTCACAGATAGACACATACACAGGGGGGTGTCAGAGGGTCAAGCATCCTTTTGACTCAAAATGTAAATATTCTACATCACTTGCTGTTGCACTTATGAATCATTTTATTAGTTTTGTCTCTGAGGTCTGACTGTATCTCCATATGTGTCTTTTCACCACTGATCAGCCATAATGTTTATTTTTAGTTCATAGTGTATTTATTTGGCAAAACTGTATGCAGTGACACTTCTGTATCTGCACTTTTTTATCACGATGTGTGAAACTACCTTTCAATTAAAAGATAGAATGAAAATAATGTTAAAACATTAAATCACATTAACCGCTTAAACAAGCAAACCCACCACGAGATGTGATTTTTATTTTGCAAAAGAAAAATAACTCTACTTCCTCTTTAATTTTTGTGTGATTTTTCTCATCTCGCTTCACTGAATTGTGCTGCATCTGCAGTTTAAGGATGTTTTACTTCCTTTAAAGGACACTGGCCGTTTTCTGTCATGTATACTTGTGGTTGTGCATCACAGACTTTAATAATGTGTTATGTGTATCTTAAGTATGTGTTGTCTACAGGAAAGCTTTAATGAAAGAATACAAACTGAAGTAACACACTGATCTCCCTCATTCACCTACGACACAACAGATGCATTTCTGTTTCGCACACACAATACTATCTGTACACTTACTGTACTATCTCACACAAACATCATTCACTTATATTCTGCATCACGAGATAAAGAGATTCAAACTCAGCATAAAAAATACATGAAAACCAAATCACACATGTGCAGTGAAACACAAGACAATAGAAGATAATAGTTAATACTCACAGAGCTCTAGAAGAAGAGAACTGAACTCCATACTGATCTACTGATGACACACTTCAACAAACACACTGTGTGAAACACTCAAACACTTCCTCTATAACACCATGAACCACATCAATGTGCTAGAAAAAAACATAAGCAACAAATGAAACGTCAAACTGACACACATTAATTTCTACATCAATGTGAGATCGCAGTGTCAAATGGAGTAAATCATTGATTTGTCATTAACTGCACATAATAATGTTCATAGTAATAATATTTGTAAAGATTTGTGAACAACTGCTCTCTTTAACACACACAGGTTAATACAACAGAACCAAAATAAAACAAACCAAAACCTCAAAAACTCATCATCATTCAGTCAGGTGAAATACACGGATGGTGCTGAGTGTCAATGATATACATGTACATGTGAAGATGAGCTATATCTGAAGATCAGAATAACAGTTTCTTCTAGAGTCAGTAAACAACAGATGAGAACATCACAGCAACCAGCTAAACACTTCCAGAAGTTTCATTCATCACACATTCTGTGAATGAGTTCTGATGCTTTGATGCTTTGTGTGGAGATGATGTCCTTCTGCAGATTTGTGTGAAATACTTAACAAAAAACACATTGGATTTTTAGAAAATTCAAATCTAAGCTGCATTTATACTACAGTTAATACATAACTAAGAAGCAATGATACAGAAAGAGGAAGTAGAGAAAAAACACACAGATGAACATGTGCATAAATAATAAACTGTTGCATATTCAGTGTGAATAGACGCTCACACCTAGAAGTTAACACATCTCATCTGCACATCATCGGTGATTTATGCTAAACTTTGTGTTCTGAAACCTAAAAATATATCAGATCACTGGCTTGACACCATTTTCAAGGGTTGGTTTAACATTCCATTTTGCATAGCTCTTTACAAGCTTTGTTTTAAAACAGCTTTACAGAAAAAGATTCACATTTATCTTTCAATAAAACTTTCTTAAAATGGCAAACATCAGTAAAACTATTTCTCATATGTAGGATTCTGAAACTCTGACCTCATGAAAGTAGATTTTAACCTGCAGCTTGTGAGATGATTGACAGCTGAAACCCTGCGGGCTGTTGAGGAGAGATGAGCTCATACTTTCATATTCTGTTCAACAAGAAAAAAGACAAACTCATCTCATAGAGCTTTATTAAAAGAGGAAACAAAACCATAGGACAAAAAAAGACCAAAGATTTGACATGGGTAACCAGAAACCATCCACAAAACCATATCACTGACTTTTCCACAAATACTTGACGGCGCACAGTATCTGACCACCAGAATTTCCAAAAAAGTCAGAGAAATGAGCATCTAGTAAGGGAGACCTGTATGGTTGTAACACTTTTTGCTTCAGCATCTGTATGTCAAAGAGTTTTCAAGCTGGAGGACTCAAAGGTTTTACAGGGGCGGTGTGGCCTAGTGGTTAAAGAGTCGTAACCAGAAGGTCACAAGTTTAGTTCTCAGGGCCAGCAGGTAGTGAGTGACGTGTCCTTGAGCAAGTTAACTATCCCTCCAGGTGTGTGTGTTCACATTTGCAATAAGTGTGTTCACTACTCACTGGATGGGTTGAATTTAGATGACGCATTTCACAGTTAGTCAAAAGAAGTAAAAACATTGACCACATCATGAAGTATTCTTCACCTACATGTTTATTAAAACAATCAAGCAGAAGAACCCAAAACAATGTCTTTCTTTCAGAGTGAACAGAACTCTGTTCCAGTTTCTCACTAGTACATATTTGTTTAAATTAGTCTGCTAGAAAAAAAACTTGTTTTATTTTCAATGAACACTCTCTACTAATGGCTTTATATAATGACAACAACTAGTGTATAACTGATAAGAACGTGTAGATCTAACAAACACATGTAGAACATGTAGATCAGTGAGTGAAAGTTTGTGTAATTTCTCAATCAGAGTCACAGTGATGACAAATGAATGTTATTAATCCTGGAGTGCAGCTTTGTGGGTCCAGAGACTGCATAGAGCACATTTACCCACAATTCCTTTGGCTTTGAGTTGGAAAAGGACTCCATACCGTAAACACCAACCTTTACATCATCTGAGATCTCTTAATCCTCAAGCTTGGATCCTCAAACATTTTCTTGGTAGGCTTTCTCCACTCTTTCTTTTCCTTGCCTTAATAATTAATAATTAATTAAGATGCTCTTTCTTAAATTGTTAAATTTTTTTAAGATGTGTTACACCCCACCCCTGTCAGCCAAAAAAGTTAATTATATCAAATTGCTGCATAACGATACACCCAGTTTGTGACGCATCATTTTGCTGCAGAGATGATTGACAACTGAAATCCTGCCGCCTGTTGAGGAGAGATGAGCTATATTCTGCCCTACAATTAAAAAAAAACATCTCATAGATGTAGAGCTTTATTAAAAGAGGAACTAAAACCATATAGGACAAAAAAAGAATGACGTGGGTAACCAGAAACCATCCACAATACCATATTACTCTCTTTTCCTTAAAAGCTGTATTCTTACAGTATCTGGCCACCAGAATATCCAAAAAAAACAGCAACGACCATTTATTGTTTAACTCACAGTGATTGATTTTTTTCTGTGGTCTCAGTAAATCAATAAACAGATGAATAACAACGACACTTAGTGTTTTAAAGACTTATAATCTTCACCACACATTATTTACTTTCATACAGCCTTTGTAATACAACTTATGCACAATATAAACGTTAATGCGGCGAGATAAAAAAAATACAAACGTTTACTTAAAAAAAGAAAAATGTGTCATTCGTTGTGGTTTGTGCACAAATCAATTTGGCCAGTATTAAATCTATTTAATATACATTTTCACTGTGAAGATTTTATTCGTTTGTGTGTTGTATATAGAATACAGTCCAATCTAGTGGCCAATATTGTTCTCAATGCCCTTCAGATGTGAACCTAACTCTCTCAGTTCAGATGTCTAATTTATCTCTGATATGTCAACAATCTTATACAAAGTCAGGCCTGCCATCCACATAAAATACTCTAGTATAGGCCTGCTCAGAATTTATTTTAGTAATCTGTAGTAAATAGTATTAAACTGTATTACATTATAGAATAACAATTTGTTAATGTATACTTCTACAGTATTCTGTGCTAGATCTACTTAACTGAATTCATGTAGGAATTTTACTACAGCTTACTATAGTAAATTCAAACGTATACTTTCTAAGTGGGTCAAAATAAAGATCAAAATACTAAATGTGGACAACTTTTAAAAAACAGCTCAAAACATACCTGTTCCACATTTACTTGACTAACCATTAACTGTATGTGTCTTCTTTACTTACTTCAGCCATAATCCTCCTAGTAGCATGGCTTAGTAAACTAATGGTACTGTTTAGCGTGTTGACAACATGTATAAATGATCTCCTACTTATAAGTCGCTTTGGATAAAAGCGTCTGCCAAATTAATAAATGTAATGTGATGGAAAATGTATAAAAAATGAAAGATTGGGACAAGACATGAGTATTCAGTGACCCCACAGGACACAGTCTTTGATTTTGTCTGTAAAATTGTGTTTTTGTATCATTCCGTCTTACTTTCACTTTTAAATAAGAACTACAAACAAGCCGAATTTCTTTGTAGTTATATATTCATGCATTTATTGACATGCTTCTGTTTTATTCTTACTGTTTTACATTTGTGCAAATGATTCTAAAACCATTTTTACTTTACAAACAGGAGATCATGCAGCTGATTTGATATAATTAACTTTTCATGCATGTTCTTAACACAAAAGACCCCACCAAAAAAATCATGATTTATCGAATGTAAATACAATAATAGCAACCGTTAATATAAAGAAGAGAAATGAATGAAGATGTAAAGGCCCATGAGCCAGACAGACTGACATCTGTGATTTATCTGAGACTCGACTGAAGCCACTGCACAGTTTAAATCACTTCTTATTCCTTTGCTCTTCAACACAAACAGTGTCACACCAGACATCATTCTCATCCCTCTTCTTGATAGCAGTGACGATAAATGTCTCATATGGGGGTATCAGGACCTCTCTCTCACTAGGAAACTTGGAGTATTTTGCCACATCAGCACTTTAACAAGTCTTGATTTCAAAACAAGAAACTCTACCAAACTTCAGGGCTTGTTCACGTTTCAGAGACGAGGACGCAAAAAAGCCAAAACGAATCTCTTTGTTCAGAACAGTCTCATCAAACTTAAGATTGGTACCACGATAAGTAAATTTGCATTCTTTTTGCGTTTTCCTTAGAATCTGAATGGCTTCCGTCAACAGAAACTGAAGTGAATACCACGTGTATGTCCTGTTTTTGTAGCTGTCTTTCCCACTACGAACAATTTCATTAAATTTAGAATATACACTTTCACTAGTGTACACATAAATGGCCACTGAATGGTTCCTGGTCAAGTTATCTTCTGGTACGTGATGCAAACGTTTACCTTCTTTCCAAGCTTTTCTAAAGTCAGATGATCCACTTATTTCTTTGTTTAGATATTCTATTCTCACCAGATTTGACATGTTTTTTGTGCAGCCCTTATACTGGTCATCAACTGAATCCAATTCCATATCCATTTAAAGTATCTGTCCCTCAACAGCCCGTCTGTGATCCTGTAGCGATGAGAAATATTGATTTCACATCATCAATAGTTAAATTTGTTACAGACACAACTGATCTCAAGTTTACCTGTCCTACAGCAACTTTACAGATGACAATGAGAATAAGAGCTGCTGTGGTCAACATGATTCAGTGCAGATGCTGCAAGACAACAAAAACAATACAGTTTACTAAATCCAACATCTGTGCAAACAACCAGAGGACATTATTTAATTGCTTTTGTGAGACAGAAATACTTACAGTAACTCGCTCCTGAGAAGTTAAGATGCCTTCATGTGATTTTTGTTGAAGTAGTATCTGGAATATGTTTTCTTGTGATATAACCAGTAATGGTTGATATTTAACCCTTAATAGTTAAATATTAACCACAGTTAACATAATAAAATCTGAGAATTCCATCAAACATTTTTCATTTGATTCTATCAGGATGTTTGTAAGGCACACATAGCTTTATGTTCACTTTACACCATGGCCCAAAAATATCAACGATCACATGTGCTGCTGTCTTCTCATTTAATTTCCCAGACACCAGATCTATTAATCATTGATTTGTGTGGCACAAAATGACCAAAATAGAATAGAAGGAGGCATTCATTGGGTGTGAACGAACTGACACATTAATAAAATCCTTGAATAAACAGTAAACTTATCTGACCGGCTGTCCATACGGACTTTAATATGACTTGAATGTTGCAGGGGTCGGGGGGGGGCAGAGAGTGTAGATGAACACATACCTTTCCAAAAGTTCTTTAAAGTTCAATAACTGTATTCTCTTCTCTCAATAGTCATCTTGCTTAACATCACTGGAGATCAACTCACCATACAGATCATAGTGAATCAGATCAACTGAAATATCCAAAACTGTTAAACTGGTTTGTTAAACATATTTAAGATCAGAAATGTTTTTGAATACTCAGTAACAGTCTATTAAATATTGAATTTGTCGTTATTACATTTGTTACAGAAATATCAGAACAATCTTTAAAAGTGTTGATAAGTTGTGCAAATAAATGATGAAACTGTCACTTTAACACAACGTAGAGACACATAACATATACAGCTGGTGTTAAGTTTTATTTATCCTCAGAAAAAGCCATGTTAGAAAATCGTTGCAAGAATATCATTAGAAACTTGAACGGCAATATATGCACCAAATACACACATTACACAAAGGCCTACTGTATACAAACATATCTTCTAAAAGAAATGTCTATTTTTTTTACTTTTTAACAGTGTTTAAAAACAACATGAAAAACTGTTTAGTAAGTGTGATTATCACAAAACAAAAACGTAACTATTGTAAAGTATGCCATATATAAAGGTTCACCCACAATGCAATAAAAAACCTCACAATGCTCTTTAAATCATTTATTGTAAGCCGAGGCATGAGTAGTTTCAAACGTTATTCCATAAATGTTTAAGAATAAGTTTACACCTTTGTCAAATGTTCCATTTGGGTACAACCTGTTTTTATATGAAAATAAATAAATGCAGATTTTTGTCTAATATATCACACACAAACACAATTCAAGACCTTCGCACACTATGTTAATTAACACATTGTTTGTTTTATGCTATTTAACACGTGTTTATTTTAGTGAAATTAATTTAAAAGACAAGTTGTCCCAGAAATAACACAGAGAAGAGAGATGTGTTGTCCTTGACTTAACACAAAATGTGTTGTTTTAACACATTACAGAAGCATATAGGCTTAAAGATTTCACTCTGACTGTCTCCACCAGATTACATACTAAAGTTAATAAAAATATTCTGAAAAGCTCACTGAACTAAATCAATCACTATAGTGATTCTGACAGAAAACATGAACATATTAATACAAAGACTATCAAGCATTTACTGTGATGTATATGAAGGTTTGAGTATTGATGTCTTTTTCTCCTCTGGTTGTTTTATTTAATCTGAGCATAAATCACATCATTGGATCCTGAAGCAACATCTGAAACAAAATGTAAAAAAATGATTAGATACTGAGATTGTTTTTATTTCGTTCAGAGTATGTGTCGCCCCTTTCACTCTAATTCACTAAAACTGGCAAAATGTTACAAAACCCCAAAATCAGCTCTGAGGAGTGTTGTCTAAACTATCAGTTACTCAATATTAACTTCTTGATTAGCAGTGTTGTAGTATGAAAGCAACTGAAATAAACAATCAGAAATCTTATACCAAATATTTAAATTAAAACAACATAGAGCTACAATAAATGAAAAACAATTGCGAATAATGTACCTAAAAACATTTTGAATATCTCTGATGATTTTTTCTTTACCTTTCTTCTCTTTCTTTTTCTTCACTTCTTTCTTAGATTTCAGTTCAATGTCAGCATAGGTGAGATCAGCTGCTCCACTCATATTATCTACAATAAAGAATAAAGAAATTATTAAGACTTTCATCCTCCCAGTGTTTCATTTTACTCTTCTGGTTCTTTCTACCTTTGCTCTTCTGTTTCTTTTTCTTGATGTCGACCTGTGAATACAGTTCATCACTGGGGCCGCTCACAGTCACTGCTAAAGAAACATGATTTCACCATTATAACCTTTAAAACTGTTTCACTGTCATGAGATGAAATACATTAAATGACATCATAATGTTACCTGTGCTTCTATCTTTATTATCTGCTGCATTAACAGAGTCATAAATATGAGCATTTCCTGTAAGGAATAAAAAAAGTTTTAAGAGACCATTTGTCAAATCTTTTTTTTAGTAATTAGAAAAGCAGATTTGTGTTTGATGTTGACTGACCAGACTGCAGTGGAGTGTATCCGTCTTCATTGTGTTTCTGATCTGATGTCTGACTGATGTTCTTCTGTGGACTGACACCAGAGGGAGACTCAGACACTTTACCTGCAAAAACACAGAACAGCTTTAGAAAAGAGATTCAACTGAATGTTTAATGATAATTGTTTATTGTTTAATAGAACAATGTTAAAACTGAACTGACTCATAATAAAGGTGATGTATGTCATTCTTGAGTCTTTAGCACGAAACAGAATTGCAAAAATTTGAGATTTTCAGAAAGGTTTTTTCATCATGACTCTTCTATCTGCCACAAAGATGATTCAAATATTGTTGAAAAAATCTGGGATAATGTAAATACAGTTGTGCTTGTGGTTTTTGGAATTGTAATATGTCATTGTTCAAGTAGAAGTTTGTTAGAAGGTTTTAACCTTTTCTGGTTTTGTAACACCACAGCAGAACCAAGAAAATGATCAAAAACATGACGCTCAGTCCAACAGCCACTCCAACCATCAGACCATGAGATGAAGAACTTGAGGCTGCAGAATCGGAGATATGTTCATATACAATAACATGTAACTGTCTTGTGTCTTTCAAGTACAAAATATAAGCAACTCCATTCGGTTACAGTTAAAATACTTAAATACATCCACAGCTAAAAAGTGTTTTTAATAATACATAGATTGTTATTTGGTTCTTTTCTAAATTTGTTTGTCAATATTTTGTCCGTTTAGTTGTAAGTAGTATTTTAGCATCAATAAAACACTCTATTTGATGTGTGTGAAATTTCTATGAAGACAGTGTGAATTCATAAATCTATGAATCATTCCACCAAAATATGAACAAGGTTTCGTGTTCATGTTGTCTCTCACCTGTAACATTGATCCACAGAACATCACTGTAGTCTGTGTAATAGACTGGATTCCCTCTTCCAGCTCTACACCAGTACTGACCTCCATCTGAAACTGTAACGTTGTGAATTCTGTAGTAGATTCCGTCTGTTGTCGTCTTCTCAGTGTTCTGTGTGTGTTTGTACCAGTAAAACTTCCATCCAGTCGACTGATTCATGAGACACGTCAGAGTCACTGTGTTTCCCGTCAGTACAGATCCTTCAGTATCTGATGTGAGTTCAGCTTTTGGTTTTGATCCTGCAGGAGAATAAAACACATTCAGATGCTGAAGAGTCTCAGAGTTCATCTGCTTCTCTCTGAGTCTTTATTACAGTCATGACTGACCTTTAACAGAGAGAGTCACATGATCACTGTCCTGTGAGGATGAGGGGCGTCCAGCTCTCTCTCCTCTACACCAGAACTCATCCTGATCAGATGCTGAACTGATGTTGAAGATGTTTGAGTCTGAGGAAAACACTGGATTCCCAGTTCTGTCTTTATACCACTGATATCTCCAGTCTAATGATCTGTATTGTTCTTCTATCTCACACTTCAGAGTGACTGTCTCTCCAGTGAACACAGATGTGTGTGGTGTTACACTCACTGTAGCTCTGGGTAAAGCTGAGGAAAGAAGACAATAGTTAAACGTTAAAACAAAATAACCACTGGCATAATATTTATGATATACTGTAGCATATTCCATATACCCTTGTTTTAAGTCTCCCGTTACATTCACACACTGATATTTAACTCACCCATCACAGTGAGATGAACAGCAGAGCTTCTTTGTGAAGTTTGTGGTCGTCCATGTATCTCTGTTTTACACCTGAACTGACTCTGATCAGATTGAGTAACTGAACTGATAGTGAGAGTGTTTGTGTTTACAGTGTAATGATCAGAGCTCAACACTTCAGTTCTGTCTTTATACCACAGATATCTCCAATCTAATGATCTGTATTGTTCTTCTATCTCACACTTCAGAGTGACTGTCTCTCCAGTGAACACAGATGTGTCTGGTGTTACACTCACTGTAGCTCTGGGTAAATCTGAGGAAAGAAGAAAATCAGATTGACACAAATATTAATACAACACAGCCATTGGCATAATGTTTTTTGATAATCAACACATTCAAGATTCTCTTGTCTTAATTCTCCCATTTTACAGACATTGATCTTAAACTCACCCTTTACTGTGAGATAAATATATGAGCTTGAAGAAGTTTTTGGTCGTCCATGTATGTGTGTTACACACCAGAACTCATCAGATTGAGTAGCTTTGATAGTGAGACTGTTTGTCTTTACAGTAAAACGGTCAGATTTCAACACTTTTCCTCTCCTATCAGACCACTGATAACTCCAATCTAATGATCTGTATTGTTCTTCTATCTCACACTTCAGAGTGACTGTCTCTCCAGTGAACACAGATGTGTCTGGTGTTACACTCACTGTAGCTCTGGGTAAATCTGAGGAAAGAAGAAAATAAGGTTGTGAATCTTTGATCACAGAAAGTCAGTTTCATGAAATGCAATTTGTTCTTAAGAACTCTGAAAGATAATTTACACATTTTTATTACAAGTTATTAAGAAAAGCTAAATTTACTCTAATTGTCAAAGTAAAAAATAGTGATGAAGGGAACCAATTAATTGCATTACACACTTATTTTTAAAAATAAAGTGAATATATTTAGTCGTATATTAGAGGCACACAAATGGCACAGAATTTTGAAAATGAGCCAATGACAGTCATGACTGACCTTTAACAGAGAGAGTCACATGATCACTGTCCTGTGAGGATGAGGGGCGTCCAGCTCTCTCTCCTCTACACCAGAACTCATCCTGATCAGATGCTGAACTGATGAAGATGTTTGAGTCTGAGGAAAACACTGGATTCCCAGTTCTGTCTTTATACCACAGATATCTCCAGTCTAATGATCTGTATTGTTCTTCTATCTCACACTTCAGAGTGACTGTCTCTCCAGTGAACACAGATGTGTCTGGTGTTACTCTCACTGTAGCTCTGGGTAAATCTGAGGAAAGTAGAAAATGAGGTTAACACAAATATTGATACAACACGAGTATTAAGTTTCTTACAATGACAGTTTTTCATGTTTGCTAACACACATTTCATAAAACAAAACATTTTCTCAGTATTACAATCTTAAAACTATACACAGTCATAAACATGAAACTTCCCATTAAAAATATATGAAATAAAATATTTTAGTCAATTTTTTCGTAAGAATGAAACTTAACCTGAAGGGACACACAAAACCTAATTGTTAAAGCCATCTTCACTTCCTATAAAACATCAATTCAAAACACTTTCTAAAACCTCAAACTTGTGATCAGGAATCAGTGGACGGGTTTAAAAGGCTTAAAGAAAAATTGGATGAACACTTTCCAAAAGAAAAACCTCCAACTTCCAAAGTCTAAAGAACTTCATATGCAACAGAACTTAATAAAGTGGCAATAACAGAACACTGTTAAGAAACAATAAACAACAACAAGACAAACACTCAACACCCTCAACATTGTGTCTAATGGGCCCGATTCACATCTAAGCCATATATAAAAAAAATCTTTAGATTACTTTGCAATGTTTATGTCTATGGCAAATTTCAGGAGGCTGCTTTTTCTCTAAAACATTTGAATAATAGATGATTCAGGCTCACATTTGTCAGAATTGTTGACCAACTTCTGATAGTCTTCCCATACAAGAACAGGATCAACTGGTGTTTCTCATATTTGATCAGAAACAAATGTTTTTTGACCCTCTCTTCTTCATCATCTCTGCCTCTCACCTCCTTGAGCCTTTTTACTATTGTTAGGTTTCATTTAAAAAAACACATAATCACCTGCGGCCCTTTCTACTGTATTATCTGGAGATTCTTATTTGTGTCATACATTTTGTTACATATTGTTATGTGTTTGTGTTTTGAGAATGTTGCAACCTGTGTAAAAACAGGCTAAATGTGTTTTGAGTTAAGAAATATGTCTTCGTTTCAAGTTTTTGTTTGTAAAATTAGGCCAAGTGAATTAGTTGTAGTGTGTTAGCAATCCAAAATATTTTTAACCGACACATGAGATGTAATTCTCTTACAGACATTGATATTTAACTCACCCATCACTCTGATAAACACAGCAGAGCTTGTATGTTTTTGTCCATGTATTTCTGTGGTACACCAGAACTGACTCTGATCAGATTGAGTAACTCCTCTGATAGTGAGATTGTTTGTGTTTACAGTGTAACGCTCAGACTTAAAATCTGAAGTTCTGCTATTATACCACAGATATCTCCAGTTCTTGTATTGTTCTTCTATCTCACACTTCAGAGTGACTGTCTCTCCAGTGAACACAGATGTGTCTGGTGTTACACTCACTGTAACTCTGGGTAAATCTGAGGAAATTACAATAGAAGTTATGAATATCTCATTACAGATGTGGGGTGTATAAAACTCTCTCATCAAAGACTGATTACTTGAATTACCTCCAGTTTCACCGGAATGAATGCTGAAAATCAACACTGGAAAGAACAAAAAGAAAAACATTTTATAGGACTTTTCTAATATAAGATGTTTAAATCTTTTTCATTTTGTCACTACACTGTAGTTAATACTAAAGTGTTTTTTCATATAGTGCACCAGGTATCTGCTTACTTTATTATGGTGAAGGTGATATGATAAATAAATATTATATCATATTACTTAACCATACTCGTGGTATTTATAATTATCAAACTGTGTAGTCAGTTCCCAAATCGGTTTGCAGTAAAATGCCTTCCTTTAACTACATATTTTAAAACATTATTTTTTTAAGCTTGCCACGCACCCCTGCAATACCACTACAGCCCACCAGGAGGCACTTGCCTACAGTCTAACAGATAATTAAAAGAACTTAAAGCAAGATGTTTTTGCACAAGAGCATTTCTAAAACCCCTTTCCTTCCTCTTAAGTTGATGTGTGAATTTTACCACCTCACTGAATTATGCTGAAGCTGCATTTTAAAGTTCATATAACTGGTTTTAATGGGAATGTGCTTTTGTGGGAATGGGAATGTGAATGTGCTTTGCAATACTCAGAATAACATGATTAAATCTACAGCAGGGGTGTCCAAAGTCAGTCCTGGAGGGCCGGTGTCCTGCAAAGTTTAGCTTCAACCCTAATCAAACACACCTGAACAGCTAATCAAGGTCTCACAAAGCAGACTAGAAACTTTCAAACAGGTGTGTTGAGCCAAGTTTGAGCTAAACTCTGCAGGACTGTGGCCCTCCAGGACCGACATTGGACACCCCTGATCTACAGTATGTAATATTCACTGCTATTCAGTTTTAATGTGGGAAGTTTGGACACAACAAACATAATTGAAACTCTCCTGTTTCAGTGTTCTGACTGTTCTTGTTCATTACTAGAAAAATCTCATATGAATTGTTAAGAAAAACTTTATAAAGACCTGATCAGAATAGAATTTGTTGTTTGGGGGTGTTAGAATTACACACTAACTAGACACCCAAACACAGAAGCACTATGACAAGTTTTCACCACTAAAAGGGAACATAAGAAATGAGTAATAAATTACTGCCAGAGTTGTCTATGTGTGCAAACTTCAAAGTGACAGTACTGTGTTTTTTAAATTAAAGTTTGCATCCTAAATTGTGTACTTACTGCCTCCAACTATTAGAACAGATGATCAGCACTATCACAGCATGACTAACTTGTTTCTTAACACATATTCTCAACTGTTTTTGGAGCAGGAATGCATAAAACATTTTCCAATTTTGAGAAGGATGTTTTAAGTTATGAAACTTAGCGGATGTCCTAAAGAGACCTCTGTCTTTGTCAAAACCTCATCACACATTTAAAATAACCTTATTAGATTATTTCCTGTCCTGTCATGTATCACTAGTGGATGTTTTTTTATACATAGCACTGTTAGTATGTTTATTATCTATACCACAGTGTGAGAATCACTGATCTAGATCTTAAATCGATTAATGAAGATTCACACAGACCCAGAGGCATTTTTACACAAAGGTTTAACCGTGACTTGTTCATTCAAAACCTATTTGTCATTAACTGGATATAATAATGGTGACAGTGACAGTATTTGTAAACTAATCAAATCTAATAAAGCTTGTGAATAACGGCTGTTTCTCACACACTGGTTAATACCACAGAACTGAAAAGAAAACCACAGTGATTTCATCCCCATCTTTCTCTATTTCATCAAATTACTGACACTGATGAATGTGTCAATGATGTATACTGTATGTACCTGGTGTGAAGATAAAAGTTAAATGTTGTGCTGGACAGAACTACTACTATCTAGGTATATTGATATGCTTTTTAGTATTACATTCATGACCAAAAAAAATTTGTAAATTTACTGGACAAAAGGCAAAAAGGCAGTATATCAGGAAATAGAGTTTGTTATACTATACAAATTAATATATATATATATATCATGGCAAATATGGCACACACTATTGTCATCTCAGAGATGTATTGGTGTTACTTTTCCAAAATTCTTCTTCAAGCTCAGCTTTAGTTTAGACTCATTAGACACAGCTAATAAAGAGCGAACGAACATGTAGATTTTAACTAATGGCTGGAATACACTACACGACTTTAAATGTCTGAACAGAATTGTTTTAAAACTAGACATAAATTACTTGCAGACTTTGAAAGTTTCATATACAAACACACTAACTGATCAAATCTGCAGACTGGAACATACCTTCTGCAACAAGTCCAGACTGAAAATCTGAGCAAAAGTCTTGTTGTGTATTCTAGCATTAAGAGAGCAGCAAGAAAAGGTTTTGAAAAAAGAAGAAACACTGAGAAGATAATAGTTAATACTCACAGAGCTCTAGAAGAACTGAACTGAACTCCATACTGATCTACTGATGACACACTTAACACTTGAGTGTTAAACACTCAAACACTTCCTCTATTACACCAATGTACAACCCCTGCGTCCCAATCTGCATACTATTCACCCTAAATAGTGTTTGAAATTACAATGAGTTTGTGCCAAATCTTAAATTGAAATGTGGATTATTCAAGTAGCCGATATTCTTCAGCTTAATTTAGATATAGGAATAGACACAAAGACTTCTAGAGGAAGGTTTTCTGAATGGGCCTTTAAACCAAACCAACCTGATGCTGAAAGAGGAAGAACGAACACATAGATGTGCGTGAGAATAAATATCAGCTGCTGATGCATCTTCAGTCACAGTGTGAAGAGACGCTCACACCAGAGGTTAACACATCTGCACATCATCTCACAACTCTATTCAATTCAAGTTTTTTTATAAAGCGCTTTTCACAATGTGCATTGTTCCAAAGCAGCTTTACAGGAGCAAATAAGAAAAACACAGAAAGGTAAAACACAGTACAGTGCATGGTGTTTAAAGAACAAGCAAGATCATTCTAGTAAATAATCTCTAATAAATAAATGCAGTCTCCCGGTGAGCAAGCCTACACTGCACTGCTGTGGCGAGGAACCCAAACTCCAATGATTGATTAATGGAGAAAATAAAACCTCTGGAGAAACCAGGCTCAGCCGAGACGGCAAGAATTCCTCTGACGTGTCATAGCTGCACTCAGTGACCCCGACCAAACCCACCGAGCAAACATCCACGAAGAAGAGGGAGAGCCCACCACCCGCAACCCAGGAAGTCCCACTAGCCGAAAACGTGCAGGTCCAACCCAGTCCCAATCAGGGCCTCTGAATGCAGCTATAACTTCGAACTGCAGTCTTGTGATTTAAGTTTAGCATTAAATATCATTGTAACTTTAGCGTTAATGTGACAAGTAGTACGTCATTGCTCTTAAATTGGGGATGGAATTTCCTGAGCTGGGATGGTCAGATGGTCGCTTTTCTCTTGGGTAGTGATGGGATTGCCTGAGATGGAGCTGGGATGGTCAGTCAGTCCGCAGGCTTTTGCTGGAGGATGGCACGGGATTTTCAGCTGTAGCTTGTGTAATCTCTAGTTAGGGATGGGCATATGACGTTCATCTGGGCCTGGCGGAATCTCTCCCTACCTCGTCATGAAACCTTGGAAATCCAAATATTCCTCCAGGAATATCATCCTTATCAAACCAGCATATTTGAACAAATTTATTTGAAGTATAGACAGGACTGTCACTAATAGAGTGAGTGCTGGTAGGGCTCCACATCATAGTCAACCCCCAAACTGATACTCCAATGTTCAGAATTTCAGCAAAAGCCCCCCAAACAGACATCAATGTTCATTTCTGCAGATACAGTAAAATCCAGACACATCCAGTGATAACGATTATATTGAATGTGATCAACCAAGGACAAGATGAAGGAAGACTGCATGCACCCTCGCCCAATCCCCCCTCAAAAATTCTTTAATGAGGTCACATGACACTGCTCAAACGAATATAATCGGTTATTTTAGATATAATGCAATGTGTATACATGATTTAAGGTTAAAAAACGCTGTATTTTCCACATTCCGTGCATGTTTGTATCTCCTCTTGGCCCCGCCTCTCTGAAGCATGCAGATATTTTACAAAGCTCATCGCTCTGAATAGCGAGGTGTGCTATGATTGGCCAGTTAACCAGTGCGTAATGATTGGTCGAATACCGCAAGCGTGTGACGGATATCTAATGCTTCTTACCATATTTGGAACATCAGGTTTCAAAGCAATTGTACTGACAGGTACGCCCATCTTACTTGGGTATACATTTGGGTGGTCTTAGTCAAATCATACCACTAACAGACGTAGATTTGTGGGGATGTGGTTACACAAGGTGTCTCAGGCAGGTCTGGGTGAGCATTCGCTTTTAGATAGAATGCATCTTTTGTTCCGACACTTTAATTTTTGCAATTTTACGTGTCTAAAACATGAATGGGCAACGTATAACACACGAAAGATACATAAAAACACGTATTTACGGCATATGACTCCTGTAACGTCAATAATTAAATGGTACATGGTTAAAATCAGGCAACTGTTTGCCAAAAAATATATTTTTCACTTAGAAACAAAAAAAACTTGCCAATTTTGGAAATAACCTTTCAAATGTTTATTATTTTAACACTCACCTAAACAAAATGTAAAAAAATTGGTTGACGGTTTGTGCAAATATCTTATGCTAATGTCAAATAAGATGGCATTTACAAATGGCATCCCTTGAGTACTTTATATTAGACTTACTTTTAATTTTATTGTAATCATTAATAACTCATCAAACAACAATTAAACTTAAGGAACACTGTGGCCTCAGAGACTTCCATAGACAGCCGCTAGATGGCGAATCATTGTCTTTCATACAGCATATGTTAGGAATAATTGATGACGGGTCATTGAATTATTTGAATGTTAATGCACACCCGGAGCACAACCATTGAGAGAGAGAGTTCTGCAAACGGATGTCCAAAACGCTGGAAAGTCACATGATTCATGGAGCCTTCAGATAGATCCAGGAAGTTATTTTCTCTTTAAATGCTTTATTTCTAACATTCGTTATTTATTAAATGCCTTTCGTCTTTTCGAGATTCTCCTGAAATTCTCCTGAAAAGTATAAACACAAGTTATCATACAGAAGGTCTGACCCGGTCCCACTCCACAATAGTGTTTAAGTCTGTATGAACAAAGACTGATTTGACTGCAAGCATACATGTACATGCGGTTTCAGTTTTCTCCTCTATAACTGTCTGTATCTGCCACTTATCTTGTACCAACCAACCATCAATCAGAATAGATTTTTCCAGAATTATGGCACTGCTACAGAGAAAGCACAGTTTCTACAGAGACCTAAAACTTTTGGCCAAAGTTCTCCTTAAATTATGTTCATTGTGTTCTCAGAAATGTGTATTATGCAAGAAAAAATACTTGCCCTCTACTGCCACTGTTATATGTGTCATACAGTGGATTTTCTCCTCTTTTGACTCTGTACACTCCTCCATCAGAGCATTGCACAGAACTGATTGTTTAAGTTCCTGAAGGTTCACTGTAGTCTTGTCGTGAGGGTGGACGAAAAATAAACACCCATCCAGTGTGTCAGAGTTTCACTGAGACAAGGAGGAGAGAACCCAATTGCAGGCAGTAACAAAGGCACGGATGGTAAGGGGTTTAACAAAAAGTATTTATTATATAAAAAGGCAAAACAAAACCCACGAGGGGGAAAACAATACAGGATAAATAATAAAGTAACAAAGACACTTACTAACTAAACTAGAAAACAAACACTGATGAGAACACAAAACTAACACTTACTAGGGCAACGAGAACAAGGCAAGAACATTCAAAAAGCAGGAACATGGAACATCAATCCACGGGGTAGACGTACACGTACAACATTTCAAACAATGAACCAGCACAAGACAATGAACACGAGGATGTTATATAGGGGAGAGATAAGATGGACAGGTGCAAAGGATAAACAATCAAGGGAAGCTAATTAACACAAACTAGGAGACAGGAGGGAGAGGGAACAATGACGCAGACCAGGGAAACAAGGGATCCTGTATGATTCCACCCCAAGATCTAGAATTACCTAACCAGAAGAGGTGGAATCATGACAGGACCCCCGCCTTAAGGAGCAGCATCGTGATGCTCCTCAAAGGCACAAACAGGACAAGAGAGACTGAGACAAAGACAGGACCCAGAGAGACATTGTTAACAAGACAAGGGGCAGACATGACATGACAACTAGAGGACTCGGGTGTGACAATAGAAACAACAGACAAGGGAGGGGAGGTGGGGGCAAACAAGAGAAAACAGGAAGTCCAGAATGGGTGGGTTTGGGTGGGGAAACCCTAGCCCGCGGGGGCGCGCCGGGAACTGTCCTTCCCCCCGGATGGACTGGCGGGCTGGGACCCGGCGGGAAAGGCCCGGGAATGCCGGACGGGACCGGCTGGAGTGGCTCGGGAATGCCGGACGGGACCGGACTGGACGCCTGCTGCGTCACCGGACTGGACGCCTGCTGCGTCACCGGACTGGACGCCTGCTGCGTCACCGGACTGGACGCCTGCTGCGTCACCGGACTGGACGCCTGCTGCGTCACCGGACTGGACGCCTGCTGCGTCACCGGACTGGACGCCTGCTGCGTCACCGGACTGGACGCCTGCTGCGTCACCGGACTGGACGCCTGCTGCGTCACCGGACTGGACGCCTGCTGCGTCACCGGACTGGACGCCTGCTGCGTCACCGGACTGGACGCCTGCTGCGTCACCGGACTGGACGCCTGCTGCGTCACCGGACTGGACGCCTGCTGCGTCACCGGACTGGACGCCTGCTGCGTCACCGGACTGGACGCCTGCTGCGTCACCGGACTGGACGCCTGCTGCGTCACCGGACTGGACGCCTGCTGCGTCACCGGACTGGACGCCTGCTGCGTCACCGGACTGGACGCCTGCTGCGTCACCGGACTGGACGCCTGCTGCGTCACCGGACTGGACGCCTGCTGCGTCACCGGACTGGACGCCTGCTGCGTCACCGGACTGGACGCCTGCTGCGTCACCGGACTGGACGCCTGCTGCGTCACCGGACTGGACGCCTGCTGCGTCACCGGACTGGACGCCTGCTGCGTCACTGGGGATCCTACGGCCGAGTGGGTCGCTCGGACCTTCACCTCCCCACGGCGCCCCCCCAACAAATATTTAGGGACTCGGGACCACCGGACTCGGGACCACCGGACTCGGGACCACCGGACTCGGGACCACCGGACTCGGGACCACCGGACTCGGGACCACCGGACTCGGGACCACAGGACTCGGGACCACAGGACTCGGGACCACAGGACTCGGGACCACAGGACTCGGGACCACAGGACTCGGGACCACAGGACTCGGGACCACAGGACTCGGGACCACAGGACTCGGGACCACAGGACTCGGGACCACAGGACTCGGGACCACAGGACTCGGGACCACAGGACTCGGGACCACAGGACTCGGGACCACAGGACTCGGGACCACAGGACTCGGGACCACAGGACTCGGGATCACCAGGGCTCGAGCCGCCCTCCGGAGTTTCTTTCTCCCCCGCTTGCACATGGACCTGGTAGATGGTGCAGTGGCTATAGGAGGTGAGGAGGGGAACGGTGTGGGTCTCCCCAAGGTGAGGGCACCCACCACACGGTCCTCCGGAATGGACACCAGACCGGAACAGTGGAAGTTCTGATGGCAGCTGGAAGAGGATCTTAGGGCCAGCTCCTCTCGAAGCTGCAGCCGTTCCACCAATTGTGGAAACGACTGATACACCAACTCCTCCCTCTCTGGAAAGGGTGGAGGGTTGTCCATCCCGGCCAGCAGGTAGGCACGGACCAGCACCTCGGGGACAGAATCCTTCCTGGCCTCGACCTCCCGAGCATACTCCCGCAGTGGACGATGGCACTGAGCCGGGAATGGGCCACCTCCGGCATGTGACTGAGAGGCTATAGACTCCCACCACACAGGATTGGAGGTGCAAGGCCACCGGGGAGAACTTGTACCATACATGGTTGCCTGCTGGGTTCGTGATGGCTGGTTCATTCTGTCAGAGTTTCACTGAGACAAGGAGGAGAGAACCCAATTGCAGGCAGTAACAAAGGCACGGATGGTAAGGGGTTTAACAAAACGTATTTATTATATAAAAAGGCAAAACAAAACCCACGAGGGGAAAACAATACAGGATAAATAATAAAGTAACAAAGACACTTACTAACTAAACTAGAAAACAAACACTGATGAGAACACAAAACTAACACTTACTAGGGCAACGAGAACAAGGCAAGAACATTCAAAAAACAGGAACATGGAACATCAATCCACGGGGTAGACGTACACGTACAACATTTCAAACAATGAACCAGCACAAGACAATGAACACGAGGATGTTATATAGGGGAGAGATAAGATGGACAGGTGCAAAGGATAAACAATCAAGGGAAGCTAATTAACACAAACTAGGAGACAGGAGGGAGAGGGAACAATGACGCAGACCAGGGAAACAAGGGATCCTGTATGATTCCACCCCAAGATCTAGAATTACCTAACCAGAAGAGGTGGAATCATGACACAGTGGACTGATTCTCCTCACAGATCAGAGTAACTGTCTCCAGTGAACACAGAACTCTGAGGCTGAACAGTCAGAGATGGTTTGGGTTTATCTGTCAATTAAAAAAAAACTAGAATCATATTAGGAGCAGTAAACAAATATTAATTCTTACATTTTTTTCCAGATATTACAGTACAGATGAGAACTCAGCTGATACTGTCAGTGTAACTGCATCAAAAACTGCATATTTTAGAGTTCCCTTTTATTGTGGCCGGCCTAAGGCACACCTGTGCCTTCAGAAATTAGTACCTCTGTCTGAATTTGAGACAATTGATCACAAAACCTTGGAGGAAACGGTACAGCTTCTTAAAGTGTTAACTTGCAGGCTTGACACACTTTCCACATCCTTTTTCAAAAGAGTGTTTGAAAACAGATCTCATAAAATTAGTTAATATCTCACTGCTTTCAGGAATGTTCCCAGAGTCCCTGTTGACAGGATGATCCGGGGAATGGAGGTTAAAAGTGACACAGAAACCAGTTGATGTGAGGAAAAGAGAGATGTATTGTATTCTCTTCACTAAAATGCTAAATTTCCAGCTGAACACGGTGTAAACAGAAAATACCCTAATAACAAAGTAAAGTAAACTGTACAATATTAACATGCAAATTCAGATAAATCCAACACTCCAGTACACTAAACAACTCCTACTCCAACAACTCACACTGAATGAGTGTTTGGGGCCATTTAATATTCTAGGCCCCGCTCCTGGATCGTAACATGTTGGAGTTAAGTAGCTTTGTACATATAACATTTAAACATAATGAAACAAAATGCAAACTAATATAAATAAATAACACGTACACAATTCAAAGTAGCCTACAACTTACTAAACAGCACATACGCATAAAATCAACAAACAATTGATTTTTTGTGTGCGTGTGTTGTCGTCACAGTGTTTGTCTCAATGTTGCACTGTGATAGTCCCTAAAAATTGCGGATGTCAAACCTCTCCTAAAAAATAGCAATCTAGACAAAAGCTAACCGTCTAACTACGGACCAATATCAAATCTTCCTTTTATAGGCAAGATCATTGAGAAGGTTTTCTTCATTCAGGTGACCAAATTTTCTGGTTCAGGCAAAATATCAGTTCTGGTATTACTAGATCTCAGTGCTGCCTTTGACACTGTAGATCCCATATAGATCAAACTGGGTAGGGCTTTCTGGGTTGGTACTTAAATGGTTTGGGTCATTACTTAAGGGAGAGGTTACTATGTGAATATAGGCAACCATAAATCTGACTGGACACCCATGACTTGTGGTGTTCCACAGGGCTCGATTCTTGCTCCGCTCTTCTTCAATTTGTATATGCTTCCACTTGGCCAAATAATGAAAAAGTACCATATTGCCTACCACAGCTATGCAGATGACACTCAGATATACCAAGCCCTCTCACCCAATGACTACAGGCCTATTGACTGTCTGTGCCAGTGCACTGATGAAATTCACAGCTGAATGTGTCAAAACTTCCTTCAGTTAAAAAAACTAAAAACTGAAGTCATTGTATTTGGTAACAAGGATGAAACTAACAAGGTAAAAACATATCTTGACTTAAGAGGTCTAAAGACACAAAGTAAGGTAAAAAATCTTGCCGTTATTTAAGAGTCTGACCTTAGTTTCAGCAGTCATGTCAAAGCAATAAGCAAATCAGCCTACTACCATCTCAGAAACATAGCCAGAATCAGATGTTTTGTCTCAAACCAAGATTTAGAGAAACTAGTTCATGCTTTCATCACCAGCAGGGTGGATCAGTGTATATATATATAATATATACAAAGTTTCCAATAGAAACAACTGCTCTCTGACACACAGGTTAATACCACAGAACTGAAATAGAGATAGAAACTAACACCTCAATGAGCTAATCTGCCTCTCTCTCTCTCTCTATTCCAGCAGACCACAAACACAGTAAAAACATGTACATGTGAAGATAGTTATCACAATAATGTCTTTACACACCAAAGTATTTAAACCTCAGATCAGAACTCATTCTTCATCATTTGTGCTACAGACATGAATTATTCACGAGATCAAGCTTGTTGAGGACTGTGATGATGTGTCTACAAACAATCAGACTTTTGATTTCTGTTTATTGATTTTAAAACCCAAAAGCTTACTGAACATTGAAAGAGGAACATGTCTGAGGTGGAGAATAACAGAGACCTCAAGATGAGGTTTTTTGATTGGGCCATAGCATCAAACCAAACTGATGCAAAAAGAGAAAGAAGAAGGAAAAAACACAAGTGTGCGTGATAATGAAATATCTAACTGGTGCTGGTGCATTCAGTCAGTGTGAAGAGACGTCGCACTAGATGCACATTATCAGTGTTTCATGCACAAGTTTTGTGTTCTGACATGAAACCTAAATAACATCACAACTTTAATGTACATTTCATGTCAATAAAACCAAAATACATTTATTGAGTTCCTGCTGTCTTTAGGAGCGACTGTGGCAAGTAAAAATTTAAAAACATTTTTAAATCAGTGGTGGTTGATAAGTGTTACAAACATGATTGACACCTGAAATTCTGTTGGCTGTTCAGGAGACATGAGCTGACAATAAAACAGACAAACACATCTCATCTACAAAGAATATTATATCCAGATCACCATAGCAACCCTCTAACGACAGCTAGAAACCGCATATATGTAGCAACTTACTAAAGCCACAGCAACCATAAACCAACATTAGGGCAAGAGACACAGCGGCAGAAAGTTTCCACACATAAGCTTCAGTCATAGCTGATAAGCAGAATGTCAAAATATGTATTTTAGGTTTTTGTTAAACTGTTTCTAAATTATATGAACTGTCATATCTGCTGGTATTTAAGGTATGTCAAATGTATGTTATACATAAATATGAACTATATTAATATATTAACTATGTGACTATTAACTACTGTCTGAAATAGGTCTACATTTGTAATATGATGATTATCTCTTGCCTGTATCTCAGTGGTAAGAGACGCAACGTCATGGGTTCGATCCCAGAGGATTGCACACACTCAGAAACAAAAAATATACAGGATAACGCAATGTATGTCTCTTTGGATAAAAGCATCTGCCAAATGCGTAAATCTATCATTTATGTGTGCTTTAATATGATCTAACGATGTGCACGCATGTCAGGTTTGGCTCTCACTAAATCCTTGGTGTTTCGAGTCAGATCTGTTGGCGTGGCTTGCTGGTTTTGACTAAGGGTACTTCCCAACATGCCTCCTCGTTTCTTCACTCCTCCGTCCTCCATTCTATGACCTTGAAACTGATCGATGACCGCCAACATTTCTATGATAAAACATTAAACAGTTAGCTACCTACATGGCGCTCTTTCACAGGAGAAACTGAACTTGAGCTTGACTTCTGTCAATAGAAACTCTTTCATTTGATTGGACAGTAGTGCTCGCCTTTCTTCATTTGATTGGTCGCCTCAATCAGATTGACACTTAAGAGCGCAGTTAAGTACTTTAAATTTAAGACAGCAATACATTCACTAATGAAGCGATGTCTCATATAATGGATTTATTATGTTAAATGAAAAATGACTTCCACCACTGACAGGTCTATTTTCTAAAGTATTTCTACTTTCATAGATTCATTTAGGAATAGAGATAGAAATGAACATTGTAGGAGCTAAATCTAAATCTTTGAGATACAGAGTTGTTTAATCCCGGGATTAGTAGGTTTACTCGTGTTCTGTTGTTTGCCTCTTTGTTTCATCTCCATAAAGAACGAACAGACCATTTCTTATTTGCATCACTATAGAGTTTATTGGCTCCACACCAACGTGCATATTCCAATTAAATACAATGTACTTACAGACATATGAAGCTCACAATGTCCATGAATTACTTGCCTTGTTGCGAATGCAGTAAAAAACTTTTTGCCCTTACGGGTCAAACACCAACAGTAAACCAAATCTCTAAAATACAAAACGCACCACCGTGTTTACAGCGCCACTCAGTGGCTAAAATGGAAATCACACACAATAACACAGTTTGGCTCCTACAAGCATATTTGAAAATATTTCATAATAGAAGATCAAATCTATCTGTCATTGAAGAACATTTCTTTGATAGATGTAATCACTGGTCCAAAATCAATTTTCAATTTTTATTTATCATTAGTTGTGTTTTTTAGTAAAAGTCTTAAAATATTTTTTAGCATTTTAAATCAGTCATACATATTCTGTTGGTTGTATTTTGTTCAAACATTTGTGTAAGTGGAGCAGGAAGGTCTTCAGAAAAGTCATCCCATGTTAGTTATAAGAGTTAAACTATAAATATAATATAAAACGAATTTGAATTAACAACAACTTACTTATTTCAACATCAGTGTGGGTTGATTTGCATTTTTTTATTTTTTATTAAATCAAGTCAAAAAAGTAGATTTTTTTATCTCATGTTTTTGCTGTCAGATTTTGCACACTCGTTAATTTGATCAGAAGACCAACTTCAAAGGTCATGTCTGTTTAAATAAATATATTCCCTGAGTGAAAAAAAGGAGACAATAAAAATTCTGAATAGCACTTTAATAATACACATAGTTTACTAAGAAAGACTTTAGAAAGCAAGTAGAAGATGACAACAGCAAGCAAAATGAATCTAAAAAAGATATAAAAAAACGAAAAGCTTGGAAAACCCAGGATATGACAGGGAAAATCACCCTCAAAAGACCAGCACATGTTTGAACGAATTTATACAAAATATACATCAGATAGACACGAATGTCACTAATAGACTCAAAGCTGATCCTAAATCTACAGCTCAACCCCCAAACTGATTTAAACCCCAATCCCCAGAATTCCTAGCAGAAGCCCCACATATAGATGTCAATCTTAATTTCTCCAGATATAATCCAGACACATCCAGTTTTAATGATCATATTGACTTTGTTGTTTAATTAAAAAAGAACCTTGTATATTAACAACCTAACATATCAGACCAATGTTTCATCTCTCAATCTGTAGCATTTGAACACCAGCACGACTGTCACTATCAGATACGGACAAACTGCCAGCAGAAAACTGAGAATCTTGAGACCAGACATCTCCTCCTGAAAACCTGAAAAAGTGTTAACATGTTATCATATAGAATATCTGAACTATAACAAACTCATCTCACATCACATGACAGACTCGCTCACCTGTGACTGTGATCCAGCTCTTTGGAGACTCTCCTCTCTCTGGGTGTTTACAGTAGTAGAAACCCTCATGTGACTTTGAGACTGTAGAGATGATCATCATTTCTCCTGTAGTCTGATTCTGCACCACTGATCCATCTTTATAGAATTCAGCTCTGAGGTTTGATGAGTTTTTATCTCGATATAAACAGTGAAGAGTCAGAGAATCTCCTTCAGTCACAGGATGAACAGGACTGTCCAGAACCACATCACCATCTACACAACAGAGGAACAAATGTAATGTAGTGAAATATAAGTAATATTCTGTGTTAAGATAATAAATACAGAATTATAAACTCACTGTGTATTGAAATATTAACAGGATGAAGTTTGTGTCCAGATTCAGACTCACACCAGTACACTCCAGTGTCAGATGTGTTGAGAGATCTGATTGTACATGTAGATTCTGTTCCTGTAGATCTGACTGATGATGATGAACAAGTTTCCAGTGTGTTTGTGTATCTTCTCACTGTCCATCCAGTAGAGTTCCTGTGATCCTCACAGCTCAGAGAGAGAGATTCAGATGAGAAGTGTTGAGTTCTGTTGGGTCTGATGATCAGAGACACTGAAGAAGAAACACCTGAGAAGAAAAACACATTTTAAAACTTTATCACTGTAGTCTATTATTGTATTATTCAAAACTTATCTTTGAGCATCAGATTCGTTTTTTAAAAGTTTTTATTTGCTATTAGAATTGCCTTTTTATTAATATCAAAGCCTTTTATTTACTATTGTCAAAGTATACACGGATACATAGATGTTAATTTTAGATACACTATAGGAATGTATCCCTTTAAAGAATTGTGACAGAACAACATAAAACAGATTTATTACAGATTAAATATAGAATCTGTGCTAATTGAGGTCCATAATCTCTCACCTGCCACATTGATCCACAGAACATCACTGTAGTCTGTGTAATAGACTGGATTCCCTCTTCCAGCTCTACACCAGTACTGACCTCCATCTGAAACTGAAGCTATGAATATTGGGTGGAAGTTTGTATCTGTTGTCGTCTTCTCAGTGTTCTGTGTGTGTTTGTACCAGTAAAACTTCCATCCAGTGAACTGATTCATGAGACACGTCAGAGTCACTGTGTTTCCCGTCAGTACAGATCCTTCAGTATCTGATGTGAGTTCAGCTTTTGGTTTTGATCCTGCAGGAGAATAAAACACATTCAGATGCTGAAGAGTCTCAGAGTTCATCTGTTTCTCTCTGAGTCTTTATTACAGTCATGACTGACCTTTAACAGAGAGAGTCACATGATCACTGTCCTGTGAGGATGAGGGGCGTCCAGCTCTCTCTCCTCTACACCAGAACTCATCCTGATCAGATGCTGAACTGATGTTGAAGATGTTTGAGTCTGAGGAAAACACTGGATTCACAGTTCTGTCTTTATACCACAGATATTTCCAGTCTAATGCTCTGTATTGTTCTTCTATCTCACACTTCAGAGTGACTGTCTCTCCAGTGAACACAGATGTGTCTGGTGTTACACTCACTGTAGCTCTGGGTAAAACTGAGGAAAGAAGAGAATCATTAAACATTAATACAACACAACCACATGACATAATGTTTTGATAATTAGCACAGGCCATATCTTGTTTTTAATCTTCCATTACATACACAAATTTATATTGAACTCACCCATCACAATGAGATTAACAGCAGTTCTGCTTTGTGAAGTTTGTGGTCGTCCATGTAACTCTGTTACACACCAGAACTGACTCTGATCATATGGAGTAACTCTTCTGATAGTGAGAGTGTTTGTGTTTACAGTGTCACGCTCAGAGCTCAACACTTCAGTTTTGTCTTTATACCACAGATATCTCCAATCTAATGATCTGTATTGATATTCTATCTCACACTTCAGAGTGACTGTCTCTCCAGTGAACACAGATGTGTCTGGTGTTACTCTCACTGTAGCTCTGGGTGAATCTGAGGAAAGAAGAAAATCAGATCGACACAAATATTAATACAACATGACCATCAGCATAATGTTTTTTGATAATCAACACAATCAAGATTCTCTTGTCTTAATTCTCCCATTTTACAGACATCGATCTTAAACTCACCCTTTACTGTGAGATAAATATATGAGCTTGAAGAAGTTTTTGGTCGTCCATGTATGTGTGTTACACACAAGAACTCATCAGATTGAGTATCTTTGATAGTGAGACTGTTTGTCTTTACAGTGTAACGGTCAGATTTCAACACATTTCCTCTCCTATCAGACCACTGATAACTCCAATCTAATGATCTGTATTGTTCTTCTATCTCACACTTCAGAGTGACTGTCTCTCCAGTGAACACAGATGTGTCTGGTGTTACTCTCACTGTAACTCTGGGTAAATCTGAGGAAAGAAGAAAATAAGGTTGTGAATCTTTGATCACAGAAAGTCAGTTTCATGAAATGCAATTTGTTCTTAAGAACTCTGAAAGATAATTTACACATTTTTATTTCAAGTTATTAAGAAAAGCTAAATTTACTCTAATTGTCAAAGTAAAAAATAGTGATGAAGGGAAACAATTAATTGCATTACACACTTATTTTTAAAAATAAAGTGAATATATTTAGTCGTATATTAGAGGCACACAAATGGCACAGAATTTTGAAAATGAGCCAATGACAGTCATGACTGACCTTTAACAGAGAGAGTCACATGATCACTGTCCTGTGAGGATGAGGGGCGTCCAGCTCTCTCTCCTCTACACCAGAACTCATCCTGATCAGATGCTGAACTGATGTTGAAGATGTTTGAGTCTGAGGAAAACACTGGATTCACAGTTCTGTCTTTATACCACTGATATCTCCAGTCTAATGATCTGTATTGTTCTTCTATCTCACACTTCAGAGTGACTGTCTCTCCAGTGAACACAGATGTGTCTGGTGTTACTCTCACTGTAACTCTGGGGAAATCTGAGGAAAGAAGAAAATGAGGTTAACACAAATATTGATACAACACGAGTATTAAGTTTCTTACAATGACAGTTTTTCCTGTTTGCTAACACACATTTCATAAAACAAAACATTTTCTCAGTATTACAATCTTAAAACTATACACACTCATAAACATGAAACTTCCCATTAAAAATATATGAAATAAAATATTTTAGTCAATTTTTTCGTAAGAATGAAACTTAACCTGAAGGGACACACAAAACCTAATTGTTAAATCCATCTTCACTGCCTATAAAACATCAATTCAAAACACTTTCTAAAACCTCAAACTTGTGATCAGGAATCAGTGGACGGGTTTAAAAGGCTTAAAGAAAAATTGGATGAACACTTTCCAAAAGAAAAACCTCCAACTTTCAAAGTCTAAAGAACTTCATATGCAACAGAACTCAATTAAGTGGCAATAACAGAACACTGTTAAGAAACAAAAAACAACAACAAGACAAACACTCAACACCCTCAACATTGTGTCTAATGGGCCCGATTCACATCTAAGCCATATATAAAAAAAATCTTTAGATTACTTTGCAATGTTTATGTCTATGACAAATCTCAGTAGGCTACTTTTTCTCTAAAACATTTGAATAATAGATGATTCAGGCTCACATTTGTCAGAATTGTTGACCAACTTCTGATAGTCTTCCCATACAAGAACAGGATCAACTGGTGTTTCTCATATTTGATCAGAAACAAATGTTCCCTCTCTTCTTCATCATCTCTGCCTCTCACCTCCTTGAGCTCTTTTACTATTGTTAGGTTTCATTTAAAAAAACACATAATCACCTGCGGCCCTTTCTACTGTATTATCTTGAGATTCTTATTTGTGTCATACATTTTGTTACTTATTGTTATGTGTTTGTGTTTTGAGAATGTTGCAACCTGTGTAAAAACAGGCTAAACGTGTTTTGAGTTAAGAAATTACTTATATTGTGTTAGCAATCCAAAAATTTTTTAACCGACACATGAGATGTAATTCTCTTACAGACATTGATATTTAACTCACCCATAACTGTGATAAACACAGCAGAGCTTGTATGTTTTTGTCCATGTATTTCTGTGGTACACCAGAACTGACTCTGATCAGATTGAGTAACTCCTCTGATAGTGAGATTGTTTGTGTTTACAGTGTAACGCTCAGACTTAAAAACTGAAGTTCTGCTATTATACCACAGATATCTCCAGTTCTTGTATTGTTCTTCTATCTCACACTTCAGAGTGACTGTCTCTCCAGTGAACACAGATGTGTCTGGTGTTACTCTCACTGTAACTCTGGGTAAATCTGAGGAAATTACAATACAAATTATGAATATCTCATTACAGATGTGGGGTGTATAAAACTCTCTCATCAAAGACTGAATACTTGAATTACCTTCAGTTTCTCCAGAATGAATGCTGAAAATCAACACTGGAAAGAACAAAAAGAAAAACATTTTATAGGATTTTTTTAATATAAGATGTTTAAATCTTTTTCATTTTGTCACTTAACTGTAGTTAATACTAAAGTGTTTTTTCATATAGTGCACCAGGTATCTGCTTACTTTATTATGGTGAAGGTGATATGATAAATAAATATTATATCATATTACTAATCCATAACAGTGGTATTTATAATTATCAAACTGTGTAGTCAGTTCCCAAATCGGTTTGCAGTAAAATGCCTTCCTTTAACTACATATTTTAAAACATTATTTTTTTAAGATTGCCAAGCACCCCTGCAATACCACTACAGCCCACCAGGAGGCACTTGCCTACAGTCTAACAGATAATTAAAAGAACTAAAAGCAAGATGTTTTTGCACAAGAGCATTTCTAAAACCCCTTTCCTTCCGCTTAAGTTGATGTGTGAATTTTACCACCTCACTGAATTATGCTGAAGCTGCATTTTAAAGTTCATATAACTGGTTTTAATGGGAATGTGCTTTTGTGGGAATGTGAATGTGCTTTGCAATACTCAGAATAACATGATTAAATCTACAGTATGTAATATTCACTGCTATTCAGTTTTAATGTGGGAAGTTTGGACACAACAAACATAATTGAAACTCTCCTGTTTCAGTGTTCTGACTGTTATTGTTCATTACTAGAAAAATCTCATATGAATTGTTAAGAAAAACTTTATAAAGACCTGATCAGAATATAATTTTTTGTTTGGGGGTGTTAGAATTACACACTAACTAGACACCCAAACACAGAAGCACTATGACAAGTTTTCACCAATAAAAGGGAACATAAGAAATGAGTAATAAATTACCGCCAGAGTTGTCTATGTGTGCAAACTTCAAAGTGACAGTACTGTGTTTTTTAAATTAAAGTTTGCATCCTAAATAGTGCACTTACTGCCTCAAAATATTAGAACAGATGATCAGCACTAGCACAGCACGACTTACTTGTTTCTTAACACATATTCTCAACTGTTTTTGGAGCAGGATTGCATCAAACATTTTTCAATTTTGAGAAGGATGTTTTAAGTTATTAAACTTAGCGGATGTCCTAAAGAGACCTCTGTCTTTGTCAAAACCTCATCACACATATAAAATAGCCTTATTAGTTTATTTCGTGTCATGTAGCACTAGTGGATGTTTTTTTATACATAGCACAGTTAGTATGTTTATTATCTATACCACAGTGTGAGAATCACTGATCTAGATCTTAAATCTATTAGTGAAGATTCAAACAGACCCAGAGGCTTTTTTACACAAAGGTTTAACTGTGACTTGTTCATTTCAAAACCTATTGGTCATTAACTGGAAATAATAATGGTGGCAGTGACAGTATTTGTAAACTTATCAAATCTTATAAAGCTTGTGAACAACGGCTGTTTCTCAAACACTGGTTAATACCACAGAACTGAAAAGAAAACCACAGTGATTTCATCCCCATCTTTCTCTATTTCATCAAATTACTGACACTGATGAATGTGTCAATGATGTATACTGTATGTACCTGGTGTGAAGATAAAGTTAAATGTTGTGATGGACAGAACTACTACTATCTAGGTATATTGATATGCTTTTTAGTAATACATTCATGACCAAAAAAAATTTGTAAATTTACTGGACAAAAGGCAAAAAGGCAGTATATCAGGAAATAGAGTTTGTTATACTATACAAATTAATATATATATATATATCATGGCAAATATAGCACACACTATTGTCGTCTCAGAGATGTATTGGTGTTACTTTTCCAAAATTCTTCTTCAAGCTCAGCTTTAGTTTAGACTCATTAGACACAGCTAATAAAGAGCGAACGAACATGTAGATTTTAACTAATGGCTGGAATACACTACACGACTTTAAATGTCTGAACAGAATTGTTTTAAAACTAGACATAAATTACTTGCAGACTTTGAAAGTTTCATATACAAACACACTAACTGATCAAATCTGCAGACTGGCACATACCTTCTGCAACAAGTCCAGACTGAAAATCTGAGCAAAAGTCTTGTTGTGTATTCTAGCATTAAGAGAGCAGCAAGAAAAGGTTTTGAAAAAAGAAGAAACACTGAGAAGATAATAGTTAATACTCACAGAGCACTAGAAGAACTGAACTGAACTCCATACTGATCTACTGATGACACACTTCAACAAACACACTGTGTTAAACACTCAAACACTTCCTCTTACACCAATGTACAACCCCTGCGTCCCAATCTGCATACTATTCACCCTAAATAGTGTATGAAATTACAATGAGTTTGTGCCAAATCTTAAATTGAAATGTGGATTATTCAAGTAGCCGATATTCTTCAGCTTAATTTAGATATAGGAATAGACACAAAGACTTCTAGAGGAAGGTTTTCTGAATGGGCCTTTAAACCAAACCAACCTGATGCTGAAAGAGGAAGAACGAACACATAGATGTGCGTGAGAATAAATATCTGCTGCTGATGCATCTTCAGTCACAGTGTGAAGAGACGCTCACACCAGAGGTTAACACATCTGCACATCATCTCACAACTCTATTCAATTCAAGTTTATTTATAAAGCGCTTTTCACAATGTGCATTGTTCCAAAGCAGCTTTACAGGAGCAAATAAGAAAAACACAGAAAGGTAAAACACAGTACAGTGCATGGTGTTTAAAGAACAAGCAAGATCATTCTAGTAAATAATCTCTAATAAATAAATGCAGTCTCCCGCTGAGCAAGCCTACACTGCACTGCTGTGGCGAGGAACCCAAACTCCAATGATTGATTAATGGAGAAAATAAAACCTCTGGAGAAACCAGGCTCAGCCGAGACGGCAAGATCTCCTCTGACGTGTCATAGCTGCACTCAGTGACCCCGACCAAACCCACCGAGCAAACATCCACGAAGAAGAGGGAGAGCCCACCACCCGCAACCCAGGAAGTCCCACTAGCCGAAAACGTGCAGGTCCAACCCGGTCCCACTCCTCCAATCAGGGCCTCTGAATGCAGCTATAACTTCAAACTGCTGTCTTGTGATTTAAGTTTAGGATTAAATACCAATTATTGTAACTTTAGCGTTAATGTGACAAATAGTATGTCATTGCTCTTAAATTGGGGATGGCATTTCCTGAGCTGGGATGGTCAGATGGTCGCTTTTCTCTTGGGTAGTGATGGGATTGCCTGAGATGGAGCTGGGATGGTCAGTCAGTCCGCAGGCTTTTGCTGGAGGATGGCACGGGATTTTCAGCTGTAGCTGGCGTAATCTCTAGTTAGGGATGGGCATATGACGTTCATCTGGGCCTGGCGGAATCCCTCCCTACCTCGTCATGAAACCTTGGAAATCCAAATATTTCTCCAGGAATATCAATCTTATCAAACCAGCATATTTGAAGAAATTTATTTGAAGTATAGACAGGACTGTCACTAATAGAGTGAGTGCTGGTAGAGCTCCACATCATAGTCAACCCCCAAACTGATACTCCAATGTTCAGAATTTCAGCAAAAGCCCCCAAAACAGACATCGATGTTCATTTCTGCAGATACAGTAAAATCCAGACACATCCAGTGATAACGATTATATTGAATTCTCCGGCATGTGATCAACCAAGGACAAGATGAAGGAAGACTGCATGCACCCTCGCCCAATCCCCCCCTCAAAAAGTCTTTAATGAGGTCACATGACACTGCTCAAACGAATATAATCGGTTATTTTAGATATAATGCAATGTGTATACATGATTTAAGTTAAAAAACGCTGTATTTTCCACATTCCGTGCATGTTTGTATCTCCTCTTTGCCCCGCCTCTCTGAAGCATGCAGATATTTTACAAAGCTCATCGCTCTGAATAGCGAGGTGTGCTATGATTGGCCAGTTAACCAGTGCGTAATGATTGGTCGAATACCGCAAGCGTGTGACGGATATCTAATGCTTCTTACCATATTTGGAACATCAGGTTTCAAAGCAATTGTACTGACAGGTACGCCCATCTTTCTTGGGTATACATTTGGGTGGTCTTAGTCAAATCATACCACTAACAGACGTAGATTTGTGGGGGTGTGGTTACATAAGGTGTTTCAGGCAGGTCTGGGTGAGCATTCGCTTTTAGATAGAATGCATCTTTTGTTCCGACACTTTAATTTTTGCAATTTTACGTGTCTAAAACATGAATGGGCAACGTATAACACACGAAAGATACATGAAAACACGTATTTACGGCATATGACTCCTGTAACGTCAATAATTAAATGGTACATGGTTAAAATCAGGCAATTGTGTGCCAAAAAATATATTTTTCAATTAGAAACAAATTGAAAATATTTTGGAAATAACATTTCAAATGTTCATTATTTTAACACTCACCTAAACAAAATGTAAAAAAATTGGTTGACGGTTTGTGCAAATATCTTTTGCTAATGTCAAATAAGATGGCATTTACAAATGGCATCCCTTGAGTACTTTATATTAGGCCTACTTTTAATTTTATTGTAATCATTAATAACTCATCAAACAACAATTAAACAAAAAACTTAAAGAACACTGTGGCCTCAGAGACTTCCATGGACAGCCGCTAGATAGCGAATCATTGTCTTTCATACAGCGTATGTTAGGAATAATTGATGACGGGTCATTGAATTATTTGAATGTTAATGCACACCTGGAGCAGAGCCATTGAGAGAGAGTTCAGGAACATGTCTGAGGTGGAGAATAACAGAGACCTCAAGATGAGGTTTTTTGATTGGGCCATAGCATCAAACCAAACTGATGCAAAGAGAGGAAGAAGAAGGAAAAAACACAAGTGTGCGTTATAATGAAATATCTAACTGGTGCTGGTGCATTCAGTCAGTGTGAAGAGACGTCACACTAGATGCACATTATCAGTGTTTCATGCACAAGTTTTGTGTTCTGACATGAAACCTAAATAACATCACAACTTTAATGTACATTTCATGTCAATAAAACCAAAAAATTTAATGAGTTCCTGCTCTCGTTAGGAGCGACTGTGGCAAGTAAAAATTTAAAAACATTTTTAAATCAGTGGTGCTTGATAAGTGTTACAAACATGATTGACACCTGAAATATTGTTGGCTGTTCAGGAGACATGAGCTGACAATAAAACAGACAAACACATCTCATCTACAGACGAGAATATTATATCCAGATCACCATAGCAACCCTCTAACGACAGCTAGAAACCGCATATATGTAGCAACTTACTAAAGCCACAGCAACCATAAACCAACATTAGGGCAAGAGACACAGCGGCAGAAAGTTTCCACACATAAGCTTCAGTCATAGCTGATAAGCAGAATGTAAAAATATGTATTTTAGGTTTTTGCTAAATTGTTTCTAAATTATATGAACTGTCATATCTGCTGGTATTTAAGGTATGTCAAATGTATGTTATACATAAATATGAACTATATTAATATTAATATATTAACTATGTGACTATTAACTACTGTCTGAAATAGGTCTACATTTGTAATATGATGATTATCTCTTGCCTGTATCTCAGTGGTAAGAGACGCAACGTCATGGGTTCGACCCCAGAGGATTGCACATACTTAGAAACAAAAAAATATATAGGATAATGCAATGTATGTCTCTTTGGATAAAAGCATCTGCCAAATATGTAAATCTATCATTTATGTGTGCTTTAATATGATCTAACGATGTGCTCGCATGTCAGGTTTGGCTCTCACTAAATCCTTGGTGTTTCGAGTCAGATCTGTTGGCGTGGCTTGCTGGTTTTGACTAAGGGTACTTCCAACATGCATCCTCGTTTCTTCACTCCTCCGTCCTCCATTCTGTGACCCAGAAACTGATCGATGACCGCCAACATTTCTATGATAAAACATTAAACAGTTAGCTACTTACATGGCGCTCTTTCACAGTAGAAACTGAACTCGAGCTTGACTTCTGTCAATAGAAACTCTTTCATTTGATTGGACAGTAGTGCTCGCCTTTCTTCATTTGATTGGTCGCCTCAATCAGATTGACACTTAAGAGCGCAGTTAAGTACTTTAAATTTAAGACAGCAATACATTCACTAATGAAGCGATGTCTCATATAATGGATTTATTATGTTAAATGAAAAATGACTTCCACCACTGACAGGTCTATTTTCTAAAGTATTTCTACTTTCATAGATTCATTTAGGAATAGAGATAGAAATGAACATTGTAGGAGCTAAATCTAAATCTTTGAGATACAGAGTTGTTTAATCCCGGGATTAGTAGGTTTACTGGTGTTCTGTTGTTTGCCTCTTTGTTTCATCTCCATAAAGAACGAACAGACCATTTCTTATTTGCATCACTATAGAGTTTATTGGCTCCACACCAACGTGCATATTCCAATTAAATACAATGTACTTACAGACATATGAAGCTCACAATGTCCATGAATTACTTGCCTTGTTGCGAATGCAGTAAAAAACTTTTTGCCCTTACGGGTCAAACACCAACAGTAACCAAGTCTCTAAAATACAAAACGCACCACCGTGTTTACAGCGCCACTCAGAGGCTAAAATGGAAATAACACACAATAACACAGTTTGGCTCCTACAAACATACTTGAAAATATTTCATAATAGAAGATCAAATCTATCAGTCATTGAAGAACATTTCTTTGATAGATGTAATCACCGGTCCAAAATCAATTTTCATTTTTTATTTATCATTAGTTGTGTTTTTTAGTAAAAGTCTTAAAATATTTTTTAGCATTTTAAATCAGTCATACATATTCTGTTGGTTGTATTTTGTTCAAACATTTGTGTAAGTGGAGCAGGAAGGTCTTCAGAAAAGTCATCCCATGTTAGTTATAAGAGTTAAACTATAAATATAATATAAAACGAATTTGAATTAACAACAACTTACTTATTTCAACATCAGTGTGGGTTTATTTCCATTTTTTTATTTTTTATTAAATCAAGTCAAAAAAGTAGATTTTTTTATCTCATGTTTTTGCTGTCAGATTTTGCACACTCGTTAACTTGATCAGAAGACCCACTTCAAAGGTCATGTCTGTTTAAAGAAATATATTCCCTGAGTGAAAAAAAGGAGACAATAAAAATTCTGAATAGCACTTTAATAATACACATAGTTTACTAAGAAAGACTTTAGAAAGCAAGTAGAAGATGACAACAGCAAGCAAAATGAATCTAAAAAAGATATAAAAAAACGAAAAGCTTGGAAAACCCAGGATATGACAGGGAAAATCACCCTCAACAGACCAGCACATGTTTGAACGAATTTATACAAAATATACATCAGATAGACACGAATGTCACTAATAGACTCAAAGCTGATCCTAAATCTACAGCTCCACCCCCAAACTGATTTAAACCCCAATCCCCAGAATTCCTAGCAGAAGCCCCACATACAGATATCAATCTTCATTTCCCCAGATATAATCCAGACACATCCAGTGTTAATGATCATATTGACTTTGTTGTTTAATTAAAAAAGAACCTTGTATATTAACAACCTAACATATCAGACCAATGTTTCATCTCTCAATCTGTAGCATTTGAACACCAGCACGACTGTCACTAACAGATACGGACAAACTGCCAGCAGAAAACTGAGAATCTTGAGACCAGACATCTTCTCCTGAAAACCTGAAAAAGTGTTAACATGTTATCGTATAGAATATCTGAACTATAACAAACTCATCTCACATCACATGACAGACTCGCTCACCTGTGACTGAGATCCAGCTCTTTGGAGACTCTCCTCTCTCTGGGTGTTTACAGTAGTAGAAACCCTCATGTGACTTTGAGACTGTAGAGATGATCATCATGTCTCCTGTAGTCTGATTCTGCACCACTGATCCATCTTTATAGAATTCAGCTCTGAGGTTTGATGGGTTTTTATCTCGATATAAACAGTGAAGAGTCAGAGAATCTCCTTCAGTCACAGGATGAACAGGACTGTCCAGAATCACATCACCATCTACACAACAGAGGAACAAATGTAATGTAGTGTAATATAAGTGATATTTTGTGTTAAGATAATAAATACAGAATTATAAACTCACTGTGTATTGAGATATTAACAGGATGAAGTTTGTGTCCAGATTCAGACTCACACCAGTATACTCCAGTGTCAGATGTGATGAGAGATCTGATGGTACATGTAGATTCTGTTCCTATAGATCTGACTGATGATGATGAAGAAGTTTCCAGTGTGTTTGTGTATCTTCTCACTGTCCATCCAGTAGAGTTCCTGTGATCCTCACAGCTCAGAGAGAGAGATTCAGATGAGAAGTGTTGAGTTCTGTTGGGTCCGATGATCAGAGACACTGAAGAAGAAACACCTGAGAAGGAAAACAAATCTTAAAACTTTATTAGAAACCCCCTGTTGTCACAGTGTACAAAGGGACTCAGATGCAGGTAAGGTTAACACAGTTTATTTAGACAGGACTCCACAGAGAGAAACAAAAGAAAGGCAGGGAACTCTTGTCCCAACACTCAGGTACACAGCTGGCTGAGAAAACCAAAATCACCAAAATCCGGGAAAGGTAAACTGGAACCAAAAGAACCGTATGGGAGAAAATAATCCATACCGGCTCACGGATTCCCACGTTCCTACGAATCATATGAAAAGGTTAAAGAACAAAGCACAGCGAGAGCGAGAGCGATTTAAGATACACTATAGGAATGTATCCCTTTAAAGAATTGTGACAGAACAACATAAAACAGACAGTCAGATAAAATAAAGCATCTGTGCTAATTGAGGTCCATAATCTCTCACCTGCCACATTGATCCACAGAACATCACTGTAGTCTGTGTAATAGACTGGATTCCCTCTTCCAGCTCTACACCAGTACTGACCTCCAGCTGAAACTCTAACATTGGACATTGTGTAGGTGTTTGTATCTGTTGTCGTCTTCTCAGTGTTCTGTGTGTGTTTGTACCAGTAAAACTTCCATCCAGTCGACTGATTCATGAGACACGTCAGAGTCACTGTGTTTCCCGTCAGTACAGATCCTTCAGTATCTGATGTGAGTTCAGCTTTTGGTTTTGATCCTGCAGGAGAATAAAACACATTCAGATGCTGAAGAGTCTCAGAGTTCATCTGTTTCTCTCTGAGTCTTTATAACAGTCATGACTGACCTTTAACCGAGAGAGTCACATGATCACTGTCCTGTGAGGATAAGTGCAACATTAAACATTAGTACAACACAACCACATGACATAATGGTTTTGATAATTAGCACAGGCCATATGCATTTACATTTAGTCATTTAGCAGACGCTTTTATCCAAATCGATTTACAAAGAGTTAGGGAGCAACAAGCGATATGTCATACAGGAGCCATAATACATTAGGTGCCAATACAAAGTTACTGGTTTCAACTAAAGCTAGACCACTACCCGTTGAGAGAAAGGCTTTTTTTTGTCTGTCAGGTATTCACAGAAGAGTTGGGTTTTAAGTAGTTTTTTGAATGTTGTGAGAGATGTGGTTGACCGGACAGAGTTAGGAAGAATGTTCCACCAGGAAGAAGTTGTGAAGCAGAATGGCGTGAACGCGATTTACTGTCCTTATGAGAAGGCAATATAAGACGCTGCTGGTTTGCTGAACGCAGGGATCTTGATGGGGTGTAGGAGTGCAGGAGGCTGTGAAAGTAAGCCAGTGCAGATCCAGTGATGGTCCTGTAGGCAAGCGTTAGTGACTTGAATCTGATACGGGCTTCGACCAGTAGCTGGTGGACTGAGACGAAAAGGGGTGTCACATGAGCCCTTTTGGGCTGTTGGAAGACGAGGCGTGCTGCTGCGTACTGAACCAGCTGAAGCGGTTTGATAGCCTTTGCAGGAAGACCAGCAAGGAGAGCATTGCAGTAGTCCAACCTTGAGTTTACCAGGGCTTGGACAAGGAGTTTGGCCGCATGGTCAGTGAGATAGGGTCTCACCTTTCTAATTTTGAATAAGGCGTATCGGCATGACCGTATTCTCTTTGCAATGAGATCATTGAAAGACAGCTGTTCATCAAATATGACTCAGAGGTTCCTGGCTGTTTTGAAAGGTATGCTCTTTTTTTATCTCCTATTACATACACACTGATATTGAACTCAGCAGAGCAGAGCTTCTTTGTGAAGTTTGTCGTCGTCCATGTCTCTCTGTATCACACCAGAACTGACTCTGATCAGATTGAGTAACTCCTCTGATAGTGAGAGTGTTTGTGTTTACAGTGTCACGCTCAGACCTCAACACTTCAGTTTTGTCTTTATACCACTGATATCTCCAGTTCTTGTATTGTGTTTCTATCTCACACTTCAGAGTGACTGTCTCTCCAGTGAACACAGATGTGTCTGGTGTTACTCTCACTGTAGCTCTGGGTAAATCTGAATAAAGTAGAAATTGAGCTCAACACAAATATTGATACAACATGATGATTATACAGTTTTCCTGTTTGCTAACACACAATTCATGAAACAATACATTTTCTCACTATTATAATCTTAAAACTTTACACAGACATGAACATGAAACTTTACAGTAAAAATATCTGAAATAAAATATTTAATTCAAAAAAAAAATTCAGAATGAGATTTGGCCTGAAAGGAAATACAAAACCTAATTGTTAAAGCCATCTTCACTTCCTATAAAACATCAATTAAAAACACTTTCTAAAACCTCAAACTTGTGATCAGGAATCAGTGTACGGGTTTAAAAAGCTTTAAGAAAAATTGGATGAACACTTTCAGAAAGAAAAACCTCGAACTTCCAAAGTCTAAAGAACTTCATATGCAACAGAACTTAATAAAGTGGCAATAACAGAAAACTGTTAAGAAACAAAAAACAACAACAAGACAAACACTCAACACCCTCAACATTGTGTCTCATGGGCCCGATTCACATCTAAGTCATATATAAAAAAAATCTTTAGATTACTTTGCAATGTTTATGTATATGGCAAATTTCAGTAGGCTGCTTTTTCTCTAAAACATTTGAATAATCGATGATTCAGGCTCACATTTGTCAGAATTGTTGACCAACTTCTGATAGTCTTCCCATACAAGAACAGGATCAACTGGTGTTTCTCATATTTGATCAGAAACAAATGTTCTTTGACCCTCTCTTCAACATCATCTCTGCCTCTTACCTCCTTGAGCTCTTTTACCAATTGTAAGTCTATACTGTTATATCTTGAGATTCTTACTTGTGTGTCATCAATTTTGTTACTTATTGTTATTAGTTTTTTGTATTATGTGCATGTCCAAACTATGCATTTTTGTGTAGATTTTTCAGAAAACTAAACATAAACTTATGCTAAAACAGGCTAAATGTTTTTTGAGTTTACAGAAATATGTCTTTGTTTCAAGTATTTGTTTGTAAAATTAGGCCAAGTGAATTAGTTATAGTGTGTCAGTAATCAAGAAAAATTATAACACACACATGAGATGTAATTCTCTTACAGATATTGATATTCAACTCACCCATCACTGTGATAAACACAGCAGAGCTAGAAGATTTTTGTCCATGTATTTCTGTGGTACACCAGAACTGACTCTGATCAGATTGAGTAACTCCTCTGATAGTGAGAGTGTTTGTGTTTACAGTGTAAGGATGAGTATTAGAAACTTCAGTACTGTCTTTATACCACTGATATCTCCAGTCTAATGATCTGTATTGTTCTTCTATCTCACACTTCAGAGTGACTGTCTCTCCAGTGAACACAGATGTGTCTGGTGTTACTCTCACTGTAGCTCTGGGTAAAACTGAGGAAAGTATATAAAAAGTTGTGAATATCTCATGACAGACGTGGGGTGTATAAAACTCTCTCATCAAAGACTGAATACTTGAATTACCTTCAGTTTCACCGGAATGGATGCTGAAAATCAACGCTGAAAAGAACAAAGAGAAAAACATTTTGTAGGATTTTTTTTAATTAGATGTTTAAATCTTTTTTATTTTGTCACTACACTAAAGTTTTTTCATGTGGCGCACCACAAAATTAGCTTACTATATTATGGTAAAGGTAGTATGATAAATAAATATTGTAATTATAATCCATAACAGTGGTATTTATAATTATCAAACTGTGTAGTCAGTTCCCAAATCGGTTTGCAGTAAAATGCCTTCCTTTAACTACATCTTTTAAAAACATTAATGTTTTTAAGCTTGCCAAGCACCCCTGCAATACCACTACAGCCCACCAGGAGGCACTTGCCTACAGTCTAACAGATAATTAAAAGAACTAAAAGCAAGATGTTTTTGCACAAGAGCATTTCTAAAACCCCTTTCCTTCCTCTTAAGTTGATGTGTGAATTTTACCACCTCACTGAATTATGCAGAAGCTGCTTTATAAAGTTCATATAACTGGTTTTAATGGGAATATACTTTTGTGGGAATGGGAATGTGCTTTGCAGTACTCTGAATAACATGTTTAAATCTACAGTATGTAATATTCACTGCTATTCAGTTTTATGTGGGATGTTTGGAAACTCAATATAAATGAGACTCTCCTGTTTCAGTGTTCTGACTGTTCTTGTTCATTACTAAAAAAATGTAATATGGATTGTTAAGAAACACTTTATAGACCTGATCAGAATAGCATTTGTTGTTTGGGGGTGTTAGAATTACACACATATTAACTAGACTAGACACCTAAACACAGTAGCACTATGACAAGTTTTCACCATTAAAGGGAACATAAGAAATGAGTCGCTATGATTACTGCCAGAGTTGTCTAGTGTGCACAAACTTCAAAGTGACAGTGTTTTGTTTTTCAAAGTGAAGTTTGCATCCTAAATAGTGCACTTACTGCCTCAAACTATTAGAACAGATGATCAGCACTAGAACAGCATGACTAACTTGTTTCTTAACACATATTCTCGTGTCTCAACTGTTTTTGGAGCAGGAATGCATCAAACATTTTTCAATTTTGAGAAGGATGTTTAAAGTTATAAAACTTAGCGGATGTCCTAGAGACCTCTGTCTTTGTCAAAACCTCATCACACATTTAAAATAGCCTAATTAGTTTATTTCGTGTCATGTAGCACTAGTGGATGTTATTTTATACATAGCACTGTTAGTATGTTTATTACATTGAGCACAGTATGAGAATCACTGATCTAGATCTTAAATCTATTAATGAAGATTCACACAGACCCAGAGGCATTTTTAAACAAAGGTTAAACTGTGACTTGTTTATTCAACACCGATTTGTCATTAACTGGACATAATAATGGTGGCAGTGACAGTATTTGTAAATGAATCAAATCAATTAGAAGTTTGCTAGAACTAAGAACTAAAAAGAAAACCACAGTGATTTCATCCCCATCATTTTCTATTTCATCAAATTACTGACACTGATGAATGTTGGAATGACGTTTACTGTATGTACCTGCTGTGAAGATAAAAGATAAATGTTCTGCTGGACAAGACTACTACTATCTAGGTATATTGAGATGCTTTTTAGTAATACATGTATGACAAAACAAAATTTGTATATTTACTGGACAAAAGGCAAAAAGGCAGTGTATCAGGAAATAGAGTTTATTATATTACATATATATTTATATATATATCATGGCAAATATAGCATGTATTAGTTTAGTCTCAGAGAACTATTGGTGTAACTTTTCCAAAATTCTTCTCATACACAACTTATAAAGAACGAACAAACATAGTTTCAAAGTTTTTAACTAATGGCTGGAATACACTACACGACTTTAAATATCTGAAACAATTTTTTTAAAACTAGACCTCATACACTTGCAGACTTTGAAAGTTTCATATAGAAACAAACCAACTTAAGTTACAAAATCTGCAGACTGACACATACCTTCTGCAACAAGTCCAGACTGAAACTCTGAGCAAAAGACTTGTCGTGTATTTTAGCCTTAAGAGAGCAGCAAGAAAAGGTTTTGAAAAAAGAAGAAACACTGAGAAGATAATAGTTAATACTCACAGAGCTCTAGAAGAAGAGAACTGAACTCCATAATGATCTACTGATGACACACTTCAACAAACACACTGTGTTAAACACTCAAACACTTCCTCTATTACACCAATTAACAACCCCTGTGTCCTAATCTGCATACTATTCACCTGAAAATATTAAATGAAATTACAACGAGTGTGTGCCAAATCTTAATAAATTGAAATGTGTATTTTAAAAGTAGCTGATATTATCCACAACTTATTTGGGGATGCAGCAAACATTAATGTTCTAAATTATATTCACACACAACCACAGAGATTTGAATTCGTATGTTTGTTTGTTTGTTTTGTTCATGTTGCACAAGTGCTTTCCAATAAAAACAACTTAAATATGTGTAGCAGGATGTGGTTGGTCGTTTATGGATACGTGTTTGCGATTACGCCTTTCTGACGCTTCTACTGCCTCTGGAGCTCCGCCGGCTGTCCGCCGACTCATTGCTATCTGGGTTCCTGCTAGGAGGCGCGAATATGTGGCCTAAAGCCGAGGCACGTAAGTGACCAGCTGGTACTAATTATTGCAATCAGCGTGGTGATAAAAGTGTAATGCATGCGCCATTGGGGAAGTATTGCTGTTCAGAGGCCACCAGCGGATGGTCGAGATTGCGTCCAGGATCCGTGTAGTGCGGGTCATTGTCTGCTTATCTCTAACTACCTAGTGGAAGTGCTGCACGGGTCCTAATACCAAACGGCTGTGTCCATAGGTTGGGTCAATGCAGTCAGAGAGGCGTGTCCTCGTTACAAACCTTAAAGCTGTTTGTTGGTAGCCGTGCGGACCCACACTGCGCTGCTGTTTTGTTTTGGTCTGTTTTGCTTTATATTGGTTTGCGTTGATTTTTGTTTTACTGATACCATCTGAAATTAAGTGGGCACGGTGGCTTAGTGGTTAGCACGTTCGCCTCACACCTCCAGGGTTGGGGGTTCGATTCCCGCTTCCGACTTGTGTCAGGTTGGAGTTTGCATGTTCTCCCCATGCCTTGGGGGTTTCCTCCGGGTACTCCGGTTTCCTCCCCTGGTCCAAAGACATGCATGGTAGGTTGATTGGCATCTCTGGAAAAATTGTCCGTAGGGTGTGAGTGTGTGAGTGAATGAGTGAGTGTGTGTGCCCTGCGATGGGTTGGCACTCCATCCAGGGTGTATCCTGCCTTGATGCCCGATGACTCCTGAGATAGGCGCAGGCTCCCCGTGACCTGAGGTAATTCTGATAAGCGGTAGAAAATGGAATGGAATGGATACCATCTGAAATGGCCTTCCTCATCGTTCCGCTTCCTCTGGACTATGCAATGATCAAGAGATCTAATATCATTTCCTGTTCTACTAGTGGTTCATGATGGAGCAGCCCAATTTGCGCCGCGGCCCGTCCAAGAAGCTAGACGTATGGTATGGGGTTCTTATTCTTCTTTTGCCGTGATTCACGTGTGTTTGTTAATTTTGGTTGGGTGAGGCACTGTGGAGCGTGTGGTTTAACCTTAATTATATGAGCAATCTTCTCCGGCCGTTGTCTTCCTCTCTACATACGCGGCTTGCTATGAGAACATTGATCACCATACAACTGATTGCGAGTAACTGAAAGGTATCTGTAATTGTTTCTTTTTGTTTCATGACTATATGTATATTATCTGATTGCATTGTACAACGGAGTGTGACCAACTAAAAGGTATTTGCAATAATTTGTTTCATGACTATGTATATGATCTGATTACATTGTTTAACCGAGAGGGGTTAACTAAAGGGTACCTGTAACTAATTTAATTGTTTATCAGTGTTTTATTATTGTGTTCTATGACCTGATTACGCTTTAGAATTGATTGTGGGTAACTAAAAGGTATCTGTGAACCAACTTGCTCTGTGTTGTGACTATACATGTATGATCTGTTGTTTTTACATGATTGTGCCGTTTTGGCAATTGTTTTAGAATAAATTAAACCTTGACTTATGTCTTCATCCTTCCGGGTCACTGTGAACTTGTGCGCCCTTAGTGGTCTGGGTGCTTATGTCCTGGGGAGAAGGTCCCGAGGTGGTGTAGTTGGCTACTTTAAATGCCAAAAGAAACTGCCTGCGGGTCACATGTAACCAAAATAAAGACAAGAAAAGGTAAAAGTAACAACATAAACACCATAAGACATACAACCATCACCATCATATAGATCTCGTGCCAAATACCCGGGCAAGTAAATGTACTTTTAAAAGTACTTTAAAATGCTCTATTGATATATGCACCAATGTTTGATTGTGACTTCAAGCGTCATATGAAGTATAAAAAAATGAACTGTCATTAAATGGACAATATGATGGTGATGACAACACTGTCTTTACTGATAATCTGCTCTCTCACACACTGGTTAATACCACAGAACTGAAATTGAGATAGAAACACCACAACAAGATCCTCTTCATCTCTCTCTATTCCAGCAGACCACAAACAATGACAGTACTGTGACAATACACATATACCTGTGAAGATGCAATAAATCACATATATAATATCTTAATTAAGATATATGAATGGACACAAAGACTTCAAGAGGAAGGTTTTCTGAATGAGCCTTTACACCAAACCAACCTGATGCAGAAAGAGGAAGAATGAACACATAGATGTGCGTGAGAATAAATATCTGCTAATGTTCAATCTTCAGTCACAGTGTGAAGAGACGCTCACACCAGAGGTCAACACATCTCATCTGTGTTTCATGCTAAAGGTTTTAATGCTTTGACATGAAACCTAATATACTGTATAATATCAATGACTTAATGACATTTTCGAGTCCATAAAACTGTAATGGATTTATTGTCTTACCAGTTCCTTCTGTCTGTAGGTCTCAGTGAGCAAGACAAAGTAACGTTGGTAAAAGTAAAAAAAAATACTTAAATACTGCAGAATTCTAATGTATTTGATGGACAGCTGTAGATTTGACATAAGCTATTCTTACTTGACAGTCAAACACTTCTCATATAGCTACAGTATATTAAAAGAGGAACTAAAGGCATATCTAAAGACCGAAATATAATATTCAGATCACCATCTAACAACAGCCAGAATCCGCTATAGGAATTCACTAAAAGAGCAATCTAAACCAACTGATTAAAAAGTATGTAGGACACATATGACATAATTGTGGCTTTTTATCTTTTTCTTTTGTACACTCATTAACTTGACCAGAAGACATACTTGGTAAAGGAATATATTTATTGGAATGAAAAAAAACTAAAACAAAGTAGAGATTCATTTACATTTATTTTGTATAGCACTTTTAATGTCAATATAGCTTCCATAGAAACACTTTACAAAGCCATGAGAAATGCAAGCAAAAGGACTATAGGAAAAAAAGCAATGAAACCTTGGAAAACCAAAGATTTGACCAAGAATATCATCCTCATCAAACCAGCATATTTGAAAAAAATTATTTGAAGTATAGACACAGACAGGACTGTCACTAGCTGGTAGAGCTCCACATCATATTCAACCCTCAAACTGATACCCCAATGTTCAGAATTTCAGCAAAAGCCCCTCAAACAGACATCGATGTTCATTTCTCCAGACACATCCAGTGATAACGATTATATTGAATACTCAGGCATGTGATCAGCCAAGGACAAGATGAAGGAAGACTGCACGCACCCTCAATTGTACTGACGAGCAATTGTACTGACAGATACACCCATCTTAGTTGCGTATAAATTTTAGTGGTCAAAGTCAAATCACTGACGTAGATTTGTGGGGGTGTGGTTAGAGTGGTGCCAGAAGGTGGAGAGTGATGCAAGTTTGGACGCTAACGGGAAATAGAAAAATCCAGAGAGATTAAACAGGACCGAACAACTGGAAAAAACACGGACAAGAGTTAATCTTATAGATACAGGGGATAATATAAAGATACTACTAGACAGGAAACGGATTGCTATTAGCAATAGAAATAAAGCCGAGACGGCAGAGCTATAGCTGATCAGAGGGTTTACACTGAAACTAAATAGGTAAACCTAACAAGTGACAGGTGGCGGGGAATTAGAGATAATGATGATGGTCGGGAACATTTAGACATTTTTAAAGTCATGGAAACTGTTATTTGACCGTTGGTTATCTTAGAATGTGTTCAGCTGACTTCTTATTACCAGCTGTAGGACTGTGATGAAAGTGAAAGTAGTTTAGCGCGTAGCTCAATCAAATGTTTACAATCTCTGATAACCAAACACTACTCCAGCGGCTCTACTCGAGGCCTCGCCCCTTTTTCCAGCTGTTCTCTGTAGTCCTTGAAAAGCGAGTTCTGTGAAGGACAATATCTCGCTTGGCACTGAACTTTGAGCTTCATCATTTTGCAGGTATTGTTTATGCTCTTACAGCAACATTACACACTAACCAAAGGCTGAAAAATGGGATCGCGGGGAATGGGACCTTTAAATTTGGCGAAGTGATATGGAACTGTAATGCGGTCAGCAGATCTGTAAAACCTTCATAGGTGTGCATTTAATTGAAAGGTTATACATACCCATAGAACATTTATCAACCAATCAGATTGCATTCAAGATCCCTGTGATATAAATCTGTATTAAGCCACATGTACTTAGGGTTTTTCAAACACTGCATGTTGCGGTCTTAGTTGATTTATATGTATGCTTTCAGTGGAGACCTCAACGTGTTTATATTAAACAGTAACTAGATCGGCCATATGTATAGTTTCAAGCCATCAAATTGCGGACTGGCCTATATAGAGAATGTTATGTCATATAGACATCTCAACTTCCAGACTCTGGATTTTCGGCATACATTACAATAACCTGTTCAGTTCTACCCTAAATTAAACACCACGCGAGTTGTTGAGTGCCAAAACAGCTGTGTTTGGCGTTTATGTTTCACAGACTCTTTGGAAACATAAAGACAACTCCCAAAATGATGTTCTGAATAAAACAGTCGCTCAGTTGTACATGACGTAGTGAGCGTAGAAAGGATCCTGTTGGCCAGCTGAATGATGACCACGCACATCCAACAAGGATTAAACAGGACATTATAATCATGATGGTGACAAGATTTGCAAATGAATGTAAAGAATTCCATTAGAAACTCTTAACAACACATTAACAACTGCTCTCTGACACACTGGTTAATTCCACAGAACAGAAATAGAGATAGAAACTAACACCACCGAGCTCATCTTCACCTCTCTCTATTCCAGAAGACCACAAACACTGACGGTACTGTGACATTAATATGTATGTACCTTAGTCATTCTATACAGGGGTACATTTCATGTCAGCCAAAAAGTTAGGAAATCAGTATTCTTTTTATAAATAAACTAAGTAGTTGAATAATATATCCCCTTCAATCGCAACTGCACATTTTCAGAGGGGTATGTGAGATCACTATTGGCACTTGATCTCACATACCTATCGGCGACCCCAATTTAGAAAACAGACAACAAATAAAAAATCTGCAGACAAGTTGTATATTACATTTGGAGTCATTCTAGTTATATTTTATATCATGTGAAGGTGACAATCAAATTTGCATGTACAACAGAATCATTTAGGTTTCCTTTAAAAGAAACATTTCTCCAACTGCTTCACAGTGTAACAGATACACAATTCTGAAAAGATAGATAACAATTTGAAAAAATGAAACAAAGGAGCAAAAAGTACACTCTAAAAAAAGGCTGGGTTAAAACAACCCAATTTGGGTTATTTTGGTAACCCAACGTTGGGTCAAATATGGACAAACCCAGCGTTGGGTTATTTTAACCCAGCCAGTTGGGTTAAATCTTTGACCCAACATGCTGGGTTGTTTTATTTAAATCAACTTTTGCTTAAAAATTACATTGCTGATTTAAAACAAACCCAAAATGTTTAAAAATAACAATAATAAAATCACAGAGAATTACTTGAGGCATCAGTAAGAATCAAAAGTTTTATTAAGGATCAAAATGCAAGACAAAAGGAATTCATAAAAACATGCAATATGTTATGCTCAATGAACAATAAAACGGCATATAAAACGCTTTGATGAAATATATGTTTATACATATTTAAAGAAAATTAACATCAATAAATGACATTAGTTTAGATTTTAACCTACATTTAACAAGGTTATTAAAGTGGCACAGGTAAATATAAATAGTTTGACAACTTAACACTTCAAAAACTCATATACAGCTAACAAAGTGGCAGGAGTAAAATGCTTAAGGGCAATTCCAGCGTTATGGATACGACATAAAAACACTATAAAAAGTATTTTACTAAACCCTTGTTGATAGGACCGCACTTATATGATAAAATATCAGTCTATCCACAAGTTTTCTATAAAAAAAAAGAAATAAACAAGTGTTATGGATGTGAAAAAGGGACGCCGTAACTTTCCTCTTCATATAAACTCACAAAACATTTTTAAGAGCGTTAGTTCTTTCGGTTCCAGTACTGCTTAACCTGACACATCCACGGAGCAGTCTTACTGAAGAGGATTCTTTTCCTGGGAGTTTGTAGACAACAGTGTGATGTGCACTTTTGGAAGTGGATGTCCAGCAGGAGGGTTTCTTTATCAATTTGTTAATCTTTAAAGAGAAAAAGAGACAAGAGAAGAATTTAAGAAAACTGGCCTACCCAGAGCACAATGGATTATAATAAACATAAAGAATAAATCAAGTTTACCTTTAAGTCTGTTATGAGAACATCCAAGTTCCAGTCGACTTTCTCTTGAATAGAATGATCCATTAATATTTGCTGTTATTCTGCAACCTGTCAGTGAGGGAAAAGAAGAAGAGTGGGATATAGTACAGAAAGTGAAACACAGTCTCAAAAAAATAATATTATAAACTTTAACACAACACTTAAACTAATTCGACACACTCGGGAATAAGTAGAAGACTAAAAAGACCAACAATTGTTAGTTTCATATACCCAAAATTAATTATATCGCACAGTTAACAACTAACGTTATAAGAGCCAGCGGTTATTCCCTAAGCACTGGCCGAGATAGAGCTGCTCTCAGCGGTGCCACAACTGCTGACAGCCTGAAGCTCAAACCTCCGACAGCAACTTAACAAAGTCTCAATGAGGCGTTATGTTTATATATAAATCACGTATTTGACTTCTTAACAACTAGATTCTGTTCTAAAAGACTCTTAAAACTACGTTCCGTCACGAACATTAGTGGTATTTATAAAAAAAAAAAATGTTGGATGTTTGCTTTTGACACGACGCTCTCTCGTGTTGACCTTTTACTAATATAAAGATGCGTAAGTTACTGAACGAAATGACTCACACGGGTCAGAAATTTCAAAGGGAAATGTTGACCAAAAATGAAGTTTAAATTATTAAAAGCTGTAAATTAGAACAACGTGGGCATAACGTTACAGACTAGCTATCCAAAGCTAACGAAGCTAGATTGTAGACAGCCGAATTTAGCATACTTTTGCATTTTTTTGATGTACAGTAATAGTTTTATACATTCAAAACTCGTAAAACATACCTTTTATTCTCCGAATAACAGCTTTTCGAGATGAGGTGGATCAAAATGCCCGCGAAGGTAGAGTTTGTCTGAGGCGTCGAGGAGTGGGAGGGGTTTACTCTCTCAACTGTCACTCAATTGGACCCGACTGGTAACCCAGCGTTTGGGTTACTCGTAAAATGACCCAACATAAGAAAATAACCCAACAAAATGACCCAACAGGCTCAACCCAGCTGTTGGGTTAAACAAATAACCCAGCATTTTTTAGAGTGTATCGCCACGGCTTCAACGGCTTGGACGGAGCACATGGTAGGAGATTAGAAGCTGTCTTCACCACACATTATTCTCTTTTATTATTATCTACTATTTCCGAAACAATAAAAACACACTCATACACGAATGAAGTGATAACTGTTATAATGGATTTATTATGTGCTGGAAGGAAAACTATCTTCAACAAAAGCAACAAATATATCTTCAAATAAAACTTTACAATTATATTAACAAACAGCGAATTAGCAAAAAGGAGAATGAAAAATGCACAAAAATTCAAATGCATTTTAGAGGCTAAGAAAACACTGATTTAAAGTATATGAATATATAATGTTTCACAAAATCAGTTTAGACTGTACGAGAAAATTCAGAGCATTAAAAAAATATTTTTTATGCTGAAATTGTGTTATTGAGGGATATAATTCTTTAGTGCACTCAGGCATCTCACACAATCACTACACATTCATATCAGATTTAAGTTCCATCTTCTCTTACTGCATACTACCTTTGGACTTCAACAAGATCAACTGTTAAACACAGACAAAACAATTTAAGTGTAAATATTGATCAAACATCCTAATGAATCAGATAGATGTTTTACCTCTCAATCTGTAGCATTTAAAAACCAGAACGACTGTCACTATCAGATATGGACAAACTGCCAGCAGAAAACTGAGAATCTTGAGGACAGACATCTCCTCCTGAAAACCTGAAAAAGTGTTAACATGTTATCATATAGAATATCTGAACTATAACAAACTCATCTCACATCACATGACAGACTCGCTCACCTGTGACTGTGATCCAGCTCTTTGGAGACTCTCCTCTCTCTGGGTGTTTACAGTAGTAGAAACCCTCATGTGACTTTGAGACTGTAGAGATGATCATCATGTCTCCTGTAGTCTGATTCTGCACCACTGATCCATCTTTATAGAATTCAGCTCTGAGGTTTGATGGGTTTTTATCTCGATATAAACAGTGAAGAGTCAGAGAATCTCCTTCAGTCACAGGATGAACAGGACTGTCCAGAATCACATCACCATCTACACAACAGAGGAACAAATGTAATGTAGTGTAATATAAGTGATATTTTGTGTTAAGATAATAAATACAGAATTATAAACATACTGTGTATTGAGATATAAACAGGATGAAGTTTGTGTCCAGATTCAGACTCACACCAGTACACTCCAGTGTCAGATGAGATGAGATATCTGATTGTACATGTAGATTCTGTTCCTGTAGATCTGACTGATGATGATGAACAAGTTTCCAGTGTGTTTGTGTATCTTCTCACTGTCAATCCAGTAGAGTTCCTGTGATCCTCACAGCTCAGAGAGAGAGATTCAGATGATAAGTGTTGAGTTCTGTTGGGTCTGATGATCAGAGACACTGAAGAAGAAACACCTGAGAAGAAAAACACAGCTTATAGATGAATGAAGAAATGAATGATATAAGAGCTTGTTGTTGTTTAGTTGTGTGTGTTGAAGTCACCAGTGATCCACAGTGGTTGTGTGCTGCTGTTGTGTGTGTGATAGACTGGATCTCCTCTCTCTGCTCCACACATATAAACTCCTGTGTGCTTCAGAGCAGCAGAACCCACAGTGTAGTTTCCTTTAGATCCTCCACTGCTGTCTGACACCAGATCATAACCTGTCAAGGGAAATGTGCTATACATTAAGATTTAAAGATGGATTATTAAAAAGAGAAAATAAACTGAGAGTGTATTACCTGAGGAGAGATTGTGTTCAGTGAACCAGCTGAATGTCCAGCCTGTAGAGGATGTGTTAACCTCACACATCAGAGTCACTGAATCTCCTTCAGTCAGCCACTGCTGTGGAGAAACTCTTAAAAGTGTCTTGGGTTTATCTGAAAGTGAGAAATCTCTCATGAATAACATGTTACACTTCAGCTCTTCACACTAATAATGATGAACAAACATATAAACTCACATGATGATACAGTCAGTGTAACAGCTTCACTCTTCTCAGAGTTTTGTCCATTTACACTCGTTCCTCTACACCTGTAGTGACCGCTGTCACTGTGATAAACTCTGATTTTACACTCTTGTGTTTTGCATCGGTTGACTGTATACTGTTGGTTATATTTCTCTACAGTCCAGCTGTATGTCCACTCAGTGTCTTGTTTAGTTTGTACGTCACATCTTAGAGTGACAGTTTCTCCTGAGAACAGCTGTTTGTCCGGTTTAACGGTCAAAACTGCTTTAGGACTCTCTGTAAAACGTAAAGTATTACTCTAGATTTAAAAAATATGTTATTTAATTAAAGTGAAGAGGGATTTAATCTGAAGTTTAATAAAAGCAATAAGTGTGAGTTTGGTTTTTACTGCAAAGTCTTCCCAAAATACTAAGTATGATGGCATCTGAAAGTTCATGTTGTCTCTCACCTGTAACATTGATCCATAGAACATCACTGTAGTCTGTGTAATAGACTGGATTCCCTCTTCCAGCTCTACACCAGTATTGACCTCCAGCTGAAACTCTAACTTTGGACATTGTGTAGATGTTTGTATCTGTTGTCGTCTTCTCAGTGTTCTGTGTGTGTTGATACCAGTAAAACTTCCATCCAGTCGACTGATTCATGAGACACGTCAGAGTCACTGTGTTTCCCGTCAGTACAGATCCTTCAGTATCTGATGTGAGTTCAGCTTTTGGTTTTGATCCTGCAGGAGAATAAAACACATTCAGATGCAGAAGAGTCTCAGAGTTCATCTGATTCTCTCTGAGTCTTTATTACAGTCATGACTGACCTTTAACAGAGAGAGTCACATGATCACTGTCCTGTGAGGATGAGGGGCGTCCAGCTCTCTCTCCTCTACACCAGAACTCATCCTGATCAGATGCTGAACTGATGGTGAAGATGTTTGAGTCTGAGGAAAACACTGGATTCACAGTTCTGTCTTTATACCACAGATATCTCCAGTCTAATGATCTGTATTGTTCTTCTATCTCACACTTCAGAGTGACTGTCTCTCCAGTGAACACAGATGTGTCTGTTGTTACTCTCACTCTAGCTCGGGGTGAAGCTGTAAAGATAATGCAATATTTAGTCATGGCTTTAGTATCTGGTGAATTAAAAGAAAAAATAAATAAAATATGACAAGTTCAGGGAGATTGTATATTGTGAATGATGACGATATACTCTCTCACCTGATACTGTCAGTGTAACTGCATCACTGGTGTGTGAGTATCGCAACCCACTGATCTCTGTTCCTCTACACGTGTATTCACCTGCATCAGACTCAGCAACACGATTGATTGTAAATATCTTTTGATATACGACAATGTAAGAATTTGAATCTTTATACAAGATGTACTGCCATTTATTGACTGATGTCTCCTCATTGATGACACACGTAAGATTGACAGTTTCTTCACCGTATGAATGATCACCAGGCTGTACCGACAATAGAGCATTTGGTCTTTCTGTACAATGACAAACAATTCACACTTTAAATACTGTTAAATAATGAATGAATGAACACTGACTTGGGGTCGGTTGCCCGACAAGGATTAAGACAAGAAGAGTTTAGAGCTAGGGTTTGTTGAACACAGTTTTATTTTCAATTTGTGTTCATTTAACTGAACGACTTCATGGAACAAATCATGCTTTCAAACTTTACCTGTGTTAAAACCTTCATTTGCAATTATTTTTTTGGCCATAATGGATTCCCTGGTGTTACTACACACCAACAATGTTGACGTTGTTGAAAAAGAACATAAATAGCTTGTGCAGGCAAAGTAAATATAACTTTTATATTTTCCATAAAACTCTATAAAGGACTGATCAACCATACACACATTTCACAAGCCAAAAACAATAATCGGATAAAAATCAACAAGAACCAGATCATTTGTAGAACGTTGGTAACCGAACGGCTGTACCCAGATGACAGGTTTTATCCTCTATGCTAATATTCAGAAATAATGTTTGCTGTGATCTCAAATTAGTGTATTATGTGAGTAAAGATACTCACCCTCTACTGTCACTGTTATTGGGTCACTGTATTGTGTGTAATTCTGGAGTTTTTCTCCTCTTCTGGCTCTGCACTTGTACTCTCCTGCATCAGAGACGTGCACAGAACTGATTGTTTTAGTTCTTGATGCTTGAAAGTGTTCATGGTGTGTAGAGATGATGAATGTAAACTCCCATCCATTGGACTGATCCACATCACAGTTCAGAATAACTCTGTCTCCAGTGAACACTGAACTCTGTGGCTGAACAGTCAGAGTTGGTTTGATATCTGTTAAAATAAAAACATTGAATAAATGGAAAGGATATTATTGCATCCAATAGGCGGTAAAAATGAGTCATAAAAAATTGTAGAGTATATCTACAACACGAGATTTATGTGTATAACTGTTTAAACCAATTTTAACGATTTAAACCAATGCATGCAATTACGAAGGTTTCATAGATGATTTACAAAAATATTCAGCTAAAATGTTGCGATAAAAGTTCTGTGTTTAAATCATAAGCAATAGATCATGCCTCGTTAAAAACACAAGGAGTTTGTAAAAAATGTAAGAATGACAGAGAACAATGTCAACATTCTGAACGCTCTCATCATTTCAGAATAACATAGAAAACATAAAGGTCCAATGTGTGACTTTTTGGAGGATCTATTGACAAAAATACAAAATATTATACATAACTATGTCTTTAGGGGTTTATAAAGACCTTATATAATGAAGCATTATGTTTTTATTACTTTAGAATTAGCTATTTCTATCTACACATACTGCGGGTCCCCTTGTGTAACGTCTGTTAGCTGCAGTGCCCTTGTGCTCCACCAGAGGGCACTCATCTCCTCACCCGGATTACACACTACAATTCCCATAATCTATTGGGTTTATTATGTTAATCCCTCCCACCTGTGTTTAGTTTAAATTGTGTCTCTCTGCCTATTTAAACCCTGGTTTTACTTTCAGTCATAGCAAAGTCTTGTTCGTTTCCCACTGAATTTCTGAGAGTTCAGCTATTGGATTACTTTTGTTTTGATTCATTGATCTTTTTATCATTTTTGAACCTATGCTGCCATTCTATCTATCTATCTATCCGTCTATCTGTCTATCTTTCTTTCTTTCTTTCTATCTTTCTTGCTTTCTTGCTTTCTTGCTTTCTTGCTTTCTTGCTTTCTTGCTTCGTTTCTTTCTTTCTACATAGAGCACTTTCACACAACACTCAGTTGCTCCAAAGTACTGTACAACACAGCTAAATATAAACACAAAGGTGCCTGCCCCGACCTTTGACTGTTATATTATTTATAGTGCGTTGGGGTGAGCTACAGGTTACAATTTGCAACCTCACTGCTAAATTCCTCAAAATTACATGCACTTGACCTTTAATTTGTCTCAGTCTACAAGTGATCTAAATTAACTTCTGTCTTTTTTTTTTAGATGGTTTGTATCAATAAACTGATCTAATAAATGAATTAAAATGACTCACCTTTAGTTTCTTTAAAGTGGATGTTTGAAATCAGCGCTGTAAATAACAAAGAGAAAAACTTATTACAGTTTAAACATGGGGCTGATAAACCATTTGTAAATAAAAACATATTTTATGAGCATTATCAGTGTTGAGCAGCACACTTGCTTAACTTAAAGTTTACATGTGCATTAATACAACAAGTGTTAGAAAAACGTTTGAAGTGGATCAACAGTGAACTGAGCTCTTGAGCCGTTCATGTCTGTCACGACTGGCAGACAGACCCAAGCAAAGACAGCAGGCCTAAGAAAAGTCTAGAGTCCAGATTCTGACACTAAGGCAAAATTCAATCCCACGCTGAGACTCAGAATCCAGACAACCCTAAGAATGACATTGTGCATGTAAAGTAAAGGCATTTGTACTCAGTAATGTTAGCAGAAGAAAGCAATTATTCATTTACAAAAGTCTTCATAGTCGAGGTAGCCTTTATAGCGATAGTCCACCCAGAAAATGAAACGTCATCATTTAATCAGATTCAAGATGTTCCAAACCTGTATAAATGTCTTTGTTCTGATGAGCACAAAGAAATATATTTAGAAAATGTATGACATATCTGGAACATAATTGCCTACCATAGTGCACAAAATTGTGTGATTTTTTTGTTATTCTGTTGAACACAAAATGAGATACTTTGAAGAATTTAGGAAAGCAAACAGTTCTGGGGCACCCTTGACAACAAATTGACATTTTTCCTTCTATGAAAGTCAATGATGTCCCAAAAAGTCTCAGATGCTAACGTTTCCCAAATATCTTTTTTTAGTGTTCAACAGAACAAAGACATTTATACAAGTTCGGAAAACTTGGGGTTGGGAAATCCATGACAGAATTTTCATTTTTGTCTAGCGTAGGGCTGTCCCTTTAAGATGCTTTCCATTCATTTTCATTTTAAAAAATATAACTACACTTGTATATTAAAGGAAAAAAAATATTTATTTACTAAAGAACTGCTGTTCCTTATAGACACTGGTTAATTCCACAGAACTGAAACCACAATGAGATCTCCTTCCCCTGTTGCTATTTCAACACTGACAAATAATGACATACATGTTCCTTTGAAAATTGTTACCAGAGGTGCCCAAGATAGATTTAAGTTTAGATATTTGCAGAACACAGTTTAATACTTTCACAACACTCACAGTATAGTATCAAGAGGTTGGTAAAACCAAATTTGTTTTACAAGCACAATGGTCTCTTACAAGTTTCCAACAAAAGGACACGCTATCACCATAACATCACCTTGCAACAGTGTAAGCACCATACAAATAAACTTGAATTGAATCAAATCGACTTCAGACAAAATAAATCATCAACGTTAACTAGACTGGAACATCTGTTCATCCACAGCAATGTATAAAAATAAATGAAGGCAAACTAGTTTGTAATAATGATAACCTAAGGTTTTCAGAGTGGTTTAATCCTCCTCTGGTGAGATTTTGAGGGATTTAAGGGTGTTCTGTTATTTGTAACTGATTTCATTCAAGGCTGTGTGACCGTAGACCACATGGTTTGGCAAACTGGTATGTATTCCCTAATCTGAACCCATGTGTTCAATACCTGTTTCTGTTCGGACCTTCTGTAAAGATTTAAACTCTGAGCAGCATGAAAAGATACGAAAAATACAGTAACAATAAATGTTTTGATGTTGTACACAATATGACTTCAAGTGATGTGCAGTAAAATACAGAGAGAAGAAGATAATACTCACAGAGTACTAGAAGAAGAGAACTGAACTCCATACTGATCTACTGATGACACACTTCAACAAACACACTGGGCCGGCTTCTGGCATGGGCAGGCCCTAAATGTCTGTCTTGCCCACCCAATGAAAATACAAATTTGCAGTCTTATTTTGTGCTGTTAACAAACAGCTATTATCTGCTTGTGCAATAGGCCAGAATTTTACCTGTTGACCGTCAGAATGACTGAAAGCTCCATCTTCAGAAAAAAATCTGTTTCTCTCCAATCATCCCGATTCATGCTGCAGGTGGTAGCGAAACAACTTGCAAAATAGTTTAGTTTAGGCGCGCTGCGCGCTCACGGACCTCATTGTGCAGTGTGATAGATTCATTCATTAAAACGGTTTTTTTTTGCCAAATTAGACAGAAGTCAGTGATCGTTCAGTGATGGGGATTGTTCTTCCCACTTTATAGGATTCTATTTATGTCCAGTTTACATAACAGCTTTATTAATGCGTAAAACATCAATGAAATCAAACCCTGTATAAAAGGCAACTATACTTTAGTATTACAACTATTACTATATAAAAGGCAATTTTCTTTTTGTTTTAATCTCTCAGTCTTCTGTAATGAATGCGTGTTTTTTTGTAACATCATAAATCATTTAAATCCTGCATGTATTGAAGTCATATATTGCAGTGTTAAATTCCAACAAAAGGAAACCTTAAGGGACAGTCTGCAATAAAAAAATATCAGGGTTATTTCATAAAACCTTTTTTTTTCTTTTTCTAACATTTACAAATATTAGTTTTTTGCTGCTTTAAACTAAATATGAACTTGTTTAGTTTTTTTGTGATGTTTCTGTTTTAAAATCGCAGATCGTCTTTTATGTTGTTTTGACACGTTTCTTCTCCAGTTCATTTTATGCAAAAAATATATATTTTTATATCAAATTTAGGAGAAATGTTGTCAGAAGTTCACAGAAATGAACAAAAATTCTAATTTTACCAAAACACATTCTTATTAGGTAAAAAACTATAAAAAATCGTCTCTTAAATAGTTTTGTGGATATTGTGTGTAGTAAATGCCCACCCAGGATATATGCTAGCCCACCCTTTTACACCTGGCAGGAACCAGGCCTGCTAGGCCCTATTGTACACCCGGCGCAAGTGTTTTTGCTAGTTTCATCCCGACGCAGTTCTCTTTTTCCCGTCCTTGGAAATAGCAAATGCATTTGCACTCATTTTTGTGCCCATGAGCGTGTTGGTCTAAAAAAAGCTGTTTTAGATCATAGTATTTTTAAGTAATTTAGTAATAAATAATAAATGAGGAAATACAAAGAGGAGCTGTATTTTAATGTGTTACTGTTAAGCACTTTCTTTTCATGTTTGTGTATCACAATGCGTGTACTGCTTTGCAACACACCAAAAAGGTTTTAAATGCACACACAAATTTAAAACAACCCCATTAAAATTGGCTATATCATTAAAATTTGCTAAACAAATCCAAAATTTAAATGACAAAAAGCCTCACCAATCATTATTCAAGAATTAAGAATGGACACCAACCTCTTTGTTTGTATCTGAATATCTTCATGTTTCATTCAACATGGGTCTGGATCACTCCTCCTTTTTAACAATTATATTTTTTTCACAAAATCGTGTCGCACTGAATTTGCTTTATTGCCTCTTTAGAATGAAGTGGCCCCTTAATTTGAAGGATTATAGGAATTATTCTTTTATGTATCTGTCTGGTATGGAGGAACATATCTGCTATTTAAGTACATTTTCATATCAACAACTTCCAAACAATGTTGCAATAAAAAAGGTTAAATCTTAGAACAAATGCCACGGTTAAACTATATTTGCTAAAGTGTAATAAATGGTAAATTTGACGTTACTTTTTACTAGACAAATACCAGTCAAACTATAGTAAAGCCATGGTTAACTTTCAAAGGTACACTTCATAAATAGTATTAATGCATTTAAGTTACGTGTACATTTATAAAATAGGCTAAACAGTTAAACAAATTTACATAAATGTGTCTGATTTTGGAAAAAACTTTACATTGGGCTCTCTATAGTGATACAGCACAAGTCAATTTTCCTTCTGTTTCACAACACTAATATGTAAATTACATCTCGACCGAAGAAAAACTAAGATTGGAACCCATACAAGTTTTGGGCACTTGTGATCCAAATACACCACTTGCCGCTGCATTTCAGTCACTAAACATCTATTTTATGGATAATTCCTCACCTAATATCGCCAGGTAGGAATGCACGATAATTTGAGTCAAAGTTTGAGTCACTTATAATGTGCATTTGAAAAAATAACACCTGTTTAACATGATCATTATAAATATACTTTTTTATCATAAAAATTAGGCTGGAGTAACAGTGATAAAAGATGTCCAGAAGCATTTCCTAGATTCTAGAACGCGTTATGGTTTTCCTCTACTGTGCGTATTTGGAGTTTCCGCACAAGAGCGCCCTCTGGCTCTCGGATGCAGTAGCATTTTCCCGTAATTCACTCAAAAGCTGTGCATTAATCACGTGACAGCACTACCGTCAGGATTATAATATAATGCAATATAATATTAATATATCATACTACTGAAAACAATAAAGTTCAGTCTCAACAGTCTAACACTGCCTCACAAAGCTTTAGTTAGCTTTAGCTAGCAAGTTAGATTAACTAAAAACTGTAGATCCTTGCCTCATCCGCAACAACTCTCCGGGTAAGCAAATTATGGAAGGATATGATGCATGGCTAAAATACAATGCTTAAAAACTCCAGTCAACGTTTAGGTGAGGTTACTTGTAATGTAGTATGTTCACAGCAAATATGAGTGTACGGGCTGCCTGTGCTTCCCTGCCGGTAATTGTATGATTTGGAAAAAATCTCTAGCTGTGTTCAAAATGACATACTATGAATGCCCTTAAACTAAACTATGCCCTCAACCATGTAGTGTATGGATATTAGAAGGGTAGTATCGTCCCAAATGGAATACTAAACGTTTTTATACTAACCGGAAGTATATCGGTTTCACAGACAAGCGCAAATTACGTCAATCGCACGGCACAATGCGTATGAATAATAATCAACTTGTACATTGTGCATTTAATGTAGTGTTGTCCAGCAATATTTTATGCAATAAAGTTTTGCTCGATCAGCCTCTGAAAGCCATGCATCCGCTACGTAAGCGAAACGGCGACCGTTGTTGAGTGCGTGAAGTGTCCCCAGTTCAACACTTCATACTTTTGGTTGAGAAAGTGCATCACCCGGGTCCTTAAAGTGCACTTATTTTTTGAGGATTTTCAATGTGAACGCACTACTCACACTTTTTATACTACAAAATGGCATATACTACTGCATTAGTGCTTGATTTGGGATGCAGCTATACTCGCTTTGTAATCTGGCGAACGTCACTATTTACCTGAATTACTCACTTTCTAGCGTGTCTTACATATGATTTAAATAAGGGCCTTCGGGTATAAAAAATTAAGAAATACAATACAATCTCCTTTTTGCCCTGCCTCTTAGTGAAATGCACAGAAACGCACATTTTACATGTATAAAGTATGCATGGGCAACTTGCAACACACCAAAGACAAAGAAAACACGTATCCATCTTTATGACCCCTTTAATAACCCCGGGTTGCAGCTAAAAATCATTACTGTTCTACTGAAGAAATAATGTCAATTTCATCTTGATTAGTAAATTAACAGCAAATTTACATTTTAGAGTGAAAACTCCCCAAACTTAAGGCAAGTTCATTAACGCTGTCCAGTGTGGATTTTCATGTGCCACTCTAGACTAGTTTTTTGTATGAAACTCTTTCCACACTGAGAACATGTGTGTGGGCGCTTTCCAGAGTGAATTCTAATATGGTCCTCAAAATGCCCCGTGTGTTTGAAACACTTCCCTGATTAAGGGCAGGTAAATTGCTTGCCTGCTTCTATTCTTCGATTTCTTTTTGGAGAGAAAGTCTGGTTCTTCTGCACACTGCTAGAAGATATTTATAGCATTGCAAGATTCTGACACTGATATTTCTCCTCAACTTCATTCAGGATTATAGTAGTTATTTCTCTATTTTTTGTTAAAAGCTTTGCTGAAAATCTCTGTGTGGTGTAGTGGAACAGACCTACCAAAATAAATAAATACATTTTCACATTAAAAAGTATTTTAGCGAGAAACAAAAGGTTAAGAAAGATATTAATAAGAACAGACGGTATGCAACTAAGCCGCAGGTCAGAGTTTTCCGTTAGAGAAAGAGAGTCTCGGAGAAGGTTGACTCTCACCCTGCCTCCCATTTTTGAAAAAACTAAACAAATTAATCTAAACGTGGCTGAATTAAGCAAATAACCATGTCGTTTATGTATCACATCTACAAATGGCTTTATTAGGTAATTAAAGATAGATACCATTGATAAATATACGACCGTTATTTAAACTCAACCACAACAGTTAAATAAGCTGAAAACATGAAATATTGTAATCCTTTTACCTCAAAAATTGCTGGACAAAATCCAGCACTGCTGGCGTGGCCTATCTGTTGGTAATGATATTACAGTAAATACAGTTAAACATGACGCACACTCTTTCGTTGACTGATATTACCATAATTACACTCCCTCTTGTCCGCAGTCAAAAACCAGATCACTGATGTTCATGACTGAAATCCCGCGGTCTGACTTTTTATTATTTATTTTTATATTATTAGATGTATTAGATGGTGAGAGATGTTAAACAACCACAAAGGACAGGTGTTTGTGAATATTTTTTTTTAATTATACAGAATCTATCAGTCACACAGGGATTGAGTGTTTTATTATGGTCACCAAAAAAATCTTAAAGGGAGAGTTCAACTAAAAATGAAAATTCTGTCATCATTTACTCACACTCAGGTTGTTCCAAACATGGATACATTTCTTTGTTCTGGTGAACACAAACAAAGATATTTGAAAGAGAGTTAGTAACCAAACAGATCTCATTCCCAATTGTCTCCCACACAGTATGTATTTTCCCTAATATGCCAGTAAATCAGGGGACGGGATGCGTTTTGTTTCTGACATTCTTCCAAATATTGTCCATTGCATTCAGCAGAACTTAGAAATGTGTAGAGATTTGGAAGTACCTGAAGGCGAGTAAATGATGACAACATTTTCATTTGTGGGTAAACTATCCCTTTAAGACTGATGACTTCATGTTTACATGCAGGTGAGAACTGTGAATATAATATAAAGATTCTAAGAAAACAACAAGATTTAGTCACTCTGCATCACATCTAAATCCCCATCTGTAAACAGCTTTATCCTTAATACAGTACATTTTGCATTGTAGAGCATAGATATAGCTCTGAATTACTTTGTGACCTAAATGCATTGAAAGCATGGAGAAACAAACTCATGATTTTCTTACTCTTATGGTAACAACTCTTTCCGCGTTGAAGGCATGTTCGTAGACACTCTCAAGTGTGAATTTTCTCGTGCAACTCTAGACTTGCCCTTTGTTTGAAACTCTTTTCACAATGAGGACATGCGTACGGGCGCTCTCCAGTGTGATCTCTCCTGTGTCCCTCAAAATTACTTTTGCTTGTAAAACTCTTTCCACACTGAGGACATGTGTATGGGCACTCTTCAGTGTGAATTCTCATATGCGACTCAATATTTGATTTCTGTATGAAACTCTTTCCACACTGAGAACATACGTATGGGCGCTCTCCAGTGTGAATTCTCATGTGATCCGCTAGCGCTGATTTGCGTTTGAAACTTTTTCCACACTGAGAACATGTGTATGGGCGCTCTTCAGTGTGAATTCTCATGTGCACCCTAAGATGATTTTTCTGTGTAAAACTCTTTCCACACTGAGGACACACAAACGGGCGCTCTCCAGTGTGAATTCTCATGTGCTGCTCAAGCGTTGTTTTGCGTTTGAAACCCTTTACACACTGAGGACACGTGTATGGCTGCTCTTCAGTGTGAATTCTCATGTGCAACCTAAGATGATTTTTCTGTGTAAAACTCTTTCCACAAGGATGGCATGTGTATGGGCGCTCTCCATTGTGAATTCTCACATGCTCTTTAAGTGATGATTTCCATTTGAAACTCTTTTCACATTGAGGACATGTGTATGGGCGCTTTTCAGAGTGAATTCCCAAGTGCACCTTAAGCGATGATTTCCTTGTCAAACTCTTTCCACATTGAGGACACGGGTATCCGCGCTCTTTACTGTGAATTTTCGTGTGCACCTCAAGATGACTTTTCTGTTTGAAACTCTTTCCACACTGAGGGCAGGTGAAAGGCTCGTCTTCTTTCGTCCTTTGATTTATTTTTGAAGAGAAAGTCTTGTTCCTCTGCAAACTACTAGAAGACATTTCTAGCATTACAAGATTTTGAGGTTTATTCATTCATGGCTTCACTAAACATCTCTGTGTGGTACGGTGGACAACACCTGCCAAAATAAATACATTTTCACATTTACAACACAATATTTTAACAAAAAAAGGCATCCACTTTTGCATACTACTTGTACTAAATGAAATGTACGTCAGTATGGGCCAAATCATAGTATGTTCATGTTGAAATAATGAGTTAAGAAATACTTCAAGGTGAGCTTAAATTTAATGTGGGTAACTTTTAACCACGTTCTTAGCCTGTAGATCACAATGCGTGTATATTGCTTTGCTGCTATACACCAAAAAGTATGTATTTTTTCATAGCAAAAACAATGCTTTCACGTTATAAGTAGGGATGTTAGTTGAGGACACAACATGAATTAAGCATGACCATTACCAGCATGACTTGAGCAGGATGTAAAGGATTGTTAAGGTTTTATTGAAAAATAAAATGAAAAATGTTAAATAGTTAAAAACTACAGTTAACTATTTAGCTTTTATATACGACGTTATAAAGACAATTAACAAACAACCATATACATAATACGGAGTTTGTGTGAGAAAGAAACAAGCTCGCATTACAGCAGGGAATGGTAACATAATAAATAGCGCGAGCGCTTTCGGCGTCACATCTCGTCGCGACTCAACAAAGACAATAAACCCCAAATAAATACTAAATAAAAAGACATTATAAACACTACATGTGTTGCCTCTAGTTGGAACATTACTGATTATTAGGACTTATGTTGTCTTTTTTATGTTCCGCGAGTGTCTGAATTTGCAGATCACAAACTCAACTAGCGTTAGTCCGTAACAAAGTCTTTTACAATGAAAAATACTTACAGGCTGCGAATCTGAAGTGCCAGCAAAGTTTTAATGGTAGGAATGCCCCCATTTTCAAACAAAGTTTTCGCGCAAAGCTGGTCTTAATATCTCTACCAGGTCTCATCTTTTGGCAAACAACGAGTCTTTCTTTTCCCAACTAAACACACGGCGTCTTCGCGACATGGACACGAGGCGTTTCATTTACATTTAGGCTTTATCCTATACATTTTACATAGATATTTGCAATCCCCTGCGATCGAACCCACAACCTTGCTCTTACCACTGAGCTACAGGAGCTTTCAGACAGGATTCGCATTCCCTTTTAGATAAAATGCATCTTTTGTTTTAATTTTAGCAGTTTTACATGTCTAATACATGCATGTAGATGTAGTAATACATGGGGCAACTTATAACACACCAAAGACAAAGAAAAACACGTATTCGTGCCATATGACCCCTTTAAACTTTAACAAATAACCTTTATTATGTATTTGCAGGAGGCTAGTAGAGGTCTTTATCGTTGAATACAATTGACGTGATTTAGTATCATCTATAAAAGTTAAAATAACCTGAAAAAAACATTTTGTTAAGCTTTTTACCTTCAAAAATCTGCTCGGGAAGCGCAGCTTCTCTGTTGTTGCTGATATTACCTTAAACACAAGTGTGCATGTGCCACAAACTCTTTCATTGGCCTAATTTTACCGCAATGACAGCTATACACGCGCAATTGCACACGTCCGCAGTGAAAAACGCGATCGATACAGATCACACAGCTGTTTCATGATTGACTGCTGAAATACTGCGTTTGGTCTGTTGATGAGCACTATCAAAATTGAATGTGAGGCAGCTCTGAGCAAAAAAGGTGAAGAGTCTTGATGAATATTTTTTTATTTATTCACAAAGTTAGTAGAGAACACTACAATTAAAGTACAAATAATGAGGAGCAGATGCTTATTTTTGAGCAAACTGTTGCACATCAATGTGTCCTGTCTTCCAAATAAATTTCATCAGATTTTCGACAATTTAAACATGAGTAACTGAAGACCGAATTTTCATGTTTGTTTGTAGTATCCCTTTAATGTGATCCACATTGGCTAAGCCATAGACTTCCTGCCGCCTCCCTTTTAAAATAAAGTGCTTTTCTACATGGCAGAGGAGAGAAATCAGTCTAATGTAATTATGGTATCAATACACTTTATTATGCCAATAAACATACATATACGTTACAAAGTAATGGCTGTAATTATTGAATTACATATACTGTAACAGAAGACCTAAACTACTGTGCAAAAATAAAAATTCAATTCATGCATAACTTACAACGCCCAAGTATAAGCATCATTTTAAAGACTGTTTGATCTGGAGAGTGTGCTCTTGTATGTAGCACTTAAACATGAGGCAGGGAACTCATGAATATTCATGTTTGTTAGGACGAAGTCAAAGAAAATCTTGGCACCTAATACTTCAGAACACGCTGTGGAGGTGTGAGGCTATAGACCTCAGCGTGCCTTCCCTTTGGAACTGCAGATAATGTCGTTGAGAGGTCCATCCAGTGCTTGGGCTTGAACCCAATTGAACACCTCTGTAGAAATCAATTCAATTCATCATTCAACCTGAGTTCAAGGGGATCTGAGGAGGAATAACAATAGCCAAATGCAGATGTATACCATTCCCACACTGAAGTTATGTTCATGGATGCTCTCCAGCATGAATCCTCATGTGCCGATTTATTGTTGGTTTGCATTTGAAACTCTTTCCACACTGAGGACATGTGTATGGGCGCTCTCCAGTGTGAATTCGTATGTGCACTTTAAGATTATTTGTCTGTTTAAAACTCTTTTCACACTGAGGACATGTGTACGGGCAATCTCCAGTGTGGATTCCCATGTGCTTCTCAAGCGTCGTCTTCTGTTTAAAACCCTTTTCACACTGTGGACATACATATGGGCGCTCTCCAGTGTGAATTCTCATATGCGACGCAAGATTAGATTTGAATTGTCATATGTGCTGCAAGATTTGAATGATCTTTGAAACTCTTTCCACACTGAGGACATGTGTATGGACGCTCTCCGGTGTGAATTCTCATGTGTCCCTCAAACTGACTTTTGCGTTTGAAACTCTTTTCACACTGAGTACATGTGTATGGGCACTCACCGGTGTGAATTCTCATATGTGCCTTAATATTTGATTTATCTCTGAAACTTTTTCCACACTGGGGGCATGTGTATGGGCACACCCCAGTGTCAGTTCTAGTGTGGCTCTCAAAATGACGTATGTGTTTGAAACTCTTTCCACACTGAGGGCAGATGAGAGACTTGCCATCTTCTGCGAGTTGCTTTCTTTTTGTTGGGAATATCTTGTTCTTCTGCCCACTACTTGAAGACCTTACTAGCATAACAAGATTCTGGGGATTCTGACACGGACGTTTCTCCCGAACTTCATTCATGGCTTCGTTGAATTTGGCTGTGTGTTATGGTGGAACAGATCTGCCAAAATAGATACATTTTCAAATTAACAACTCTTAACAAAATATTTTAAAAAGAAGGTTAAAACATAAACTGGGACGGATACAAATTGGGGTAAAGTTTTCAGCTTAAACCACTTAACATGCACAAGGCCCATGGAAAAGGTGTTTTTTATCATGTTTGCATTTTTATTACCTTTGTTTTAGATTATTATTCTATCATTTTTTACAAACTATGCATCATTTGAAAGCTGAAACACTCGACATTTATGTTCTGAACATGTTTGCTTAAATGTGAGGGGTAAATGCTGTGTACAAGACACCTCTGCAGTGGGATATTTCCCAGCAAGTACATGGAAGTAATTTCTGGATTTACTAACATTACAAGTATCTAATAACATTAAAAGAGCACAGTTCCATACATTATTTGCAGGCTGATGTGGGAATTATTCAATATCGGAGAGGTGAAGGCAGAATACAAACAGCTGACTTAATGCTAAACCAAAACGACATGTCAGCAGTCTGAGTGCAGCTATGACACGTCAGAGGGGATCTGGCCCTCCCGGTTGAGCCTGGTTTCTCCCGAGGTTTTTTTCTCCATTTATCAATCATTGGAGTTTGGGTTCCTCGCCACAGCAGGGCAGTGTTGGCCTGCTCGCCGGGAGACTGCATTCATTCATTCATTCATTCATTTATTTATTTATAAACTAGATATTATTTATTAGAATGATCTTACTCCTTGTATAAATACCATGCACTGTGCTGTGTTTTAACTTTTGTGTTTTTACTGTTTGCACCTGTAAAGCTGCTTTGAAACAATACACATTGTGAAAAGCGCTTTATAAATAAACTTGAATTTAATTGAATTGAACTTAAATTTAATTCGGAGTAAACTCACCCCAAATCCCAATTTGCTACTACCCGTCCTAAATAGTATTGGAAATTAAAATTAGTATGTTTCAAATCATGGCATGATGATATATTAAATTATAGAAATACTCAACTGCAAACAGCTTTCAAGAGTCACACTTCATAAATAGTAGTACGTGTGTTTATAAGTTACACAGTCAAACAAATTATTTCAAACGTGGCTAATTTAAGCAACTAACCCTGCCATTGTGTATCACTTCTAAAGATGGCTTGAAGATCTTTAACGATACAATTGATAACCATATGGCTACGATTTAGTCTCAGCTATAACACTTTAAAAAACCTGAAAACGTGACATTTTGTTATGCTTTTATCTAAACCATTGCTGATCAAAGAACCACTTTGTAAACAACGCAGCTTCTCCGTTGTTGCAGTTGAACGCAGGCTCTCTTTCGTTGACCTGGTATTGCCGTAATGATAGTTATAGACGCGCACTCGCACTTGTCCCCACACAGAGACGCGATCGATACAGATCACTAATGTTTCATGATGGACAGCTGAAATAATGTGACTTTACGACACATGAGCGGATACTTTTCTAAACGATCTGACTTGAAATAATATAGAAAAAAATTCAGGGAACATTTAAATTATTCTCTATTTGATTTCGTTCCACCTCGGCATGCTCATCCCATTTAAATGCAGTACGTACCGCGTTTCGGCTAAACGTCTTTGCACTCACTTACTCACTATTTCCAATTATACAAGCCCTTGCGTTCCAATTAGCATACTTATACGTGCCCTAGTAGGCACTGTTTATGTGTTGAAATAGTATGTAGTTTTGATTACGTGGCAAAAACAGATCGCACAAACTGGGCATGCTAACAGGAAGTGTCCGTAGACAACACTGCAGCCAGAACAAACACATCAATATACAGCTTTTCTTTCCATTAAGGCATTTATTCATTCATTATTTCGTATTTAATGTGTACTGCATACATACATTTGTTAATTTATTGACGCATCAGTTTATACAGTTTACAGTTTAGCGTCATTAAACTCCGTCTACTTGTGGTGAGTTGTGGGTAATATCAGCAGTCAGAGTGTGCATCATTCTGCTCTTCGAATTTCTTCCGGAAGTAGTAGACCATCCGGGAATCTTTGGAATACTATTTTCAACATACAACTATTTGTGACGTACTAATTCTATTGTCGAATACTATTAGGACGGATAGTATGCTGATTGGAACGCAGGAAAGTACGTTTATGTGTTTGTGGCTGTTGACGATTATTTTCTACTATCTTCGTTTAAAGAGATTAAACGAACATTACATGAATACGAAATAAACATGATGAACTGGGTTTTTTGTTCTCTTTCATTTTAGAAAACAACACATAAAGCCACGCAAGTGTAATAAAATCGTCCGCGACAGTGCTGTCAGACCCGGGCTATATACGTCAGTAGTTTTCATGTGACGTCATGCAGTAGAGGAACGCCCCGCTGGAGGGCAAGACGACACGACGATTTTTCGTTGCGCCTAAATACTAAATAAATGTTGTGCAATAAAATTCACCAACCGGCGAGGACATACCTGAGCGTTGCTTTTACAAAACCCCGTCGCTAGTCAAAACCTCGGTTCACTGGAAGGGGAAACAATGGCAGCGCCAATAGTACACTCGTATTTGCTGTAAACACGTCATCATAGGTAACCCCACGTGAACACCGGATATTTAAATGTCTTCATTTTTTGCCATGTATCCTATCTTAATGTCATTTTCTAACCTGCATTCTTACTGCACACGAGAAAGCCAACTTCTGTATTTAGTTACACTTAGGCTGTTAGCTAAAGCTAGCTTAAGTTTTGTAAGGCAGTATCAGACATAGAGTAAATGCAAAATGTTAGTGAAAATGCAATGATTTACCAATCCTTTTGCACTTTTATTCGTCCATTGTGTAATACTTTCACCTGGTTTTATAGACACGGCTTTGCCTAAGCCAGGACCATGCCTTAGTTAATTTAGGCTATTTAAATCGCATTTGTTAAAATGATGTAGAAAAAACATTACTGATGAAACAAAACATGGCACTGACATATTTTAAGATATGTCAGGGTAAGTTATTTTCAGTTATGACAGCTCAAAGTATAAAATTTGTGTTTAGACTGATTTTTATTGTTTGTCAGTAAAATTGTATTATAATATAATACAATGCGATATAATATTAATATAATCACGGTAGTATAAGGCAAGGTATTCTCCACAAAATAGATGTCTAGTTACTACCATACTGCGGCAAGTGCTGTATTTGAATCACAAGTGTACAAACATGTGTTTATATTTTAGTTTTTCTTTTGTTGAGAGATGGTTTAAATATACGTGGCTTGAAGCAGAAGAAAAAATTAACTGGCTTGGGGTTTGTCTCTAGCCAAACGTATTTTTTTTTGCAAAAATTTGCCAAGTAGAGTGTGAGGGTGGAATTGAAGATCCCCGTCCCACTTTTAAATCATAAAATTAATTCCTAAAAATGACAATACAATTACAAACTGATTTCAAAATGCACCGACTCTTTTGCATGATGTGATTATGATTTTTTTATTAATATTTTCACCATGTATGATTTCACATTTCAAGAATGTTAGAGAAAGTGTTCAATGCTCTTGAGGACTTTCTGCGGTTGTGTTTTTTTTACATATGCAGACCTATTGTTGCCATGGTGAATTGTTATATCTATCCTAACAAATGTTTTTCTTAAAGGTTGCTGATATAAACATTTATTTATTTTGGCAGGTCTGTTTCACCATACAACAAAGATGTTTTCAATAAATACCATAATAATTCATCTAATCCTGCAATTGAAGGGGCCACTTTATTCAAACGTACTAATAAAGCAAATCCAGTTTGCCACAGTCAACCATGCATAATGAAGGATGAAGATACTGAGGAACGAAAAGGTTGGTGTCCATTCTTGATTCTTCAATAATGATTGGTGAGAAATTTCATGAAATTAAGTCATTTAAATTTAGATCATAGTACCTACTAGGGGTGTGACGAGACAATTATCTCACGAGACGAGACACAAGACTGGGTTCACAAGAACGAGACAAGATTTTAAAACTTTTTTAAAGAAATCCTCAATGATTAAATATAAAGGGAAAATATAGTCTTTTATTCACCATTACACAAAATGCAAAAAAATTTGGAACTATAAAATCAACTAGTACTTTATGAACCACATTAAACTTCTATTTTAATACATTATATTATGCAGTAATAAACAGTATCTAAACACTGCAAAAATAACAGGCAGTTATTAATGTTTGAAAAATGTATTTTCCATTATTAACGATTATCGTCTGGTATCTGTCTGTTGTAATCGACATCGGATATTTGCGAGACATCAGCGATAAAAGATAACATTGTCACAGCACCCAGCACTATTGGGAATACAAAAACGCCAATTTGTAATCTATAATTTAAAATGTCTTTCATTTTAGATTCATTGAAAGATGAAGGTGATGAATGGAATGAAGATGAGGAGAAACATCAGAATTTTGCTATGCTAGAAATCTTTGTTGTTATATTATGTTTGACTATTTCAATATGATGTTGCTTGTTATCTTTTCTGAACTGTCAAGGCCACTATGACCTATTTATTATACTAATAAAATGTATACAGGAAACACACTTTGTGGATCTCTATGTGCTCTGCTCCACTCTTAAATCCTCTTAAATCTTTAATTTGAATACTTTACTCATATAACACTATTCAGGCCAATATCTAAATATTCAACTTTTTGTACAGTAACACACATTTATAAGATGACGTTGTTGGAAAGATTTATTTATTGTGCCTTCTATAAAAGTCCTTATGTGAGGGAGTGTCAATGGCCATGAACATTTATGTGCATCACACCCTTTCAATATGGAATGTGTGGCACAGCTGAGCAAAGAAAGGTGAGGAGTCTTGAAGAATAAATGTTTAACTTACAATTTATTCACAAAGATAGTAGCGCACACTACAGTTAAAGTACAAATAATAAGGGCCAGCTTGAGAGTGAGTAAATAAAGACAGAATTTTCATGTGGTCTAGTGGGTTAAACCACTGAACTGGTAAATCAAAGGTTGCTGGTTCGATCTCAGCAGCCACCACCAGTGTGTCCTTGAGCAAGATACTTTACTCCATGTTGCTCCAGGGGGATTGTCCCTGTAATAAGTGCACTGTAAGTCGCTTTGGATAAAAGCGTCTGCCAAATGACTAAATGTAAATGTCATGTTTGAGTGTAGTATCCCTTTAATGTAATCCATGTTGGTTTAGCCTTAGTAATCATGGTATCAAATAGATCTTAAAGTCTGTTTTTAAAAAGATTGTTTAAAATTTGGCTTGATGTTTATATTGTAATTCATTTAATATTATTCATTTCAATTTTAACATTAACTTAAAGTGTGGTTGTTATGTAGACTATCAATTGAACAAGCAATGAGGAATGCCATAGAGCCTTCACATCTGAGCCTATATTATACAACTAAACATACATTTATATCACCTATCAACAGCCTCTCAAAGCGAACAGTAATACACAATAAAAATACGTGTTGCCTCATTTAACTGGAACATATTCTTTCACATCTTTGGCAAAGCAATGGCTGTAATCGTTAAATTACACATACTGTCACAGACAACCTTAACTACTGTGCAAATAAATATTTCATACATTAATTCTTCAATTCACTCATAATTTACGACGCCCAAGTGTATAATTTTAAAGACAGTTTCTGTTCGATCTGAAGAGTGTGCTCTAATATTGTCCGTAGCACTTTAACACGAGGCAGGAAACTCATGCACATTCATGTTTGCTCCGCCCAGCATCACAGAAAATCTTAGGCAACAAATACTTCAGAACACACCCCGCAGGTGGAGGTGTGGCGCTATTGGATCTATGTGGCTTGATGAAGGTCAATTTTGTCCTTGAGGGGTCCCACTAGTGCTTGAACCCAATTGAACATCTCTATAGAAACCTGAAAATGTCCGTCAACTGATGGTCCCCGTTCAACCTGATAGACTTCGAGAGAACCTGAGGAGGAAGAAGGGCAGAAAAATTCGCCAAATGCAGATGTGTAGTCTCATCATACCCAAAACAATTATAGGGTGTAAAGGTTTTTTAACAAAGTTATTTAACCAAGGTTATTAAATAAGTAAATTGTACTGTTAAAAGACTTTCTTTTAGAAATTTGTCACAAATATAACTACAACAACATGTGGGAAAAAATGAAGGTGTTTAATATAAGTATATGTATATGGCTATGTACAGTATATACGTCCATATCTATTTACATGTATATGGTTAAAACCACAGGTTGAACCAAAAATCATCACTTATACAAATAATGTATTTATCTCTGTGAGTAAATGAACAAAAACTCTACATTTGGAGGTGAAAACTCCTTCCATACTGAAGTTGTTTATGGATGCTCTCCAGCATGAGTTCTCATGTGCTGATTAATTGTCGATTTGCGTCTGAAGCTCTTTTCACACCGAGGACACGTGTACGGGCGCTCTCCAGTGTGAATTCTCAAGTGCTCCTCAAGATTAATTTTCAGTCTAAAACTCTTTTCACATTGAGGACATGTGTATGGGCGCTCTCCAGTGTGAATTCTCATGTGCATCTCAAGCGTTGCTTTGCGTTTGAAACCCTTTTCACACTGAGGACACGTGTATGGGCGCTCTTCAGTGTGAATCCTCAAGTGCAGTTTAAGATTGTTTTTCTGTCTAAAACCCTTTCCACACTGAGGACACGTGAATGGGCACTCTCCAGTGTGAATTACCAAGTGCTCCTCAAGCGTTGCTTTTTGTTTAAAACTCTTTCCACACTGTGGACATACATATGGCCGCTCTCCAGTGTGAATTCTCGTATGTATCACAAGATTTGATTTATTTCTGAAACTCTTTCCACACTGAGGACATACAAACGGGCGCTCTCCAGTGTGAATTCTCATATGTGCTGCAAGATTTGATTTACTTGTGGAACTCTTTCCACACTGAGGACATGTGTATGGGCTCTCTCCAGTGTGAATTCTCATGTGTCCCTCAAACTGACTTTTGTGTTTGAAACTCTTTGCACACTGAGAACATTCGTATGGGCGCTCTCCAGTATGAATTCTCATATGTGCCTTAATATTTGATTTACCTTTGAAACTCTTTCCACACTGGGGGCATGTGTATGGGCACACCCCGGTGTCAGTTCTAGTGTGGCTCTCAAAATGACATCTGTATTTGAAACACTTTCCACACTGAGGGCAGATGAGAGGCTTGCCATCTTCTGTGATTTGCTTTCTTTTCGTTGAGAAAATCTCGTTCTTCTCCCCACTACTCGAAGACATTTCTAGCATTAAAAGATTCTGAGCTTTTTGACACTGATGTTTCTCCTCAACTTCATTCATGATTTCACTGAACATCACTGTGTGGTATGGTGGAACAGACCTGCCAAAACAAATAAACAGATTTACACATTAACAACTCTTAAAATAATAAAGGTTAAAATATTATCTGTGACAGATTAAACATGGGGTGCAGCACGGTCTACATTTTCAGTTTAAGCTGACTTGGAGGGATACACCCAAAAATGAAAATTCTGTCATCATTAACTCAACTTCGATTTGGTCCAAACCTTCGTTGAACGAAAAATATATTTTGAAGAATGTAGGACAGCAAACAGTTCTGGGGCAATTTTGAATCAGTGCATTTTTTTCTACTATGGTAGTCAATGCTCTGTTTGGTCAGAAGCATTCTTCCAAATATCTTTCTCTGTGTTCATCAGAACAAATACTTTTAATACAGCTTTGGAACAACTTGAAGGTGAGTGAATCAAGAGAGAATTTCATTTTTGGGTGAACTGTCCCTTTAAGTTAGTTTAACTAGTATGATATAATCATTTGTAGAATTACTTAAATGCAAACGGGAGCTGTATTTTAATGTGTCTAACTGTTAACCACCTTCTTTTCATGTTTGTTGTAACAATGTGTGAACACAGCTTTGCTACACACCCAAAAATAATTTTCTATAACAAGAACAATGCAAAGTTTTGGGGCATATTAAGTAGGCAAAATGGGACACAATATGAGTAAAGCGCATGTACCATGACTATAAAAACATGAAAAACCCATCAATGAAGCTCAGATATTACAATTACCATGGCAACAACACCCGAAGAAAAAAAGAGGTCTGCATATTTTCCTCAGGAGAACTGGATGTGCAAGCATTTCCGGCGCGGCTGCAGATAGTGCTTTCAAAAATACACTTCATAATAGTATAATGAAGCCTAACTTATGTTTATAATAAAAGGCTGGCTAACATTAGCAAGTAAACTTGACGTTATGTATCACATCAACAGATAGATTGAAGAGGTCTTCAAAGACACACAGGTACGTTTTAGTCTCAACTATAACATTAAAAATAGTCTGCAAACATGACATTTTGGTGTTTTTACCTCAAATATTGCTGAGCAGGAAACCCGCTCGGTTAGCGCAGCTTCGCTGTTGTTGCCGTACTCTTTCATTGACCTGATATTACCGTAATGATAGTTAAACGCGCACACTTTCACTCGTCCCCAGTGAAAAACGCGATCGATACAAAATCAAATCACTGTTTTATGATGGACAGCTGAAATCATGTGGTATCATTTCGGAACACGAGCTGGTTACGTAATTATGAGATTTTACAGCAATTAAAACAGACCACTCAGTAATTATTTCTTCTTCTACTTTCCTACCGTGTTCTCAGGCATTGCACACTCGGCTCCCTCTAGCGGCTTACCATAGACACCACAGTAATGTATTGGTCATTTTTGGTAATTTCATGATTTACCAGTTGGCAACGTATCTGGCACGTAATTTCCTTACCATTAACCAAGGACAGTCCAGATAAGTACTATATTCGTACCAATTTGGTTATGACATGACCTACGGGTAACGTAAGTGGCACGTTCTTGGCACGTAATTTCATTACCAATAATATTTTGATTAACATCCCTGATAGCCAGGGACCCTAATTTAGATAAAGGTATTATTATCACGCATAATAATCAAAAACAAATAATATTATTCAGTGAGGTTTTCCTTTTTATCCTTTGTAGTCAGATTAGATAACGCAATTTTAAAATATCGTTTACAATAACAACCCAGAGCGCTGGAAAGAAAGAACGTGCGCATGCCTTCGCCATGCTACTTGGACTCCGCCATTGGGTCAGTGGGTGATTTGTGGTTCTTCTTCTCTCACATTTTTCACCACCTTACACTTCGAAAACAGGGGAAAAAGGGGTTTAATATAATAGTGGCACAAAATAAGGAATTGGACAACGCCAGGAGAAAATAATGGTGATGCTGGAAAAAAATATTATAATAAAATTATTTATAAATTATCACATGCTGATTTTGAGTTTTATGTACTCCTCATTTTATGCCACAAAATGTTACGAAAGCTAAAAAAACTCGTAGTTACAAGTTGTGCGCAATCATGGTCCATTAGATAAAATGTCTTTCTTTTCATAATTACAAAATGTATAAAAAGTGTATGTGTACTACAGTAATGATGCACCACAGAATTGCATTCAACTCCTTTAGGATAAACACTTGGCTGTAAATCTATTGCATTTTACCTACAACGTGCATCAAAGACTTTTAAGTGATGGAGAAATTTCATATACATTTTATTTGTTGGGTTTAAAGCCCATGTTCAGTGTTCGACTTCTGTTTAAAATTATTTTTATTACACTTACACATTATTTTGTGTTCCCCTTTATACACTCAATGGCATAAACCATATGTGTCAATTTACAACATTTCTCCTTTTTCAGTAAATCATCACTCTAGATTTGGTGGCAAATTATGTCTCTGTAATGATTTGCAGTACTGGTGTTAAGTTGGGGGGGGTGTTGTTCATCATCAACACCTTCATCAAACACATAAGGTCGATCACATGGCTCCAAGTAAATGTTTTGCAGAATGCAACATGCTGACACTTTTAAATTTATGTTTCGAATGTTTTTCGTCTGCAGGTATCAGAGCCTCCTGAACTTTGATTTCATTATGCCACAACTACACTACCCAAACAGCATTTAGCTTTATGTTAAAGCTTTTGTGACAGATGTTCAAGCGCCCCTCATCCCTGTATGGTCTTGTTAGTTGGGGCAACAAAGGGTAGGCAAAATCTCTAATGATGTTCATTCCCTCAGGGACCAGGGACAGTGAATCCTCTTCAAGAAGATGAGCAACCTCAATGAGACGAAATGCCCTAGCATCATGCCAACTACCAGGGTGACCCACACTGACCCACACTGATCAAAAAATCCTGTCAGAATTACTAAATACAACTTTTCTGTTGCCCTGTGATGGGTTGGCACTCCATCCAGGGTGTATCCTGCCTTGATGCCCGATGACTCCTGAGATAGGCGCAGGCTCCCCGTGACCCGAGGTAGTTCGGATAAGCGGTAGAAAATGGAATGGAATGGAATTTTTCTGTTAAGTATGCCAATGGATTATCGCAGTGAGGTCTCATAATTGGGATGTAACATTTCCAGCCCTTGCCCTGGGGCCAGGAATTATAATATGCAATGCGAGTATTGACAAGCTTACAAAAATCATGTACATGCTTGGCAAGACTTGATTTGCTTATAACAAATCTATCTGCCACCCCCGATATGACTCTTGGTTGGACAGTGTCGACAGGCATTTGTAAACGGCAATTTGTCAATGGCACATTGATGTAAACTGGACCAATGGTTGTAATGAGATACATTACATTACATTTAGACATTTGGCAGACGCCTTTATCCAAAGCGACTTACATTGCTTTATCCTATACATTTTACATAGGTATTTGCAATCCCCTGGGATCAAACCCACAACCTTGCGTTGTTAACACAATGCTCTTACCGCTGAGCTACAGGAGATCTTGTATAGTAAAATGTAAAATAGATTATCATGATAAAATAAACCATTGTAATATTTATGTGGCTTTCTTATTACACACCCCTACATGTCCTTTGGAAAGCCCAAAGTGACTTTTAAATTCTTTGTTTGATTTTAGACAAGGACAACAAAATTGAGTATCCTGGGAACATCTTTAAATAGTTGACAAATATATCGTACATGTGTCCTAGGTGTGACAGCACAAATTATAAAATAAATAATTAATAATATATTATTTATAAGCAAGACATTTCTACAGAATTCAAAGTAATATAAAATGTAGTAAAATGAATCAAAATTTTGAATGGGTCACACTTATCTCAATGTTACACTTCATATTATGGGTAAACACAACTCTGGTTTGTGTAGTTTATTACAGGAAAGAGAAATTGAAGAGCGTGTTCTGAATAGTTGTGAGAAATATGATCAGGTGAGAACTTGTCTATTAGGAGATATGCAAGCTTTAGGTATCACAGAATTTACATTGATAAATATTTTAAAGACGTATAGTAGTTTCAGCAATAATAACATTCCTGAGAAATAGTGGTATGATAAACAGAATATAGAAATCCTTTGTGTCGCATCTTCGTCCAGTACAGTAGGTGGCGGAATGCACCTTTACAGTTGGTTTGAACCCGCGTATAAGACCACAGAAGAAGAAATAATTTTAGTGTAATAAAATTCTCCAACCGACGATGGTTCACGTCTGAGAAGCGATGCTTCTACAAAATCCCGTCCGAAAAAGAAAACCCAGAAAGGGGGGATTTGTGGATTTTGTGTCATAAACGTGCCGCGGTTCACAGGAAGGGGAAACAATGGCAGCGCCCATAGCACTCTCGTATTTGCAGTAAATACGTCACCAAAGGTAACCTGACGTAAACACCCGGTATTTCAATCAATGTATTTTTAGCTAAGAATCATATCTTGACGTAATTTTCTTACCTGGATTGTTGTTGTTGACGACGAGGCAACCAACTCCTGTATTTAGTTACACTCACTGTTAGCTAAAGCTAGCTTAAGTTTTGTAAGGCTGTGTCAGACTTGCAGTAAATGAACTGAAATGCAATGATTTGCTTATCCTTTTGCACCTATGTACTCGGTATTGTGTATTTAGTATAGAGTGTTAAACTTGTGTTTAGACTGAACTTTTTTGTTTGTCAGTAAAATCAGAGGTATTCTCCACATCATAGCATTTGCTGTATTTGGATCACAAGTGCCCAAACATCTGTGTTCACATCTTAGTTTTTTCTGTTGAGAGGTGATTTAAATATTCGTGGCTCGAATTAGAAGGAAAATAGACCGGCTTGTGTTAGATTGTCTGTATGGTGAAGCAAATGTAAACTTTGATACCAGACAGCACAGTGACTACTTCTCTGTGTTTAAAGAGGCTGAATGACTGATTACAAGATTGGAGACATGTGTGATAATAATAAAAGAAAAAAAATAGTTTGAAATATCACTATAATCAAATTATGTATAATCTTTTCTAAGGGGTACCAACAAATGTGTCCAGGCCATTTTTGAATATCGTTATAGGATAAGCAATAATTCATCTCTTTCCACAGCTTCTTTGCTTTATTCTATGACATACCAAAGGCATGCAAGTATACTTGATACAATATGCATTTCTATCAACAGATCATCCCATAAATAACACACCGGACCTTTAAAGTCCGAGTTAAAATATGTATTTTGAGTTTGTCACACAAACAGGCTTCGTAGGCAGCGTCACCACTAGATGTTGCTTAAAATTACACAGTGGTCCTGTAGAGACATTTGCTTTGCTCTTGAGGACTTAATGCAGTTGTGCTTTTATATATATGCGACCGGTTGTTGCCATGGTGAACTGTTATATCGTAGCTTCTATCCTAATTAGTATTTTAACGTTTTTGCCAATAAGATTAATTTTTTTCTTTTGGCAGGTCTGTTCCACCATTCAGCACAGAGGTATTCAATAAATACAGAAATAGTCCCGCTAGTCCTACAAGCGAAGGGGATACTTCTTTCAAAAGTAATATTGAAGCAAATCCATTGTGACACAGTTTTCTACAAAATTTAAAGATTACAGCCAAGAGGGTCCCAGACACATGCATAATGAAGGATGAAGATACTGAGGAACGAAAAGGTTGGTGTCCATTCCTGATTCTTCAATATTGATTGGTGAGAAAGTTCATGAGATTTAGTCATTTAAATTGAGATCATAGGAGTTTTATCTGTCTTATAAAAGTATAGCAAGTATCTAAGACTTTATGATTTTATGGTCATGGGAATTCAAAAACACCACGTTGTAATCGGTAATATAAAATCATTTCATTTCAGATGAGTTAACGGATGAAGGGGATGAACAGAATGAAGTTGAGGAGAAACATCAGTGTATAAAAACTCAGAATCTTGTTATGCTAGAAATCTCTTCTAGTAGTTTGCAAAAGAACAATAGTTTCTCACCAAAAAGAAAGCAAAGGACAGAAGCAGGCAACTCTTTCACCTGCCCTCAGTGTGAAAAGAGTTTCAAACAAAAACGTTGTCTTCAGGACCACATGAGAATTCACAGTGGAGAGCGACCTCACACATGTTCCCAATGTGAAAAGAGTTTCAGGAAAAAAAGTCATCTTAAGGTGCACATGATCATTCACACTGGAGAGTGCCCATATGCATGTTCTCAGTGTGGCAAGAGTTTCAATCGCAAAACAACTCTTGATGTGCACATGAGAATTCACACTGAAGAGCGCCGATTCACATGTCCTCAGTGTGAAAGGAGTTTCAAGCACAAATCAGCGCTTGTGGAGCACATAAGAATTCACACTGGAGAGCGTCCATACACATGTTCTCATTGTGGAAAGAGTTTCAAACACAAATTGACAATTGTGGAGCACATGAGAATTCACACTGAAGAGCGCCCACACACATGTTCTCATTGTGGTAAGAGTTTCAAACAAAAGTCAGCGCTTGGGGTGCATATGAGAATTCACTTGGAGGAGCGCCCATACGCATGTTCTCATTGTGAAAAGAGTTTCAAACGCAAAACAATTCTTGATGTACACATGAGAATTCACACTGGAGAGCGCCCATACGCATGTCCTGAGTGTGGAAAGAGTTTCAAGCACAAATTCCATCTTGAGGAGCACATGAGAATTCACTCTAAAGAACGACCATACACATGTTATCAGTGTGGAAAGAGTTTCAAACAAAATTCAACGCTTAGGCTGCACATGGGAATTCACTTGGAAGAGCGCCCATATGCATGTTCTCAGTGCGGAAAGAGTTTCAATCGCAAAATAATTCTTAAAATGCACATGAGAATTCACACTGGAGAGCGCCCATACGCATGTCCTGAGTGTGGAAAGTTTTTCAAGCACAAATTCCATCTTGAGGAGCACATGAGAATTCACTCTAAAGAACGACCATACACATGTTATCAGTGTGGAAAGAGTTTCAAACAAAATTCAACGCTTGGGCTGCACATGAGAAGTCACTCTGAGGAGCGTCCATACGCATGCCCACAGTGTAGAAAGACTTTCAAATACAAATCAGGACTTTGGAAGCACATAAGAATTCACACCGGAGAGCGCCCATACGAATGTCCTGAGTGTGGAAAGAATTTCAAGCACAAATTGAATCTTGAGGAGCACATGAGAATTCACTCTAAAGAACGACCACATACATGTTCTCAGTGTGGAAAGAGATTCAAAAAAAATTCTATGCTTGGGCTGCACATGAGAAGTCACTCTGAAGAGCGTCCATACGCATGCCCACAGTGTAGAAAGACTTTCAAGTACAAATCAGGACTTTGGAAGCATGTGAGAATTCACAGCGGAGAGAGGCCACACTCATGTCCTCAGTGTGGAAAGTGTTTCAAGCGCAAAGCAAATCTTGAGGAGCACATACAAATTCACAATGGAATTGGTCCAATTGTAGTCATTGATGACTCATACAAAGCCTGTTCACTGGCACCTCTTCTCTGAAAGTGAAGCAGATACAGGCAAAAGATAACCCCAACAGCTTTTGATGATTATATCGTTATATTCAGAAATCAAGAATTATAGTGCTTGTTAAAATTTCGGATGTAAATATGCCATTTTTATATATCAAGAATTCACATTATTACTAGTAGAAATTATTTTTCTGTATCAGGAATGATTATTTTTACTATAAAAAATATCTAATGAATAATCCTGAGAATTAATAAATATTATTTCATGCAGCTTGCATATAGTGTTGTTTTTTGGCGGCCTTTTGTAATTTTTGTTGTAGTCTAGTCTTTGTGTCAAGGTGTCATTTGAGTTTTATTAGTTTTAGTCACATTCACACTCTTTTTAGTCTAGTCAAATTTCAGTTGACTAAAAGTCTGAGCATTTTTGTCTTATTTTAGTCAGAATTGTCCATGAATATTTTAGTCTAGTTTTAGTAAATGAAAATTGTTTTTTGTCTCTTTTTTTAGTAATGCAATTCTATTTAACCTAGTCAGTATAGTACAAGTACCTAGTAGTATAGACGAAACCAAAATTTTCTTTTAGCAAAACCCATTTCAAACAATGTTATCTTATGATATTATTATTACCTTATAGATTCAGAATAAATCCATTCCAGAGAAGGAAGACGCTCTGATTTGAATTTACGGCCATCGGTAGGGGTGGGAATCTCTAGGCTTGACACGATACGATTCGATTATGATTCCGAGGGCTAAGAGGCGATGATAAAACGATTCTCGAAGCATCTTTTTCCAATACATATTTTCTAATTCAAATCAAGTTTATTTATATAGTGCTTTTCACAATGTGCATTGTTCCAAAGCAGCTTTACAGGAGCAAACAGGAAAAACACAAAGGTAAAACACGGCACAGTGCATGGTGTTTATAAAACCAAGCAAGATCATTCTAATAAATATCTAATTAATAAAAAAATCTTACTGTGTGAGAATTAATTTAAAGTATTAGTGACTTCCAATATCCTTTATTAATAAAACAAATTGAAGTGATTTCGCAAGTCAGCTGGTAGGTTACATTTGCCAGCATTGCAAAGAACTAACAGGAAAAGAGTGACTGCTCTCAGTGCCCTGTAGTAGCATTCATAATTCAGTAAATTATTTTTTTGCTCATAGCAGTGGAGCTAGAGAGGTTTAAAGTTTGTAAGCACAGGCCAAACAGTAGGAGCACAAGTATAAATTGTCGGGTGACATCATTAAAAAAAAAATGATGCAAGTGCAGTTCATCATGATTTCCTTTAACTCAGTGGTAAAAGCATTGATTGTGGGATCAATCCCAGGGGATTGCATCTACCTATGTATAAACCATAGAAAAACGTTGTGCACCGGTTAGAGATTGAACGTGCCCCTGGTAAGGCTTAGAAGTGGCAACAAAATACAGCTCTTATAGAGGCTTCAAGCAGACCAATCACAGCCCGTGCAGTCCACGTCGCATTCACGGCGTAGGGTAGGCATCTCTGTGTAGGCTTCGCCATAGGTCAGTCGCAGAAGTAAAAATCACACTTTACATGCAAGGTACCTGCGCTGTTGTAGATAGAAATAGTTAATTCTAAGGAAATAAAAACATAATGCTGAACACATGTATATTATGTAGCATTTCTTTCAATAGATCCTCCAAAAAATTACACTTTAAGCGCATGCAACATGACTGTAAAAAACATCAATGAAGCATTCACTGTATTATAAAACAACACCCATAAAAAAAGGACTGCATATGTTTCCACAATAGAACTGGTAGTAGGAGTATATTGAAAAAAAGCAACATGGCTGGAGAAAGTGTCTTCAAAGTTACACTTCATAAATAATATTAATGCGTTCAAATCTTTAGGAAATGACCTTGTAATTATGCATCACATCTACATGTGGCTTGAAGAGGTCTTTAAAGATATATATAATTGATAAACATACGACCATGATTTAGTCTCAACTATAATAGTCAAAATAACCTGAAAACATCCCATTGTGTTATACATCAATATCAAACATTATTTAAGTTTTGTCTACCTAATTTCATAAAAAGGATAAATTAAATATTGAAGTCGCGCTCGCTAAGACTTGGTAAGAATTTAACTTAGTAGTACTCAAAATTTGAAAGTTCTGCTTACTTAAATCAAGGACCTCTAAGACTCAAAATGTTTGAGTATTGCCAACTTATCCGGGTGCGAGGTTCATGCATAAACTTATAATCATTGTTGTTGCTGTTAACTTTTGACATATTCGTGAATTTACACCTGTCTGTTACTGCAGGGATATTTTCACGCCACTAAACATGACTCGCACAAAACGAAACGTGATTGGTTGCTTTACCTGTCAGTGATGTGGCCTCTTGGGCAGGCCTTTGCCAAAGAAAGCGGCGATAAGTTCCAGACCTTCTTTACTAACTTTATTATATCACCACAGTTTTACATTTTCAGAGTCTTTATTGGAGGTGCACAAATCCTGTTGTTTCTGATTTAAGGATCATGCCTCTGGCCTAATCACAGCCATGCTGATATAGTGCCATAAATTGCATTAATATGTGACTATGAAGATTTTTCTTTAAATCCATGCAGCAGATGTTTTTAAGAAAAGCTTGACAAATTATTTTTAACAATTTAACTGTTAATCTGTGAACATTCTTACTGTCAGTTTAATGGGCCAATGTTAGCATCCTTACCTAGAAACACCTGCTAGGACTTTCTTACCTGCATTGATGGAGTCAATGGGGTAGAGATCTGTTGTTTTTGTCTTTTTTATAATTTATGTTTATTGTTTAATTTAAAATAAATTACATTAGTATGGTGTACACATGGCACATTTGAGCAGCATCAAACAATAATTAACCATATCATGCTGCTGCAGTTTAAAGATGGCTTTTGTTAATGTAAATAACATTTTACTGTCTAAAATGTGTTTAAATATAAGTATTTGAAGAAAATGCATATTTAAGACAATGCACATGTAATGCTTTGCCTTAGTTTTGGCTACCTAATACTAAATGTTTAGTTTAGTTTCTATGCTATGACTATAGGCCTACATATCTTAAAGCAGAGCGTTCATGTTAACATTTCGGTAGCTAGACAGTTCTGCAACCGTGCTTTATGTATACAGTACATATTTTATTTGTATTAATATGTCTAGCTTTTATCAGATTTACCAGTTGCTATAATTATTATGTTTGCTGGTCAATTACTCAACAGTTATTGATTCAATTTCATGATTTCAGGTTTATGTTGTTGCTGATGAAACCGTCCATAAAGAAAATGAATATATAAAAAAGCTAATTTACCCTCTGGAAGTTAAACAAATGTGTTGCCTAGCAGCCGATTTAACACACAGAAACACTTATTGTGTGGAAGCCTTATAACACCCTCAACACACATTCATTTATCTGCTATTTACATACAGCAACATAGAAAACACTCATACATGGATATGAAGTGATTCTGATTTAATAATAAATATATGGTGAGAGATTTTAGACAACCACCACTGACAGGTCTAAGTAGATTTTTTCATTAATAACACAGAGGAATAGAGATAGTAACAGCATATTTCAAACTATGTCATTAATAGAAGACAGATTCTATTTGTCACTTTACAACTGTTAAACTGAGATTATTATAGCGAGGAAGTTCTTGGACTGATGATTTAAGGTTTACATGCAGGTGAAAATTGTGAACATATAAAAATTCTAAGAAAACAACAATGACATTTAAACTGTTTTACTGCTTTAAATCAACATGAAAATGAAAGTGACCCTGTTTACTTCATACATGTCAGGTCTTATGATTCATATCAGTCACTCTGCAAACGGCTTTTGGCTTTAAAACATTAGAGTTTGCACGGCAGAAGATTTTATGTATATTATCTCTGTAATATAGCATTAAAAAAATCTCTTTTGTCTTTCATTTACGACTCCTTCCACACTGAATGCATGTTCATGGACACTATCCAATGTGAAGTCTAATATGCGACTCAAAAGTTGATTTCTCTATGTAACTCTTTTCACACTGAGGACATACATATGGACGCTCTCCAGTGTGAATTTTCACGTGCTCATCAAGCGATGATTTGTGTTTGAAACTCTTTCCACAATAAGCGCATATGTATGGGCGCTCTTCCGTATGAATTCTCATGTGCACTTTAAGATTATTTTTCTGAGTAAAACTCTTTTCACACTGAAGACACGCGTATGGACGCACTCCTGTGTGAATTCTCATATGCTCCTCAAGCGTTGATTTGAGTTTGAAACTCTTTCCACAATGAGAGCATGTGAATGGGCGCTCTTCCGTGTGAATTCTCATGTGCACCTTAAGGTGATTTTTCTGTGTAAAACTCTTTTCACACTGAGGACATACATATGGACGCACTCCTGTGTGAATTCTCATGTGCTGGTCAAGCGTTGATTTGAGTCTGAAACTCTTTCCACACTGAGGACACATATATGGGCGCTCTTCAGGGTGCATTCTCAGGTGTCTCTCAAGACGACCTTTGTGTTTGAAACACTTTCCACATTGGGGACATGTGTAGGGCTTTCCTGATTCTGTGGTTTGATTTCTTTTTGGAAAGAAACTCTTGCTCTTATGCAAACTACCAGAAGACATTTCTAGCAATACAAGATTCTGAGGTTTTTGCCACTGTTTTTTATCCTCATCTTAATCTATGGCTTCACTGAATATCTCTGTGTTGTAGGTGGAACCGACCTGCCAAAATAAATACATACATTTTCACATTTACAACGCTTCATCAAATATTTTAACAAAAAGGTTAAAATATGAATTAGGACAGGTAATATGCAAATTGGGCCTTAGGGTCTAAGTTTTCACATTCAGTTTAAATATGTATGTCCCAAATTATAGTATGTTGTAATAATGATTTAAGAAAACGAATTAAGAAATACTTAAATGCAAAGAGTAGCTTTATTTTAATGCGCTGTTAACCGCTTTTTTGTGTTTGTATGTGCATGCACAATTCGTGTATTGCTATCCCACATACATAAGTGTATACTTTTCCATAACAAAAGCAATGCATGATTTTAGGTTATATTCCCAAAAAGGGACTCAACATGAGTTAATAGCATGAAGCATGACGTCATGAAAAAAAACACGCCTGCAGAAAATACTTTAAAGTTACTCTTCATAAATAGTATTAAAGCATCAAATTAACGTGGACATTTATAAAATAGGCTAAACAAATCAATTCAAACGTGTCTACTTTAGCAAGTAACCATGCTATTAGTTATACAGATGGCTTGAAGAGGTCTTCAAAGATAGATACAATTGATGAACATAAACGACCATGATTTAGTCTAAACTATAACAGTTTAAAAAACCGAAAGATCACTTTGTTATCATTTTACCTCAAACATTGCTGGGCAAACAACACACAGTTAGCGTGGCGTCTCGTTGTTTCTGATATTACCGTAAATTCATTGATAAGAGCCGCACACTTATTGAGTAACCTGATATTACCGTAATGGTAACTATAGCGACGCTCGTCGGCGTGTTTTTGTAAGCCAGCCCGGAAGTTAGCGGGGCACGGGTTCCCTGGATCGAAAGCCTATGCATTTTTCTCATAGACTTGGATAATCGCAAAAATAAAGCTCTGTACTTAACAAAGGGTTATGAGACGTACACGTTTTGTCTATCAAGATAATCTTTACAAGTTGGCATCACATTTGTTACTTTTGTAGCCGAAATACAATCGACAGATGCAAAAAGCTTACACAATGCTATCAACAGACTTCACATTAGGTCGCTCCACTGATAGCACACCTGCATCATTTCATCTGCAAAACATCTGACAGATGCTGTTTGCTCATCTGCCCACATCTCTGAGACGTCAGATGTCATATAGACCTAGATGTCTGTAAGATGTGTATGATATAGAATGGATGTACAACAGCCATTTCTAGGATGTATAGATGTATTTTCACAGCAGATTTTTTCAAGATCTTCTATCTGTGCTATCTGGGTCTAAATCAACGGCACCTCCACCAAGCCTCTGACAACTATTAACTATTAAAAATGTGTTCCCTGGTGAGAATTTTCTCCCTGAATGACTCCACATCTATGTTTTAAGAGATTTGTGCACATGTTGCATTATTTGTGAGCTCTATATGCGCGATGAAATCTAACGTCCCTGCCAAAGGAAGTAGTCACTTTAAGCAAATTGTTATTGGAACCACCAATAAAAATTACAAGCGGGTTATAATTGGTGTGTTTTATGTCATAGAAAAAACCTTGAAAATATTTTTCGGATTCATTCACTTAGTAATTACTTGCCAGGGAACACATTTTTAATAAAGTTAGAAAGAGTTGTCGGAGGCTTGGTGATTTACTTCTACTGATGGCATTTCATCTTCAAAAGTAACAAATTTTTGGTTAATTTGTAAAGATTATCTTGATAGACAAAACTTGTAAACATCATAAACATTTGTAAACCACAGTGCTTATATTTTGCGATCATCCAAAAGTCTGTGGGAAAAATGCATATGGTCGAGGGAACCAGTGCTCTTACTTCTAGGTTAGGCTACAAAAATGTGTCATCTCTGAGGTACTGGATAGAGAATGGGAACATGACATCAGTCACAATGCATCCTGTGAATTGGGGAGACCGATACTTCATTAGAGACTGGGACTGTATCACAAATCGCTCCCTATACCCCACACCCTACATTAGTTCACTTATATAGTCCACTTTAAGTAGCGGGTGAAAACGAGTGAGTAAATTTGGACACACATTCGGTCTCTTTGTTCAGTCAGTTTAACAGCATTATTATAAATGGAAATTTTATCATTCAATCATTCAAATGAACTGTACACTCAAATGGACAAATCAGCTGGATTAACGCAGTAACAGTGAATCATTATCTCCTGGCTCAAATCAGCGGTCACTTTATTACTTGTTGAAGTGTGATTCGGTTCCTCTTCTGCTTATCGTTTGCTCTTGGATCTTGAAGTTAATTTAGGCAATTAAGGTTATTTTTTAGATCTAGGTCACTTTAGCGAAGGTGTTATTATCCCTGTGTTAAACTGTGCGAAAGTAAAGACTTGTCTCTGTTATTTTGTTGCTCCTCACATAGAGATAAAAGACTCATGAGAAAGACTATGATGGCCTGATAACTATTATGTATATTCTAAGCAATTTGCATAACTGTAAATGCATCCAGGAGTTGCAGCTAATTTGCTATGTACTTTTCTTGAAAAAAACTTCAACAGTGTCAGAGGTTAAGCGTTCTTTTTTATTTTTTAGACCTACTCTAATTTAAACTGAATTTGCCAACTAAACATGAGGGTAATTGCAGTAAAATGTTCTATTTGGTCATGTAGACGGTATCTTAACAACATAAACAAATGTTACTGCGCATGCAAACTTTTGTGAACCCAACTAAATTCCAGTACACATTCCCAAACAAAAGAGTGTGAGTAGATTATTTCTGATAACAAACAAAAGAAACCTAGTAGAACCGTTAGGCTACTTGCCTTAACTTGTCTCTCCGATACTTCGAATTTAGACTAGTAAAATCTCAAACATTTTGTCAAACATTTCTAATTTCTCGACCAGTGTAAAACTAGTCTTTTTATCATAATCCGAAGCAACCCCCTGCAAAGCTCACACCACCATGTTATTTTGCAAGAAAGTGTGTGGAAGCTGTTTAACATGTTCTCTACGTATCAATCTGCGATTTACATTCAGCAATGACAACAACAAAAAACACGCTAACACAATGATTCTGATTCAATGGATGTATTATATGGTGAAAGAAAAATGTTAGACAAACAACAATGATCTATCTGAACTTTTCTAATTAATTATATTGGAATGGAGATAGTAACAGCATATTTAACCCTTAACTAATCTTTATAAAAAAAAGTATATATATATAATTGCATTTGTAGAAGCAGAATTTTGTTATGTTCAATCATATAAAATCCCGGAAGTACAAATAAGGAAATAAGGATACACATCATAGGACTGAACACAACACCAGACAAAAAACAAATTCACAAGAATAACGAGGGCTAGCAAGACACACATGAGAGAGGACTACAAGAGAGTACAAAATAAAACAATAATCAAGAAGTGTCACAACAAGTTGAAAGTCCAAAAAACACAGAACTTTTTTTATTATTCTACACTCCATACACCAAAATGACAAAGCAGACACATGAAAACTTGAAATATGCACAAAATTATTTTTTAAGAATCGTTCACTGTGAGAAACAAGATTCTCTGCTCTGATGAATCTCAGTTTCAACCATCGTGTCTGGAGGAAACCAGGCACTGGTCATCCCCTGCACAATACCATCCCATCAATAATGTGTGGTGGAAACAGCATCATGATGTGGGCGTTTTTCAGCAGCAGGGATTTGTGGACTCACAGAGTTGACTTGGTCACAGAAAACTTAGTCCAGAACATTCAGAACCTCAGAGTGGGCAGAAAGTTTCTTCTCCAACAGGACAATGATCTTAAGCACCTAACTAAAACAATGCAAGATGGCAACTCTGTCTATGAGTGGTTTAGCCAGAGCTTGAAAGCAATTTAACATCTCTGTAGAAACCTGAGAATGTCTGTCTACTGGTAGTCCCCATTCAACCTGAAAGGTTGAAAGGATCTGAGAAGTATGGCAGAAAAATAGCCAATCCATGATTGTCAATTTATACACAAAAAGACTTGAGGCTGTAAAGGTGCTTTAACCAAGAACTGGGTTAAGGGTTTGAAAACGTATGCTGTGTTCTTTTTTTGGTTTCACAAGTTACATTTTTTTTTAACTTCTTTATGGTGTAACATAAGGCAGCAACATAACAAAATGTGAAGAAAAAACGAAGCCGGATGAATATTTTTATATGCACTGCATTTGAAAGTACATGTGCCGTTCAGTGTTTTCTCATGTGCTCCTCAAGATGACTTTTCTGTCTGCAAGACTTTCCACACTGAGCACATGAGTACGGGCGCTCTCCAGTGTGAATTCTGATGTGGACCTCAAAACTTGATTTCTGTATAAAACTCTTTCCACATTGCGGACATGTGTATGGGCGCTCTCCAGTGTGAATTCTGATGTGATTCTTAACCGTTGATTTGCGTTTAAAACTCTTTCCGCAATGAGGACACACGTATGGCCGCTCTTCAGTGTGAATTCCCATGTGGTCCTCAAGCGTTGATTTGCGTTTGAAACATCTTCCACACTGAGAACATGAATATGGACGCTTTCCAGTGTGAATTAATGTGTGCCTTTCAAGCGTTGACTTGCGTTTGAAACTGTCTCCACACTCAGGACACGCGTATGGCCGCTCTTCAGTGTGAATTCCCATGTGGTCCTCGAGCGTTGATTTGCGTTTGAAACATCTTCCACACTGAGGACATGAATACGGACGCTTTCCAGTGTGAATTAATGTGTGCCTGTCAAGCGTTGACTTTTGTCTGAAACTCTTTCCACACTGAGGACACGCGTATGGATGATCTCCAGTGTGAAGTCTCATGTGCACGTTAAGATTCCCTTTCGTTTTGAAACTCCTTCCACATTGAGAACATGTGTATTGGTGCTTTCTGGTATGCATTCTCATGTGGTCCTCAAAATTACCACAAGGTAATTCTTGCATGCAAATGTTCAGAGGTGTCTGATGTTTCTCCTAAACTTCAGTTAATTCACCCCTTTTGTCTTTAAACAAATCTAAAATCAAACAAAAGAACAACATATTTTATATCAGTGTGTTGATTACACTGTGATGTTTTACAATATTTTCTATCATTCAAATGTTCCCACAACCAGAAAATAAGAACAAAAACACGCCTTAGTTTTATAAGGTAACGTTAGTTAGGTAACACTACACAACATAACTACATAAGATTAGTTAATGCATTTACACATGCTTATTAATACACTGTTAATTGTTTATACATGTTAGTTCGTGATGCATTAACTAATGTTAACAGTTAGATTTTACAAAATGTATTTAGAAATGCTTAAAACAACACGAACTCATTTCAACTTGGCTCAATTTAGCAATAACAGTGCCCTTATCACATCTACAGATGACTTGAAGACGTCTTCAAAGATATATGCAACCGATAAACATACCACCATGGTTTAGTCTCAAGTATAACAGTTAAAATGATCTGAAAACAGGACATTTCGTTATGTTTTTACCTTAAACAATGCTGGGCAAACAACTCCTCCTGGTTAGCGCAGCTTCTCTGTGATATTACCGTAAATAGACTGGTAAGAGAGCAGCACACTCATACATTGACCTGATATTACCGTAATGATATTTATACACGCGCACTCTCACTTGTCCGCAGTCAGAAACGCGATCGACGCAGATCGCTAAACGCTGACATCACCACGTGAAATTAGAAGAACGATTTCCATATGGTGTGTGGAGTGGAAGCCATATAACATATTCACCACAGATTCGTGGAAAAGGACTCATCCAAAACTGTTGCTATTAAATTAAAAGCACGCAATTCCCTAGATTATCAATATATGCTGCAGCATTAAGATTTTTACTCATGACAATAATTAAAGCAGTCAAACCTGTTCATTAGAAAGGGGTATCACAATACTTTTGTCCATGTGTATACACAATGATGTGGAGACTCGGCTGGATCCAAATGCAAACAGTTTTATTGAATCATAAAATCACAAAGAACTGTAAATAGAATACGGAAATAAGGAGACATATCATATAACTGAACACAACACCAGACAAAGAAATATGACAAAATCAGGGGTATAAATACACAAAATGAACCGGGCTAGCAAGATAAGCACACCTGGGAACTATTCACAGGGAAACCAATAAACACTAGACTACAAAATAAAACCGGAAGTGACACAACAAAGTAAAAGTCCAAAAAACTGAAGATTTATTACATTAATCTACACTCCATACACCATAATGACGAATATAAAAACAGATTTGTGACATGGCAAGTTTATTAAAAATAAAAAAAAACATTACATTGCATACGTATTCGTGGGAGACTTGAAATTTAGCTCAGAAACATTCCAGTTTTGCTTGTTGATGAAGACACATGAATACTTACGCAATGTACTTATTTACTTTTTCTTCCAAATCGTTGTTTTTGTCAGCATAGTGTATGGAGTGTAGACTGATATGAAAAAACTAACTTAGTAGTTTAACATAAGCCAGCAACATAAAAAAAATGTGAAAAAAAGGGGGTGCATGGCATATTTAACAGGCAATGTATATGACTATGCATATATTCAGTATGTGCATGTTTAGAACCACAGCTTGCAAAATGCAAAAAAAAAAAAGATTATTAAATGCAAAACTCTAGTTTACATTTAGCAGGCGCTTTTATCCAAAGCAACTTACAGAGAGGTCAGGGAGCAATAATACAATAGGTGCTTATACAAAGTTACTAGTTTCAACAAAAGCCAGACCAATACCTGTTAAGATAAAGAGAGAGTTTTCTCTTTCATTTGTCTGTCAAGTATTCACAGAAGAGATTTAGTGTTTTTTTAATGTTGTGAGAGATATGGTTGACCGGATTTAGGTAGGAAGAATGTTCCACCAGGAAGGAGTTGTGAAGGAGCATGTGCGGGAAAGCATTACTTTACAGCAAATCTACATCCCACAATGAAGGCATGTGGACACCCTTCATTGTGAATTCTCACGTGCACTGCAAGATTTGGTTTGTGCTTGAAACTCTTTTCACACTGAGGACAAACGTATGTGCACTCTCCAGAGTGAATTTCATCTGCTCATCAAGTGTTTTATTTTTTAATCTCTTTACACACTGAGGACATGTGTATGGGCGTCTGAAGTGTGAATTTTCATGTGCAACTCACGTGTTGATATGTGTTTGAAACTCCTTCCACACTCAGAACATATGTATGGGCGCTCTTCAGTGTGAATTCTCATGTGCATCTTAAGTGATGACTTATCTTTCAAACTTTTTCCACACTGAAGACATGTGTACGGACGCACTCCAGTGTGAGTTCTCACGTGGCCCTCAAAATGACTTTTGTTTGTAAAACTCCTTCCACAATGAGGACAAGTGTATGGACACTCTCCATTGTGAAATCTCATATGTGTCTCAAGATTTGATTTCTGTTTAAAACTTCTTTCACACTGAGGACATACGTATGGACACTCTCCAGTGTGAATTCTCATGTGGTTCTCAAGCGTCGATTTGCGTTTGAAACTCTTTCCACACTGAGGACATGAGTATGGGCGCTCTCCAGTGTGAATTCTCATATGCACCTTGAGATTATTTTCCTGTTTAAAACTCTTTGCACACTGAGGACATGCATATGGACACTCTCCAGTGTGAATTCTCATGTGCTCCTCAAGCGTTGATTTACGTTTGAAAGCATTTCCACACTGAGGACACGAGTATGGGCGCTCTCCAGTGTGAATTCTCATATGCACCTTAAGATGGGTTTTCTGTGTGAAACTCTTTCCGCACTGAGGACATGTGTATCGAGACTCTCCAGTGTGAATTCTCATGTGCATCTCAAGCGTTGCTTTCAGATTGAAACTCTTTCCACACTGAGGACATGCGAAAGGGCAATCTCCAGTGTGAGTTCTCATGTGGTCCTCAAGACGACATTTGTATTTGAAACACTTTCCACACTGAGGGCAGGTCAAGGATTTGCCTGCTGTTGATCTTTGCTTTCTTTCTGGAAAGTAAATCTTGCTCTTCTGCAAACTACTAGAAGACATTTCTAGCAGAACAAGATTCTGATACTGATGACTCAACTTCATTCAGTTCATCACTTTCAGTGGTCCCCTTACTTGCAGGATTATAAGAATTATTCTCTATTTATAGTGAACAACTTCACTGAACATCACTGTGTTGTATGGTGGAACAGACCTGCCAAAATAAATAAATAAATACATTTTAACATTAACAACTTGTAACAAAATATTTTAACCAAAAAGGTAAAAATGTTAATTTGCATAGATAATATGCAAATTAGGCCGCAGGGTCTGAGCTGATTTAGGTTTAATTTACAAGTTGATTATCACCCTGCATGCCAATTCTGCATATTACCCAACCTAAATAACATCAGAATTTTAAATTAGTGTGGCCAAAATCATACTATCTTGAAATAATGAATGAAGTGAATGAAATACGTGAATGCAAAGAGGAGCTGTATTTTAATGTGTGTAACTATTAACCACTTTTTTATGTTTGTACGTCACAATGGGTGTATACTAATTTGCTACACACCAAAAAGTAAACTTTTCCATTACAAAAACAATGCATATGTATTCTAAATTCTAAGTAGGCAAAATTGAAAACCACCTCTATGTCAAAAAAAACTTATTTTCTCGATGCCCAATCAGGCAATGACTCCGGAGGCAGCGTTTGCGCATGAAGGCAGCTCTCAGAGACGGATTCGGACAGGCTTTATAGGCAGCATAACAGAATTCTATTTGAATTATAAACAGAGAGCGCCTTTGCAGTAACGAATCACACGCATCCACTATTTAAAAGCGTATACATCTCTTTCACAGACATTGCCGTTATTAATACATTTTAAAGTTGTGCCTGTTTAAACTCTCAAGCAATTTGACTCACATACTGATATACGACGATCGCACACAGACACAACACAGGTACAGAACAAAGTTTTCTTACGCATCCTATGAGTTATTAAACTGCATTATGCACACAAGATTATGCCCAAAACACAGTGGCTAATGTTATACGCAAGTGAAGTTACCAGTGGATGTGTATCAGCATTAGCACTAACCTAATAAACCTGATGCCATCACTGTTATATATTATATGACGCATATATATACACGATGCAGTCTATATATAACCAAAACACTTCACATTAATACAGTTAATAAACTGGGACAACTACTAAAATTGGGACTTCTACTGGTCTTATTATTAAAGGCTAATAAAATGTATCAATAATTATTGTTAATGAAGATTATGAAATATTATATCTATAATACATTTTACAGCTGTATCGCCCAGCCCTAAGCCCAGTTGAATTGTTCTGTAGTTTGTGTTTTTTACTCAAAACAATTAAAACTTAATTTGTGGAAATTATTTAACATTTCACTGTGGTTGTTTTGTATGTTATTTTACTTTAAATATAAAATTCCTAAATTAATTGTGTTCACATTTCTCGGTTTTATAAAAAAATATTTATTTTAAGTTTCATTTGTTGTTCACTGCTAACTATTATAATGTTTACGTTCTAAATACAAACCTGGAAACAATGTCTGGAATTAGTAACATTAAAGGTATTTAACAATATTTAAACAATAATTTTGTAGCATTAAAAGTATTACAACTACATTACAACAGTTTCATATCATAAATTACTTCCGGGTTGAGGTCAGAATTAGGGCCGCGCTGGCTTGAGTGACGGTGACGTATTTCCGCTTTAGAGTGGAGCTCCACTCGCCCCATCGGCTGCAGCCAGCCCCTATTTGGGAATTTCTCGGCCACTCCTTTATGAATACTGACGATTCGGACTCTGCTAAAGTACTGTTTTCTTCTACTTAGTAGGCAAGTATACTAACGTCCAAATCTCGCGAGAAATAGTCCACCACCCGGTTATTTCTCGCCTACTGTTTCTCGAATACTGACGATTCTGACATACTATTCGTCCCCCTACTGCTTTTTGCCTACTGTATAGTACGGTAGTGTGCCATTTCAGATGCAGCCGGTGTAACCCTTGAGACACTGATAAGCTTGTTCAGGTGTGTTTGATTCGGGTTAGAAAATCTGCAGGGCAGCGGCACTCCAGGACCGAGGATGCCTCTACCTGAGCGCATGCATGCATGGACCATGACATGAAAAAACAACACGGCTGCAAAGGTTACACTTTATAAAGAGTAATAATGAATTAAAGTAACTTAGCTCTTTATTAAATAGGCTAAATAGTCAAATAAATTCATGGCTAACCTTAGCAAATAACCTTGTAATTATGCACATCTACTACAGTTGGCACGAAGAGATCTTTAAAGATAAATATAATTGATAAACATACGACCGTGATTTATCCTTAAGTATAACAGTAAAAAGAACCCAGAAAACACTTTGTTATGCCTTTACCTCAAACATTACTTGGAAAAAACTCTGCTCTGTCAGCGCAGCTTCCCTGTTGCTCCTGATATTACCGTAAATACAGTGATAAGTGCCCGACCCTCTCTCGTTGACCTGTTATACCGTAATTATAGTTATATACGCACACTCGCACTTGACCCTAGTCAAACAACATTTTTCTGTACTTTAATGTACGACCCATATAAATTAAATGAATTCATAAGAAAAAATTACCTTCTTGAAGTGAAAGAAATGTGTTGCCATTACCAGCAGATTTATCTGGTGAATGATGGGCTCAATGAAACGATAAAGAACACTATTTATCTCTTTTACAGTTTAATCTGGATCAGAATGATCTGCTAACCATGATCAGATAATCCATTTTACTTTTGTGCTGGTTTTTCAAAGCAAAACCGGATTGGATCACCCTGATCCAGATATACACATAACTAGCCCTCGGGCTATCAGGCTAATGAACAGTCAGAACTAATACACCCTACACAATACTCCCACTTAAAGGTATGCCACACACTGCACTTTAACTCTAACACAGTTCAAACTGAACTACACACTGCAGTAATACAACCATCTATCTGCTACCACTGGATACCATCCAAAGCACATCCATGACATTCGCATATCCATAATCTGCTGCACCTTCACATGTTATGGTGTGTACATGTTGCAGAATGTATACATATGGTGAATAATGTGTATTGATAACTGTTATTATGTCTAATAATACACTGTGTGTACTGAGTATATGTATGTGTATATTGTACACTGTCATCTGTATAAGTCTATATGTATGTAAATAGTACAGCCTATGTAAATTTCTTTCAGAACTTTCTCGAGCACGCTCTCAAGAATTATACTCACCAAAGCACTTGTGCTGTGGTGATGTGACAATAAAAGTGATTTGATTAGTGCTCGGTAGGCCTAAAGGGACATAGTGATGGAAAAACATGAGATGGGATATAAGAAATAGATATATTTCAATGCTTTTGCTTATACTCAGGTTTCATGTAGCTCAGTGTTAAGAGCAATGTGTTAACAATGCGAGGTCGTGGGTTTGATCCCAGAGGATTGCACATACTTAGACACAAATGTATAGGATAATGCAATGTGAGTCGCTCTGGAAAAAGAGGTTGCCAAATGCATGTAAATGTAAAAAAATGCCCACAAATATTATTTTTGACTGGCATCACTAATGGTTACCAGTGTAGTTTATAACCAGTGTAGTCATAAAAAACACTTTAAATTGCGATTACTTCATGCTGACAAAATCATTCTTCTCTCTGCTGTCGGCTACTGAAAAGCTTATAAGGTGTCTATTTCAAATTTTTACTTTAACAGTTAAACTTATCAAGAGAAAAATAAAAATATTATGTCTGTGTGTATATTATATGATGTTGTATTTTTGCCCAGTTTTTAAGTTTTATAAAATTTTCTGTTCCTGAAATCCTCCCTTCTGCTGGGATCATTATTGTCCTGTTTTTTGGATCAAAGGTACACAATCATAAAATCCTAAAAAATAGGAAATAATAATGTTCAAATCAGGGGTCCCAGGGCTCAGTCCTGGAAACTCTTTCCACACTGACGACATACTTATGGGAGCTCTCTTGTGTGAATTCTCATACGGTCCTCACACGTTGATTTCCTACTGAAACTCTTTCCACACTGGTGCAGTGCCCGCCTGGTGCATGATAATGCCCAACCTCGTGTGGACAGAGTCTGTTGGCAGTTTCTGAACTATGAAGGCATTGATGCCATTGACTGGCCCTCACGTTCCGCAGACCTAAATCTAGTTGAGGTGAAATTTTAAGGTGAAAACTCTTTCCACATTGAAGTCATGTTCATGGGCACTTCACATTGAAAGCATGCATATAGGCGATTGCCAGTGTGAATTCTTGAAACTCGTTTCAAGCTGAGGACATGTGTAAGTGTGCTATTCAGTGTGAGCTCCCGTGTGCACCTTAAGCGCTGATTTTTCTATGAAACTCTTTCCACACTGAGGACATACAAATGGGCGCTCTCCATTGTAAATTCTCCTATGTTTCTCAAGATTTGATTTCTGTTTAAAACTTTTTCCAGTCTGAGGACATACGTATGGACACTCTCCAGTGTGAATTCTCACGTGGATATCAAGCGTTGATTTGCGTTTGAAACCCTTTCCACACTGAGGACACGGGTATGGGCGCTCTCCAGTGTGAGTCCTCATATGCAGCTCAAGATTATTTTTCTGTTTAAAACCCTTTCCACACTGAGGACATCTGTATGGGCACTCTTCAGAGTGAATTCTCATGTGCACCTTAAGCGTTGATTTCTGTTTAAAACTCTTTGTACACTGAGAACATATGTATGGCCGCTCTCCAGTGTGAATTCTCATATGTGCCACAAGATTTGATTTATCTGTGAAACTCTTTCCACACTGAGGACATACGTTTGGTCGTTCTCCAGTGTGAACTCTTATGTGGCACTTAAATTGACTTTTGCGTTTGAAACACTTTCCACACTGAGGGCAGATGAAAGGCTCGCCTGTTTCACTTCTTTGCTTTCTTTTTGTAGAGAAAATCTTGTTATTGTCCCCACTACTTGAAGACATTTCTAGCCTTTCAAGATTTTGAGTTTTCTGAAACGGATGTTTCTCCTCAACTTCATTCATGGCTTCAGTGAACATCTCTGTGTGATATGGTTTTAACAGACCTGCCAAAATAAATAAATACATTTTCATATTAACATCTCTTCACAAAATATTTTAAACATAAAAGTTAAATTAATATTATTTGGGATAGTTTGCAAATGGGGTCGCAGGGTCTGAGCTTTCCATTTAATAACAGCTGACTTAAGTTCAATCCACTGCTTAGTAGACGACCCTCACCCTTCATTATTAGAAATTAAAATTAATATGTCCCAAATTAGGGCTGGACGATATGACCAAAATGTATATCTAAATATATTTATTGATTTCGGTCGTTACAATATAGCTCTGATAATGATATGAACAATATTACGAAAAGCAAATGTAAGATATAAGTTGAGAGAGCCCTCTGATAACAGTAAAATACTGATCAAAAGCATTCTAGATGCAAGCAGCGTGCAAAGCTACATATGATAAAATTACATCTTTTTGTAAAGGACTGTGCCCTTACCTTGTGTAAGTATCAAATATTAGAATCACGTTAAACGAGAGAATAACTTCTCTAAATGTGCTTCAAAGCATAATTCAACTACTTCAAAATGTGATTTAAAGCATGGGCGTATCTTCAAATTTCTCCAGGGGCACAGGCCTCCCATTACTTGACACTTTTTTCTTGAAAGCCTGCTTTTGACATATTAATCTAAATTAATAATCTTCAATTATTAACGTCCACTGAATCTTACGTATGACTGTATCTCCAGTTTTTTTTCATGTAGTTACTATAGGGTTTGGTACAGGTTATTTACATGTAATAATGCACAATTTATAGTAAATACATGTAACATGTGTGACAAGGGAACCGTAAAATAAAGTGTTTCCTGTTAAAAATGATACATCTTGATACATAAAAGAAAAAATAAATGAAGAAACACTTAAATACAAACTGGAGATGCATTTTAATGTGTCTCAGTTACCTGTTAACCATTTTCTTTTTCCTGTTTTTACGTCACAATACGTTTATACTGTTTTTCTACACACCAAAACGGATATACTTTTCCATAACAAAAACAATACATACTTTAAGGGCATATTCTAAGTAGGCAAAAAGTGACACAACATGGGGTGAGCACATCAATGAAGCTGCGATATTACAAATCACCATGGCAATAACCCCCGAAAAGAGGTCTGCATATTTTTGCCCAGTAAAAAAGGAAGAATACTACGAGCATTTTGGACAATAGTAACACGTGCTTCAGAGTTATACTTCATTAATAGTATTAAAGTAACTTGCATATTCATCAAATAGTCTACACAGTTAAACAAATTTCAACTTGAGTAACTTAGCCTAGCCATTATGTAAGCCTATCTACAGATGGCTTGAAGAGGTATTTAAAGATAAATACAATTGATAAAAATTCGACCATGATTTAGTCTCAATTATAACAGCAAAAAGAAACTGAAAACATGACATGTTCTTATGCTTTTACCTCAAACATTGCTGAGCAAAAAATCCGCCTTATTAGCGCAGCTTCTTTAGTGTTGCTGATATTACCGTAAACACAGTGATAAGAGCGGCATACTCGTTCGTGGACCTGATATTACCGTAATAATGAATATACACGCGCGCTCTCACTTGACCCCAGTCAAAAAGAGACAAGGTCTCTTTAGGTCGGAGAAATGGATTTATTATGCTGAGAGAAATATGAGATAACCACGACTGACAGGTCTATCTATACAAAAATGAAATCTTGTTTAATAACCTTGTTAATTTTTTTTTTTCAAATATTTAATTAAAATATTACCTTGCAGATATATCATTCAAATATTAAATTTAACAGGTATGGCTATGTTTTTTTTAGAAACATTTTCATTTTTTTAATTAAAAAAATATATAATTTATCTCTTTGTAATTGTGCACATTTTACTGGTAAAAACTGTTAATCATTTATCTAAAATTTAATACTTGATATCTTCGCATTTTTACAAGCAGAATATGTTATACAATTGCAAGCAATTACAGACACACATTTGTTTTACCATACTAAACAGGACAAATGATATCAAACAAACATGTGCAAGACATTAAATGTAAAGAAAAAAGTATTTGAGCAAATTATGAGCATTTTTAATTAGGTGAGGGTTGTAATGACTGTTCCCTATGTTAATGAGGACCATCACAAATATACAGTAGCTAAACAAGGAACAGTGAAGAAATAATGTCACCTTCATCTCGGTGAGTAAATTAACAGCAAATCAACATTTTATGATAAAAGTGCTTTCTGAACACATGTTCATGGGCGCTCTCCAGTGTGTGTTCACATGTGCATCTCTGAAAATTCTGTGTGATTTTACATATGTGCCACAAGATTTGATATCTGTTTGAAAGTCTCAAGGCAGTACGTGGCACAGGCACGAAATTTGGCATTTACTGATTTGTGTTCAGGGACGAGTTTTCCCCTTTCTTCGTATCAGTCAGGAAGACTTCTATTCATGTCACTCAGCACAACTTTCAATACACAGACTGCGTGTGTATTTACATTAAAACATTTATAAACTGAGATCAAAAGAAGTCATACATACTTTAGATTCCTCACCCCAAACCCCCAAAATCACGTCTGCAAAAGGGTAATTTTGCTAAAAACATGAGGTTCACAAGGTGGAAAAGCAATGATAAATGGCTACTATAACCCCGACCCTAAACCTAACATCACAGTCAAATCATATCAAAATATAAGAATGAGATTGTAGGAATTGGAAGTCACATGAATGTGCTACCCAGTAAAATAGGTAGAAATTCCCATTATATTGATAAATATTTATACAAATGAAAGATACAACGCATTAAAATACGATGGATTGAAAGTTGCGCTGACTGACACAAAACAGAAATTTGTGTCCATTAACATGAATTGATAGATTACACTTGGTGACAATGTCACGAACTCTGGTGAGAATGTGTTGGTTCTCCAGTGTGAATTTTCACGTGCACCTTAAGATGATTTTTCTGTGTGAAACTCTTTTCACACTGAGGACATGTGTATGGGCGCTCTCCAGTGTGAATTCTGATGTGGTCCTCAAGATGATTTTTGTGTTTGAAACTCTTTTCGCACTGAGGACACATATATGGGCGCTCTCCAGTGTGAATTCTCATGTGCATCTCAAGAACTGTTTTCTGTTTGAAACTCTTTGCACACTGAGCACATGTGTATGGACGCTCTCCAGTGTGAATTCTCATGTGCTCCACAAAATGACATCTGCGTTTGAAACACATTTCACACTGAGAACATGTGTACGGGCGTTCTCCGGTGTGAACTCTTGTATGCTCCTCAAGATGACTTTTGCGTTTGAAACACTTTTCACACTGAGGGCAGGTGAAAGCTATTAGATTCTGAGGTGTCTGACACTGATGTTTCTCCTCAACTTCATTCAGTTCATCACTTTCTTCATTTAACATATCTAAAATGAAACAAACAAAAAGTTTCACTCCCACAACCATCAAAAAAATTAAATCTAAGATACATTGTAAGATTCTATATAAAACTCCTATGACCTAAAATTAATGGAAAAATAATAATGCATTTTATCAATGCCTTACTCAAAATATTATATATAATTTTATTTTAAAATTAATCATTTTTGAAAAATCATGAATAGACACCAACCTTTTTGTTTGTCAATATCTTCATGTTGCACTCTGCAGGGGTCTGGATCAATCATGTCTTCAACTTTCATTTAAGATTTTTTTCAAAACTGTGTCCCACTGGATTTGCTATACTGGTACTTTTGAATGAAGTGGTCAGTTACTTGTGAATGGCTTCACTGTGTGGTATGGTGGAACAGGTCTGCAAAATAAATAAATACAACTTTTAATTTATTATCTTTTAAAAAAAGTGTTAATAAAGTTAAAATACTAATTAGGACACACAGTATGCAAATTGGGCCGCATGGTCTGAGTTTTCAGTTTAAGAACAGCTGTCTTAAGTTCATTCAATAAACTCTGATCCTGCATAACAACTTGCATTCTACCAGTCTTACATAGTATTGGAAATTATAAAGGGTATTTCCCAAATCATGGTAAGTTGAAGGAATACCGTTTCCTTGCCGCCACTCATTTCTATTTCCCACATGAATATGATTTTGATGAAAAATCATTCGTTGTCTGGGCGTTCCTGATTTTGTGACTAATTCTGTTGTTTGCCTACAGTAATGTTCGGGTGTTTGGACCCTGAAATAGTATATTACCTTCCATACACTATATGATGGTGCGTAACATCAGGCTTAAAGGAGCCATATGACGCAATTTTGTGTTTTCCTGTATCTTTAGTGTTTTACAAGTTGTTCATGCATTTACTAGACACAGAAAATTGCTAAAATTTAAGTCTTAAACCAAAAGAGTTGATTTATTTAAAAGCGGAGTCTCATCCAAACCTACCTAATCGCATCTTTTAAACACGACCCCACATTTCTTTAGATTTTAATTTAGAATCTTTAAAAATCTTTTGTTTAAATCAATTTAAAACAAAAATCTTCATGTCTTTGTAATTGTACACGTTCTACTTGTAAAAACTTTTAATTCTTTATCTAAAAAACATTTTCTTGATATCTGTTATAGCATTTTTACAAGCAGAATATGTTATATAATTGCAAGCCGTTACACACACACATTTTTTTTACCATAGTAGTCAGGAGAAATCATATCACACAAACATGTGCAAGACATTAAATGTAAAGAAAACTATATTTGACCATATGAGTATTTTTATTAAGTGAGGACCAGTAAAATGTCAACAACAAGAGGGTTGTACTGACTGTTCCCTATGTCACGGAGGACCATCACAAATATACAGTAGCTAAACAAGGAACAGTGAAGAAATAATGTCACCATCTCGGTGAGTAAATTAACAGCAAATCAACATTTTATGATAAAAGTGCTTTCTGAACACATGTTCATGGGCGCTCTCCAGTGTGTGTTCACATGTGCATCTCTGAAAATTCTGTGTGATTTTACATAATTGCCACAAGATTTGATATCTGTTTGAAAGTCTCAAGGCAGTTCATGGCATAGGCACGAAATTTGGCATTTACTGATTTGTGTACATTGACAAAGAAAGGGGGGAAATCATGTCCCTCAGCACGACTTCATGAACTTTGGTGAGACTGTGTTGGTTCTCCAGTGTGAATTTTCACGTGCACCTTAAGATGATTTTTCTGTGTGAAACTCTTTTCACACAGAGGACATGTGTATGGGCGCTCTCCAGTGTGAATTCTGATGTGGTCCTCAAGATGATTTCTGTGTTTGAAACTCTTTTCACACTGAGGACACATATATGGGCGCTCTCCAGTGTGAATTCTTATGTGGTCCTCAAGATGATTTTTCTGTGTGAAACTCTTTTCACACTGCGGACACGTGTACGGACGCTCTCCAGTGTGAATTCTTATGTGGTCCTCAAGATGATTTTTGTGTTTGAAACTCTTTTCGCACTGCGGACACGTGTATGGACGCTCTCCAGTGTGAATTCTCATGTGCACCTCAAGAACTGTTTTCTGTTTGAAACTCTTTGCACACTGAGCACATGTGAATGGACGCTCTCCAGTGTGAATTCTCATGTGGTCCTCAAAATGACTTCTGCGTTTAAAACTATTTCCACACTGAGTACATGTGTATGGGCGCGATCCGGTGTGAACTCTCATGTGCTCCACAAAATGACATTTGCGTTTGAAACCCTTTCCACACTGAGGACATTTGAATGGGCGTTCTCCAGTGTGAACTTTCATGTGGTCCTCAAAATGACCATTGTGTTTGAAACACTTTCCACACTGAGGGCAGGTGAAAGACTTGCCTCCTTTGGTCCTTTGCTCTCCTTTTGGAGAGAAAATCTTGTTCTTCTGCACACTACTAGAAGACATTTCTAGCATTTAAAGCTCCTGATGTTTCTGACACTGAAGACTCAACTTCATTCACTTTCAGAGGCCCCGTTGTTTGCAGGATTTTAGGAATTATTCCTGTATTTTCTTGTGCCCGGCTTCACTGAACATCATTGTGTGGTATGGTGGAACAGACCTGAAAAAATAAATAAATACATTTTCACATTAACAACAAATCTTCATAAAGTATTTTAACAAAAAAGTTTAAAATATTGATTTTTGAAAATTGGATGCAAATTCAGGGTCTCAGGGTCCGAGTTTTCCGTTTTAAGAACCGCTGTCTTAAGTTCAGCTGAGAGTTGGTTGATGCTCAACCTGCATCCAAATTTGCACACGACCTGTCCTAGATAGTAGGAGTGTAAAGGTACGTGTATTCTTGTACCACCAACATTCCAAATTTAGTCATCATTCCAATGCCCTACTCCTTCGAAGGACAGAGCCCTCGGAGTTAAGACTTTGGAGTGAACAACGCATTTGTGTGCATTAAGTTTGGAATGCACTTGGAAGCAATGAAATCTCCTCATTATCTTCAGCTGTCATGTTCCTGTGACAATGCAGCATTTTGTCTGTCGGCAGATGTCGCTGTTTTAATGGCATAACCTAAGCATAAAACCTGCAAATAAACGTTACATTTTATAATTTGAAAAGTTATATTATTATTATATTAGTGTTTATACATTATATAGCGTATTTTACAAATTTCAAAATAAGGGAATAGGGCATAGGAATGATGACTTAATTTGGGAATTTTCCCATTGACAGCACGTCATGGTTCAGTACGAATACGCCTACCGCTTCATGCCTACTAGATAGCATTGGAAATTAAAATCAGTATATGCCAAATCATGTTGATGAATGTAGAATTACCTAAATGTACGAGGAGCTGTATTTTAATGTGTAACTGTTAACCACTTATTTCAAGTTACGTCACAATACATGTATACTGCTATGATTGCAGCAAAAATATATATAATATAATATATAGGCCTACTTTTCTGAAACAAAATCAATGCATACTTTTAAAGCACACAGGAGTTAAACCCATAGGCCTATACAACATGTCTATAAAAAAAAAACAATAGACCATTATGCAAGAAGTACACAGAATTAGTCCAGAAGCAGTTCCTATGTCAGTTTTTATTATACAGCCCAGTTTCAGTTAAATGTCTCATGAAGAGTGCTTGTTTATTGTTTAATACTGTTATATGAGGTCTACGTATGATGTCCGCGTGGTTTTTACATTCAAAAAGATCAAAATCAATAAGGAACAGGCTATTTTCTACACGGGTTTTGAGGCCAGTAAACGCCCACTGCTTTGATTGAATAGCAGTTTGCGTGGTTGGAGGCTTCTGTGAATACGGTAAGAGACGTAAAGTTAGGTTAGAAATTAGCACCATTCACAGTTTTCGTACGGTATCAGTATTATCTGGAGACCTCCTGTGATTTATAAATGACCTCCCCACATCAGTATTTCATGTGACACAAGATGATTTTACTCAAATTGACTTATTTCCCAAATGTGATGGCAAGGCTTCGCGTATAGTTTTTATAGCCTATAGTTATATTGCGTTTAATGATATATACCTGTCTGCAATTACAACAGTAAAATATGTTATTTTCAAATGTCTGCGTATACAAACAAAAACTTTTCAACTGGACACAAATAAATTTTATTTTTTACCATCATTCATTGAAAATATATGACAAGGAAATAATAAAGCCTTAAAAATATACTTTTCAAAAAAATATTTTTTGTCAAATACCCCATTTATTAGGCCTAAACATCAAACATTGCGTTACGTGACTTAATTATGTATTTTTGTGTAAACACAGCTCAAACCTTAGAAACGGTATCACCAAAAAAAATGTGGTTTTGAAACCTTGACTCTTTCAAACCTTTGTAGACCCTGAAACCGGTATTCGGCCCATGCCTACATGAGAGAAAGACAGTATTCACTTCATGCCATCGATTCGGCCGAAAATTAAACCTAAAACACACTGCCATTATAAAACTTCTAAAATGACATGTTTTATGAATAAACAAGGTGAAAGTCTACATACCTTTGACTTGTTTGAGCTCCTTCCCTCAAGATGCTTGCTACTTCTCATTTCTAAACACAACAAAGCACAAAACATTGAATACATTCAACGTTTTTGTCGATAAATTTTGTTAATAAATAAATATTTATTTAGTGCCAGCTACCTGAGGTGAAGCTTGCCTCTGCTGCGAAGTCACTCAGGCAGGTCGCATTGAATCAAATAAACAGTCGCTAATCCATCCTTCCACGTAATTTAAAATGATCTATGTACTATAAAAATTTGTGATACTCTTATGCATTTAGTACCAAAATTAGGACATCCTATATTCAGGTTAAGTTTATAAAATCTTAAAAATAATGGTTTATTAAATTGTTGTGGGAACCATTCTCTTTTGCTTTTGTAATGCTGTATTATCATATATTGTCTTATATATATATATATATATATATATACATACACATACGAGTCTTCATTTAATGTTTTTTTTTTATATTTTTGCAGGCTTAATATAACATGTTGTCTCAACTTAGTCCAACCAAGAATATTAGTTCAACCAAGATATTTTTGCTTTGCCAATTTTTATTATATATATATATATATATATATATATATATATATATATATATATTTGTGATATGATGTGTATATATATATATTTGTGATATGATATATATATATTTGTAATATGATGTGTATATATATATATATATTTGTGATGTGTATATATATATATTTGTGATATGATATATATATATATATTTGTGATATGATGTGTATATATATATATTTGTGATATGATGTGTATATATATATATTTGTGATATGATATATATATATATATTTGTGATATGATGTGTATATATATATATATATATATATATATATATGTGATATACATATATATATATATATATATATATTTGTGATATGATGTGTATATATATATATATTTGTGATATGATGTGTATATATATATATTTGTGATATGATATATATATATATATTTGTGATATGATGTGTATATATATATATATATATATATGTGATATACATATATATATATATATATATATATATATATATATATATTTGTGATATGATGTGTATATATATATATTTGTGATATGATGTGTATATATATATATTTGTAATATGATGTAGGGCTGCAACTAACGATTATTTTAATAATCGATTAATCTGTAAATAATTTTTTCGATTAATCGATGAATCGGATAAAAGCATAAACCAAGAAAAGCATTCATTTCCAACCCTTTATTCAAAAACAGAACTAAAATCTTTAAAAACTGCACAAACATGTTGCTCCTTGAACATCCCTGAGCTGTTATAATAATAATAAAATAAAAATGGACTAACACAAAAAACATACACATGTATGCTTTACATCTGCCAAATATATAGACTTTTTTTTAAATAAAGTGCCACCTGAGCTGCTGAATAAAGAACAATACAAATCAGAAAATTTGACAGGACTTGTTTGAATGTCAGAACTTGTTCTCTACACTACACTGCAGACGCACACACCTACAAACTCTCACACTGACACACACACACACACTCTCTCAAGTTCACTTGAAGCTTATTCATTAAATTATTACTATCATTGTAGTAAGTGCAAGCTTCATTTATAAACCACATTTAAACAAAGCTTAAGATGACCGAGTGCTATAAAAGAACTTTAAAATTAAATTAAAAAGTACAACACACACAAATATATTTGTCAATAATAACCTATATGGGACAAAGCACAGAATATACACTGCAAAAATTGCTTTTCTAACTTAGTAGTTTTGTCCTGTTGTCAGTCCAAATATCAAAAAAATCTTAAATCAAGATTCATTTACTAGACACATGAAATAGCATAAGAAATGATGTCTTGTTTTCTGAAAAAACACCTCAAAATGAAGTGATTGTTTGCTTAAAACAAGCAAAATTATCTGCCAATGGGGTACGAAAAATAATCTTAATGAGATATAATTTCAAACAGAAGTTTTAAGCATCACTTAATTTTCTCATGCCATTTTTCTTGTCTAGCAATCTTGATTTTTTTTAGATACTTGGACTGGAAACGAGAAATAAATTACTAAGTAAGAAAAGCTTTTTTTGCAGTGTAGCTATACATGACAACAAATTGATAAATGAATGGTTAAAAAAAGGCGAGTGAATAAAAACGTGTCTTTAGTCTTGCAATGCAAAGTGCAAAGTAACTATACCCCCCCTGCTTTATTCTGTTATTAACGAGCTAATGCTAACTTGTCATGCTTGTCAAGCTGGATAACGAGTAAACACCCGATCACATTACGTTCCTCACTTCAAAACGGAACAAAAGTAGATTCTGTAGTGACTTAACCTGCTGTTGAACTCCCTTCCTCCTCATCAAAGACTACCACATGTTTGCGTTTCAGGTACTGGATCATTGCCGTGGTGCTCCCGCCATGTCGCTTTAGCATATTTAGCAGTTAACACACTTTTTCTGTTTATTTAGTGTGAAATGCTCCCACACATTGGATGACTTTGGTCGCGCGGATTTCTCTGCCTCCGCCATGTATCTTTCCTCCGCTCGTTTATTTTATTTTTGCTCCGCCCTGTCTATGAGGCGCCGAACTCTGCTAGCATCAGTGCGCGAGAGAGACCGAGTGTGTTCACTCCGCTCCGCGCTCAAATAAAGTTTTTTTTATAATCAAACGTCTCCGTGTCGCGCGACACAACGAATCGATAATGAAATTCGTTGCCAACTCTTTTAGTAATCGATTTTTATCGATTAAATCGATTCGTTGTTGCAGCCCTAATATGATGTGTATATATATATATTTGTGATATGATATAAATATATATATATATATATATATATTTGTGATATGATATATATATATATATATATTTGTGATATGATATATATATATATTTGTGATATGATGTGTATATATATATATTTGTGATATGATGTGTATATATATATATTTGTGATATGATATGATATATATATTTGTGATATGATGTGTATATATATATATATATATATATATATATATATATATGTGATATGATATGATGTATATATTTGTGATATGATGTGTATATATATATATTTGTGATATGATATAAATATATATATATATATATATATATATATATTTGTGATATGATATATATATATATATATTTGTGATATGATATATATATATATTTGTGATATGATGTGTATATATATATATTTGTGATATGATATAAATATATATATATATATATATATATATATTTGTGATATGATATATATATATATATATTTGTGATATGATATATATATATATTTGTGATATGATATGATATATATATTTGTGATATGATGTGTATATATATATATATATATATATATATATATATATATATATATATGTGATATGATATGATATATATATTTGTGATATGATGTGTATATATATATATTTGTGATATGATATAAATATATATATATATATATATTTGTGATATGATATATATATATATATATATATATATTTGTGATATGATATATATATATATTTGTGATATGATGTGTATATATATATATATTTGTGATATGATGTGTATATATATATATTTGTGATATGATATGATATATATATTTGTGATATGATGTGTATATATATATATATATATATATATATATATATGTGATATGATATGATATATATATTTGTGATATGATATATATATATATTTGTGATATGATATATATATATATATATATATATTTATATCCGCTGTATTTAGGCTAAACAACAAAATACCACCATATCTGATACTTCCTGAACGTTCTGTTTTAGTTTTTAACACAACACAAACCTTTCAACAAAATGTAACCAACAGAACATTTATAATCAAACCAAATGGTTAACTATCTCTAGATTTAACTACAGAAAAAAATCGAAAATGCATCTGAACTATCGTTTACATTTTGCTAAGTGGTCTATACTCGGAATGAATATCTGGCAACCCAAGAACCAGACCAGTGTTTTAATCCAGCTGCGGCAACACATGGAAACAACGGATGCAATAAAGTTTCTTCCCAATGATTTACGGACTCGCGCATTTCTGTGGTTACTCAGATCATTTCCCACAGTAGACCCCTCAAGCACCCTCGGGATCTTTTTAGAATTTAAAGGGGGCGTGTTATCAAAAGCATGCATTCACTTTTATTAACTTACCTTCGAGTGTGTTCTTGTGACCCTAAAGTGAATGGACTTCAGCGCAATGTTCGGAAGTGTATCCAAGTGGCCGACGGGTAGCTGCAACCTGCAGGAGACGAAGTGCTATCCAACACGATTTCAATCCTTAACAAATCGTATATATGCGCATCAGAGGTTCGGAGCGCGTATCAAACACTGATCTGATCAACGACTGAATTGCACACAGAATGCGAGACCGATGGAACACACCAGAACCGGTCGTGCCGCCATTGCTACGCCCAACCGATAGAGGGCGTCATTCTTCTTCTCTTTGTGGCGGTGGGCAAGACAACTTTTGGCGCTTTACCGCTACCAAGTGAACTGGAGTGTGAAGTGACAACGGGGAAAAATAAAACAAAAGAACGTATATTTGTTACCTAATATTAGCTCGAAAGACATATTATCTGTCTGTAACCTCTTTTACAGAATCCGTCTCTCTTTACAGTATCTACACTGTAATAAAATATGCCCGACTGTTTCAGTTTCACCACAAAATATAATGTTACACAATCCAGAATGATGTTTCGTGATATTATAGAAATGTCCAAGAGCGTCCTAATCTTAGTCTTGTTATTATAACTTCTTCTTTTAAAGTCACTTCCGGTCTCATTATTTTGTAGTCCTACTTTGCAAAAAGGTGTAATAGACATAAACATAATTTTAAGAACAGTCAGCGTTATGTCTTTGAATCGGCTGTAAACTGATGTCTTTTTTTAACCTACCCGAACATTGCAACGTATATGGCTTGATATAAACATGGCAGTTTGCATATGATTATAAGTACGTTAGGCTATATATTGTTAAAAACCAAAAATTAGTATCACCAGCATTTTGGGCGTTATGTAATTAAAAATTACCTTTAAATAATATGCTTTAAAAAACATGGCGTTAACAAAATCGTTTATACTGAAAGAAAACAACAGGTGTTTATTATCATAGAGATCTTTGGTATTAAACTGGCCATGTGAGACAAAGGGCTATGTAGTCTGATGTTCATCAACATATTAAATAGTATTGATGTGTAGGCTAATTTCTTAAATATGAACAAATCTGTTTTTACTATCAGACTAATTTACAATAAGGGTGTTTAAACGTACTTTGATTAAGTTTAAATATATTTTAAACTATAATATTAAAAATATATTGTAGGTATTTATATGTACATTTAATGTAAAGAAATTAAAGAACTTTTGTCTTCCTTTATGTGAAGGTTCTATATGAAATCATTAAGCCCAAAATGCAAAACTACTCGTGAAGTAGTAACATACTTGGCAATAAAGCTCCTTCTGATTCTGATTTTTTTTCTTCTCATATCCAATTGCTTCCTCTAGTGGGCAACGTGTACATCACAGCCTTAATCGTTCAGTTTACGTGGGTGATGATATGGAGCAGGGGCTCTCAACTCCACTTTCCTGCAACCCATTTAACTCCATTCTTGATTAAACTATCCCACACTTTCTATAATAATCCGAAAGACATTTATTAACTACTGCAGGTGTGTTTGATTAAAATTGGAGCTAAACTCTTTTTTATTATTATTTGCTGTTCTCCTCCTGACCATCAGAAATTCTAACATCTATTTTGATTCCCACTCTTTTTGGACAGAAGTGACCACATTGGTAAGCAATGCTTTATTGTATTAAATTAAAAAATATAACATTTATATCGTTTATACATATCCTAGTTTCTACCATCACAATTTGTACTTTTTGTAACCTCTTATTTACCTAAATAAATAAACTACATAGGTGGAAACTTAGAATGTTTGCTTATAAAGAACTTGTTCTCCATGTTGTTGAAGAAAGGATGAATTAAGTCGAGATCGCAAGAAAAGACTCCTAAGACTATAGCGAACATGTTTAATTTCTTGTGCTTCAATTAAATTACTTTCCGTTTTGGTTGTTTTTTTATATTCCTTTAATTCAAGAACATCCATATATTTATAAAGGATCACAATGTAGGCCTATTCATTTTTACATTCATAATACCAACAAAGGATCCAACAAAGAAGGAAAAAAGAATCAACATTATATATATATCTTACAATAAATCAATAAAGGAACAGGTTACAATAACTGTATATCATTTTTTTGCTTTTTTATTTATCAAATCTTTATGAGGCTCCTCGAAATAATGCTTTCATTCAGTTTTGAATAGTATATTAGGTTTATTATTTGCCCATTTTGTTTGTGTTTGTGAAATTTACCATTTATGACCAATATGTTTATTAAAAGGTTTTCCTTGAAACTTTTATACAAAAAGAACATGTCCTTACTAGATAGCCTTATCATTATTTTTGTTCGCTTGAATATCAGATACTCAACATCACTACAAACTATTTGGGAAAAACCTCCATGTCTTTAATACATTTTGAAGTTTGGATATTTCTAAAGAAAATATAAATGAAAGTGAAAGTGACTTATTTGTTAGATATGGTGACCCGAAATGTGACTGCATTTAACCCAGCCAGAGAGAAGTGAACAGATACACCGCAAGTGGTGAACAAACCTACATCTGGACCAGTGGGCAGCTATCACTGTAGTGCCCGATGAGCAACTAGGGGTAAGGTGCCTTGCTCAAGGACACCTCGGTCGTTACCCGCCGCCCCTGGGAATCGAATCGGCAACCTTCTGGTCACGAGTCCGACTTTCTAATTTTGTCCCTCTATTTTTACTTATGGAACTACTACTTTTAAACAAGCTATTTATGAAATAAAGTTATTATTATTCTGGACTGTCAACATATGACTCAGCATGGTGCCACCTAGAGGCTTGTGAGTAACCATAAGGCCACGACTGCCCTAAGATGACATATGTATCAGGTGTCTTATGAGGCAACATACCTAATTCAGACATCCATAATTGTACTTAATACATTTCTCATATACCGTGACATCTTTCGTCTGCAGTGCATTCCCAGGGCTAACAAGTTTTGAACTGATTTCAGAGTGAGCTTTTGGCAGCGGCGGTGGGGGTTTGGGTTGGGACGGGAGTCTGATCTGAAAAACGTGACACATAAATTCGTACAAATATATATTTTTTTTTAATTCAGCATTTCTTAGTGCAGGTTTGTGTGTGTGTGAGCAGAAGATTAATAATTATGGATTGAAGTTTGATGTACATTGCTTTAACATAAACTTTGATCTATGGATTTGACGAAAAATAACTTTTATGAACATTGAATACGTAGTTATGGACATTTTGGACATTGGACTAATCTGATGAGATTTTTTCTCCTTTATGTCGGAAAATGAATATAATGAATTTCATCTCTTCATGTATGTGTATTGACAATAATTATTAATTTTGATAATAATTAGGGGCTGGTAAATGTAGTGAACATGAAATGGTTAATCTGTCACATGATTTGGGAGTGGTCACGTGGGAATTGGTTTATTACCTGCTCACCTTATGTGAATGGGGAGAAAGTGTACTCTTTGTTGATCAGCAATTAAGATCTATAATATTATTTCAACGTGTTTGTGGAGTTTTAAACGGATTACTGGAAAACAGTTTCTAATTTATTCTGGAAATTTCTCTGCATGAGAAATACATGGTATGGCGTGTGAGTGTGTGAACGGGTTGAAATGGGAGTGTCTCATGAAGAATGTGTGCAAAAATGCATCAGGCGAAACGGCCTCAGGCTTTGAAATAAATGCCGCATTGAGTACATCACCGGCCATATTGCTCCAGGCAAGACTGTCCTATAAAAACATAAGGGGAGCTTTGTTTTCCTGGATAAATAGCACATTAACGTTTACATTTCTTTAACAATTATAATGTTTCACAATCTAAGTGAAGAACAAAAGCGTTTAAGTTATTTGTAATCTTGATTGTTACATAGAAATTTAATCAATTCAAAAGGAATTGTGAAATATCCAACAATTGTCCTGTTATTCAACTCACAAAGCTTCTAGGTGGCACCATGATAAAGTCGTATGTTGACAGTCCAGAATAATAACTTTATTTTATATAGCGCCTTTAAAAGTAACATCTCAAAGCGCTTCACATAAGTAAAAATAGACGCACCAAATTCAACATATATTAGATCAAATCAAGATAAAAACAATCAGATAAAAACAAAAGAGAAACAATTTCACTAAACAAATTATACAAAGCAAAAATAACAAAACAAGGCACTCGCATATCTCACATAAAAGCTATCCTAAACAAGTACATTTTCAGAGAGGATTTAACAATATTACTCTTATAAAAGATTCTGCATTTTTTATCTAAGAGGGAAGAGAATTCCATAGTTCTGGGGCCAGAGAGGAAAATCTCTATAACCTATAGATCTGAAGCGAGTTGCTGGGACCATTAAAATAAAATATTGTGGAGCCAAATCATTTAAGGCCTTGTAAATCACTAGAAGGATTTTAAAATCAATTAGTAATTTGACAGGAGGACAATGTAAGGTTTCCAAAACAGGTGAAATTTGAACTCTTGCACATGGTGTATTGAGAAAAAATCTCAATAACTTGTGTGTGTGTGTGTGTATATATATATAGACAGACAGCCAGAAACAAATGTTTTTAATTTTCAAAACAACATGTGGTCAATATCATTTACAATTCAAATCTGTCGAAGGTTCCGTAAACTACTGCTGGAGAACTGTTTGGGAGCATGGGGCCACTCGAGAGGCGGTATCACGTGCCTTTTCATATTTTCCCATTGAATGCATTTTCCTCTGACGCCGTTTAGCAAGTTGCCTTGTTGCATGAGACTTGAGGGGTATTCCAGAAAGCCGGGGCCCGTTTCAATAAGGAGGTTCAACCAACTCATCACATTTCATGCAGTGTGTTATGTTGCCGTGTTTGAAAGTAAGTAGTCTGACAAGTCCTAAGTCCTAAGTCTGCCAAGTCCTAAGGTGAATTAATAACAAAGTTATTGGCTTGTAAAAAAAGGAGTCGTCTATGAATCACTAAAACGAGACGTATCTCTAGCCGCCGCGTATCTACGTCACTAGACATAGTCCCCGCCTACGTTTTGCTGGGACTGCAGTGAAAACCTCACTCTCTCCTCCCCCAAAAAACACTGTCGCTCGTTCGTGATGCGTGTGCAGTCTAAAACCTGTGTTCTACGTTGTGACATTAAGTGCGTCTTATTTACAAAGGAAGAACTTCTGAGGAAACAATGGTTTCAATTAATCTTCAAACGACACCAGAGGAGTATAACCCCAGAGTTTTACTGTGCGCGTTATTTCACCGAAACATTGCTTTAATAATCTTGGCACTTTCACTGCAGTATACTTAAAAGACGATCCTTGAAAGGGGGAAATACCAACCTTATTTGGACCTGTTAGCTCCATCGAATCACAACCTGTAAGTGTGATTTTTTTTCGTCTGAACTTCAAGAAATACTGTATTTGTGTGCCTAATGTCTGTGTTTAGCTAATTCATATAACGCTTACCTTTTAACATGTTCCGTTATTTCTGGGGTATTACAGTTTGTTTATCTAGCTATGAACCCGGCTAATTTAAGTGTTCAATCTATTATCGTCTATTATCTACTATCGTCTTTGGATGTTTCTTCGTCAGACTCAGACTCAAACTGGTAAGGTGAAATCCCTGCCATCTCTATCTATACACTGTATACAATATATAACCTGTAAACCGTAATCCAGCAATGATGGTAGGCGTTCCATTTGCGACACATGATGAATGCTGTGACAAATTGAAGGAATGGGAAGAAGGAGGAGGGAACTGGCGAACGTCCAAAAACTTTTAATAAAAAATAAACAAACCACAAAACGAAAGTAAATGCCGGCAGCTCCTGCACGGTCGACTGCTGGACACACAAACATAAATAACAGCATAAAATTTAGGCCTGGTCCTCTCTCTTCATACACTCCGGTCGCTCGTCATTTTATGCTTCCGAGCTCCTTCAAAGAGATGCGATACCCGTGAAACGCACGGGTCATCAAATCACATAAAACTAGGCTAGCGGATAGGAGGGCAACATGGCGGCAACATGGCGGCAGAAAGCACTTGAGATCGAGACTTTCCGCTCTGCATTACTGATTTGCTGAAAATGACTTTTTTTTTTTTTAAATAGATTAATGTTACAATCAACAAATAAATTAATCATTAAATGAATGAAACAACAGAAATAAGATAGAAATAATAAAAAAATGTAATGTTCTTACTCGCAGTGCTCTAGTTATACTAATGAATCGTCATGATGTATAGGACATCTGTAGGGCGTCAGACCTTCGTTTAAAGTTAGTCTGATCGAACCCTTTTCGGAGCAGATTTGAATTGGAGTGGCTGCACGTCAAAATGATTTATTACCTTTATCGCTTCATTTCTGCATGGATGTCTGTATTTATCAATTTATTAATTCACTTTATTATGTAATTTCTCATCGTCCATGGAAAATAATGCACGGATGTAATACACGTACGATGGCTGATGTTATTGATGTAAGGTAGGATGAGATCAATTTTGATATATCCAATTCACTGTAAATAAAAAAAGTGCTCGCTCTCCTGAATTCAAAGTACACCCAAATGAATTAATGCAGCCTCTTCACGTACTGAATGCTTTATAAAAGCAAATATGACATAAGTCACTGAGATGGTTTCTGTTGCGTCAAAAGGTGTGCCACAAATTACTGTATTAATGAATGAATGAGGAACACCACTTGCGGTTTAAAAGGTGGAGGATATCTAAATAAAGAAAACCTGCTACCAACCAGGTTTGGTTCACAGAGTAAGTTACTATGGTTACTGACATTGAGCATAAATTACCTCTCCGTTACAAACGGGCTTGACTTACCTCCCTTCTGAAACGGGCCCCAGGTGATGTGAAATACCCGGGTACGTTTAAGTGATAGCGATGTGAAGTGAGGCCAAGTATGATGTCCCATTTTTTTAACCTATCCAAGTGCACACACACAGCAGTGAGTTACACACACACCCAGAGCAGTGAGCAGCCGTGGCTGCGGCGGCCGGGGTGCAGTTGGGGGGAACAGTGCCTTGCTCCAGGGTTTCACCTCAGCCGTGGTGTTGAAGGTGAGGAGAGCGCTGATCATTCACTCCTCCCACATACAATCCCTGCTGGTACTGATGGTCCTACACCCATAGCTTCAAAGCTCTTACTCGAGGGTAAACCATTTGAAGGGCTTAGGGCATTGGGATGTGCCCTTCGAAATGGAACGCAGGGTAGATTTCTTTTTGGGAGGTTGATTGAACTAACTCTTATCAGGTGTTTTGGTAACACCATGATCAGGGTAAGCAGGTTTTGGGTTAATCAATCAAAAGTCCTGGGTTAAGCTGATGGTAAGTTAACCCTGCTTTCTGGAATACACCCCTGATGCTTTTCAGTCTGAGGCCGTTTCACCTGATGCCTGATTGGGTGAGTGTTTAACAGTGGTGTAACTTTGTTTTGAAAAGTGGTGTGGAAAAAAACTATTAAAAGTTTAATAAAATGTTTCTTTATCGTTAACAATATTTAACATATCTAGTTGGGGGTTACGTCCATTGCATACTCCGCTTTTTGACTTCAGTTTATGTGGTTCCAAGAAGTGCTCGAATGTACGTGATCCCCTGGCGCCGTGTATTCTTTTGTTCTTAGTCATTTCTTTGTAAACCTGACAGAGGTGTTGAGGCATTTTATTCATACCGTGTTAAGAGTATCTTTGGAAATCACATGCTCCTCCCCATCACACTCAGACAGTCAACACAACCCATTTCATTTCTTGTAAATGTCTGTCATTTTGGGAAGGTCACTTGGCTGTTGCCGTGCATTACACTTAAAAACAGTTTATTCCTATGACTAAATATGTCACTTGTTCATTGGTTTACGCGTTTTTGTGCATGGACACTGGATGGACTACTGACGCTGAGGTTTTGAGGACATCGTAATATGTTTGTTGTATATACGCATTTTTGTAGGTGCTCAGTCAACCCTCAAGCATCCACGGTAAGTTTAAGAAGGGGGCGAGACCAAATAAACTTCAGGCTCCCATAATTCATTGTACAGATTCTTTGCGTGGTGACGCCGCCTCCTTAAGGGCGTGGGATGATGATGCAGAAGGGCACTTCAAGAATCAGTTGTTTGGTGCCATACACCCTTTAACCCTTAAAATCTCTCAGTCTGGAGGCTAAACCATTCGAAGGGCTTAGGGCATAGGGATGAGCCCTTCGAAAGTGAACGCAGGGCAAGTATGGGTGGCTGCAGGACAGGTCTTCTTCTTCAATTGATGTTTAATGACAGTTGTGGAAACATATTCCGAAGCGATGTTTTCAAGGGAGAAAGTGGTATTATTATTACTCAATGCTACAGGATCACAGACGGGAATACGAATCTATCCATTGGAATTCATTATAAAAATAACAATTCAGTTGATGACCAAGTGGAGACACATAGGCCTACCTAAATCTCTGCTAACATTTCTGGCTTTGGAAAAGCTTGAAGAGATGATGAAAAGCGAAAACTCTGAAGCCCGAGATAACTTGAAATGGAACCATTGTTATTTTGTGTTCACCGAGGATGTTGACTTCACATGCAAAACAAAGCGATGTGTTTTGCTGGTACTCTCATCTCATCTATTTGTATGAGAGAATATTGCGAATTATAATGACTGTGCACTAAACTAAAGTAGAAAGCTTCCTGTTCTACACAAATTGTGTTTGGAATAAAAAAGATTTGCATTATGCAAGGACAGTGCCGAGGTGTTCACATCAAACAGGCACCACATCTAAATGAACAAAGAACATCATCCAATGAAGTAACCTATTGAGTCAACATCTCCATCTCAATGAATCAGCAGCACACCGCAATGAATAAAAACAGCAAACTTACACCTTCACATCTGTTCTTTTCTCCACCACTCAGCTCAGATTACCCTAAAGCACACCTATATACAGCGTATAAGAAGTCTACGTGAACAAAGAATTTAAATATTCATTTTAAAGGTCTCAGTGTGATTGGTATGATTGCACGACATTTTTTTTAAGTAAAAAGAGCTGCTATAATTCAAGTACAACTTACTAACCAGAATAAAGTCAATTCTACTTATTAAATACATTTCGTTTTTGTTAAATATCAAACAAACAAAAATGATGCTGAACAAAATCATGTGTCTAACTCAAACTTCACAGATCACTTACTTTCATATTGAAATATGCAATTCAAAGAAGAGACTGGTGGTCTCTGTACTGGCATTAGCACAGTTACTGCTCAAAAAGTGAAATAAATGATGTGACTGTATTGACTAAAATCATACCTCTCTCAGCCAAGGTAGTTATATCTACAAAATGATTTATGTAGTCTCAACACAAAATATAAAAGTAGACTTAATTTGACCGATTTAAATGGGTTTAACATAATAAAATTGAGTTGGATTTACTTCAATTAAAATGACTCAAACAAAATGATAAAAATCTAAACAACCAAAATTAGTCGATTTTATTACCATAATTTTTGACATTATTTTAATTGATTTATTTGTTTATTAATTGAAAACAGGAACATAATTATACCAAGTATATTTGAATCATTTCCTTTCATAAAATCTACTAAGGCACATGGTGGTTTTATAGTAGAGCAGAACAGTAGAGCAGATCACAATCAAGGTTTGGGTTGGCATGGTAATTTAAAAATAAAATCTAACCCATACCTTTTTCATGCACCTTGCTGGTCTTTTGTGCACAACTCGATAGTATCTCAAAAAAATAACTTTATCTTTTCAACTGGCATCACATTCCCTTCCGTCCACGTTACACATTTCACAACTCAGTCAGTTGACAATGAATACAAAAGACCCACCCTTTATGTTTGTTAAGCAGGTATTGAATGTATATGCAATTTTGTTTCCAATGAGAAGCCAGTGTATTCGACTAATACTTTGTAACTTTAAATTGTTGACTACACTTATTGTTCAGTAGTTTAACAGTATTAAACGCTCTCTCAATTTTAAGATTCTTTGGATAAAAAATATTAAATGTAACCCATATACATGTTTAAAATCAATTTTCAAACCTAAAACTAATCCAGACTTTTTTAGTTCACTTAAAAATGTTTTGCGTCCCATCAGCCACAGATACTTTCACCAACTTTAAAGCATCAGTTATGATTGTCCTGGAGTGAATGAACTTTAAGACCATAAAAAGCGGGATATATATATATATATAATCAGGAAAATCAGTGGAATGTCAACATACTTGTACTGCTGCCGTTTCGTGTTTGTTAACCATTAAACGATTAAACAGATAAATGATGCAACCCTTAAGAACACTATTGTCTTGTTCACAGTCTCACAGTCTCTCGAGTGAAAATCTCAGCGTATTTGACTCAAGTAGCAACGTATGGACAATAATTTTTAGTCAGTATACGTAGAATGTTTAGTTTCCTTTAACAACTCCTCAGCAAATGTTTACCCATAGAGATAATGCACATATTGTGTATAGGCACTGTTTGATGAAACCCTAATGAGCTCTGTTTGCCTCTGCTAGAAATATAAAAGCCACAGCAAACATCACCAAGGCATTAAGGTGATGAAAAATCATTAATTCACCCCCTTGTCATATCAATCATGTATGACTTTCCTTCTTCCGCAGAACACATAAGCAGATATTTTGAACTTGCATTGGTGTTGTGTCAATAAAATAGAAATAAATGGGTGTTCCGTTCAGTTACCAACTTTTTTGATAATATCTTCTTTTATGTTTTGCGGAAGACAGTCATACAGGTTTGAAATGAGAAGAGTAAATGATGACCAAATTTTCATGTTTGGGTGCACTATATCTTTAAAGTATTGACATGGTACATGTTCCCTAGAGTGGACATAGTTTATCATGAATAAATATTTTCATATCATCAGGTCATTATTTCCGGTATGTGCAATCTGTTACAAGTACTAAAAAAAGAATAAAGCTACGTCCCACCCCCATTGGTTATAGCATTGTTGTCTGTAGAGCAATGTTTTGATAGTACCACAGTGATTAAACTTCAGGGTAAAAAAACATAAAATGTAAGTCTTACAGTTAGTGAAGTGATCAGTTATCCAGTTTTGCAAATGGGTTCTCCAACAAGTGACGATATTTTTCATAGTTGTCCATCAAGTGTTTTGGGGCATACATATGCTCCTTGGGATCTGTAGGTGGATAGTCTGGTAATGACCCATCAAACCAGCCGCCTGTCTGTATCAACTTTTTAATAAAATTAAACTTGAGTTTCTCGCTGTAATCGCCCCAGCGTGGAAAGTCTCCGTTCTGGGCCGATATAAGTTTGTAATAAATGCCTTCTGGTTTGAAGCACCATGAACAGTGCCATCCAGCGTAATGAACTGGGCTCCCGATGGCCCACGGCATAAGAATGTTTCCGGTGGAATTCTCATATTCCCGAAATCCTGGCATCGTATAATACGTCCGGCGTCGAAGAAGAATCCCATCGTTCTTGTAAACCTTAGAGAGCATGGCTACCGTGCAGCACGACAAGATGTTCAGCGTTCCAAACTGTTTCCAGTAAAATCCATAGAGCGATTTACGCATATGGATCCCGACCGGCTCGGTCCAGCCATCATACAGTTTTAGGAACAGAATTCCCTCCCGTGCAGGAATTTCATCCGCGTCGTCTATGACAAAAATATCGTCCGCTTTTGCGCCTTGAATACGCAACATTCCGTTTTTGGTCAAATACGTGCGGAGGTAATCATCTGCGATCCAGCCGTCAAGGCGGCCGCCGTTTGGAAAATGGTCCAGGAAAATGTAAAGGATTTTGTGCTTAATATAATCGAAGGTTCCGTTTTGGAGCTGCTGCTGGAAGTAAAGAGGCCTCTGGTCACCATAAGCGGTAAAATTGGATTCGCAAACTAAAAACACGTCCACGACGTCTGCGAGTTCGTGGAATCGAGCGTGTAGCAGGTCAAACTCGTGGTTTATGTTGATGGCATTGATGACTCGACGTGGAGTTGCTCTGGGTGTTAATCTCGTCTTGGTAGGGAGGTTTGAATGTTGGACGATTGTAGGTACGCCGCAGTGAGGGCCGTGCCAACCTTGGCGACAAGTACATTGATCCGTGTTCGCCCTCCTCTTGATTGTGGCGTTGTCCTCTCCGTGATAATGAAGTAAGATGCGCTGCGATGTAGATTCACCCATTTTGGTCCCCTCGCGGAAACACGTTGCTCCAGATTTTGTGCGGACGAAAAAGGGTGTGTGATCGTCTTGGAGAACAAATCTTTGTTTGTGAAGTTTTTCCGTTGAAAAAGTGGAATCTGATTGGATCACGCTTGATTTAACAACGCCCTATTTGGAGAGAAATGTATTGATAAACTCAGTTAGGATTCATGACTTATATTTTCAAGACCACCTTACATTCCGAGAATCAGAAGAAATACATTGAAAAGGAATACCTTTTCAATTCAAAGTAGTCTATAATTTACCGTTATACAGTTTTAAACAATAATTTTGTTTAAATAACTTCACTTGTTGAATTACATGTTAAAGCGTTGTCTTCTGCATCATTACCTTTAAGTGGTGCTTGTAGAAGTTAATATCCGGCACGTTCCAGAAGAAACTGCCGACCATCTTTAGGCTATTTAGGTGTAAGGATGGAGAAGAAAACTCTTGCAGCAATGGAATATTGTGCAAAGCTTTGTAGTAATGTTGGAAGGATATGAAACAAAGCCCCAGTATGCACAACAGGCAGCACTTAATTTTTTTTATTCTCATCCTGTAACAGAAAAAAAAATCAGTTTGCTAAATTACACAGGTTGAGAACAAATTCTTCAGGATACACTTAAACATCAATGCTTGGTTGAAATTATTTTCAAGATTTAAAACAATTTAAGTTCATTAGAACTGATAAAAAGGATTAAGATATTTTTCAGAAATGTATCACATAGAAGTCAATAAGGGTCAGTGTTGTTAGGGCACCAACATTCTTTAAAATATATTTTGTGTTTGAAATGACATGATGATGAGTAAAAACATTTTCTTTTTTGGGGAAGCTAAGTGAAAGCATTTCAACGCTCAACTTCCTGAGTGTTTACAGTTCCAAATATAACCACAAAACCCACAGTGTGATAAACTGTGTTCACCACCTCTCCAAAAACATGAGACAAACAAAATCTAAACAGCTCTATTGTTGAAGCATATTAAACAAGATCTTAAAACATAAAGTCAACGACACTAGTATCGATTAAAAGCAATTGCAAAAATACCTCAGAAAAGTTATGAAAATGTAATAACATTGATACATTTTAAGTGTCACTTAAAAGTATAAGTATCCAAAGCTGCAACTGTACACTGTTACTCTGTAGAACATTTTGGTACCTTTGACAAACCTTCTAAGCATCACAAATAACAGGAATTTGTTATGTTGCTGGGTTGCTGTTATGTGATTACATCATTACGAGTTCGATTCATATTTAACAAGAGATATTTATATAGAACTGTGCTTGTGTCTCACAGTATTAAAAGCCACATTTGTTGCCTGAGTGCATGTTGGCCTATCAAACATTTACACACAACAGCATGTTTTTCACAACTCTTTACCTTAGCATCATGTGGGTTGTTCATCTCCACAGACACTTGTACCAACACGATATAGTGTAACATTATATATTTACAGTGCTTATCTTAACCCCTGCCAAACTAGAGTCAACATATATGTGCCTTCCATATAACACACACTCAAAACCTAACACTTTCCCTGTAGTGAATGCTTGATTCTGTCAATAGTAGCATTTAGTTGCATAACACTGCGTGACAATGTTTCCTACCCGGTTTTGTCGTGGGCTCATGTCTTGTCTAGTAAAATTATTTTTATGTTTTGATTTTATTGGGTTGTTTTGCGTCACTCTAAGCCCGGGGTAGATTCAGTCATTTAAAAGTGAATCATATGCTAAATCAACAAGCTGGAATTGACTCACATTACATTCACGGAAGTCGGCATGCAGGTAGAGGCTTGCATCTGTTGATATGGTTTGATCTCAATGCATGTGTTGAAACAAAGAATAACTGCGACAGCTAAAGGCCTTGCTACGATCTACTTGCACAATGGGTTCTTTTCGGATGGAAAACATAAGGTGGTTTGTAAAGGTATGCCCCCCTCCCTTTTTTCACAACAATACCTTTGAAGCCCCTCCCTCACAGTTCCTACCCCAATATAGTATTCTAAAACTGCACAGATGTATATTTGTTACAATAAAAACTTCACACAGGGCAATACATATCTTTGTTTGTTTGTTTTTTATGTATTTATCAAGCACAATTTAATACAACTGTTGTTGTATTAAAAATAGAAATAGACCCAGTAGCAGGTTCCATAGTGTTGGAGCCGCAACAGGAAAAGCGCGATCGCCCTTCAGTTTGAATATAGATCTGCAAACTGTTTGTGGCGAGGAGGTCTGCAGCGGGAGAGAGAGCTGGGAGACGAGGGGTGAGTAAATGAGGCAAGTGCAAATGACGAAACACCTATATCGCAATACAGTAAGTGGCATGAGGAGCGTATAAACAGCCCGGAGAAGCAAAGCGTGAAGAGAGAGACACAGACTGCTAACAGGAAGGTTGTGAGAAAAGATTCTGTAGATGGACATTTATTTGAAGCACCTGTGTGCGGTTGTTTCATTTGTTAGTTGCATTTAAGTATAAATATAGCCAGCAGCAGTCAAAGCAGACCCATCCGCTTCCTTCCTTTCTTTGAACTTGTTACACTGTTAGTAGTAACTGATCATAAGACCTCAAAGACTAAGGCGATATATGAAGTTTCACTAGCGCATCAAGATACGTTGGTGCCCAACCAATTAAGGATTTAAAAACAAACAGTAAAAGTTTGTATACTATATGGAAACGAACTGGCAACCATTGAAGATAGGACAGAGTCGTTGGGATGTGCTCATGCTTGGGTGAACCTGTTGACAGCCTAGCCACTGCACACATACTGCACAGCCTGTAAACGCGCCAAGGCAACTCTAATATAATAGATAGCGTATTACAGTAATCTCTCATTGAGTCGCCAGGCACTCACGCTCACAGTCCCCAGAATCCTAGTCACCCACACCTGCAGCTTGTCACCGGCCTACTCAGTCACAGTCTCATCCAGTCCCAATGTCTCACTAGCTCCCTACTCTGGTCTGGGGAAAGAGTGTAATGGATTCATTCTCCAGTACACACTCTATTTACAGCAAACCTCCCATTGTTTCCCCACCGACGCATCCAAGGTCTACAGTGGTCTGAATCTCTTTGGACTCAAGTTGGACCTCTCGTACAGTCTCTCTTCAGGTTTTTGGAACATCTACACAAGGTTTTTGGACGATGCATTTGAGACTCATAATGAGCGTACAATTATATTAACTCCATCAAGGAAATGTATCCGTCTCTGATTTTGCCATCAGGATTCGCACACTAGCCACTGCGAGTTGGTGGAATGAACCAGCTCTGATCACAGTTTACCGACATGGATTTAACCAGAAGTTGCAAGTCCACCTCGCCAATTCGATGATTCCAACTCTCCGAGCGGCTCCATATGAGTGCGCAGAGTCAATTTAACCCCTTTCGTCAACCAAAGAATTCCCGGTATCCTGCTCCCCACGATCTGGATGAGCCCATGGAGATTGGAAATACCCGTATACCCAATGCTGAGTGGCAAAGGAGGCTGATCCAGGGTCTATGCTTCTATTGCGGTGTATCGGGGCATATCCAAGCTACATGCCCCATTTTTCCAACACGCTGTGATGAGTAACATCCAGTATGCATCTGTTTCACAAGTTCCACTACATGTTGATGTTTATCTGTCCACATCTGATTCTTTTCTCACCTTCACAGCCCTCATTGACTCTGGGTTTGCCAGAAACTTAATCCCCGGGTCTCTCCCGCCAGCACAACCTCTTGAAAAAGAAAATTCCAGTCCATTACCAAGTCCTGTCAGTTCTAGGGCTTCCTCTCAGCAGACGAAGCGTTAAATTCCAGACGGGTCCAGTGAAATTTTCAAATTGGTGTTTGCCATGAAGAGGAGGTAAACCTTTTAGTGCTGGAATCGCAATCATCTTAGGTCATCGTGGTAAATTCAACACCCACCAGAAATATGCTGGTTTGTCTCCCAGACAAACTCTCAATTCAGTTGGTATGGTAATGGTAATAAGGACTTCCAAGAAATCTTTTGTCCGACCCGCGCTAGAGGGGTGCAGTCATCCGTTTTTCATTCTCATGGATCTCAAAAATCTCCAGTACAACCGAGACCCAACACGCCAAAACCCATGGCAAGCCAGATGAGCCATGATTTTTACACGTTTCCAGTTTCAGACATTCTATTGACCTGCTCTTTTCAGAATGCACAGCCCACCAGATGCAGAACCTTTCTCAGAGCCATTACTCCTCGAGTCGTTGTTCGTATGTACCATCTACTGATCTCAAGAAGATGCCTTTACCGCAGCCAAAACTCCTCAAACTTGTCCGCCTGGGTGTCCACCAACTCACCTGTATGTAGCGTTACCTCAACATAGCCAATTGATGCTCTCCGTACACCATTCTCTGGGCACTAGCCACCTGGGGGCCAACAAAAAACCCTCTGATCATTCTGGTGGTCATTGATTTACTCTCTAAGTGTTGTCGTCTCATTCCCTTCAAGGGATTGCCCACACCCAAAGAAACGGCGGAGCTCCTTTTCCAACAAGTATTCAGATTCTTTGGTATACCAGAAGACGTAGTATTGGACCGAGGCCCTCGGTTCATTATGTTTTTTATGAAACATAGATATTGATCATAAATGTTATGTAATCAAACCAAAATAATAGATGTTCCAGCATGTTTTTGGTTTCATTAAAATTCAAAAATTAAGATTGTAAGCCTTTATTTGGGGGAGCCAAAATTACAATGAAAACGTTTGAGAACCACTGGTGTAGGCTGCTGTGACAAAACTAAAGTTACAGTTATCTTTTGTAACTAATACAGCGATGCGAATTAAGACACCACTCCAAAACTATTTTCAGTTTTTCTAAAATGTATTTTTTATAGGTACTTGTCAAAGTAAAACTACTACTTTTGTTTGATTCTGTGAACTAGTGAAAACATTTTGTCGCCTTAATTTAACATTAAATATAAAGTTCAATCTGATATTTTTGTCAACGTTGTGATGTTTTTTTCTTTGAATAGTGTACATTTTGAGCTTTTTTAAAGAAAACAAGCAGGTTTTATCTACAAAGTCAATAGAACAAAATTCAATGGCGTCATTTTCTTATAAATTCTGTAACACAGTAAGCAAAGTTAGTCAGATCAACCTTGTGTTGCTTATTATTGCAGACAGGTTTCATAAGTCAGTGACATATATTTAAAGAATAGAAACTCATAATAGCAAATCCTAAATGATAATCTAAGTACAGTAATTATAACCTTGCTGAATTAAAGTGTGGGGTATGACCTGTGATTGTTCAGGCTCAATTTATGTTAGTATTAACTGTAGTCCTTTAAAACAGAAACAGCATTAGTTTCTTTAAAGGGTTCATATGTGTAAAATGTGTTTGTCTGTGTTTGTGTTATAAGTTGCCCATGCATGTTTTAGACACGTAAAATTGCTAAAATCATGGTGTCGAAACAAAAGATACACTCTATCTAAAAGCCAACTCTTCCCCAGACCTGCCTGAAACTCCTTGTGTAACCACACCCCACAAATCTACATCATTTCCTACATTATGACCTGACTAAGACGCCTAAATCTAAGCGCAATGTCGCGGAGACGCTGTGTGTTTCGTTGTGAAAAGAAAGACTCTTTGTTTGCCATGCCAAAAGATGAGACAGCTAAAAATGATTGGTTACATTTGCAAATTTAGACACATGAGCAAAGTGAAACAAAGTCCTAAGACGGAAGAAGTAAGATGGAACCGCCGAACATAAAACAACTTTTAATAATAAAAAAAACACCCAAACGAAAGTAAAATCCCGGCAGCTCCCTCACGGTCGACTGTCGGCCACACAAACATAATAAAATCAAACATAATGTCCAGCCCTGGTCCTCTCTCGTCATACACTCATGTCGCTTGTCATTTTATGTTTCCGATCTCCTCCGTGAGAGATGTGAGACCGGTGCAATGCGTCGTTCCCTCACGGCTCTCGTCCCGCCTTGCTCGTTACAATCAGTAATAATGTTCCAACTAGAGGCAACAAATGTCGTGTTTATAATGCAGTTTATTGTCTTTGTTGAGTCGGGACGACACGTGGCGTAACACTGGTTGATCAAGAAGCGCCAATGCACTCCATTACCATTCCCTGCTGTAATGCGAGCTTGTTTCTCACACAAACTCTGTATGATGTATATGGTTGTTTTTTTATTGTCTTTATAACATCGTATATAAAAGGTAAAACAGTTAGCTATAGTTTTTAACTATGTAACATAATATATTTTTAATAAAACCTTACCAATTCTTTACATCCTGCTTAAGTCGCGCTGGCAAAGTTGATGCATCTTCATTTTCCGTATCAGATTCGGGCTTGAAATGATAAAAGGAAGTACCGATGACATTTTTTTTTACCTGTCAGTACAATTGCTTTGGAACCTGACGTTCCGAATATGGTAAGCAGCGCTACAGTTCCTTTGCACAGTATTCGACTGGTTAACTGGCCAATCATAGCACAGCTCGCTTTACAGAGCGATGAGCTTTGTAAAATATCAGCGTGTTTCAAAGAGGCGGAGCAAAGAGGATACAAACATGCACGGTATGTGGAAAATACAGCGTTTTTTAACCTAAAATCGTGTATACACATTACATTGCATCTAAAACAAAAACAAAATAGTTTTAGCTGCGTCATTTGACCCCTTTAAAGATTCAGACAGTCCTCACATTATGATTTTTGCAAACTAGTAAAGTGGGTGATAGAACCAGTTAAAGTCCCTCATAGCGATTATACTAAATATCAAGGCTTTTCACGCTTGACCAATTCAAGTAAAGAAACTTCATCTTCCATTTATTCCATTGTTTTCACTTCCTCTCTAAAACTGTGCATAAATGCATGTGTGTGTTCATGTTTGTGTGCGTGTCTGTGTGTTTTCTCCGAGGGCACCTATGCCTGAAGCACAATGGTTCATTCTTTTCTCCAAGGATCCTTCAATTCTCAAATGTCAATGTTGTTTTCAGGTTGTACAAAAGCTCTGTTCTCCTGGTTTGGGAACACACACACACACAGACTCAGCACACCCGCAATCCTGTGCTGTCATGCACTGTGGCACTGTACCGTTTATCCCTAAACCGTACACACTCACCTGTGTGCAGAGAAGAGTTGCATCCTAACGACCGCATACTTGAAGATCACAAACTCCACTAATAACAGCCAAGAGTATTCGCTTGTACTTTCAGGTGTTTCCCATGTGTAATCGCATTTTTGAAAATGATCTCGAAACAGATTTATTTCGGTCTTTTGTCGTTCCGCTTGAACGCCTGAGGGGTCGGAGTATCCGATGATTAAGGCCAGAAAAATAGTCAAGCACACAGGTGCAAGAGCTTACATCCAGAACTGTGTCATGTTGTACATAAGAAACTGTTATGCAAATAAAAGGGTGACAAACCTCAGTGAAATAGAAAAAGAGGAAGAAAGCTGGTTTCAAGAAAAACAATAGAGAGAATTCTGATGAAGCATATGACAGATGTGCAAGATGAGAGTAAATAGGACCATAAGGGATTCAGGAATAGAATACAGCGATTTAAGTGATTAAAGCACAAATACACCGGTCAGTCTGAAGTTTTGAACAACGGAAAAATTTTAGCAAATAGGTTAAAATAATAGATCACAAAAAATATATAATATATCACTTTACATACACAATACATCTAGAAATTATTATTTTAAATTAAAATTTGGAATGGTCTCTTAATTTTGTATTTGTGCGCTGCCAGGATGGATCTGTGATTTAAGTCTGTTATGACTTTTATCACCCTCTGCTTGCTCGGGTTAAACATTGCAGGTTACTCCACAAATTCAGTGTCCTTGTGGTGCGATTTCTGCTGTTTCATAACCTCTCTTAGCGCAACCATGTAAAGTTAATACTGCACTTAAGCATCACTTTGCATGAAGTCGTGAATGCCAACACACAAAATTTCAGTCCTCACTCCTCAGCCCAATCTCTAAAGTGGATGTCATTTGCATAACATTAGGGAAATAAGGGCAGAAGATATTTTAAATTCAAAGAAGCTTTCAATCCTTTTATTTCGTAAGAATTATTTTGCATTTTGCAGGATTGTTGTGGTTAAGGCAGTACTTCTTTTTATTGAGGGACTGGTGGATGTGATGTTTTTGGACTCTTCCTTTAAATACTAGAGAGTTTACAAAATGCTGTGGTACAACATGCTGTAATGTATAATCTGGAAAGCTAAAGGATAGATCTTCTTTGTAAAAGCAAATCATTAAATGTAAATCTTCTTTGACGCTCATTTCACCCTTTCAGCTCACCTTATACTGTCAACTGTTTGCTAATACCTGCTTGACCGATCAACAGTAGTCAACACACCAATCTGGAATGGAAGACCTTGATAGCCTGGTTCATGTGTCTGTGAACAGAGGGCATGGCCCAATAATTATGGAACTGTACAGACTCGACGTCAACACGTCTTTATGTTATTTAGTAGGGCTGCTCGATTATGACAAAAATCTTAATCACGATTATTTTGGCCAATCTTGAGATCCCATTTATTTAAAACGATTACTCCTAAACTTGTAAACAACATAGAACATTTTAATTAATTAACTTTGTCTTTTTAACTGTGAATTCAACTGAAAATAAATGTAAAGAAGAAGCACCGCTGAACCACTGCTGAAAAGAGGATCCTTGCCGAATGGAACGTGGCACAATACTCGTTGTACCTCGATTCTTTTGTTTAAGTAATTGTTTGAAGCCAAAATTGACGATTTCAATTATTTTCGATTAATTGCCCTATTATTAAGACAAAAAAACCTGTTCCTCCGGATCAAGTGGTAGAGCTACAGTAACAAAATTGTCTGTTTGAATCCAGGAAACCACATGATTAAAAATGTAGACATTCTCACCCTATTATCTTTGGATACAAGCATCTAATGTACGCACACATATGGTGTAGAAATGACTTCTTCCTGTGTAAACACCCTACATAACTAGAGTGAAGTGTAAATAATACCAAACAATATGACCCAAAACGTAACCGATCATATCCAACTTTTGCTACAGAGTGTAACTTGTTTCACGTAATTTTTAACGTATTAACAGACTTTATATAATACTCTTATTAAGCCATTTAACACGTAAAAGAGTAAGGATGACCCATGAATACTGCAGGGCACAGAAGGAATCAATTTCTTTACGTCAACGACACAGTTAAAAAGAAGCAGAAAGGGATAACAGCTTGACGCTGCTCCCGAGGGTCTTACCTGGCGGACAGGTGTGACCACCCCACTCCCTCTTCATGTAAACGTCAGTGAGCTCTTCGCATCGTTTAGATTCAGTCAAAGTGTCTGACGTTTTTGCGTGTTTGTGCACTCGACTCGCTTCAGCAGGAACTAACTTCGCGCTCACACGCAGACGTGCGCGCTCTCAACCTCAGAGAGCTATGATTGTGAATCAAGAACACAATGCGCGTAACTTTTTTATAATGCGACGCCCAGCGTCTGTTTTATTCTCTCTCCTGTGTCTCAGTCATATTTCCTTCCTGTCAGTGTTTTTTGCAAGCGTGACAAAAAACTTTAATGATAAGATACACCACGGTGCGTATCGTTAAATATTTACCAGGCAGACTTAACGGCATTTTTGTGCTGCAAATATTGCACAACACCTTGTTAGAAGACTCCAGATCTACTGATCTGCCTCAGCGGTGTAAAGCTGGAAACAACCAATCGAATGAAAGAAGGCGGGGGTTATTCTCCATAGAAGCCAATCATGTGAAAGAAGGCGGAAATAACTGCTGGATGAGTCCAGCGTGATGAGAGCGGTTTTAGAAATGAACGTTTGTGCGTTTTGTTAATGAATTAGAAAAAATGAACTTTTCCTTCTTCGTAGTCTGTCGGTAAATTAACTTGTTTAAGGCAATGATTTATCTAACTCAATGTTTGAGTTAGCCAATCCTTTAAAGTTTACCGACAATGTTGCAAACCATGTGACTTAAAATCAAAAAAGTCAAAAAAATACAAATATTTCTGGGAATAGTTAAAAATCATCAGTCACGGTTTTACAAGCATTACCTCATTTTTGACTTCCAAGTGTCTTGACATGCACGTAGTCAGGCCCATCAAGCCTTTCAGGGTAGCCTAATAAATTAAATATTTTCCAATTATCACAAAAACCTATAAAATAAATTGTACTGTTTCTTGATTCTTGTTGCATATAATCAAATATATCCATCTATGTACTGAGATGAGCAAGCGTAAGCATGTATTCCCGTTTTGTTTGTAGCCTAATAAAAACGCAGGTCAGGTCACGTTTCTCTTTTTTTTCCAGTTATGCGATTATTTTTTAGAGGTTATACATGAATAGCCTAATAAAGGTTAAAAAGATTGAGAGAGCAAAAGTTATGCATACAATTTAAAAAAATCGAATGCTGTTAAGTAGAGCACCCGAACTGAAACTAAAAGAGTGTGACGTCGTTTGCTTCTAAATGCAGATTTAAAGTTGCAATTACTTCAAAATAATCAACATAAAAATAGTATCAATTTGATTGCTTAGCAATCTTTAAAACATGGCTGGAGGCCTATATTACCTGCAACCTCCGCGCCATAGGGGAACGCGTATTGTTTTCTCCGCAGCCGGCCTAAAAGACCCGACTTTTACTCAAGCATTTGTTCATTTTAAGCAACTTAGTGGGCAGCTCAGACATGATCAAGCATAGTTTTCAATGTCCTCTGTACTATCCACTACTGTCCTGCTGCTGATGGTGGCGTTGAGTCTGTCGGATGGGTGCGCGCGTGTGGTATGACCATCATGCTGAAGCTGTTCTTATCGCTATTTTCTTTGCGCTGTTTATAATAATATACTCGGATTAAACGCTGAAATATTCAAACAGTTGAAGTTGTGAATTTAAGATGGATTTTAGTTTCGGCCACCTGATTTTCTCTGGGCCCACCTATATTGTGTTTACTGACTACACCACTGGTCTACACAGCCTTTTGAGCTTAAATTGGCTTTATCTAACTTTTCACTTTATCAAGCCAGCACATACAGAGAAAACACTCGTTAAAAAGGTTATACACAAATATTTCCTATTCAACTTCCTATTATTCACATCCAGGGGCGCTGCCAGGAATTTTGGGCCCCATGACTGAAAATCTAATTGGGCCCCCACTGCGCAGCTGTTGTCCCCACATCAAAAAGCTGTCTCATCAAAAGCTTTACATAACTCTAATTAAAGGCTTGCAACTGTCCTGTAGTTCAATAATAGTACTAGCACAATATTTACTGCTGGTGATTTGTACATGTATGCAAGTCTAGTATGCAGTTCACTATTTGATGCAAGATTAAAACCAACCATAAAAATGTGCTTAAGGCTTTTTTTTACAGTCTCAATGTATTTTTATTGTAAAATTTGATAAAATGGAAAATTCTCTTAACAAAATTATTATCTATTATAATTATTAATGAAAGATTAAAAAAAATAACAACCTTAAAAATTAACATCATCCTCTCAAAACAATGAAAACGGCAGATTTTTTTACTTAGCTGAACATTTATGCCAACAAGAAAATACAGTGGACCTGTAAAATGGAATTTCCACGCCAGGTTTATTATAGTGCTAAACGTTTCCCAGCACTGATTAAATAGTGATTAAATGTAGGCTAACAATAGTCCGTTGCTAGCTATCTTATTTCACTATGGACATTAAAACAACCGGTTAATAGCACTCACAGACTACAGGCCAGTGGTTCTCATTTCTGGCCCGCGAGATCCATATTCCTGCAGAGTTTATCCCCAACTCTGATATAAAACACATGAACAAGCTAATCAGCGTCTTTACAATAGATGCGTTCAACTTAATGCGGCGATGCGCAAATCTATCATCGAATGACATCAAGTTCCGCAAAAGAGATTCAAGTGCAGATTGCGACGTACACTTTGAAGGGCTCTCGCGGTACTTCAATGCCATATGCCAAACAATCTGCGCAGCCCAACATCAAGATGAACGAGTCTGTTCCTGAAGTCACTCAATTGCCTCTTCAGGCGTTTTATCAGAGTTGGTGACAAACTCTGCAGGAAAGTGGATCTCGCGGGCGAGGGTTGAGAACCACTGCTATAGGCTAACCAGCTTTCTTGGTGAAAAACTGGGTTACAGTTTGACACCCTTTCCTTTGTCTTTCCTCCTCAGTTCAAGCGCATCTACTGACTGAAACTAACAGTAACAGAGCGCTAAGGCAGGACCAAACCATTTCATGCAGATACGGGGGTGGTCGGTCAATATGGATGTTTACTTTTTGGTCAATGGGGATTTAACTTTTACTGCCAAAAACAAATAGATTATTGTATTATATAAATATATACAATGCATGATGATTTGACAATTTTATATATTTTTTCAACCTATTTTTGGGGGCCCCTGTCAGTCATGGGCCCTTGGAATTGACCTAACTTTCCCCCCTACACGCGCTCCGGTCAACATCTACTTGCCCTGAGGTGCAATCAATCAAATCAAAGATATCTTAAACACTAGTACTGTTCGGAACACAGAGACCATCTGTGTCTTGGCAACCGTTGTATTATAAAGTACACACACAGGTTAAACACATTAAGCTTAAATTTCGGAATCGTCTGCATTGTTCCCTTCGTGAAAGGTAAAGCCAAAGTGACCTATTCTTTTACGCACCACACAGCTTGCAGGGGCCAATTGTTCTCAACAATGATTGTATCAAGCGGTCAAAAATATTCAATGTTCGAATTAAACTAGCAAATGAACCAAAGCAAGACACCGAAACAAAGATGGTTTTTAATAATTTTATTTGAGGACCATGCAATAGCCTTAAACGGCCCTTGACATTTTACAGGTATGGATCCTTCGTGGTTAACTCCACATAGTACAAAATAATTAAGTTACTGAAAAAACACAACTAAAGGGGAAAATGAAAAAATCCTGCACAGCAGACTCTGGGACTCTATATTGTGATGCATGTACATTTTGAACCCTGCTTGGTAAAAATAAAGTTACACAAGTGATAAACAGAACAATTAAAGATTAAGATAAACAAATGCAACTCCGTTTACTGTGGGAATGCAGGAGGGGGCATGGGAAAGGGCATAGACTGTGGCATCTGTTGGGGGTTAAAGGGGGGGAATTGTGGGGGGTGGCTCATGCCATTCTGAACTCCCCCTTGGTTGGCACCAAACTGCTGGCTCTGATAACCTTGGTTTCCATAGGCACCGGGCTGACCGCCACCACCGAAGTTTGACTGTCCATTACTGCCGTAACCCCCGTTAAAATTTCCACCGCTGTTGTAACTGCTAGACCCGTTTTGAGGCTTACTGTTAAACGTTTTCTTCTGTCCGTAAGAGTCATTGTTGCGGCCGTCTTGGCTATAGCTGTTGAAATCCCGTCTGCCGCCAGTGTGGCGATCACGACGGTCATCTCTAAACCCTCCACCTCGACCTCCCCTTGAACGACCTGCAGAAAGAAAATCAAAATTAAAACACTGCTAGATCGACGCAAGGAGTGGAACAAAGAAGAAACCCAGAGAGGGTGTGAAATGAGAAAACTGCCTGCAGATTAAACCACAGTTCTTGTATCTCACCAATTGGATTTACCTCCTCTGTCTTCGGCCATCTGGATGAGTTTGGGGTTAATGGCTTGATTGGCCTCGCGGAGGACAGAGACGAGGTCCTGTGCCTGTTTCATGTTGTTTGGTGTAAAGAACGTGTAGGCTGTCCCAGTTTTCTGGCTGCGAGCAGTACGGCCAATGCGGTGAATGTAGTCCTCAGAATTGTTGGGGTAGTCATAGTTAATGACAAATTTGACATCCTCAACATCTGTTTAAAACAAACGGATGCGCCATGGCAGGAACAGAGGCGTGCGGAAAGGCACGCCGCCACAGCGGCCAGGAAAGACATGTTAGCAAGGGAAGCAATGAATTGTGGGACATCTACTTACCACGCTGAGGAAAGGATTGTTAATATCAGGGTCATTAGAAAGGCAGGTCGTCCAAATGACAAAAAAATAGTCCCGTTTAAAGTCTATTCTCGCTACAAATGTGTACGGAACTCCTCAACTTTCCTCAAAAGACAAACTGCTGCATCTTGCCAAGACTCAACTTGCTCTCAAAAACGAGGCAGATTAAGGGCTTAAATTTGATTCTACAGTAGAGGCAAGCTTTCCAACCAACCGGTGCTCACTTGAAAAAAATGATTCTCTTTGGCAGGACTCGACATGACTGAAGCCAGCGAGGAGGGAACGCATCAACCAGCCGGGTAATCGCATTCGGTGCGGAGGCATGAAGATTAAAGCAACTGCTCTCGTTGTGAAAAAATGGTAAAATAACAAGCATGCCAAATTTTTGTAAGCACTTCATGTTAAGAATCCTCAGACAACAGTCCTACCAATGACGGCCTTATATAGCATGTAGAGGTCAAAAAACTCTGGGCTGGGAAAATGTAAATACAACAGTTCAATCTGTTGTACGAGAGCAGTTGCTAGCTGGACGCAGTGCGACCACCCAGCGGTGCCACACTTCTCCGTTGTATGCTGTCACCCTGTGGGCCACTTGCACTACGCCCAAAACACAGAGCTCCAATCACCCCTGAATGCAATTTGATTGGCTGGCAGACAGGCAGAACTCCACAGAGGAGCTCCTTACCCCCTACGGTGAACCTGGATGTGTCATGCCAAGGTCCTGCCTCCAAGACTCCACCTTCAGGTGAGAGGGGCTCAGAAAGGCACAGCAGTTAAAGATAGCAGCAATACTTAAAGTAAATGGTAATAGTAAAAGACAAGTTACCACTTATAAAATACAACTCGAGATAAAAAGGTAAGAACAAACCTAGGCCTCTGGAGGCAACGTCTGTGGCGATGAGGATGGGGGCTTTGCCGAATTTAAATTCTTAAAAAAAAAAATAAGACAGTTACATCGTGCAAACGAAGCAGTTAATGATTAAGGAACCAGGTGGTGAACGCATACCATTGAGGACCCAGTCCCTTTCCTGCTGGCTCTTGTCTCCATGGATACCCATTGCAGGCCACCTACAAAGCAGATAATGCAAATTAAATCCTAACTGCAATGAAAACATTGTCATTAGACAGGGCGGAGCAGTTTCTTACCCATCCCTGCGCATTCTCCTGGTGAGATCATCACACCTTCTTTTAGTCTCCACAAAAATTATAGTCTTGTTCTCCTTTTCACTCATAATTTCCTCCAAAAGGCGCAGCAGTCTGGAAAGATTCATCATAGCCCAATTACACTAAAACCAAACTTTAAGACCGAAAAAACTAGACCGGTAATGCATTGAAACAGCAGTCAATTAAATTTTAGATGAAACTCATTCAAGATCTTAAACTAAACGCTTACTTGTCCTCTTTTTCTCCATCATTGCAAACATCAACAATCTGTAGGATGTTGTGATTTGCGCTGAGTTGAAGGGCACCAACATTGATCTGGACATATTCTTTAAGAAAGTCTTCGGCCAGCTGCCGCACCTCTTTTGGCCATGTGGCGCTCCACATCAGAGTTTGTCGGTCTGGCTGCAGAGGAACACAGGACAATTATAACAGTGAATAACCAGCAACAACATTCAAACTATAGAAGTATTATTTATGATTTGACATACTCTAATTTGGTCCACAATTTTTCGAATCTGGGGTTCAAAACCCATGTCCAGCATCCTGTCAGCCTCATCAAGAACAAGATAGGTGCATCTGCGCAGATTTGTCTTTCCAACCTCCAGGAAATCGATAAGGCGACCAGGAGTGGCAATGCAGATTTCAACACCTATAGAAAGCAGAAAAAAGTAAGCACATGAACATTTGAAAGATGACTGCGATTTTTAAATGTTTAAAATTATAGAGCTTCATACACACCCCTCTCCAGATCCCGGATTTGTGGTCCCTTGGGAGCTCCTCCGTAGATGCAGGTAGATTTGAGCCGAGAAGCTTTGCCGTAGTCTGCAGCCACCTGCTGGACCTGCTGTGCAAGTTCACGAGTGGGAGCCAACACCAAACACTACAGAGAGACGTCATTATCACTCCACTCTAAAGATACTAAAATGCAGTTACAGTATTGCTCAAACAAAAGTCTCAACTTACAATCGGGCCATCACCGTGTTCCAGGAATGGTTGGTGGTTTATGTGCACAATAGCAGGTAGCAAGTACTGCAAAATCAAACCTCATTAAAACCAATTCCACATCAAGCATTTAAAAAAGAGGGAAAATTAAAATAAATCATACCGAAAGGGTTTTCCCAGATCCTGTCTGTGCAATGCCCACCATGTCTTTACCACTTAGTGCTACTGGCCACCCCTGACCTTGGATGGGGGTTGGTTCAGTCCAGTTCTGTTTGTGGATCACATCCATTACGTAGTCTGAATAAATAAATTAAACACATTAGTTATGTTGCAAAAGTTAATATTCACCATTAATGAGCCCAATGTCTCAACTTACTTGGGAAACTTGCTTCATGGAACTTCATAATGGGTTTTGGGAGCTCTCTTCCCTTCACTGTAATTTCTTTGCTTCTTCTGTAGTTTTCAACATCTTGCTAAATCACCAAAAAAACACCACATTTTAAAACAGTTTCAAGCACAGGACCAAAAAACAAGATTTAAAAATGCTTACAGGTGTCCGCCGAGAAACTTCATGATGCTCTTGGTAGAAGTTCTTCTCAAATTTGGGAAGCTCATCCAGGTTCCAGTGTTTCTTCCTCAGCCGGTCACCTGGATTCCCAAACTTCTTTCCTTGAGGAGGTCCATTTCTGCTTCCACCAAAACGTGGGGGACCACTGTTGTATCTGGAAGCACAAAAAAAGTGATTATGTTTAAAACAGACATACTTCGCAGCACCGTTGCGCAGCTTGACATGGTAACGAAAGTTGATAATTCGCTACGTGCATTTTATCGATGGAAGACAAATAGCAATAACGCCCTGGAAATACTAAATGCGTCAAGAAATATTCCCTTTCTCGTTCAAAATATAAAAAGTCAAGGTAAGCAAAGGAAAATGTATGAATAATAGATGACTGGCGCTCAGGCTTCAGATAGCATCGTGCCATTTTTCTCTGCGCCACGTTTTAAAGGCGCTGCCATTTTATTGCTCTCAGGCAAAAGACAAAGAGGGAAAAACCGGCCGGCATTTTACAATACCAGAGCCGCATGGCACAATACAACGTTCTCTGGCAATAAACAAGAAAGAAATTTCAACTAGACCAAAATACACAACGCGCATTACAGATATAATGTCCATTCTACAAAATTAAACGCGAAAGACGTTCTTTTGATCCGCCATTTTAGCAACCGAAGTGGAGAGTACAGACTTTGCCTCCATTTATCATCAAAACACTAAACAATCTTCGTCCATCTCAAACCAATTTGAATATTTAAAGATTAAATGTTCGTTACATCAAACAAAACGTCGATTTTTATCGGTAAACCTTACGAAACCACACCGGATTAAGCCTGAGGACGCACGAACATTTTACTCGACGATAACTCAAAATACTTACCCTCTGTCGCGGCCACCGCGGTCTCTGTCTGAATATCCGGGCATATTTTAAGCAGAAAGTATAAAATTAAAATATAATAGTCGGCCGTTGTTGAGTAACGCTGCGATGTCGTGTTTGTAAGCGCCGCACACAGCTGAAGCTCGCCGGACTTTATAGGAAGAGGAAGGGACTTCCGGGCAGATCGCTGACGTCAATCAGATGCGGCGCATCTGCGCATGCGTGCACGTGGGACTTGAGACCAAATTACTGGAAAACAAAACTAATACGATGATACATGTCATGTCGCATGATATGTAGTGCCTAAAACTAATGTATATGTAAGTATGAAAGTAAAGCATGTGTAAGTAAAGCGTGGATGTGGTGAACAGCAGCCTATTTGTAAAAAAACGATGTTTTTTTGTAATTGGGCCATTGGTGTCTATTACTATAAATCTATTTAAAAAAACCTTACAATATTTTCGTGCGTTTTTTTAAGTGGTTGAAAATCGTTTCGCTGTGTTAAACGTTTTTAAATGTATGTTTATCAAGTATCTAGTCCATTTTACGAGGGAGGAGGCCTACACCTAAATTGTTTTTTAAAACACATGGTTGCCCCAACCACGTGTGTGGTATTCCATGTTGTCCTTAAAGGAAAAGAGAATTTATTTGGACTACTGCCTTCAACTGAAGAACAACATTAAGTGTCCATTCTTCCAAAATATCTAGCATGGCTTAAAAACATTTATTTTGAGGATTTACAAAAGTAACCCCAAAAATTGGTAACGATACTGAGAGTTGGGTTTCTCCATCGTTGTCAAATGCAGTGGGACACCTAGAGTACTTGCTAAAAGGGATATTAACACCTCAGACCCTTTTCAGAATAAAGCACAATTTCTTTCTTATTCTAATAGGGGACTCTTCCCCCATTGTTCCAAACCCGATCTTTTAACTACCCTCTTGGAATCACAATGGAACTGTGAAGCTTGGACACAATGTTTGGGAGAGAATTCTCCTCTCTTCAATTCGTTAACTGCAACAACAATTTAAAGGGATAGTTCACATTTAATGTTACCTGCATGGGTCCACAAAACACTTTCTAACATGGAACGCAAAATATATTTTGAGAAATGTCTCTGTGGTTTTGTGTCTCTCGGGTTTGTGATGACATGAGGCCGAGTAGATGATTCAAGAATTTTCATTCATTAAAACAAATGAATATCAAACACAGTATATGCTATTTTCTCCACAATGGTGCAGTAATACAGAAGCAGGCGACCACTGTTATCCCGTCATAAAAGCAAGTTTAATCAGATCTAATTACACACAAAAATAAAACACTCTTACAAAAAATGATAGTGTGTTACATGTAGCAAATTGCACCGGTCAGCTATGAAAGTTAGAAGTGATGCCAGTAAATCATGCTATAAAGGAAAACCGAACATGTCAACTGGCCGCCAGTCCACATGGAGGCCTATTGACCTATACAAGTAAAAAAAAAAATGAAGACAAAGAGATTCTTATGTGTGCACCAGAGTTAAATGAAATATATAATCATTCAGTCCATAAAGAGTTTGGTAAATATATTTCGCCTATTATATACAGCCATTATAGCGTGTGTGTGCAAAATGTATTTTTTACCTTTCAAATCTAATTAAATTAAAGATAAGTGACAGTCAGTGATCCACATATACGACCAATATTCTATAACTATACAAAGCACCGTCTCAAAATATTTAACTGATCAATCCATAGGCTTCTTTATTTATTTTTTCTCCTTTTTTGCACTCGATTTATAAAAAAGTAACAAAAGGTGTATAGCTCATATTCAGCGTATGCAAACTCTTAACAACAGTCCATGGTCATAGAGGATTGCTATAGACAGGCAGCATCTCAGAAACATTCAACAATATATATATAGAAAACTGCATTCGTTTATTGATGCAGTTCATTTTGAATAATCCTGAAGGAACAGTTCATGTTTCAAGCCGTGTATTTTTGAGGATGACAAAGAGCACATTAGACATGCTTCTGTTGTATTCTATTAAGATTTACAGCTAACGGCAATTACCGTTTTTCTATAAAATTCTTCTTTAGTACAGCTGTCCACCTCGCGGTTCATTTGTAATGCTCAATGAAGGCCAGTGACAGTTTTGCATGGTAGAAAAAAGTTGTTACTACATTGGATTAATAATAAATTACAAAAATAACAAGTGATACAAACAACACTCTCCATTGATTTCCACGAGGCGGGGTAAACAATTGCATGTCGTCTTCTATGGCAGTTCTTCTTGAAAACGGGCCAAAAATAAAATTAAAATGTTAAAATCGTAATGAGACTGTGTGAAATGGAAGACATTTCTCATCTCATTGGCATGCGCATACTTTTACATCGTACTTAAAATTGTAAAGGGTTTCGTTGACATCTGAGACTTTTCCATTTATAAAAAAGGTTGACACCGATAAGATGACATCATAAAATGATTTTCTGCACAATTTTTTCTTTTCTTAAAAAAAATGAAATTTGACATTCAAAGCAAGCCAATGTCAACCTTTAGGGACTACACATAAGATCTGTGTTTTAATGCACTTCTCAGACGGTCTCTAAGATGATGTCAATATATCATATCTGTTTATTTATTTTCTTTTAACCTCATCCTCTTACGCCAAATGAAAATAAAGCTAGAATACCTGCCTATATAAGAATTCGGTGATTCATTCCCTTTTTAACAAACTCTATCATCTAATGTAGGGGAGCCCAAAAGAATGGGGGGCTTTAAATAAACCCTGATTGTAAGAAAATACATCTTCCAGATTCCTATAGTCGCTTAGCCAGCATGCCGAGTATCAACACCCTGTACAACAAGAACAGTTTTGCGTTTACTGCGAAAAGCCTCAAGTCCAAAAACGGCAGAATTTGCGGTCCTTTGTTGACACCGGCGTCTTCCTTCCGTCAGGCGTGAAGACAGTAGTGCTTCTACATCAGCTTATGCGGGAACGCTGTCTGCATCCTCCTCGCTTCTCTTAAAGTCAGTTGGTACAAATGCTACATGAAATACTGTTAATATCTTTTGTCTTAATGCTAAAAAAATCAACGTTTGAACAAAAACAGGAAGAGGAGGATCCTTATAATAAATGTTAAAGAGTTACTAGCAGCTGAAAAGATAAGTTGTTTCTTCTCTTCTTTTCAAAGACTTTTTATAGCAGCATCAGGCGGAGAGTGCTGCGCTATAATCCACTCTTCCTGAGGCCTTCCTGTTTGGACTTCCACTTCCGACGGCTGATTGACAGGTGCGCCCCGCCGTTAGAAAGCTTGCTTTGTGAACATTAGTGAGTGACTTTCATTCCACAGCAAACCCACAGGTCTCCTCGATGGCTGTCAACAGCTTGTCATAGAGTTTGTCGTAGGTCTCGTATGGAGGAATGTCAATTCGGTTGAAGCTAAGATGAAAAGAGAGATAAGACAAATAGTAGTTGTGAAATGCTGTCTCTAATGAAGAAAAATCTACTAACTGTTCAATAGTGCCACCAGCCATTAAATTACAACAAATACAATACAATTCAAATGTGCTGAAATTATTATAACACCTTGTCCTATTAAGCAACTCTGAATATTTTGGTGGTGAGGTACATCTTCGTACTAAAGTGCTTACCAAGTGTGGGCTTTGGGCAAGTTGTTGGTGCTGGCATCGATCTGGTGGATGGTGAACAGACGTGGCCCGGCCGCGCCTGCAGTGCAGAATACATCAACACATTATCTCCATCCTCAAATCGCAACCAAGTCATATTTCAATTCACATTTTTTTGCTCGAGTCCAGTTTGAAAGCATGACTACACGTTAAACGTTTTGTCACCCGGAAAGCCATGTCTTTATACAAAATTAAAGTTATGCTCAGTGAAAACCGTTGGTACAGGAAGTGACATCACATACCCTGCAGGGCTTTGAATCCTTGCAGTGGCACCCTGGAGGAGCCGGTGACGAACTGAAGCAGTCGGGCTCTCCGTTCCTCATCGTACGATTCCACGGCCCGCCAAAACCACTTCACACTGTTACTCTCGGCCGTGCAATGCTTCAGTCGCGTGTTGGACTTCCAGTCGTGGATGTCGATCTTACCGAGTCCACACACGATGAGCTGAGAGGAACATTGCGTTAGTAAAGCACACCACACTATCATTCTTTTCATTCTTTCCATATTTTGTATCTCAGAAGACCAGACCACCAAATATAAATGGAGAAACCAGTTTTAATAAAGCTAAGCCAAACTTATATCTCAGTGAGATGCTTGACGCTCATACCTCCAGCTCTTTCTCATCAAACGCCTTGAGAAGGTGTTGAGGGATGACCTCATTAAAACCTTTCTGCAGGGCCAAAAACTGAGCTTCAATACCCCTCAGGAATCGCCAGTTCACGTACAACCTACACAACAACAGAGAACACACTCAATGACATCTGGAAGCGGCATACACGCACACGCCTGAATGCAAGTGAAAGCATGAAGCAGTTTGGTTTAGATGGCATGCTCACCTGACATATTCCTTTTTGGTGTCCTGGGTAACCTGGATGCTCTTGCCGTTGGGTTTGAGCTCATGCTGAATGATCTCTCCATAAGCATTGTGCTCCACACAAAACGTGTGATCCAACACCCCAGTGATGTCATTGTCCCTAAATACGCAAATATAACAAAACAAATGATTAAAACATTGCAGGTATGAAACATGCAAACTGTTTCAAACAACATTTGTCTAATTATTATGTTATTAGGAACATTTTAATTATATTATTTCCATAATTACACTCAGGTTTTATTATTTTATAAAATGAATGATTTGAACATTATTTTATATCTTATATATAATTATACATTTATAAACTGTATATTTCTAATAACATTTTCAGAATTAAATATACACATACAAAAAATAAAAAAAACGGCATATTTGAAACATGCACACTATTTAAAAAAAAACATTTGTCAACTTATAATATAATTATGAAATTGTATTCCTATAGTTATATTCATACAATTTTGTAATTTATATATATAAAATATATGTTATATTAAAGTGTAATTAAATACACACGTACAACTAAAATGGTTAAAACACATTAAAGCACGATTAGAAACATGCAAACTATTAAAAAAAATATTTCTCTAATTATTGCATACTAATACAGCATAAAAACAATACAAATAAAAATACATAATAATTATAAAATATAGGTACATATATAATATAGAATTTATCATATTGATAATTTATTTATTCCTTTTTTATAATTTATAACAATATATTTGTATGCGGTGTATATTATTTTATATATTTTATTTTCATAGTTATTTTCATTTTCATTTAAAATGTTGATTTATAATTTGTAATTTTTGGTTTACATGGTTTCATAATTAATATTTTATTTTTCTATTAATTTGATTTATTTTCACATTGAATGAACGACTGAATATAATACATTACAAAGCAAAATCTAAAATATGAAGAGTTTGGTTCCTAAATGAGATGCCATTAAAAAAAAAAATCTGATCTGAAATCTCTTATATTAATATTACATGTTAACTACCAAGGAGTTGAGTTTGTGAATATTGAACAAGTTTCTATAACACTAGCCATGACATGTGTAGTATTTTATACAAGAAAAGACTATGAGACAGGAATATAAAGCACACTGACAGGATCCACACGAGGCTGTTATGAAGGTCCGGGTCCACTGATTCCATATCATCAAGAGTGATGGGTTTCCCTAGCAACTGCTTGTAAAAGGGCAGAGTGAAGCCTCCATCGATGTAATGACCGTGAAAAACAGCCATTCCCATTATACGACCCACAAAGTGGAAATACGACAAGTGTTCCTGGGAAAGGCAAAGAGATTTTCTGTTATGTATAATTTGGGTCACAAGAATAAGCTGGTCAGGGCCAAAACACGGCCATCAGGTCAACTAACCGGGTTGACAGCTGAGTCAGGGTTGATCTGTAGTGTGTAGATGTCATCTCTTGAATACTGGAACAGCCCATAGTACGGATTCAACATCTCGTGCGACAGCAAGTACAGCCACTCCCTAAAATACACATATTGTCGTGTTAATATAGACTTTTGTGAATCAATATAAAGTAATGGAGGGAACGGAACCATTTGAATGTGTAACACTGGATGTTGTGTTTGTGTTTTAAAGTGTAATACTGTATTTTACCACTAGATGGACACACAAGCTTTAAAAGTAGACACGAAATTGAATTTTACATTTACAATTTACAGAAACACTTTCGGTACATATATTGAGACGTTGGTGACATGCAAGGATGAATCATTCACGTAAACAATTTTAGAAAGTTATAATGCAATGTGCATGGTGCCGAAGTTGTACCTCGCGACTCCTCCATAGTCAAGACCTTCCTCTCCTCTGAACTTGACCATCAACCTCTTCCACAAGTCCTTCGGCCTCATCTTCATCACCTGGCGGTACGATTCCTGACGACACAGTTAAAATGGCAAAAGGGTCAAAAACAAGTCACTGAAAAGACCTAATAAGTGTGAAAACCATTCAAACTAATTCAAAAGACCTATTTAAACTGTGTTAAGATTCTGTGATATGCTTGACATTGTTTCCTTTACTTTGTTGGTGTGTTTCTTTCACGATTTAATTTGAATTACAGCCACGAAAAAATATGACTGACTAGTCTGTGGTATAGACCCCTTCAGAAAACAACACTACACAAACGTTTGAACAAACGACAACCAACAAAACATTTATGATCGAATTAAAAAGCTAAAAAAAATATTTTTAAGATTCAATTATATAAGAAGTTAAAAGTAAATGAAGCAGGAAGTGCTTTCGGACCGCCATTTACATCTTACAAAGTGGTCGATATTTATATGTGTGTATGTAGGTTGAAGGTTATTTTTGTGAGTATTCTAGCATATCAACAGCCTCACAGACGACACACTACAAGCCACAGAAATGTTCATTTCATGGGGTTAAGAGGCCAGGTTCGTCGGCCAGGAGAGAACGCAGCATCTCGGAATGCGGGATGCAGAAATGTCTACGTGCGTCCAGCTCAACGCCCACAAACACCCCAAAACAGATGACCAAACAGACCCACACATGCCAAAAATTGCTTCAAGCTGAGCGAAGGAAAGTGGGGAGGCGTAAATGCTGTTGTAACAAACTCACACAAAAATGTCTTCTTTAAAGATGAGCACGCTTTTGTCATTTTTTTGCCATTAATTATAATAATTATAAGTGAGATTCTTTTGTATAAAAAAGGTAAAGAGTAGTTTTCAGATGGTTGGTTCAACGCATCTCAGAAATTGTTGTTATGGATTTATGCGGTCTCAGTTTCGTGCCGTTTTCGTTTAATCCCAGACTGACTCATGGATTACAACTATGTGTGGGCCAAACCGTCTGCTGTGGGACTTGCTGTGTTCATACAAAAATGTCACTTAATTATTGCTGTAAAATAATGTTTGGAGATCTATTGTGATATTTATACTGGCACACATCTTAAAATGATAGTTCACCCAAAGATTAATTCTCTGATCATTTGCTCATCCTTTTAAACACTGAACACAAAAGAAGATATTTTGAAGAAAGTTGGTAAAGGACCACGTCGGCACCCATTCGCTTCTATTATATGGACACAAAACAAATGCAACTCAGTGGGGCCAGTTAACAGCAATCTTCAAAATATCTTCTTTTGTGTTCTGCAGAAGAAAGAAAGTCAAACAGGTTTGAAATAACAAGAGAATGAGTAAATGATAAAAATTTTATTTGAGTGAACTATCACTTCAAAATAAATTTTTGGTAAACATCTTATGTGCCCCAAACCTTTGCAAAGAACTGTATTTGTAGTAAATATCGTTGTATATACTCATAGTACAATTGACGCCTTTACTGTTAGTAAACAGTGTGACACATTTTTGTGGGAGGAGCTTATGTGGAGGCAGAAAGATCCCCCTTGACAGCATTAATAATTCCAGGTAGCAGGTTTTATTTGCTTGCTTTTTGACAATGGCTAGAAAAAAGTAAATTTTTAACATGTAATATCCCTCACTGTCTAGGACCGATTGTTTTTGAAAAAGTTAACTTTAATGCAAGGAACCTGGCCGACCTGTACACTCTCACTTAATGGGACGAACTGACAGGATTACCTCCAGTAAAGTGGCCTGACATCTACACCTACCAGACAGAGAAACCAAGCATGTATAGTAAAGATAAACTGAGAGCGTATACATAGATGCCTGTACTAACAGTCGAAAACGTTGAACAATGCATTTACTTAAACCCAAACCTGACACATAACATGAGCCTTCTCGCTGTTCTCTCTCCCTTTATACTAATGCATTTGTGACAACTAAATAAAAACAGATGACAAACCTTTAAGTTTCCTTTAAGTTTAAATAGTTTGTGGCCCATAGTTAACTAGATGTAACTATGTGACACGATCAGAGCACGAAATTTAGCTTGCAAACCTAATGCGTTCAAAAGTTAAGGCTACGAGAAAAATAACATTGTTCCCCAGTTTCTGATTAGGTGGGCATACGAGAGATCTTTTTAGAAACAAATCATAATCCACACCAACAAAAGACAGCAGTTCTTTTATCTATAGTCTTATGAAATGAAACGTGAGCATTTTTGATGATCGTTTCCGTTAAGTCCGCTCGTTTTATTGTGTTTAACCGAAGCTGTCTTGAGTGTTTTTGTATGTTAAAATATCAAATTAGAGACTGTATTCTCTCGATCGTGTCACTAAACAACACAACAACACAACAAGATGACATTTCAAACTCCTTATGTAGCAGGAATCTGTGCTGGTTGTATTGGCCGCCTCCAGTTTTCCCTTTGTATTGCCTCCAGCTAATGCTGTGACGTCTGCACAAAAGGGGTCTATACTATCAAATGTTATTTAAATGCAAATAAATAAAACAAAAGTTAAAAATGATTGTGCTTTGTGCTCATTTTGTGAAAAAACACACTCTTATTATAAGCTGTACTGCTTTACGTTTGGAGTTAAACTGCATATTTGCCGTGTGGTTTTCCTGAAAGTAAAAGGAAGGCCTCACCTCAAAGATCTCCTCTCGTGAGACCTCGATACGGCAGTGTCCCGCCTGAGGCTGCTGCTGGGACAGCTCCTGTCTCAAGATCTTCAGTTTCTGCACCAGGTCTCGTTTATACTTGGGAACCGTGAGACATTCGGGGTCCTCGGGGATGTTGCTCGGAGTCACGACAGACTGCGCCTGCTCCTTCAGCGGCCCGGGACGGCTGCATAGAAAGAGAGTTTTTATTTATTGCATTTCTTTTTTTTTTTAACTGTCTTTGATAGACATTATCTCTACGTCTAGTGAGGAAGATAATTATCTTTAACACACACTTAGTTTAAGATTAACATGTTATTTAAAGAGCATCTCATTCAGAGCCTGATGTCCAGAAGCCATATGTTGTCTCTGGTGTGTGTGTGTGTGTGTGTGTGTATACGTGTAGTGTGGCCGGCATTCCTGACAGTCTGTGGTCTCTGCAAAACCTCACCCAAAGAGCAAAACTGAGCACATCTACCACATCCTTCACAGGACTAACATGTGCCTGCATCGCATGTGTGCATGCAATTACCTTATCATTCATTTACTCAAATATAGACAAGGTTAAAAAATCTCTGACATCTGTATGACGATCCATATTTCACGAGCAGACTCTCATATATCCGTGTCACCCGGACCCTTAGACTCATTCTAACTTTACACGTGACTCGCATTCCTTAAATATTCCCTGCCTCCCTTTATTTTCTCTGGACACGCAAAAACTCACTTCATTTCACCGCATTTAGCACACTCTGCTGAATCTGGTTTGAATCTGAATCAATGCAAGAAAAATGTTTTACTTTATACTTTACTGTGTATTATGATGAACATGCTACCAAGAAGGTTATTTAAGTTTACTAAAACTACAACTATTCAAATATTTCTATTAATTTAAATCTAATATATATATATATACCAAATTATTTTGTGAAAAAGTCTGTATAAACGTCTTTGTTCTGATGAACACAGAATAAGATATTTGGAAGAATGCTTGTAACCGAACAGTTCTTGGCCACCATTGACTACCATTGCAGGAAAAATTGCTTTTTAAATTTCTTTGTTCTGTTGAACACAAAAGAAGATATTTTGAAGAATGTAGGAAAGCAAACAGTTCTGGGACACCTTTGACTACCATCGTAATTTTTCATTCTATGGTAGTCAACTGTTTGGTAACAAGCATTCTTCTAAACAGCTTTCTGTGTTCATCAAAACAAAGAAATGAATACAGATTTGGAACAACTCGAGGGGGAGTAAATAAAATAAAAATATTTTTTAATTTTTTTTATAAAAAGTTGCCTAAGCAACAACTGAAACAAGTTTTTTAACAGTAAAATAAGTCCATAAACAGAAATAAGCAACTAAAATTAAAAATCTATATAGATCAACTAAAAAACTAGAAATGATATAGCAATATAAAAAAAAAAAAATCTTATATAAACGAAATTAAAAGCACACAACAACTAAAATTAACATTAAAAGTAAAAATATGAAAATAAAGTCTAATTCAAAATATTTATAACTAAAACACCCATAATAAAACTGAAAACAAACCATAACTTTGCACGTTCACTTAGATTTCTCAATGTTGTAATCGTGAGAGACCCTTGAAATCCTTGATCCGGAACAAGAGGGAGGTTCCACCGAAAGCCAACTCATGCATTCACACACGCACAACCGTACAAACACACACATACATGCATGCCAACCACACATCCAGCGTTCCAATCACGCACTTAAAACCTTTAACCGATAATGAGATCATAAAACCAAAAGAAAACAACATGGACCGGAGAGAATTTTTGCGAGATGACACAGGGGTGGGGAACCAGAGGTGAGGTGTTTGGCAGTGATAAAAGGCAGATGTCCTGCGCGAAATCCACATCTATCCCAACGCCTAATCCAAGGACTTGAGAGTCAGGCACATTTAAATCAACTCTGACAGTCAGTTTGTTTGAGGGATGAGACATCTTACTAAAAATGATCTGCCCTGACTGATGTCTGCTATCTATTTGCGCCCCATCTATATAGTTTCTTATGTTTTTGGGCTAAATAAAAATTAACAAAAAATCTATTATTGAACAAGTACATAAAATGTATTGTGAAAACAGTTTCCCTACCTTATCAAGGTATGTTTTTAATAATGATTTACGAATTAAGCTGTGGTGTAAGATTTTACTGAAAATCCCAGTTTGATGTCATTTGACTTGACAACCTGCAATTTCAGTCAAAACATCCAAGCCGACAAATGCTTCACGTCGCTGGTAAACTTTCAGTTCGCTTGTTTTCCTCAATATATCCTAAGCAGGTGGAACGATTCATTTACAAAATACTATACGAGATCCCATCCACGCATATCGTACCCTTATGAACTTTCTTGTTACTGCAAGAAACGCACGACGGCGCAACACGGAATGCGGGACATGTGCTTTGATCTGTTAGAACAGGAAAAGGGAAACTCGATCTCTTCCCATTATTGCATTCCAACTGCTCACACCGGGAAGAAAAACAGACAAAGCCCAATGATTTTCCGATGCATTTGCAGATCACGGCTTACCTGCTCTGAGCTTCGACGGCACTGCGGGAACCGTTCGGACTGGGGCTGTTGAAACAAACACGAGACAAAACAATGAGATCTAAGACGACCCAACAGCTTGCTTTAACAGGTTATGGGTTAAATTCACAGAAAGATGAGTTACTTAAGCACTAGGTGCAGGTTGGCAGAGAGACGGGGGTCTGTGAACTGAGTGGTCCGGTTATTGTGGTCCACAAAGTAGACACGTCCGGTGGCTGTGTTTCTGATCTCCCAGCCTGGAGGCAACGGACCCAACTCCTCACAGTTGACGTTACTTAGATCCCTGAATGCAAAGAGACCGACAAAGAGAAATTATTCTCTCTTCTTTAACTTACAATGAACAGTTGTCACAGTTGGCTAAGCATCTATAGTGGTGAATGAGAGACCACAGATATATTTATACACCTCTGAAGGCAGTTATCCAAAAAGTCTAAAAAAAATGACACACTGGACCTTTAAGAACATATTATGATAACAAATGGATGTGACTACAAAACCAGGAACAAAGCAAGAGAAATAATAAACAAAGAGAGAGAAAAATACACGACAGAACAAACAAACTTCAGATTCGATGCTTTCAGGGTCCTGCCAAACAACATCAAATCTAACAGACCAAAGAATGTGCAGAGCTGCACAAACTGGTTAATGTCAATGCTGAAAAAACAAGACAAATAACCAACAGGCCACCCTCATTTCTGCAATCACGTTCAGCTCGAAAAAAATTAATCTCGTGTTCTGGCTTCAAGTAGGCGTGCGTCGTCTGTCGCCTAACCAGTTTCAAATAGAAACTTGCACTTTAAGAAAAGTGCTTTTATTCTGTTTGGCTTCCACTAATTGTGAAATCCCATTGAACTACTAATCATATACACGCGTTTAAAAAAAAAACATAGCAAATAATAATAAAAAAGAAAGCAGTAGTGTTACTTGTTCATTTGAATAAAAGTCTAGCGTGACCACCTCTCTCTTCTAGAGATGTTTTTAACATAAATATAAACATATATATAAATATGAAGTGAAAGATACCTGGGCACTCTGGGGTCATGCCACGTGCTGACACCCGTCTGCGTGTGCAGGAAATAGACTTGGCCCTGCTGCGTGGTCCGTTGCTCTGTGGAAACACCAGGGGGCGTCACTGGTCATTAACAGAATAATTGAAAAAATGACAAGAGGATTAATTACAATCAGTATGTCTGTCTGTTTTACTTTCACATGTTAACTTTCCTTCTTTTACTTTCAGTTAGATTTACGCACGCTTGCCAAATTCCTGATTGGAAATCGGGAGCACGTTTCTAAACAAGACTATAAATCACCAAAACAAAGTGGATACATACACTTGTGTGATTTGTGTGTTTCATTATTTTAAAGTGAAATCAAATCATCTGCAAAGATCACATTTATCAAAAAGACAAGTATTTTTATTCCTCTCAAGTTCTCAAGCAAAAATGTTACTTCACTACACTAAAAAGCATATCATAATTCTTGTTCCACTATATTGCATTAATACATTTTCTTTCCTTTTTTTACCTTTGATACTTAAGTACATTTAAAACTTAATTTTGAGTAAAAATACTCGATACAAGCACAAAATCACTATATTTCCAGTATTCATAATGACTTTTTTTTTAATGAAATGTAGTGGACTAAAAAGTATGCTATTATGCTTATACCGCAGAGAAGAAATAGAAAAAAAATCTAAATGTAAGAGAATAGTCCACACCACAACTACAATGATAACAATTCAGAGGAATATTGAACAAAAAAAGGTCCATCAAATCATTTTTAATTAAAGGTCTTGTGCATTTAAATGATAAAAAGATACTTTAACTGTCTTGGTGATGTTTCAAATACAATAAAACTGTCGAAAAAAGTACTGGGTTGTTAAACTTAAGACTGTAATTTGGCGGTTATGTAACTATGATCTAGTTTAATGATGAAGAAAATAGTTTTAAAGAACTGTATAAGCTAAAATGTGTCACAAACCATGCAATCTGAAAAATTTGCTTAAAATCAAACTAAAGTAAAGTAAACCCAATTCCACACGTGTATCTCATGTCTACATTTGCACTGTGATGTGCTGCCTTAACTGAAAAAGCTCACACAGCTCTATATAACCTGTGTCTATAACCTCTGACCTCTCAATGTCTCCACGGACTCTCTCTCTCTCTATCAGACAGAAACACACACAGCCAGACAGACTGAGGGATTTCCAGGTCACTCGTCTGACCCTGCAGCTGGTAGTGACGGCACGTCGCTGATTTGTCTGACCTCTCTTCTTTACTACAGACTTATGTCTGTTGCTCACAAATTTCTATTTTCCAGATCAGTGTGTGTGTGTGTGTGTGCGCATGTGCGAAATTTCAGTGTATTTTTGACTCTGCGAGTTGGCCCATATTTGTGGATAAGGTGTGCGTGGGTACGAACCATATCCCTCAGGGAGGTCGGGCGGTGTGTGCAGGTGAGTTCTGCTCATGTAGTTTCTGTGTCTCTGCGATCGAACTCTCTTCTCTTGCACCCGCGGGTCATCCGTAGGTACAACCGCCGCCCCGTTGGGCGTCATGATGGGCGTGTTCTCATCAACCAGACAGCTGAGCGGCCGGCCGGGGCTGGAATACTCTGACGCAGGCCTGCGTGTGTGAAAAACAGCGTGTGTCACATTGGTCACAACTTGGTTTGTTTTCAGTTATCACAACAGCAGACATCATTAGGTTTAGATTTATATCCCTTTAATGTGCTTGAGCAAACACTCAACACAAAGTTGCTCATCACCTGAGAGAACCTCATTGATATTGTTTTCGTTAAAGCGTTACGCAATGATGTCATGCAATCTTTCCAGACGGACGCCGGTGGCAAAGCTTCCAGCATTACATCTTTACACAATTTAACATCTCAGACTAGGCTGTGAAATGTCTGGCCAATTCCAGCTGCCTTGCTCAGCCATAAACGCTGTTATTGAGAGGTGGAAATATCTAAAAGCTGAATCACGCTGACACTATCTGCATCATCTTCCTCGGTGTCAACATTTGTTTGCATCTATTCAGTTTAATAACTGGAAGCAATATCAGGAGTTACATTTCGAGAGCTTTATGGTCTCAGTGGCCGTGCCGTGGCACACGCAATACGCCCGGTGTCGGCTTGAGCAGCACAAAGTTCATAATCCCTGAACTATGCAGCCGGGGAAATATGTTTTCTTGAGCGAGGAATCACGCTTCACCATACGGCATCGATGAACACGTGGCCAGTGGCAGAATTTTGATGAGACGCTGCAGAGCTCTGAAGTGCACAATATAAACAACATATTGATAAATTACAAAGAAACGTGAGCCCACCTGGTCGGTCTCTCCCATTGGGTACTGCGTGTGATATGATTCAGATACTGGATCCGGCCAGATGCAGTTCTCCTCTCCTCCCAGCTGCCGACGAAACACAAAGAGACATTCATGCAGACGAACAAACAGACCGACAGACATGCATGCCGGGACAAACACAAGGGTCCTAAAGTGTGGTTGTCAGTACCGAGTGCATTCTAAAAGTCAAGCATTGCTTCCTATTCCAGCTTGGCACTGCACAAAAAACTTAATCTATATTTTTTGTCTGATAAATATGTGACCCAGTCTGTGAAAAACCCCCGGTAAAGTACAGTATTTTTTTAGATGTATTGAAATCTACATAAATTCAAAATCATTCTGTGAAAACATAATCTTGATGTCTTTAATATTGACTAAGTAAGCCCTTGTAAAACATTAGCTGAGAAAAAATGTAATGCTCATTATCTTCAACTTCAGCCTGGTTTTCATAGACAGGGTCACATATCTGAACATCCTTAAAACAACATCAATTTACAAAAAGTTGTTAAGACCCAGATCACAGACAAGGATTAGTTTAAGCCGCGACTATGCCTTAGTTAAGTTAGAAAAGTCGTTTTTATTAAGATGCTAAAAAGATTAAAAAACATTACTGGGGCCAGTTGCATAAACATAGCTGCCAAGTTAAGCTTGTGTCTTTATTTAGTCTCTATTAAGTCTTATATTTCAGACCAATCTACCTTTTTATGTGACTGACTGACAGAAGTTATGACCAGTTCTGATTAGAAAGAAATTGGATGACGTAACTTGTAAAACTAGTCTAAGCAGTTTACACAAACAGCCACTGGTGTGCATTTTGAAACCACGGACATAATTTAAGATATGCCAAGGCAATTTATTTTCAGTAAAGCATTTTAAGCTCAAACTCTCATTTTAGTCTGGTACTAGTCTTAAAGTGATAGTTCACCCAAAAATGAAAATTCTTTCATCATTTATTCACCCTCTTGTCATATCAATCTTGTATGACTTTCTTCCGTAAAACACAAAAGAAGATATTTAAAAAAATGTTTTTGACCGAACAGCGATGGCAGCCATTCACTTGCATTGGTTTTGTGTCAATACCATGGAAGTCAATGGGTGCCACCCCTGTTCGGTTATCAACATTCTTCGAAATCTCTTCTTTTGTGTTCCGCAGAAAAAAGAATGTCATACAGGTTCGAAATGACAAGAGCATGAGTAAATGATAACCAAATTTTCATTTTTGGACGAACGATCCCTTCCAGCCTTGTCTGTGAAACCGGGCATAACTTAACATAAAATTGTTTAATTTGCCTTGTTTAATATGGGATTTTTTTTTTACAATAAATAACCTTCTTTTAAGGATTATAGATTTGTAATTTATATTATAACTATTTTTAATGGAAGATATATATTACTGATGTCCTTCCGAAACCTTGTATTTCCATAATTTCTGGTTTTTATTTTTGCCATAAATCATTCTTTTCATATTTAAAATCATATTAGTCCCCCTTTATGTTAGTCACTGGCTTTTGCAAATATCTAACCAATAAAAAGTATTAAAAAGTGCTTGGCAACTCTGTCAATACAGTATGCAATCAGTACACAGTTTTTTCCCCCATTTCATTACACATACAGGTTTTGGAAGGACAGCGACAATATATCAGATGTTTGTATAAGGAATGTAAAGATTATTTCACCCACCCATCTGGCAAGTCATTGTCAAAAAGACGACTACAGTCTACGACTGGGCCTCCGCTGCCTATCCTGTCTCTGGACTGAAGACTCACTGTGGACAAAAAATGAATAAATAAAACACAGAGAAGCTAGACGTCAGATGGTTTGAACACCAAAATGTAAGGCAAGCTACTTTGTTGTAATAAAATCGCATCATGTAAACCAGTTTGTTAACATATTTTAGGGTTGTTGTGAATGGCGCTGGGGTGCTTAAAACCCGTCACAAAAACACACTGTCCATGTTAATCTCCATTTTTTTAATTCTATGTAAACAGAAAAATAACAGAACGCATTTCTTTAACAAACAGGAAATATTTTGTAGAAGATGGGATGTTAAACACATAGCCTAATATGCAAGATATGAGAAATGTAAAACGACATGGGACGTGCTACGACAACACCACACCTCAAGATCACACAACCTCCTACTGATGAAGCTTCTTAAAAGCTCTCATGTACAATAAATGAAAGCTGCTGTGGACTGTAAAAGCAAAAGGGATAAACCGAAATGCACAAGCGTTTGTTTTCTCGATGGCTTCCACATGAGGAAGGTTTTGAGGATGTTGAAGGTAAACGTGTGGGTTTAATCTGCATTAATATAAAGCTTTGAGGCTCCAGTGATGATGTGACTCACAGCACAGAGGAGCACAGAGGAGTGAAGAGTAGGATGGATCGACTGAACGGGAGAACTCACGGATTCCTCACAAGCAGCGCCCAAAATGTATGCCACACCTGCTAATGGTGGATAATCTGGGAGCAGATTTTTTGCTTGTCACAAACTGTATTTTGCACACAGCACAGTTGTATAAGAGAAGAGCTAGTCTCAATCGTGTGGTGAAAATTAATTAAAAAATCCTTTCATGAATGAAACGGCAAAAAAGATTTTCAACTCAAGTAACGGTTCCTTAAACATCATAAACAGGTCTTATCTGGTCTTCTTATTCCCCACATGTAACGGTTTCACCGAACCCATAACTGGTGACTCACCAACTATCTGTCCCCTCACGGTGTCGCTGTCATTGGGCCCCAGCTTGTTGAGATCCAAACGCTGATCTGTGAATGAGCAACAGAGGAGAAGAAAGAAAGCGAGAGAAAATTTATCATTTTTATGTTCGAAACCACCGACCCTAGGTGAATTTTGCGTCATAACTTCTGACTTCTCTGTGAGCCATCATAAAATAGAGTCTGCATCGCTCCACGTTCACGTCTGAGGTCACATACACTGAGCTCTTGTATCTATGTGTGTGTGTTTGTGTGTGAGCGCACAGAGGCAGCTTTATTCCTCCCAGACTGTAGATGTGCCGATTGGACTGAGGCTCTTCCAGAAACACGCTGAAGCTCTCTGTCATTGCCGGAAAGAGAGAGACAGGAATAACAAGTACCCTGCAGACATTAGAGGCCACTATCTGTTCTCTCACACACGTGCAAACCAGGATGCACAGCTAGACTAAACAGAACTGAGAGAGCGTTCAAACACCCAAAGAGGTCAAAGTCAACCCCACAATGATGAGGTGACAGATGCAAAGATATTGATATCTTGGCCAATATCGGTTACCACACATATCATAAAATTACGATTAATCCTATGTTTTGTAATATCAGGACTATGTAAACACCATTGGTCTTATATATATACAGCGGAGATCATTTTAAAATATTTGTAGGTATGTGTTCGGGTAAAATAAATTTTGCTTAATTCTGTGATATTTCTCCCAAATGTCAAATAAAAGTATTATTTTTATAAATTTGAATTTATTTGCAGAAAATGACAACCGGAGAAACAAGTGAAAATAACAGAAAAGATGCTCTGTATTTTTCAGACCTCAAACACAGCAAAGAAAACAAGTTTATTTTCACGTGTAAGCAACACAACTAATATTTCTACATGTGTTAGGAAAAAAGGTTAAATGTATTTTTTATGTGATAACCCACTATCTTTATCGCAGTTTTCATGCGTCTTGATTTTGTTGAAATTCAACAGGCACTGGGCTTCACAATACATCTAGAAATGATGATTAAATTATTTTTTTCAGCAGCTTTATAAATGTATAATGGCTAAATCATAATTATATGAAAGTCAACAGATATGCCATGCTTTCTTTAAAATGCACCTAAATTAAAAAATGCCAAAACGATTCCCAAAACATCATAACTCCCTACTAAAGACAGCCTAATTGTTTGTTTCAAAATGAGAGAGAGCGAGAGAGAGACATAGAGAAGGATGGCAGAGAGACAAGAGGGGTGCAACAGGAAATGGTGAACTGAATCACTTCCAGCTGTAGGAGCGACTGCTGGTTTCCTGTGCTGATCCAGGACAGCGGTCAGGCTGGAGGCTTTCTAACCATGGGCTCATATGTAGCCTCCGACACTGCTGTTGCTATAAAGGAAGTTTTAAAGTTCTTGGTTGTTGTCTGTGAGCTATAGACCGTCACTGAGCACAGATCATTCAGAGACACACAATGATCTCCAGCCACACCTTGCAGTCAGATATTATTCAGTTTAAAACATGGCAGTTGTGTGTTTTATAAAAGTCGCCCACTCGACACAAGACCGTTCAAGCACATGAACAACCTTTCAAAGATAATTATGTACAAAAGGACGGAGCTCTGTATGTTTGAAGCTCATCATGAAAACAGTTTCTAAGCCAAACACGCACACTCACACTTACATCCTGTGTCTTTCAGTCTGTTAATGGAGTTGGAGAGGAGTCGCACGCAGCCGAGAAATCCTGCCCCCTGCTTCTTATGGATCTTCTTATGATTCCACACACTGATGGTGATGGAGTCTGACTTCCCAATATACCTGCAGAAAGAAAACAAGAAATAAACCATGCTATAAATAAAAAATTAGCTGCTTATTCAATATATACAAATATGATTGGGCAATGAGTGCCATGTAAAAATGTTTCCTTATTAATAAAAAGAAAGTAATTATACATAAATACTAACATTTAAATAAAATTTATTTCTTTCTTGGTTTTTCTGTGTAGTTGATCAGCACAAGACTAAATATCAAGATAAATTGACTAAAGAATTTAGCTCTTTTTTTAAATTATCAATTTTTTTTTTTCTAGATCAAAACAAAACAAACAAACTAACTGTACAGCAGGGGTTTAATTCACAAGTAACACTGAAAAAAATGAGCCTCTTTTACCTGAATAAATTTCTGAAAATTCTTAAATCAAGAAACGTTTTCTTGACAAGATATTAAATATTGAATTCTTAAAACAGTTATCAAAATAAATGAGTTATTGCTTAAAAAAAGAAAAAAGTTTTTACCTTATTCACAATCGGCACATATTTTTAGTTGTTTTAAGCATACATTCCCTTAATATATTTGATGATTTTGATTGAAATTGAAATGTGATTTAGAAAAAAATCTACTTTGACGTATATTTGTACTGGAAATGAAGACAAAACCAATAGAAAATCTTTTTTTTCGGTAAAGAAACAAATATAATTCGTAGCCGGGTATTTGCAGGCTTTTTTCTTGTTATGCTAATTCTGTTTATATTATTTCTGGTTTAAACTGGATAACCTTAATAATAAAAAGAATGGTTCAAAATGGTTCAAAGACATCAAACTCAACATTCAAATCTACGTATAAAATGAATGCAAACTGGGTTCCTACACATTTACCGCTTTCACACAAAATGGTTTGAGTTTGTTTTTTAAGACTAAAACACTCAGTTCTTTATAAAACGAATCAAGATGCAGAAAGCATCTTACCGCTGCACCTTCCTCTCGTCCTATCAGCATCATATGTATTTCATCATGCTCTCCCCAAAACGCTCAGCCGGTTTGACTGAATATTTTGGCACGGCGTTAGACAAAACAAATCATTCTCTTAAAACCGAGGAACAGAAATGCCTCCAAAACTGGAAAACAAAAAGTGCAGCCTGACAAAAAACGTGCAACCTAAAGTATGAGACGCCTGTGAACCTGCCAATGGGAAAGAATTCCTGGGCAAGGTATCTTGTTTGGACTGAAAAAGAAATTGGAGGGTCAGAGGAGAAAGAGAGGAGGAGAATAAAAGTAATGAAAAGAAAGAATTTAAATAAATCACAAGATGTCCTGACCAGAGGAGGTCCAACCAAACCCAAACAATCTAAAGTTCTCCGACCTGGAGAGCATCCAGAGAGCAACACGGAGCTACTCATGACCTTTCAATACATGAGAGAACCTTCACGCCAAGTTATTTATTAACATGACCAGACACGATCGTGTAGAAAAATAGCAACAAAGTAACCCAACCTGACCAGAGAGAGAAAGCGCCAAGACAATAAACCCAAAATCCTCTACAGTCACCAGTTAACAATAGATGATGATAGTGTGGTCCATTTTAAGCTTTTGTGATGACTTGTGAGCACAAATGAATAACTTTACCCAAAAACACATTAAAAGACACCAATCTGGTCATAATGTTTATAAAGAGTCCTATAATATTTAAACTATTTAAGATTCATCTCATGTATCAATTATTACACTGCAACTTGCCACATGAGAAAAAACTGGACATAAAATGTGAATTTGAAATATTTTATTAGCTCATTTTTACCGAATGCAGACCTTACGCGAGGAAAAGCTGTTTAGTTTTAGTTTTAAAGTAAGAAACGACGTTCAAACGTCACAAACATGAAAATTGGTTCAATCATTTGTAAATACAATATCATAAATGTCATTAAAATACATATTTATAATTAATTTTTGTGTAATATTAAATACAGTAAATCTGGAATGCCTTAATAATAAATAGTAACAATAAAAAAGAAAACCCTGTTTAAGAGTGGAGTGAGACACAATGACAACATTCCAATTCAAATTTGTATTTCGAAGAAGTATCTGTGTCATTCACGTTTCCTATTATCACCTCGTTTTTTCCAAACCTGACAAGCAGGTTTGAGTTTCAGTAGTTTTGTTTATTTTGTGTATTGACTGTAGGCTTTCTATGCCACTTGCAGCTCCTCAAGGGCTTCTTGGGTTTTGGTGTCATTATCTTCACAGACAAATGATTCAGAAAGTCTGTTTCTCCACATGTTTAATATGAATACAGCGCGTCAAACGCAGACTATAGATATTAACAAGAGTACAGTTTCAATTAAACAATTGACAGTTTCTGACAATCCAACAAGAATTTATTCAAGCATGTATTTTAATATCATATATGGTCATATATAGTAAAAACATTTTTTTTAACAGACATATAAAAATAATAATGTATGTAAAGCTGCTTAGCGACATTGAAAACTGTGAAAAGCACTCATTTATTATATAAATAAAATTTGAATCTTGTAATGAATGTGGAAAAATGCTCAGAAGCTTTTAGTAAATTAGCCGATCAACAAATGATGAGGTTATAACAAAGTTTAAGATGTCAGGTTTAATAGTTTAATAGACGATCAGAAATATGTTTTATTGTGGTCTTTGCAAAACATTTTAGACATCTCAAATCTGTCTTCTTATCGCTCTTCCTCCATTCCGACTAAAATAGTTGCCAGGAGGCGTTGCTAATATGTCCGCTGAGTGTGGAAACTTTCCTTAAAGGGACTTTGTAAGTCATGCATAATGTTATGCCTTATTAATAAAATATTATTCATAAAGGATAAAGCTACATCACTGACTCCGAACATATATCCCAGTAAACTGTTAGCATTTTCCCCACCCAGTATTCCAGGTTACAGGCGGGCCATGGAAATAAAGACTTATTTTCCACAGACGTGACATGTTTGGTTAACTCAACAGTCATCTTGGGGGGTGAGGGTTAGCTTTATGGTTGCCCTGACAACTAAACAAACCGAGACGCGTGCTTCCTCTCGCTGACGACCGGCTGCGCAACGGGACAAGTATTGGAAATATGCGGATTTCTTTCGTTCGTCGACCCTCCTCGCAACTCACTCGCTTACTCACGTTTTCCTTCTCTGCTTTTTCGGCCAGTGGGAAAAGTGACAGTCCTGCGCACTGAAGGAAAGTTTCTATTTTTACTCGGCGCTGTGAAACGGGTGTTAATCGCAGTTGCAGACAGCATCTCTTAAAAACATGTAACAGATCTCAGAGTAATGGTTGGATTTTTTTACTCAATGAAAATCCTTTCTGTGATCTTCACAGATAGAGCAGGCGACTTCGGTGATGGTGACCCAAATCCTCAAAGCCTGAAGGATGCTGGGAGATTTATTGATGGCCTGCGATAATCAGGAAATCTTACACCGCTGCCTGGAGAAAATCCCCTGCGGTTTCTCAAAAGTGCTTGAAATCAAATTATGGAAGTTTCCACACGTTCCAAATAAGCATGTTCACCTTGAAGTTTTCGGCTTTTGCCTCGCTCTACTCTCGAACCCAAATGAACTGTACTAAATGTTAATATAAAAAAAGTAAGCGTGATGTAAACAGCAATGACAGAATTTTCGGACACTTTTAAGGCCCGTTTCCATCAAGAATGTTGTAAAGAACATTCTAAATTGAAAAGAAAAGAAAAGTACACAGCACAACTACAACAATATAGAGGAACAATATGATTGGAATCGCTGTCTGAGGATTTTGTTTCAGCTGATCCATGAAACCATGAAAAATCACCAGCCTGACTTAAAAAGCACACACATTAAAATCTCCAACGTGCAAGTTGGAATAAACAATGTTGGTGAATCATCTGTTGATGTGGGCGCTGATATATTGTCAACACGTTGTTTTTATCATTATTAAATGGCCTTAAATCTACAGTACAGGGCCGTATCTCAGGGGGTCAAACTTACACCTCATCTCTTGAATTTGGTTTTCTAAACACAACATTGACGTTTCTCTTGATTTAGGATCAAGTGTAAACCAGAGTGTGAGAATGTGCGGGACTGAGAAAGAAAACCATTAAACAGACGGAAAGAAACACTCACAGGTCATAGTGCTGGTTCCATTTGGGGTCCAGAGTATTCCTCACTGTGTCTGTGGAGTGACACTGGCCTGAACCATCCACCACCACCTTAGCAAAGGGGTCTGGCAGCCCTGTTGTATGACACACAAACATTACATAAATATTATGCAAAAAAAAACTTATATTTCATCATTTAAAGACATTTTAAAGGACAGAGTATTAAAGGTCCAGTGTGCCATTTTGGATCTATTGACAGAATACAATACAATATACATAACTTTGTGTTCAGCCCTTAACGGAAACTGCCCTATAGAGTGCGTTTTGTAAATAATTTATCTATTTCGCCAAAGAAGCGGAAACGTGAAGACATCTTAGTGCTTCGGAAGGGAGGGGCGGAGTGAGTGTTGGACAACATCATTTAGATTCTTATGTCAAAATTTACTTGGCTGTTTTAAAGTCTTAGGGAAAAGGGAACACATACACATTTTGCAGATGTTTTTATCCATTGGATACGCATAGAAGTTTACAGCAGATTCACTGAGCTACTAAATGAATTGCCTACAAATTGCATCATACTCCTCACATATTCTGCTTTAACTTGAGTCTTTGTTCTCTAACCCCAGTCACACTGACCGTCTCTCTCTCTTTGAGCTGACATCTGATCAGCCTTTCAGATGTAAGTTTGGAGAGCTTACAAAGAGATTTGAGTCGATGTAAAACCGTGCAGGGTAAACCAGCAGCTGGTTTGTCTGCTCAAACTGACCCACATTTCTGGCGTCTCGTGAGGGAAGAGCACTTATCTCTCTCGCTGCACACTTTTAACAGATGAGCCCCGGCTAAAACACGCCACAGAAATAGAGCACGCTCTCAGATTCACATTCTCTCTGTTCGTGAAAATCAGATACTTACGGAAGAAGTCTTTCTTCACCAGATTTTTGGCGCACAGGACTGCGGAAAGAAGAGAGAAAGTATTGGTTATTGCTTGTGGCACTTTTACCTCTTGTTTTGTATAAATTGAAAAATACCTAACACTTTGATTTTCTTTTTTTACCAACAAACACAAAAAACAGAAGATTAAGGCAATTTTCCTGGCATGGATTTTTTGTAGGTTATTTCAAAGATAATTTATGTTTTTAATGGCTTTATTTTTAGGATCAAAGTGTGGTTTTATGTCAGGGAATCTTTAAATCCAGCGCTCGCCACTTCTAGATCAAGCTCACAATGTATTAAACATGCAAAAGAAAAAAATACACAATGCTGCTGGCCTATTCAGCTTAACTCGGAGACGCTAAAAACCAAACAAGTCAGTGTTCAAACTGGCCGGAGCTGTCAGCTAAACCAAAGCAGATAGTGTTTATACAAAGCGGGAGAGCGCTAACGGTCAGAACTGACCGACCTTGAGGTCAATAGTAATACAATGTAGAACGCGGAAAATACATGTAAGGTCTGTGTAAAATATTTTTTCATAGCCACCGATATATATTCATTATTGCGTTGTAATCAACCAAATGAACATTATAAATCAATCTTTAAATACACAACCTTAAATATGAGATATGGAAAACAGCACTTAAAAAGTAATTCAATGATGGCACAGCAGATTTTATACACACATTAGATATTGTATAAAACATAAAAAGTTGAATCAAAAATGTAACCTCAGACTTTGAGTCACTTTTGGCCAATTAAAACACACTGTAGTACCGTAATAAGAGGTGAGTAAAAAAAAGTAATGAATTAAACCTGCGAGCACAGAGACATTTCAGGGAGAGATGACAAAGGGAGGACAGCCCGGGGGAAAAAAGTGTGGACGGTTATGAAGCACAACCAGAGAGCCGGCGGAACACATTGGAGGTATTCAAAGAAAACCAAAACAGTTCAACTTAGCAGATGGAGGAAAGCCGAGACTATAAAGAACAACTGGAATGTGTGGATGAGGTTAAAGGGCTGAGAAACCTTCACGTGCAGGTGAGTCTCAGACTTTACTTAGCAATTCCAGACACACACAGAAACACCTGTAGAGAGACTGCTATTGCTTCTGTCTGTGGACTGCAGTGAGTCTGCGGCTGTTCTGCACCTCACACGCACACACATGCATGGACAAAGCTATACAATGTGGGCACTTTCCTTTAAAACCTTTTTTCAGGTTTACGCTATAAGGATCATTTTTGGTCAAACATACGGCACGAACACGCACACATGAACAAACCTCACACACACACCTTATATATTCATGCATGCTCGCACACACAGCACACATTCAAGCGCGCACAAACACACTATTATTGTACAATTTTGAACACGTATGCATAAGCAAACATGCACAAACCTCTCTTACATCAAAAAATATATATGTTTAATATATATAAGTATATATGTTAAAATATGTATTACATATAAACTGATGCAAGCTCACGCACACACCTCACATACACATGCACGGGCGCACACACACAATATAATAGGACAATTTTGAAAGACCCGAATTCGCAGTCCGTGCATCACAAAAGAATATCAAAGATCTGACACAGAGGAACTATTAAAGCTAAAAAGCTTAAATTCATTAAACCCACTCAAGCTATACGAGTCTGTCTATCCACACAGGAAGGGGTTTAAAGATTCAATGTGTCTAAAAAATGTTAGAGACTAATGTAAGTGATGATAAAAACGAGATATCTCAGACGAGACTGGATCCCATTCCTCTGGAGACGACAGGCGAGAGGGAGGGACCGGATAAAAAGGAAACATGCTCGCTTCTCAAGTCGAGGAAGAATTTCTCTCTGCAAACATCCCTGGGAATGTTTAACGTTCCAGCGAAACCCACCTCATCATTCCACCATCTGGAATGTATCTTACTCTTTCTCTCTCTGTACAGACGTCTCTCTCACACACACACACCCTTCAACACCTCATCTACGCTCGGATCCCTCCATTAATTATTGACAGGTGAGCGTTAGCATATCTGTAGAAGAAGAAATGGTGAAGAGAAACTCAAATTGTGAGGAAAAACAACCCGCTTTGCATAAAGATAGATGCCCAAATGCACTTTTTCTTTACTAGAAACTACTTGCTAGCAGACACGTCTATTCATCCTTGACCTGAACTGATCCAAAATCAGAATTAATGATGAATTTCACTTGTGGACTGAAACGAGCAGACTTAAGTAAACCAAACACTATCAATCTCACGACTGACAAATTAACTGTACTGCTGAACTAGATCATAAATAAAACACCGTTCTGCACGGCCGTCAGAGAAAATTCTATAAGTCTGCGAGATATACGGCAACCTGCCAGCGCACAATGCAACACATCTTCATTCCTATGTATGCGTTTCGGCTGACGGTGTAAAAGCATGGTTGTGAATCACTCCGATCAAGTCCGATACATCTGTCGGCAGATCAACAACATGTGCCCTTCCGCAGAAGTGAACTCATGAATGAAGTGATTCACGGTCACTGACACACACAAGAACATCAATGCGTGATCTCATATAAATAGACTCGACACTGTCAAACAATGTATTGGCGGCAGACCTCGAACGCAGATGAAAGCTGGTTTACATTCACCTTCCATCACAAAGATTAAAACAAGGCTGGACTACTTTCTTCGACAGCACTAGAACATCAGAGAACATCAGGTAGCCTACTCGAAACCAAGAATGCTACAAACCCAATATCAATACTGGAATTTTCTCTACTGGGAGTGTAAAAAAACAACACATACACAGAGGTTAACAATATTACAGCTGTGCAGCCTTTTCATTTGTATTTAATGAGAAAATTTTGATTTTCTTTTTTGTTCGTGCTTATTTACACAACAAGAAAATCTAAATTGCGATTAAATTATAAAGATACATCCTGAAAGTGGTTTGCTTTTTAAGAAAATGTTCTGTAGTAAAACATCTTAAAATCTTTAAAAAGATACAAAATAAAATGTAATTTCCTGCCGCATCTAGTGGTGAGGTTCTGAATTTCAACCAACGGCTCACTCCACCCCTCTCTTTCGAAGCACTACGGTGGCTGACCAGGACTAAGATGTGGCCATGTTTTCACTTCTTTGCTGAAGGAGATAAAGTATTTACGAAACGCGTTCTTTAGAGAAGTGTGTCCGTTTAGGGTTGGTGTAGAAACAACATGGTGAATTCCATGCAGGGGATCCCGTGGTGTATGTAGATAGAAATAACTCAAATTAAATTAATACAAAATTACGCTTCATTATGTAAGGTCTTTATACACATAAACACATAGGTTCTGATTAGTATATTGCTGTTCTGTCAATCGATCCTCAAAAAAAATATCACACAATGGTCATTATAGTGGGAGCAATTGTAAAAGTGATATTTGTTTTAGCAAACCCCAGTAATTTGTCAAAAGTTTGTATATACATGGAAAAATCCCACAATGCTTCGAGTCACAATATCATGTTACGGTCGCTGCTTTCCCACACTTCTTAAAACGATGATTCAAGCACTCATTGTATCTGCCTCACTGACTACGCCAAAAAGCCATTTTCAGATTAATTTTCAATTTGGCAGGAGTCGGACTGCTCGGTTTGCTCTCCTCCGTCCAACTGTGCGTGTAGTTAGGTCTGTTCTTTTTCCGAGGGCAAACCAGTAGCTAATTTAGGCAAAAGGATCCGTGAGCGGTCCGATGCAAGGAAAGGACACGGTCAGGACAAGCATCCGTCGCTCGGCACCATCCGAGCATCTTATCGGGGCTGGCGGAAGACTCGGAGAGGGGGCGTTTTCCCTTAAAATTAGGTAAAATATCCTAAAGAAAAAAGTAATTCATAAAGCATCTTAACCCTTAAAAAAACTCTTAAGGTCCAAAGAGGACTTTCTTTAGCAGCAGAGAAAATGGACGAAACACGAAAAGTGAGAAATGTGTTGCAATGCATGACAAATTCCATATTAATTTTAAGATTTATCAGATTTTTATTTTTATTGTTTTGAGTGTGTTCAACTTTTGTTTATCTTGGATTTGGTTTTCTTGTAATAGCTGCTTTGATGCAATGCAAATTGTAAAGGCAGTATTAAATAAAATGACATTGAATTGAATAACAGCGAGTTAAAAACACATTAGATCGTGCCGGGTTTATGTTTGTGACCGATCCTTTTAGAGCTCAGAGTTGCTCTCAGATTGGTCCTGAATCTTTTTAGCTAAGACTCCTACGTAGAAGTTTTTAAGCTAAATTATGAGGATTCTTAGAAGGTTTACGAATACGGGCCATGGTTTCAGGAACGGAATATTCAGACATAGAAATGACCTGGAAGTGACACAGAGATTTTGTTAGAGAGCGAGAAAAAAATTAAGAAAATCAACAATAAATAAAGGGGGGCACGGTGGCTTAGTGGTTAGCACGTTCGCCTCACACCTCCAGGGTTCTCCCCGTGCCTCGGGGGTTTCCTCCGGGTACTCCGGTTTCCTCCCCCTTGTCCAAAGACATGCATGGTAGGTTGATTGGCATCTCTGGAAAAATTGTCCGTAGGGTGTGAGTGCGTGAGTGAATGAGTGAGTGTGTGTGCCCTGCGATGGGTTGGCACTCCATCCAGGGTGTATCCTGCCTTGATGCCCGATGACTCCTGAGATAGGCGCAGGCTCCCCGTGACCCGAGGTAGTTCGGATAAGCGGTAGAGAATGGAATGGAATGGAACAATAAATAAAATGCAAGGAAGTAAATGTGCACTGTAGTCAGACATTGAGACTTTTGGGAAAAAGTAACAAGTTTCTAAAGGGATTGGTTCCCACAGAAGAAGAGCTCACAGCTCTACAGGATGCATGCATTATTATTTCCGACTTTCCCATGACACGCAGTCGCTCTTTCAGTCGTCTTTCTGTGTCAGATTCCTGCATCTGTTTACTGTGAAACACATGGATTCGAGTCGTTTGATGTTTAGTGTTAGAGAAACAGTTCAAACACACAAAACAATGAAGAAAATGTGTGCTCACACCTGGAGGTACAGAAAGATGTTGTTGGTGCTGGGACTGCTCAGCAAGTCCTCTTGTGAACCGAAAAAGGGAGGAAAACTAGAAAAGTGAGTGAATTGAGGTGGGGTGAAGAGGACATGGATGGTTTACCGAAAACAAGAAGACAAACATTCACTACGCCGAGTTTGACCTTCAACCGCTATAAACACCTCGGTCACGTGTGAATCACACCGACTATGACACAATGATCTCTTTAATATCTCAATTATTTCTCCTAGACATCATTAAGAATAAATAGAGGGCAAATAGAAACTTTTACTTTAGTCTCCCGCATTTCTTCTGAGAAAAAGAGCCATAATCTCAGAAATGCTCAGCAATGTCACAAACTGAGCTCATATTTCTCAAGTCTGCAATCAAGTCAATATTACTTAAGATCTCAATATGAACTCAAACATTTCCCATCAAACTAACTCAAAATACAGATAATTTTACCACTACAATCTACATTCATTTTACACCTCCATATTCTTAATGCACTTCTCATTTCTTTCTTTTCTAAGCAAATTAGGAGAAACATCTGAGACTGAAGTTAAAATACAACAGAGAACTATGAAAACTATGAAAGAGCAACTTCTGAGCAATAACATTTTATCTCTGGGTCTAAGATGTCCCATTTTTTTATTCAGGACGTCATTGTATGTATATCCTTCAAAGCCTGTCAACACTGTTCTCGGGAAATTTACCTAAATGAGAAACAGAAAGAGCAATGATGTCATGAGGGACGAAGCAAAGCCTTTTGTGGGAAGCCGCGGACCGCCAGACGTCAACATTTATACAAATTTGGAGGAACCGAATCTGCGGTACAGTCATAAAGCTATTGTTTGTAAATGTTCTGGATGTTCTTTCTTTGTTCTTCAATGTTTCCTCTCAGAAGGTTCCTCGAAAGTTTAAAGAGTTGTGACTGGCTTCTCCAATTGGTTTACTGAGAGAAGTAATGAAAACCTCACGGCTGCTTTACAGAAAAAACTGCACTACCAACAAATATCTGAAAGGGACGGTTCAACCCACCCCCAAAAAATCTATAATCATTTATATTATCTAGGGATGCACCGATCCGATACTCTGGATCGGAATTGGGGCCGATCCGGGTATTTTTTGCTGGATCGGGTATCGGTCTGACGAGTTTTTGTCAGTCCGATCCGTTGCGATACCCGTGGATGTTACTCTACAGCTTCATAAAGGACTAACTATCAGGAAATTACCATACAAGTTGTCATACACTGTATTCGATGTCATGAATTTCAATAGCTTTATGCGAAGAATAAACCAATATAGCATAATTAAAAAACTCTGACCTCCGGTGCTGTAATCTGTCAATCTCAATCCAGCATGCGTGTGTCCGGGAACAGTCAGGACGTTACTCGTTCCAAAGTTTTCAATATTCTTCATAATCACTAGATAATAGTTGTGGTTTTGTTTAAAATGCATTTTGCCGGAGACGGTATTCGCTGAGTGTAACGTTATTAGATTCAAGCACTGGAAGCGGTCTATGTTATGCGTCATTCATACACAATAACTTTTAACTTTAGGAGGGATTCAATGTTCTATGATTTAAACACATGACATATCTCTTCTCTTTGTGTTATAACGGTTTTGAACTTGCGAAGCAAAGATCCCCGCGGATACACGATCATCACTATCCGGGATGCTCGTGAGTGAAGCGGGTGCATTAAGCGCATCATTCTGCGTCCAATGCGCATGACTTTAAATAATGTAGAAGCGAATGTATTAAGCGCATCATTTTGTGTCCAGGATGTGCATGAGCGAGTTTGGAGACTTTTATATTGTGATAGCTTTGTGCAATAAACAGAGATTTGTTTGTTAAACATTTTGTAAGTATCTGTGCTTTATGAGACCACATTTTTGCTTTGTATGTATTTTTAAGGTTAACACAGCACTTAATTACATTTAAAAAATCATACTTTTAAGTAAAAATACTTAAGTAAATGAAAATGGTAGATTTTAATGTACTCATGGATTTAAAGTAAAAAAAATGTTTTATTTATGGACTGTAGTGGAGTAAGTATGATGTGCTTCATACTGTAGGGAAGTATTTTTTGTCTAAAGTACTCTGATAAAGTACAGATATTTTAAAATGTACTTGAAAGTAAACAGGCTTAACTATCTACCTCTGGCAATAAAAGTTAAAATATGCAACTCTACTTTGATCATGAAAAATAGTGCTAGTATCGGATCAGAATCGGTATCGGCCGATACCCAGAATTCAGGTATCGGAATCGGATCGTAAAGGAAAAAGTAGTATCGGTGCATCCCTAATATTATCATCTACTCAGTTGTTCCAATTCTTTTTAAATTTCGGTGTCCTAATGAACACAGAAAAAGATATTTGGAAGAATGCTTGAGACCAAACAGTTGACTACCACAGTAGGAAAAATGACAATGGTAGTCAAAAGTGGCCCAGAATTGGTTGCTTACATTTGTATTGACATTCTTCAAAATAACTTTCTCTGTGTTCGTCAGAACAAAGAAATCTATCCAGATTTGCATCAACTCAAGGGTGAGTAAACAAAGACAGAATTTCTTTTTTTGGTGAACTCTTCTTTACACATAATTATAAAAATTGAAGGTGTCAACGAAAAAGTCAGCCATCGATCTATAGATGCCTAGTGGAAGTGAAAACACAGAATTGTGGGAAAGTAAAAAAAAATGGGTTAAGTGGTGAAATAATGTTAAATCTGCTTCACGGTCTTCAACACTAGTAAGGAAGTGGGGGTGTGGGAGAATAGTCTTGCGAAAGCAAATGCTTCTCAGGTAATTAATACTCTGGGATACGACGGCATCCTTACATTTCCCCAAACTACACAGACCTTCGCTAACAATTTCATACCAAAACAAGCTTACCCAGGTAATTGCTTGCTAATGACAAAATTTCAGTCATTATAAGTGGGTGGCGTAGCCCTGTGATTAAATACCTTGAATGGAAACCACAAGGTTGTAGGTCTAATCCCCATAAGAAGCCATTCACCAACTATTACCATTGTACCCTTGAGCAAGGCACTTAACCTCAGGTTCCTCCAGCGGGATTATCTGTGTAAGTCACTAATTGTAAATCGCCCTTGATAAAAGCCTGATGCTAAGTGGCTTGATAGTAGATGCAAAACTAATAAAATGGCTTCAGCTGTAAAAACTAGAAACCGATTTTTAGAGGCTTGGGAAATGAGAACAAAACACTAACATAATTTAAAGGCCCCATGACATGGATTGATCAGTCTGGCTTGATGTGATTCTAGCTGAAGCAAAGTTAAGACTGGACCTGTATGAAGTGCCAACCTGATCTCACAAGGAAAGGTAAAAAGTTTACAAAGTGGCGATTAGTATGACTGTGTATTAAAGCTGTGAAAAAAGGTACAATTATTAGAAAATAACATAAAATGCAAGAAAGCAGACCATCCTTATGTGTACAAATGAGATTGTACAAATTCATACACATTACCACAGGATTGCGCTGAAAGAGTTTAGCTGGTTTAGAAAGAAAAAAACGTAAAAAGCTTGTAATGTACATGAACCTACTTGCTAATGCTAGCTATATAAATCTTTTGATTGGACAAAAAGCTTTGTAGTGCAAGATGAGTCATCAACCGGTCTGTCTTATTAAACCAGACCAGTTTAAAATGCATATATCTGCTCAAATTTTGTTTGATCAACTTTTTATAAGTACATTAGCAGTTAAACAGCCTTAAAGGAACAGTTCGCCCAAATTCTGTCTTCAGTTAAGAGTTTTTGAAAATCTGTAAAAATGTCTTTGTTCTGATGAACACAAAGAAAGATATTTGGAAGAATGCTTGTAAGCAAACAGTTCTTGGCCACCATAGTAGGATACAATTCTTTAGAAATGTATTTGTAATGTTAAATACAAAATAAGATATTTTGAAGAATGTAGGAAAGCAACCAGTTCTGGTGCACTTTTGACTACCATTGCCATTTTTCCTACTATGGTAGTCAATGGTGGCCAAGAACTGTTTGGTCGCAAGCATTCTTCCGAATATCTTTTTGTTAATTAGAAGAAATCAATTTATATAGGTTTGGAACAACTCGAAGACAGAACTTTCATTTTGGGTGAATTGTCGCTTTAAATTTAACACAGACTAAACGCAACAAAACACCATTTAGATTCTAAATACTCCAATTAATCTGTGGTGAAACAAAACGGTGAAGAATATGGAAAAAGGTTTGACCGATGGTTTATCTGGCTGAAAGTTTTCAAACTTATCTGTCTTTAAATTCACCCATGACTTTCCGAATGTATAATCCAGTCACTACCAAACCAGCTGAGGCATCTCACTGGAATGCAGGCCTCTTTCCTCCCTGTCTCTCTCTCCTACAGATCTCTCACACTATGAGCTGACTGGCCAAGCCTTGCCTGTCTGCGGCCATGTTTTGTCTCCAGCTAAAGAGCTGCACGCTCATGTTGGTGGCATTGTTCGTCCCTAAACAAAAGGCTTCCTTTCTCTCCACCACTCCTTCCTACTTCGCTTAAAATGGTGAGAGAAAGACGACGGGGTAATGAGAGCAGGGTGGAGGTTGACTCCGTGTTAGCCGAGAGGTAAGTGTAATCTCGAATTCGCTTCCTGTCACCGCACTCTCCGGTTTCCCCTCTTACGTGACTTCTTGTGAATAAGGAAAGAGTTTAAGACTTTCTCACTCACTTGCTTGGTATCTCATTCATTAGGCCTGTTCTCAGCATCCTGTTTGGCCAAGCTCAAGTCTGAGTCAAGACGCAGGCTTATCTGCAACAAGGCGTGGCGTGCCCAACCATCAACTGACCTGAGAGATTCTCTTACGTTCCAGTAAGATGAAGTGTTACAGGAGGTGCAAAGACATTATCAGCTTAAATTGCTTGCTCTAGAAGGTCAAAGGTCAGTGTCCTCATAATTTTGGCCCAAGATGACTCACTGTAGATCATAAATGCTTGAAAGAAAATCTGTGATTTTTGAAATGGCCATCACTGGCTATCCCAGAATTTCCATGTGGTTGCCATAAGACTATGTATCATGTGTTTTCTGGCCATTAATCACAGGGATATGACTAGACCGATACTTTAAGTCGTAAAATAAATCGTAAGTGATTCACAAAACACCCTTTCGACTTTAGTGCAAATACATAAAGTTTAAGATGTAGTTCGCCTAGAATTTAATAATACATCAAGCTCAATATTTAGTTCCATTTTATGGGATCGATGAGGACGGGAATTTGTACAATGAACAATCCGAATAAGCTAAAAGTATTAATGTATAGTGTAATTGATACAATACAATGCAAGTCAACATTAGTAACAACCAAAACTACTTGCATCTTCACCCAATAATCTGATAAAACAAAAACAGTTGAGAAACATAAGCAGATCACTGTGATCTCTGTCCCTTTATCTCACCAAAGAAATTACAGCTGAAAAGCATGTGGTTTAAAGCAAAAACTGACCATGCATATTATCTTGAAACACTATTTTACCATTGCCGCTAAGAATCACGTTTCGACAACAACAAACAGCTTTTCACTGTTTGTCGGAGCTTTTTTACATTATAGGTGAAGCTAAAACCCAAGGAACATGAGTCATGACTAGGGCTGCAACAACGAATCGATTTAATCGATAAAAATCGATTACTAAAAGAGTTGGCAACGAATTTCATTATCGATTCGTTGTGTCGCGCGACACGGAGACGTTTGATTATAAAAAAAACTTTATATGAGCGCGGAGCGGAGTGAACACACTCGGTCTCTCTCGCGCACTGATGATAGCAGAGTTCGGCGCCTCATAGACAGGGCGGAGGAAAGATACATGGCGGAGGCAGAGAAATCCGCGCGACCAAAGTCATCCAAGGTGCGGGAGCATTTCACACTAAATAAACAGAAAAAGTGTGTTAACTGCAAAATATGCAAAAGCGACATGGCGGGAGCACCACGGCAATGATCCAGCACCTTAAACGCAAACATGTGGTAGTCTTTGATGAGGAGGATGGTAGTTCAACAGCAGGTTAAGTCATTACAGAATCGTACTTTTGTTCCGTTTTGAAGTGAAGAACGTTATGTCCCTGGTGCGGATGTTTACTCGTTATCCGGCTTGACTAGCATGATAAGTTAGCGTTAGCTCGTTAATAACAGAATAAAGCAGGGCTGGTATAGTTACTTTGCACTTTGCATTGCAAGAATAAAGACACGTTTTTATTCACTAGCCATTTTTTAACCATTCATTTATCAATCTGTTGTCATGTATAGCTACACTGCAAAAACAGCTTTTCTTACTTAGTAATTTATTTCTCGTTTCCAGTCCAAGTATCTAAAAAAATCAAGATTACTAGACAAGAAAAATGGCATGAGAAAATTAATTGATGCTTAAAACTTCTGTTTGAAATTATATCTCATTAAGATTATTTTTCGTACCCCATTGGCAGATACTATTGCTTGTTTTAAGCAAACAATCACTTCATTTTGAGGTGTTTTTTCAGAAAACAAGACATCATTTCTTATGCTATTTCATGTGTCTAGTAAATGTATCTTGGTTTAAGATTTTTTTGATATTTGGACTGACAACAGGACAAAACTACTAAGTTAGAAAAGCAATTTTTGCAGTGTATATTCTGTGCTTTGTCCCATATAGGTTATTATTGACAAATATATTTGTGTGTGTTGTACTTTTTAATTTAATTTTAAAGTTCTTTTATAGCACTCGGTCATCTTAAGCTTTGTTTAAATGTGGTTTATAAATGAAGCTTGCACTTACTACAATGATAGTAATAATTTAATGAATAAGCTTCAAGTGAACTTGAGAGAGAGTGTGTGTCAGTGTGAGAGTTTGTGAGTGTGTGTGTCTGCAGTGTAGTGTAGAGAACAAGTTCTGACATTCAAACAAATCCTGTCAAATTTTCTGATTTGTATTGTTTATAAATGATTTATTGTTCTGGCAGCTCAGGTGGCACTTTATTTAAAAAAAGTCTATATATTTGGCAGATGTAAAGCATACATGTGTATGTTTTTTGTGTTAGTCCATTTTTATTTTATTATTATTATAACAGCTCAGGAAAGTTCAAGGAGCAACATGTTTGTGCAGTTTCTAAAGATTTTAGTTCTGATTTTGAATAAAGGGTTGGAAATGAATGCTTTTCTTGGTTTATGTTTTTATACGATTCATCGATTAATCAAAAAAATAATTTATAGATTAATCGATTATTAAAATAATCGTTAGTTGCAGCCCTAGTCATGACATCACCAAACCACTTTGGGAGTAGTACACAACATGTCCTTTAGAGCTGCACGATTCATTGTGAAAAGATCGCGATCGCGATCTCGACTCAAACATCCACACGATCTCATTGATGAAACTCAACGATTCGATTCTCCTGTGTCTATTAACTTACACCTCCGACTAAAATCATATCGTTCCAATCTGTGTTGGTGTTTCCGCTGAAGCAGAGAAATCATTATCATCATTAGGTATAAAACAACATCACAAACAGTCTTTGTAACCACACACAATCATTAAATCAGTGTAAAATGATCACAAGCTCTGCCCAATCTCCCCAAATGAATCTCTCACCAAATAACTAACCAACATAAAATAAATTCAGCCAAGCAACAAAACTGCTCTCACGATTGTCTATCAGGATTGTGTTACTTTGTTCTGATATGATCTTCACTGGACGGGTTTGAAACAAAACTCAAAACGATTGCAGTTTGTAGCACAGACAAATGCGAGTGCGCGCTTATATCCATCATTGCGCCATCATGAGAGTTTATGGCGCTCATCACTATATTTTCAGAGAAGCTGCACTATTAGAGCTTTTCATCAAGTTGCCCAGCATTTCAAGTTTTCAGGTGATTTACAATTTACAGATGAGAAAAATGTACTGTGTCGAAATATTTATCAGTTGTCTTTCTTGTGACCTCTTCAAGCAATCTGTAGATGTCAAGCAAACAGATAAATCTTCATAAAGACCTTTAATTGCAAGTGTCACCTTATGAATTTGTTTTGACTGTAGACATACGGAAATTTATATACAAGTGACTTTAATGCATTATTAATACTTTTTAGAAGTTTAATTTTTGCATTGAAGTAAAATCAACTACTATAGTTTACCTATGTTTTTAGTTGTAAAGATATTCTCACTATAGTAATAGGTTAATCATGAAATATGTAATAATTTAGAAGTAAAGTCCCAAATACTTAACTGTTTTTTTTGTCAGAACCAATAGTAAATGATGTATTACTTTTAGTAAAAGAATCGCAATCTCTATTTGAAACAAAAGAATCGTGATTCTCAATTTATCCAAAATCGTGCAGCTATAATGTCTGTGGTTGCTTATGTTCTGGTTGACTGAAAGTGTAATTAAGGTTTGATTAACTTCAATTAATGAAGGTTTAATTCACTTCATCAAAGATATGTCATGTAATTATACCGGAAAGGAATTTATTAAAGGGAGCATTAACCCTTCAGATCCTGAAGCAAAAATAGGCTGTTTTCACACATTTTGTTTATGTGCCATCATCATGTGCAGGGTATCATGATTTCTGAAAACAAATGTCTTTAAAGAAATTAAGGTCATTTGTAAATAGACAATGACTAAATAAAAAAGATTTTTATTTAGTAATTCTCAAAAAAAGAACTAAAGAAGGAAAGAATCGAGCACTTCAGACTTGAAAAATTTACTGTAGTACATGCATCAAAGTATCTTTATTTTTCATTCATGAGCCTTTTTTAGCCCAGTTCTCTGGGTGTATTTTTTGCACTATTCACTCAAATGTGGTGGTGTCTGAAGCAGTTCCCGTCTAATTTCAAGCACAGGCCTACAAACACGTTTCACTGTCAACAATAATCCCAATCGCCTCTTCTGTTGTGTATCTCCTCTTTGCCATGTTTATTTGCTCATTTTGTTAAGAGCACTCCACAAAAACTTTTTTTTGACAGCACAAATGGTTGCAGAGTTACGGTAAAATTAATAGCGCTTGGTAGAATGTGTCGGCGCCGACCCATCAAAGGGTTAAATCCACCCATCCCTAAATATCTATTGACTGAAACTACGGTATAAAAAAAACCTTGGAAAATTCACACTAGTGCAGGTTCATGCTTTTTTAAATAAAGGGATCCTTTATAGTCACCATCTATGCTAGAACACCATTTCTTTTTGCTTTCAAACATTAGTAAGACTATCAAAATAACCCCAACAATACTATTTATGAAAATGATCATTTCAGCTATATAAAGGAAAGTTATCTCAATTTTCTCACCCTTACTCCATGCTATTTTGTTAATATAGTCACTCCTGTATATTCACAATATGGCTCAGGGTTGAACGCATTATTGCTTTTACGAAACAACTAGAGCATAATAAAAAATATTTAAATGTTATTTTTGTCCTATCATTACATGACATCATTCTGTAAGAAGATACATTTTCTGACATACAAACATTTACAGAATGTTCCTAAGCAACACAAACAACAACCGCTTCTAGGTGCTGCAAAGTGAAATCAATAGTACCACAACGAATATGCGCTTTATTGTGAACAAACCGCTATTGACCAATCAGCATCAAGAAGCCAAACTATCCATTACGGAATGTAAGTGTATCTCTCAAGCAACGTGGCTGCAACAAGCAGTGGGGAAACCCCAAGCCGTGGGCCATATAATGCAGATTTTTAACACTTCAGGAAAAAGGAAAACCCACTACAAGCAGGACGTTCTGCACTGGTTGAAGAAGGTCTGGTCCAGTGGGCTCAGACTAAACAATGCAGACCACAGGATGTCTGGAAGCTGGCCTAGGTGCACTTGGAGCTGCTGCAGGTAAACATTAGGAATACTCCCGAACGAGACCACCGCCATGTTAACCTGAGAATGTGCAGTTGACGTCTGATCTCGTCTGGCCAGCAAAAGCGAGACGTTTAGGAAGCTGAGGAGTTGCTGAGAAACCGTAAATAACCAGCAGACACAGAAAAAAAAGGATCTTATTATAACAAATAAAGCTTTCAGACTTTGAATAGCTTAATGTACTACTATCTTTAAAACAGCATTAGAACAGCCTGCTTTCTAGATACAGCTATCAGCCATTAAAGCACACAGCGGTAAACCACATTGTAGTGTCAAAGCTTTAAATGCAACCATGACAAAGTAGAGAGGAAATTTTCTGTCTGACCTGAGAATACAACAATCAGCCTCACCATTCAGATTACACTCAAGATTGAGAGGCGAAAGCCAATCTGTTTGAGCAAGCCGGGTCAATATAACAGGACAAATCACTAATGTGCTCTTAAACACTGCAGTGGGTCCATAGAGGAGATGAGAAACAGACGCACAAACTGAGGTGAGCAAGTTACACGACCTCAACCCTGCTGTCAAACAAAGACAATTAGTTTAAGTGTGTTTATACTAGTTGGCATGATGCTTCATGATGTCACGCTATAAATTCAGTTGAAGAAGAGGAGTCGATTCTGGCAGCCATGAAGAGGAGTAAAAAATAGCAAGAGAATTAAACTAAATTAAACTGAGACGAGATAATGAGAATGAAAAACTAGAACAAGAGACGAATGGGTCAAGAGGTACAATTTTAACGAATGACTTGAACTGATATCACAAAATAATATAACTCTACATAACACTATAAGTACATTTCACAGTGTGGTTATTGTTGTTGGAAATAAAAAAGTAATTTTGACCTATTATGTCCAGTTTGACATCTTCACTCTGTATTCAAATGTATTAGGAAGGATGTATTAAAACAAAGTTGTCTTCGAAGTATAAACTGAAGCTCAGCTTTGAGAAGAATTAAACATCACACATGCGTAGTTTTTATAAACAAGACCCAAGAGAATGACTAAAATATTACCACAGGAAAGAATACAATACATGCCTTTCTTTTGTCAACTTTTTTTATATACATTTTGTACATTATAATAAAAAACATATTTCCTGTTATGCTTCCTTCCTATAATTTGCCTTCTTGCCAAATAATTTTGTCCAATAAATCTCTACAAAGTTTAGTGTTTTGTCCATTTTTTACCAAGCTTCTCATGTTTTGATGGTTTCATCTAACCGGAGCGGGTATTAAAAGCATATACTGTACAAACATGATTCTCGGATAGTCCCTGACCTCTACTGTATAACTATATGTATATCTTGGCAGGATATTTATGTATGGGTGTTTTACCCAACCTCAATGCAGTTTACCAGAATCTTAACCCTAAATACACGTTTACTACTAAATATATTCCCATCTGGCCACCAAAAAACAAACCCTGAAATATTGTGCAAACTTCCCTCGATCCCGAGAATTAAGGGGCGCAAATGAGGAACGTCTAGCCAAATGTTTTCATTTGCTGCCAGACATGGTGTAAGTCATACTCAGACTTGTCTCAGCTGGCATCGGACCACAAGCCAGTTACTGATCCAAGATCACGTTTCCCCGCCGTCCAACCTGGTCCATCAGTATTTAAAAAAAAAAAACGCAAACAGACCACATCGGTGCTCTTAGATGTGAATAACAAACATAAACACTTCCATCCTCACACCTGGTCCAAAAAATTGCACAGCGCAGCGGTTGTTGCAGACTCTTATTTAAAAGCTCTCCGTCTGCATTTCCATGCCGGCTGAAGTGCTTATCTGGCCTCTGCAGTTCAGATGCAGCGGTTTGTAAGCAGAACCGTCTCTGCCTTCCAGCGGAGCAGCTGAACCAACAGGAAATCCAGTCTCAGTCTATTAATTGGTGGAACGATTTCAATCACTCGAAAGCTCACAGTCGGAGAAGAAAAACGTTTACAAATGGCGTGCAATTACCGCACTTTCTTTTCGCCTGCTTTCGATTTGCCTTTCCCCCCCTGCCCTTTAAACTCTCCGCTAGAATGCAGTTCAGAAATTTGGTGGGGCTGATGGCAGCCATATGCAGCTAAACATGGTGTTTTTATCAGGGCCTCAGTCTGGAGACCCACACGGCTGGAATGACGTCCAAATTCTCGTGACATTCCACTGCCTATAACATCACAAATAAGACAAGGACAACGGTCTTAAATAAGCTTGTCTGCCAAATATCCAAACTTTCTTTAATGAAGTCAATGTACTCTGCTGAAAACAATAAATATCATGTTGGACGTAATAAAAGTTGCATTCTTAAAGTAAACATGAAACAGTGTTTGTAACCCATTTTCCTTTTTTTATTAATTTTTTTTCAGTAGTTCATATCCGTACAGAATTACAGTGTAGCAATAGTCGGCCACACCATGGTGCTTTGATACTTACATGACACTTCCGAGAATACTATGGTACTACTGTGCCCCATTTTCAAATAAGGTCAGTGCCATGGTGCTTATCGTTCGTATATTGTAAGTGTAAGAAGATAAGGTGTACGTTATGAGAAAGTAAATAGGGACAATTTCATGCTCACTTGAAGTCGTGTGCAGAAAACAAGTGGGATAACAAGTCGGATTCAAGATCCACAGTCAAAACAGAAACTATAAACAAAACTTAGTCAGATGACATGGACCATATTTACAGTAAAGCATGCCCAGACAACTGTAATTGTGATAGAGTTGATAAAAGAATAAAGAAAAACATAGGATAGAAACGTGGAGAGAGGCCAAACCACACGCTAATTCGCACAGAAAGAGTTCAGAAAACGACGGTGAAGTGAGTCACACTGTATGTCAGACACGACTGATGCAAAACTCTAGGGAATTTCACATGGAATCTTAAGCTTTGTGGATGTGATACCTCTTCATCCTTGTTTTCTTGTATAGTGTTCTTATCTATATCGGTCTTCCCACAAAAATGGTTGTTCAAAAGTGGCTTCAAAAACTCTGGCAAGAAAATGTGTATTGTAGTATACAGATGAATCTCACAAAACATGCAAAAATTCTTTAAAAAAACTTAAGAAACTAGATTTTAAATTCAGGATCATTATGTTCATTACAACTGAGCACATTTTCTAAATTCTGGCAAATTATTTTCGTCTTAACTTCATTCCCATTATTCTAAACAGTATTGTGAAAACGGTCGGTGGCTTCTTTGCTAAATGACAGCTAGCTATGCGAATACAAGTTCAGTGTCACAGTTAGGCAAAAGAGAGGCATCTAGTAGCATAAATGATGCCCAAGCTTACTACTGAGGGTAGCAAAGACAAAGTTTGAGAGCTATAGTAACACAAGCAATAAACCATCAAATCCATTCACAGGTTTTGGTACGAGACTGGACACATCTGAGAAGGCCTCTCTAAAGGGTAAGAAAAAGGAGGATGGGGAGTCCTCTAGATTTCCACAGTGAGTTTGCATTCCACAGATGCCACTCAGCACCACACGTCTGTAAAACCCTGCTCCTCCATAAACGCACAAGAACAACGAGGCCAGTTCTTGCATATTCACTCAATAATTAAGAGCCAGTGATATGAAGCTAATAACATTAAAAAATAGAAATTGAACAGTAGCCAGCTGCTTAAACATATGACTACAGCCCTAATCGTCCACCCATCTCCACTTCATTCCATCAGACACAGCGCAAGTTTAAATATTTCATTTGGCTGCTCTCTACGAGTGAAAAGACTTGGTATTTGCTGAAGAGCTGATGCTGTAGGTACATCAAACACGGACGCTGTCATCTCGCTCTCTCTCATTCAAAACAAGTTCCACTCCTGTTTGTTTAACTTTTTGAAAGGGAACAGTTCAAACTAAATAAATGTGACCCGGAAGATTACAGCAGAATTTTTTTATCTATCAGCATTAACAAGACCAAGATGTGATCAGAGACTGTAACACGAGTCTTCTTGACCTTCAACAAGAATCAGAAAATAGAAACTAGCCAGCCAAAATTGTACTTGACTATGGTACAAGCCAAGGTGTGTTAATAAGGTTGAATGACAAAAATATAAATAACCATGAAGAAAGTTAATATAAGTTCATCCTGTGGCACAATTGGTACAGCACTATGGTGGTAATCCAGGTCATTGGAATTAAAAAAATGAAAATCACTTGCATAAGTCCATGTGTAATTATAAAAAAGTATAAAGTAAATGGCATCCTCTGTGTAACTAGGTTAACCTTCATACAGTATATCTCTGGGAACTCCTGGGAAGCTATGAGATGACAGAAGGTCTTTCATTGTAAAAGTTCTTCTATCCTCATTCTCTGTTGCAGTGAAAAAAGCTCTCTTAACCAGGGAGGAAAATGATCTCTTTCTACAAGCGAGATCCAGACATCTCCAGAGTGCCACAGCCTAATCTTACAGTCTCAGAGACTGCCACTTCCTCCCACATCAACACTGCTGGGTCATGATGAATGGACTACAACATCAAGATCCTACCGCATGCTTACACTGAACAAGATACACATGAGATATCTAAACTACTAAGATCATGCAAGATAAAATTCATTCTAAGAATCAAACACCACCAAATAAATCTCAAAATATTTGACACAATGCACAAACAATATTTGTGTATAATCTACAAAACGTACAGTATGGTCGCACCATCTTCCCCACGCGATAACGTTTTATCATCGCCGCTAAATAAAACTAGTGATTGTCACAATGGATTACATTGGCACATGGTGCAAGCGTTATAAATCCAACGACGAGACGACCTGCTTAGCATTGGGCTAGTGTGATCACAGTATTTCCAACACCTCCATTCTCAAATGAATTTAACCACAAAACAAGGTTTGCAAGTTACTTCAACTAAACCAGTTTCAATAATCAGGTGATTGTGAAGATCGCGTAGTTAAGCCACTCTATAAATTAAGTCGAGATGCAGCGTTTATGTATTCTTAAACTGTATTTATTGAGCAAATTCACAAAACTCCCAATTTAAGCCTGTGGATACCATGTAAACAATGAAAGCAACAGAAATGTTACTGTTGCGTTCGCGCTTGTGTGAAGCTCCATTATGACGTTGCTAAAGAACGGAATATTGCTACAATGTAACAACGCGCCGCCAGTTTCGTTCCGCGGGTCATGATTCAAAACCAGCGGTCAAAAACGTGATTCCTTACACCACAAATAAAAAAATAAGGCGTTATATGAATATGTGAACCCACAATGTGTAGAATTTATGGCATAATGGCTCACCCTGGTTAGCCAGGCAGCTAGCCACTTTCGGACGAAACCGAGCGACGTTGCGCATTTCTTACCTGTTAAACGCAACTTCACGGGTCCGTTTCTTCTAACTCCTTGGTTAGACATTTCCTCTTCTCTTCTCCAGGCTGACGAATACAGAATACAACGAGTCGAGCGCTATAAAGATGCTTTTTGTTTTCCCTTGACGCCAGTTTCACAGAGAACAGAAAATAATGGAGTCACGGTGCTGTGGCCCGGATGTGCACAGCCCTGCCATGTCTACATACAAACACTGCTCGTGTTACTACCGTCTGCGAAAGTCTATGTCCAAGCACGACGTTCCCTCAGTAGACGCTAGTAAGACCGCCCTAAGTTCTCTGCATGTTTCACAAAGGAGAAAAGCTCGGTTGCTGCTCCCCTTCCATGGTGACCTCGGGGGGAAAGTTGTATGGCTACAGGCTACTGACTTGAGGAATTTTGGTTTCTAGGGTGTCTGGCATCTGCTGAGTTACAAAACCGCCCCAACTGTGACATCAGAGGCTTTATTATTGGACACGCTTCATAACCTTGTAATAGGATTTGACAAAGGACGTTTTATTTGGCAACGTTATTCATTTTTGACTGGAATAAATGTACGCAGCCATTTTTTCGTTCTATTATCACTTTTTATTTACAACAAATAAAATGGAAACAGTTCAGTATGTACAAATTAGAGCAAGAAGTCTTTAAGACGAACACATGAACAGGACAAGTGGTTTGCAGAACGATGGTAGAGAAGAACAGCACAAAAATATGACAGATCAGATATTTAGAAATTGAAAGTGCTTTGGTTTTCATTAATCTGGAACGCGTAGCCGTCGCTTGTAGCTTCAGGAGCGACGCATTCGTCTTCTTCCTCCTGAAAGTTACAGATAAAAATATTGAAATTAATTCTACACACACAGCATTTGCATCTAGGACGTTGATCAAACTAAATCTTGTGTGTAGACAATTTAACTTTCTACTCACCTCTGCAGAGAAGTACTTTTCTATAAGGTTAAGGGAAGCCTTGTAGACCATTTCATTTTCATGGGTCTGCAGAGCTTCAATTTTGTCCAGGCCGCCACATTCCTCAATCATCAACGACAGCTTCTCGACTTCCCCGATCTTCTCGCCAGCCTAAAAGTAAACCACAAGCAAATGTAAGACAAACTTGGCAGATTACACTAAAAACACGACAATGTGTCCAATGCTAGACTAAAATCCCTAAAGAGACTGAAAAGTACTAATACCAAGAATATGTTGGTGATTGCATCCAAGATGACCAGAATAGTTTTGCTGTCCTTAGTGCAGAGCAGATTCAACAAGGGCTCCAGTACATTGGCCTGAACAAGGTAAATCACTTGCTCAATTGTGCCTCCGCTGGTGTAGTTGGTCACTGCCCATACAGCCTCTTTCTGGGTCTTGTAATCACCCTGCATATTAGTAACAGAGATAATTAGTCAAATACACGATTAAATGTGACAAGTAAAAAAACTAACATGCACTTTCACAAGGTTAATTTGAGGCAACATACCCGTCTGAGAACTTCAACCAAGTATGGCACAATGCCAGCATTGATGACCTCCTGAATCTGATGGTCTCTGCCAGCAGTGATGTTGGACAGAGTCCAGGACGCCTCTTTTTGAATGTTATTCTTATGGTGGCGCAGCAGAGCAGGAAACATGGAGAGGGCACCGGCATTCAGCACAGCTTGAGTCTGTTCGTCTGTACCCGTTACAATGTTACCGATGGAACGTAGCGATGGAGTCTGTACAGGGAACAAACATGTTTTTTTCTTCTTGTAGCTCAACTGCTTGAGCACTAAACAAACAATGCCCATATCAGGTGTTTGATTCCCATGGAATGCTCCTACTGATAAAACATGCACCTTATGATAGAAAAACAAAATCTTACCACAATGGAGAGTTCCCCTAAACCAAGTAGCTGCACTAATCGAGGGACCACACCGCCCTGCACAACCACATCAATTCTTTCATTGGGCCCGTCGGTCAGGTACGAGATGGCCCAGCAGGTGTCTGCCAGGACCTCCTTATCATCATGGTGCAGAAGGCGGATAAGGGTCGGCAGAATCTGTCTCACTGCATCCAGGGGAGGTGCAGGGTTCTTATTACGACACAGGTTTGACAGGGTCCAGGTGACGTTCCTCAGGTAACCAGACTGCAGAGGAAAATTGACAAGTCAGACCAAATTGTTAAAGCTGCGATGCCACCTACTGGTGAATCGTGCTCACTACAGGTCATAATGAAGTTGAAAGGGTGATATGACACAGCAGAAACTGCTATTATCTTTTGATTTAGATGTAATACAATGTGCATACACAATTTAACGTTAAAAAAAAGTGGAATTTTCCACATACTGTGGATGTTTGTATCTCCTCTTTGCCCCGCCTCTCTGAAACGCACAGATTTTTAACAAAGCTCACGCTCTGAAAAGCGTGGTGTGCTATGATTGGATGGTTAACCAGTGCGTGGTGATTGGTCTAATACTGCAAGCGCGTGACGGAAATGTAACGCTTCTTACTATATTTGGAAAATCAGGTCCCAAAGCAATTATACTGACAGGTACGCCATCTTACCTGCATTTCACGAGGCGTTTCAGGCAGGTCTGGGTGAGCATTTGCTTTTGGATAGAATGCATCTTTTGTTCCGAGACTTTAATTTTGCAATTTTACGCGTCTAATATTAGCATTATAACACACCAAAAACACAGAAAAACACATTTGTGCCATATAACCCCTTCAAATGGAAAGTTCACACAAAAAATAAAATTCAGCAGTGGGCCCTATTGACCTCCATTGTATGAATGGACTACGACTACCCAACATTTCTCAAAATATCTTGATATTCCAGTTTTGGACAACATAACTAAATGACAACTTTTATTTTTGGGAAGACCAAAATCCTTGCAGTCATTAGTTCTGGTTTTGCTTCAGAACTAAAATCAGAACGGTCCCACAACCTACAAGGACAAATGTAGAACACGAAGTTATGATCAATTATTCTAACCAACTTACAGCGAACACGGAGAAGTCAGGAACAGCCAGTAGAGATAAAAGAGGAGCAATAGCACCATGCTTAATGACTTTGTCTCTGTATCCAGAGCCATCGCCTAAGAACAAAACAGAAAGAATGTTCAAAAATCACATAAGCAAGTTACATCACTACATGTCATACAGAAGCTTTAATGGTCCTCTCCACATACCAGCGATATTTCCCAGGGCCCAGACTGCCTGCTCGCTGATATGAGCATGCGGGGATGAGATCAGGCTGATAAATGCTGGGACAGCTCCTCCCTTGACCACAGCGCTGGTCTGCTCAGATGTTCCAGACGCAATGTTGGTTAGAGCCCAGGCTGCCTCAAACTGTATGGGTGGAGAGTCCACCAAACCCAAGAAGCTCACAAACTTCGGAATCAGACCTGCGCTGATGATGCGGTCAATTGGTGGATGTCTCTCTCGTGACAGCAACTTCCTGTTTTTGAAACATTACATGCAAAACGGTTCATATAACGCACGTATAAGTGTATTTATGTGGATGAGTGATCAATGCATGCGTTTACCTGGCAGCTTGGGTGGCTTGAAGTTGAGTGTCCAAATTGTTACTGTTCACACCACTTACAATTTCTTCCACCGTCCAATGCTGAGTCTGATCGGACAGAAGCGTTTTTTATGACCTCAGTATAGATTATTCAAGAAATTGTGTTGAATCGTACAATGAAATAAATGCGTTTCATACCTGACAATTCTGTCCTTTCTCCTGTAGGGGAGAAGTCGCCTCATCCGGTAAACTGCTCACATTTCTCCTCTTCAGAATCTGGTCGTCCTTCTTTGCTTTGCGAAGTTCGACGTTGACTTCGATCCTTCGACGCCTCAGTTCCTAAAACCGGCGTAAATAAAAGCAGGTTTTGAATTGAAAGATCAACAGGAAGCGTGAGTTGGACCGTTCATCTGTTACACGGACACACGGGCTACTTACAGTCGCATCCTTTCCTTTGTTTTTGAACTGGGTGAGACGTGCACCGTTCTCGTTCGCAGAAGACATTTTTATATTCTTTGCTTTGTCACAGTATTGTGAAGTGTATAACCTGAAATACACACGCACACAAAAATGCACATTTGTGAAAAGTCCTACGCATACAGAATCAATTTACTCACGAGACTAACAGAATACGTTAACATACTTAATAACTATATGATTTTAATAATAAAACTGAGACATATTGTAAATCAAATTGTAGCAACTACTCACCACGTCTTGCCAAAGCACGTATGGCGAGTAAGTAGGAAACAGACCTTTAAAATGCCGCTGTGAAAAATCCCATTGGTCTGTTCGAGCAAAAGCATCACGCCATTGGACCATTTTGAAAAATCACACCGCCTGAGTGGCTAACGTCTTCTCGCGAGATTCCACCATGACACTGTGAGTCGTCCTCGGGGTTGCGCGTTCAGGTTGGTTTATGATACAAAAGTATCGCGAGAGCTATTGAAAAGGAGCGCTCTCAGATTGTTCTCGCGGTACTTGGACATTGTAGTTCTGCGCAGCTCTCCGTGAATACGAACACGCCTAGGTCTACATTCTTTTGGAAGTGAACTTGAAATAAGCACATTTTACATACGCAAACTTATATATTTTAATACTTTAGTAACTTATTATATTATCTGTTAAGAAAATTAATCAGGGTGTTTTAAGCGTATTGATTATAATTGTTTAACGCCGCTTTACTAAACCATGGTTAAATAATAAAACCTTTAACACTGAGCTAATTTTCCTAAGGGCTTTTAACAACTCAAATTAAATACACAATAGTTGTTATGTATAGGCTTTGTATTTGTTATCCTCCCGGAAAGTGTATTACACAATTTATTTTTCAAAATGTTTATTGTTATTTTTTTATATTATTGATTATTCTAACTTAATGTTGATCTAAACCGTATTCTCGAACTTATTTGTTAGAAAGTAATGTGGATGTCACAAATTGGTGTGCAGTTGAGGCGACACGTGGCTTTGGGATTTAAAAGTGCATTCTGTAAAACGTGCTCAAGGACGGAAGTCGAATATTAAAAACACATGTAAACATATATCTAGTTCATATAAAAATATTATTAACAGCCAGGCAGACCAATCTTATCTCCAATGTATAAAACAAACGTTTTAATATTTATTTTAAACTTTTAGTAAGTCAAACTAACTCGAAAGTGTTCTTTGATTCATCATTTATGGCTGTATTATGCTATGAAATAAAACAATTAACATTCACAAAATGTCTCATATAGATAGTGGAAAGTGTTTTGTTTGAAAGTTGGAGTCACACACAGCTTAATGGTAAAACACAACTTCTGCAGTTGTTCAAGAAGAATTTAATTCAGTAATCTCAGAAGCCCCAACTACTTCAACATTAAAAAAATGAAGATTTGAAGATAAGATTTTAGGTGCTGGTTTGGTAGGCTTAAAACAAACAGTCCAAGGTAAACAAACAAATCTGAGAACTAGATCACATACAGACTACTGTGTCCAAGTATTGGAAGTCTATGAGAAAACTCATTTGATTTTGACAAAACAAGGTTATTGCCATACAAATTCTGTACCAAGTCCAAGACTGAAAAAGTGCAGTTCAACACATAACAGAGTTTACCTCACAGAGAAAATGATCGTAGCCTATAATTTTATAGCGACGTATTGGTACAAGCATAACTATATACATATTTGTGTTTATTGTGTGCTTTTTAACAAAACAAGCCAGAGAAAATGTTAATAATATTCATAATCTATATCCATAAGTACATCATTTAAAAAAGTATGCCAATCTGTCAGGCTTTATTGTACAAATTTGTATCAGGTAAATGCTAAACACCCTAATCAGGGTTCTACATTAAAGGTTTTAGCTTTCAAATGAAGAGAATATAGAGACATCATAATGTAGAGGAGAGAATCCTGTCCCCTCCATTTATTTGTTTCATATACATCAATAGTTTTTCAGTTGTAATACAAAAGAAAAGTTATACAAACAGGATACCTTCTGACCATTTTCATCAGTCCTTAGTGCCATCTTAAAGCAACATTTCTTATTTTAGGTATTTTTTCACCCCATTTCTTAAAAACCAATTTGCAGATTGTGCCCACATTCCCCTTTAGAAGTGCCGAATCACATCACCAAGAAAATCAACGGGTGCACCCTAACTCCTGTCGTCCTGGATAAAGCGAACATGATTTGAGAGGGTTTAAAAACTCACAAAAACAATTTAGAAAGCAATTATTCCAAAAAAAGAAAATAATGGAGGACATCCCAGTCAAGACCCAATAAACAATCAAAAATGTAAACTGTCCATTCTTGATCCAAACCACAGCTCTTTCTGTCCATTATTCCATGAAATGCTGTAACTATGTGCAGATGCTGGCTGGCTGACTGACTGGGACAGAGTTCCGTCTTGAATTTAATGTTCAAAGTTTATTAGTACAGCATGTGGCTGTATTCTATGAGGCTGATGACTGAAGTTTGTTGTTATGAGACCTACAGAGTACAAAGAGAATGATATTAAGAGCCCTTTGGGTTTATTGAACATTCACACATAACACAAGTGAAAAAGAAATTGGTAGAAAAGGAACACAGGAAAATAGCCACAGGGGTTATAGGAATGGCAGCCATGTTTGCGTTGTGCAGCGGGAATGCCTTTCAGTAATTTAAACTGTAATGCCGGTCTGGATTTAGAAGAAAAAAAATACACAAACAAACATGCACTTTTACTTTATTTGAAGCATGGTCCTTTATTTTCAACAACGAAATCCTACTATAAGAATTTAAAACTTTCATAGTTGACAAAAGCTTTGACAAAAACACCTGTTCTTTAAGCGAACTGATACTGCACAGATTTTGCGCAAAATACGTGCCGCAAAAGCTACGCTCGACAAATGTGTTAGTCCCTCTCCTTAAAAACCTGGACAGTAAATCAGTTCACACAGACCGTTGATAAGCACATTGCTATAAAACTAAACAGGAGGTCTTAAAAATGACAGTGCCAGCCAATCCAACAAAAAGTCTTGTCACATGAAATTTACTTTCACGTAAAAAGTATAAAAAGTATCACGTGACCAGCAAACAGATTTACACAGGAGCATGTGTGCAAGGTATCTTTATGTTCAGTGCTTCAACATGGCTGCCGTTCTCTGACCGTCAATCAATCAAGGCATCGCTGGAGTTTTGTTTTTTATTGACATCTTTTTCCATTCTCCAAAACATCACTAATTTTATTTAAATATACATCAGCTTCCACTGTTAATAAAACAGCAAGTTCCATGATTCTATAATAAAGAATGACTCCGCCCCTTCAGCCATTATGACTTATGACATCACAATCTGCAAGAAAGGATAATGGGTTGAATGAATGACATGCACAGATGAACAAACACAAATGGTTATCATCAGAACACAGCGGTTGATATGAAAAGATATGAATATGACAGGATGAAATCCCAGAGTGAGATCAGAGGTCAGTCGACAGCTATACAGAGTCTGATTTTAAAATAAATTGTGGGATGTTTAAATATTTTTAAGGCTGCAATTTGTAACTCGTAATAAAAATTTGGCATGAACTTTAAATATCGATATTTAAAACTCTCCTTGTCCAAAATGGTAAGCTTATAATGATAATTTTAAAGCTAAACTGTCGATCTAGATTTAGCTAGAAATGTTTCATGTTATTTGACTGCAAAATATGTAAAGATAAGGGCCCGGTTGCATAAAGCACCTTAAGTTTAATTTTCCCTTAAGTGTGCCCTTAAATATACCTTAAGTTTTACTTGAGTTATTCTCATATTGTCTTTGGGAAAGGGAAATCACCCCTTAAGTGTAGAACTTAAGGGAAAAACTTAAGGAGCTTTATTCAACTGGGCAAAGTACATACAGTGACTTGCTATTTTATGTTTTAAACAGAGATGGCGACAGAAAAGCAAAATGTACGCATTGCAGCTTTAAAAACAACTAGGCATGAAAGAAAACTGAAAAAAAAAAAATGAAAGGAGGACGTGACCAATTGTTATCGCTAATGTAAAAATGCAAAAATTTAGCAGACTTCAACCAACTATTTAAACTCTTTTCAGCGACAGATTAAACTAGAAAGCATTATATGTACCCTTAAACACACGTCACATGATTTACGCAAAACATACGTTACCTGCTTGCTTTAAAAGCTTTAAGTTTCTGTACAAAGAAGGACTCCAGAAACTCGGCACACTGGTAGAAGGGCGAGTCGCTGGGATTGTAGTAGCGGCAGTTGTCGAAGATTTTGGTCATGTCCGCTACGAACTCCGTGAGCTTGCTGTAAAAACGCTTCTGTATCCTCTCCTCCATCGTCGACAGGTCTGTTAACAGAAAATAACAAAGATTTAAAACAACCACAACAAGCGCAGATTGTGAAAGGTTAGGAAATGAGCGAAGAGGGAAAACTAGATGATCACAGGACAAAATTCCTACCCATTGGTTCCTTGATGATCCCATAATAATCTGGAGCGTCATTGGGATCTACTGGTTCCAGGAATGGCCACGCCATTTTATGGGTCTAACACACAGAAAAACAATTACACTAGTTTAACGTTGTACTTGAATCGACAGATCAAACTTACGTTTAATATTAATATTATTAAAAGCGAATGAAGAAAGAATGAGAAACGGCGCCCACCTGTAAGGAACGCAGGATTCGCTTCAAACCCTCGTAGTCTTTATCTGTGAGCGGCGTCAGTACTGTCATGGCGTCCTCTGTAGACTGGCACTGCGGGCATACGTACTCGTCAATGTGTGTAGCTTCGCTCTGGAGGATGCCCACGCAGCGACCATGGTACCAGTTCTGACAGCGATCGCACCCAATGTAGAACCTGAAAACACATGCAACTCAATTATGTTTGAAAAAGCAATGCACCTATTGGTATTAAAAGTGTTGTAAGCCATGGCTTACACCACCTTTAACCCGCTAAAAACGTGTTTCATTAAAATGTGAAGATGTGTCTTTACTGTGACTCGTCGTATGGAGTTCTGCAGATGCAGTAGAGCTCTTCCGTGCTGCCCTCCTGTGCACGTTTACATTCTGCGCAGATGTAGTCATCCATCTTCTTGGCTTCCTTCTCTGTGATTCCCACACACTCCCCATGGTACCAGTTAGAGCAGAGGTCACAACCGATGTAGAATCTGCATCAACAAACACACATGCATATGTTATCACTTGTCACAATTCACATTTGTATTATTTCTTTAAATCATGCCTTTCACCAAACATCAAGTTTGTGGTAAAACTGAAAATGTACTCCAAATTAGCAATTAACTTGGTGTGCTTGCAAAATAAGAACATGTGAAGCTCATACTTGGATTCATCATAGGGCGTTTTGCAGACGCAGTATAACTTGATGTCCCTCTTGCTATCCTTTGAGGTAGTGGAGATCATTTTCTTCCGTTTGGACTTGGACGCCGCATCCCTCTCCTCGTCCCGCTTGCGTTTGTGTGCGGATGAGGGGGAGGTGACAGTCGGCGTGTACGTAGAGAGGCCGGCGTGCGTGTGGGCAGATGCGGCGGCGGCTGCAGCTGCTTGTGCAGCCACGGCCTGAGCTTTCTCCTTCTCCCTCCTCAGTTTGATGAGATCTCTCCTCAACTCCTCCTAAAACAACACAGAAAAATGGTAGCCCAACTAGAAGAGCAGTGCAGAGGTCACAAACATGAAATAAAGTTAAAAGGTAGTCTTAGTTAATGTTATTGACACGCTGCCGTATTTAGGCAAATCTCTAAAAAAGCACAAAATATTGCTTTCTCTTAAAAACAATATATTCTGCTTTAGAATTAATTTATAAACTAACTAGTTATTTGCATCTTTAGACAAACAATTTCTTTAAAACATTATTTGCTGTTTTTGCTACGTTTATGTTCGATATGTAAATTAACGATTCACTATTTTTGTTACGGTTTATAAAACTACAAATGCGCAAATTAGCTTTATCAACATTGTGTATTCTAAATAAATTTTAGAACTTTTAAATGCCAATCTCATACAAGATACAGTGTTCACTATTATAAAGCACACACGGCAGGAAACATTAATCTCGAGCATCGCTGCATTTCTCCGTGGGTTAAGCTGCTTTCCTCTCACCTGCACCTGCAGCTGGAGTTCTTTATCTAACAGAGCTCTCTTCTTCAGGATGTCGGCTTTCAGCTGCTCCTTGTGTTTAAAGAGCAGAGCTGAAAGCTTGCTGGCGTTTTGCTTGGTGCGCTTCTGCTCAACCGACTCCTCACGTTTCCTCTTTTTGGCCGCCTGCCTCTCATCCTTATCGATTTTATCCAGGATGAACTTCATCACCTGGTTACAGACGATCATTCTGCACAGAGAGATCAAAGGAGGTGTTACGGGGCTCCCCAGACACAATATATGAAGATTAAGACCTGTCTATAAACGAATTTACATTCACATTAGCGCTGTACATTAATGTATTCGGCAGATTTTTTTATTCAGTACATGACAAATTACACTATTTTGGCCCTCAGGTGCCCAAGACAATAATACTTGTATTACTTTGAACATTTATAACGCACACACATAAATATATATTATTCAGGAGTAAACCTAAAAAAACAATGAGATTTGATGTTATCGAAGCGCCGCCATACTTTAAATTGCCACACTGAACATGCAACATACTATAAAGTCAAAATATTAATTATTTTTCTCTCCCATATATATCATTTTACTTCAGAAGATATTTGTAACACCACTGGAGTCATTTAAAATACTTTAAAGATGGATATACAGATGTGCTTTTTAAAGCTTCAATAAGTTGATGCCTGTATAGGAAGTAACATGTCGACATTTTAAGGTTTTTGTTTTTATCCGAGTCAAAGAAGACATATACATCTGGGATGCCATTAGGGTGAAGGAATAAAAAAAGATTTTACATTTTGTCCTCTAGAAAAAGCAATAATCACAGTGACTTTATAAACGAGGCATTTCTTCTTAAAGAAAGCAAGCACTAAAAACATTTGAGGTCAAATTTATGACAGTATTTTAAATGAACAAATTAGAATGAATGAATTGAAAGTGTTTTTTTAAATGAGGTATTTCTTCTTAAGAAGCAAGCTATAAAAACACATCACCCCAATCGTCTGACTTAATACCCTTTTCTTTTGTTTACTTTTTTGTCTGCTATTTGTACCGTTTTTATTTATATCACGCCTTTTTGATATTTTGACTCTATCAGCGATGTGTACAGCCAATGTATTTGTACTTCGCAATTATAGCATATATTCTATATATTTCATACACTTAATTTTTTATCTGTACTTCGCTTTCCTATATTTACTGTAAAGCTGCTTTGATTCAGTTCAATACTGTAAAAAAATCTGCATGTTTACCTCTGGTTTTCCTCTCTTTCAGCAGGAGTCATGGTTTTCTTCTGTTTCAGCTGCTCAATGGCTACATTCTGCTTTTGAGCCACCTGAGTACAACAGCACATTAAAGAACCTTATCAACATTGACTTCAACCTTCTTTCCAACCGCAAATCTCTTGCCCAAATCGCATTGATTGAATTGAGTATAGTTTCTGGTTATGTAGGTCTAACAGTGGAACATCTTAAGTAAAGTATTTTAGTCCAGACCTGTTTCTGCAGCAGGTCACTCTGACTCGAGTTCTGCTGGCTTTGCTCCCGCTTGGCCTCCTGCTGTTTCTTCTTCTGCTGCTGCTGTTTCTCGCAGAGCTGCTGGATGCGCTGGAGCTGTTCCTGCACGCTGGACGTCTGGATCGTCACCAGGTTCTGGATCTGGTGCGTCTGGACCTGGCCTCCGCCCTGCTGCTGGATCTGAATAGGCAGCTGCAGTTTGATCTGCTGGGGAATTCCAGCCACGGTCCCGACCTGCTGGACCTGAGCCTGAATCTGGGCTGCTACCTGACTCTGGATATGAGAGATGACCTGCTGCTGAAGCCCGGGGACGCTGAGGAGCTGCGGGGGGAGCTGGATCTGGGGCTGGACTTTGGTTACTGTGGTCTGAGCCACGTGAGCTACGGGAAGGGTGGCGACCTGCGACAGAGGGGTTGCGACCGTCACCTGCGGCATCTGCACGGCAGGTAAGGGTGCGGGGGCTGGTGCTGCGAGTTGGGGCGGGGCTTGTGGTTGAGGGCGGAGCTGTGCGGGAGGGCGTGGCTGCAGAGAGGAGATAGGTTGGGGAACGGCCGTGGTAAGGACAGTGGGGGCTATTTGTGATGGCATGATGGGAAGTTGGGTTGGAGGTGGGGGCTGTGGAGCAGGCTGAACTGCTAAACAGAAAAACGTAATAAAATCAATACATTTCAACAATATACTGAAACTGACAAATAAAAATGCACAACAAGTCTCACCTGGTAGTGTGGGTGCTGCAGGGGTGGCGGGGGCAACCGGGGACGGGGCAACCACCGAAGTTGTCGTGCAGGGTGTGGCGGGTGCAGACACCGCTACAGGAGCCATGGGTGTGAATAAGAAACGCTGGACTTGGCCATTGGGCATGGCCGCCTGCATGAGCTGTTGACCGGGACCCGGAATAACCGTCACGCCCTGTGGGATGACCTGCAGCTGACCTGTGGTTTGACCTTGTCCTTGAATCACAACGGTCAACCCTTGGCTCCCACCGTGCTGAGTAAAACACACAGGATAGTTCAGTACGCTCTTTAGCACTGTGCGGTAAACCATCAAAGGTAGGACTAGTACCAACCTGAGCCCCTTGGGTGAGCTGCGTGAGCTGAGCCAGGGTGAGTTTTACCTGACCCTGCTGTGGTCGGGGTGCAGAGGGTGTTTGTGGGGTCTGCGGTTGGATTGGTGTAGAGAGGCGGGGAGGAGTACCTAGTGCCGGACTCCCTGTACCCGTCTGCACTGTCTGTTGCACCTGACCTGTGAGATACAAAGAGAAAATCATGTTGACACTGCGAAAGAGCAAAAAAATTCAGCGCAAGCAAAACAGATATTTTATGGAGTGTAGGTCTCCTTGACATTGAAAAATGTGATATGCAACTTGCTTAATTACGTTATATACTATACGATAATGTGCAGGAGAATCATTCTTTAAGATATTACACTATTAAACTTTTTCAAAATTAATAATAAATAATCAACATGTATGTTTCATATTTTTCCAGATGCTTCAGTTTGAGGAAATTCCCTTTTCAGCATCAGTAAATCACAAATCATAATAGAACTGGGTGTGAAAAAAATGTTTTAGGAATACCTTGTTGAACCATCAAAGGTGTCCGAATGATGGTCTTCCCAAGAGTGGCGGTCTGTTGCAAGGGAGAACGAGTCACTGTCATTCCGGGTCTGATAGTCGTCCCAGTTGTTATGACCTGAACATAAACAGTTATTGAACAGCCGTTATTGAGATTACAGGTACATGCAGATTTAGATACATACTTTCTAAAAGGGTCTGTGATAAGAGAGCTATAATTCTTTACTAAGCCCTGGTTTACAGACAGGACTGTGACTTAGTTAATGCTGTATACCTGCTGCGTTGTTGTGGTCGTGTTGGGCCTGATGTTAATGGTGGTAGTACGAGGCTGGAATGAAGGGAATGATTGAGCACTGCCCGCCGTGCCGGCTGGAATGATGCCCACCACCTTCTGTTGTACCTGCACCAAACCTGTAGAGATGAATGACAACACTTAGATTGCTCTATTCATACTTTTATTTTATGAATACAAAACATAACTGAATTGCAAAATGTTAGAAGTTTGAATTTGTAAAAGGTAGAGGCAACGCTAAAGCTAAACCAAAAAGAACACAAATTGCAATAAAACTAAGTTAGGGTTGTCAAACGATTAATCGCAATAAATCTTGTCCAGAATTGTTTGCTGTGTACTTAACATATTAATTTTGTATTTATAAACACAACAAATATATTTAAGAAAAATTAATCATCGTTTATAAATAATTTCAATTATTGGTAAATAAATAAATACTAATCTAAATATTTCCTAAATATATAAACATGTATGCTTATGTTTAAAATGCATTTATAATAGAAAATGAATGTGAATAGAACGCACACATTTATTATATAAACACAAACTTTTATTCTGGTTGCGATTAATCACAATTAATCGTTTGGCAGCCATAAGCTGAATCCACTGTATTTAAAAGTTACACTCAATTAACGCAATCCTGAGCATCAAAGTCCAAGAAGTGATCACAAAATGTATTAGATTAAGCTTTAAAGCATTCACACTGACAGCGATGAAAATCACTTGAGTTCGCAAAATGACTTTCAAGTGATAACTATATGCAATATCACTGTGGTCAACGATGACTGAAACCTTCGAAAACGAAAACATTTCACTTTAAAAATCCTAAAATTGTGCCTCACTGCGTGCAAGCAGGCCTATCGTATAAGAATCTCATGCCAATAGTGTCGGAGGCCTGTTGTACCTCCTTGCGTGGTTGGCACGTTCACAGTGACTATCTTGCTGTTGGCTGGAACAGGCAGTTTAGCCGCGATGACGCTGCCGCCCATGGACCCCGCAGCAGCCGTGATGTGGAACGTTTGCCCAGGCGTGGTGGCGCTACTCGCCGCCACGGTCACAACCGAACTTGTGGAGACTGCAAGACACAGGTCTGGTCACCACCCTAACACATACATATCAATCTGGAGATCCAGCAGTGGTGCCCAGAAACATCCATGCTCACTATGGACACCCGGATGATATATAGAGACTATTCAAGGTTTGTTCTAAAATTAGCAAAACGGCCTCCAAGTGGCACACTCCAAATGGCTGAAAAACATACTCTACAAGTGTGCAGATGGGAATGCGCAAACAACGCAGTGCAAGAGTGCAGTCTTGCATGTTCTTGCAGGCAAATCGGAGATTGTTAATCTTGATTTCTAATGTAGACCATTAAACTTGATGTGTTCAATTATACATAACAGTCATGAACTCTCTTCAGAGTTCTAGGTCACCCTACAGTGCACCCCTGCAAGAACCACAGACTTGCAATGCGTTCTGAAATGGATTGTGACACATTTCAGAACACAACCATTGTGCAACATTGAGCTTATGTTCACGCAACTGCATAAAGTATGTTTTAGACCTAAAAGTGTCGTCGTTCTTCTCATATTTTGATTTTTAGTATCAGAGTAGCCTCATTTCAGATCCAGATTGGGATAGAAATCTGATCTAGTCCCATTGAACCTTCCTCAGGGTATAAACTAGGCACCACTGACTTTAAAACGCCACTGCATTCCATCACTATTTGGATCAACGTACGGCATTCAGACAACAAAACGATATCGAGAACAAATAGCAGTCCACAAAACATCACCACAAAAGTCTACTCATCAATCATGTACACTGAAATGCACAAAAAAACATCTGAAATAAACCTCAAGTGACATATAAAACCATGCAGATATATAACCCATGTAAAAACACACCTGGACTGCCTTGTTGTCCCTGCTTGACCCAGGAAGCGAAGGACTGCTGGAAGTTCTTGTTTTGCTGGAATGTCACCGGAGAGCCCAGCTTGGTGGCCATTACCACTTTTGGCACTGGCGTTACCTGACCCCCAACAGTCCCCACCACCACCTTCTGAGGAGTGGATCCAGGTGTATTAGTTGTGCTGGTTAAGGTGGTTGTGTTGCTGGTGCCACCAGGTTTCTGCTGCTCCAACCGTTTCTATAATATAATCATGTGATGAGGGGATGAGTATAAAAAATATATACAAAAGATACAATTTTATGAGGAATGTCAATAGATTAAAAAAATTAATCGCGATTAATCGTGCGATTAATCGCACACGTATAGTGAAATTAAACACTTTTTATTTAGTTTAACATATTTATTTTAGTGCTGTCAATCGATTAAAAAAATTAACCAACTAATCACATTCAGCTTTGATGTTTTTAAATATACTTTCACATTCTAATAATTTCACATTTTGTCTCCAAATGAATGAAGAAACATCATATTTCTTTGACAGCTTCATTTTAAGAATGAAAGCAACTATTCTAATATTGTTAGCTTTGCAAATTATGTCTTAATAAAATATATACTTTTTTCTAGTGTGATAAGTGTGTCTAACTGGTAGGAAATATACAGAAAATAAATAAAGTTCTCAAACACTTTACAGTCTTTACTACTAAATACATGAAATATAGAAGATTCCCAATTAAAGCTGAAAAATCAGATTGATTTCTTCTTTTCTTTTCTTCTTTGATTAACATTAATGACAGGAGTCACAGCAGCAAGTTTATGAACGTGGCACCTTTAAGAGCTGTGACTCTAAGCAAGTCTAATGCGCTTTCAAATGCGATATTTAGTATTTTGCAAAAACAAATTGAAAGTTTTGGAAAGGCCCATTGGATAGAACACCAATTTCTTTCAATATTGTGCCCCGGGTTAGTAAAGGGGGCGCCCCAGGTGGGCGCATGTCTATATCCCACCTGCTGGGCTGCCAATCTCTGCTGCTTAAGCTGAGCTTCCAATTGGGCCTTGATCTCTTCTGCTTTCTTCTGCACACTAACCTTAGACGGGTCAGACGCCTGGGCCTTTTCCCTCTCAACCCTGTCAAGAAAAAAACTTGGGTTAGGTTTAACCTTAGTTGAATAATTTTATGTGGGTAGAGTACATTTGAAACAGGCGATTTCCATACAAAAGAGTTAACCTCTCAGTAAAGGCTCTTATCTCCCAAAGTTCTAGATCTTCTTCGGCCACCCAAGTTTCGATCACAACAGGCCCCGTCTGCTTAGCCGGTTCTGGCTTTTTTGGTCTTAGAGCACTGGAACGTAGACCTTTCCTTTGTGGTGTCGGAGTTTCTGTTCAGAGGAAATGATGTACAGGTTTATCAAGCCTGGTAAGATGGGTGCAGATTATTGTGTTATTAGTCAAGACTCTTTATTCCACCATTACCTTTTGGAGTATCAGGCACTCCAAGGGGACAGATAATCTTCCTGATGCAATACTCCGACCGGATGCCGTAAGGCCCAACATCTCGCCGCTTGATGATCTCAGTGGTGGTGATATCTGTGTCGGATGTTTCTGAAAAGTAAGAGTCAAAAGGTTACTAAAGGTTCCAATGTCAGCCCTCAAAACCTACAAATGTTAAAGCGAATGACCCCCAACCTGTCCGTGTTGTCCCTACGGCAGGCGAGGGCTTTACACCCATATCATCCCATCTGAGGCAGGCCCAAAGCAGTCGTAGCGTCAGGCTTACTCCAGCCAAAGACCTAACAGTCTGAAGTCGATATCTATACGGGACAACCTCCATTAATTAGCCTTCAGGGTTAAAACAAGAGTTTTCAAATGACTAAGAAGAGAAACGCAAAGATACCGACCTCCAAGTGATCCCAAACGTTGGTCGCGGAGATGGGTAGGGCCAGATGTCTAAAGCCGGCTTGGCATTGTAGTTGAAAATGGGAACTTCACGAATGCCACCTCGCCTCGCGAGTTTCTTCAGCTCGTCGTTCGGAAGCACGAAGATGCTCTTCTTGCTGCTCTTGGTCACAAACTTGCGGTACGAGGGCAGTGCCGTCCCGGACCGTGCTTTCTTGGTGCGGGAGAACTTTAATAGTTGTACTCTGTCCTTGGTGGAATATTCATGACTAACAGTCATAGAGGTCACAGAGGACCCGCAAGGACCTGTTCGAGTTTCTGTGACAACTGTCTTGCACTCTTTTGTTACCAGGGCTCCCTGGGATGAGTTTGTAACCTTGGTGACGGTCATTGTGGTTTGAGAGGAGAGCGTTGAGACAGTGCTACTACACTCCGTCTTACAATCTGATGACACAGATAACCCATTATTGGAAGCGAGGCTGGCATTCGAGGACAACACCTTGCAGGACTCTGTAGATACTGTGGTAGTAGTCGTGGTGACTTGAGTAACGACTTTTGTTATCTCCCCAACGCTGTTGCTGTTTTCAGTGATGTCGCTGCTTAAACTGGATTCTTCTGCCGATTGGACGGGGGAAGAAATAAGAGGTTTAACTTCGTCAACTTGCATGGGCTCGATCTTTGAGTTACAACTAGGCACCTCGGGTCTTGAGTTTGGTTCTGAAGCTACTGTAGAAGGTTCAGGTACAATGGAGCTAAGAGAAGTGTCTACTGTTCCCTGGCTGGTGTTTTCCAACTTCAACATTTTCTGAGGTGGTAGACAGTCGGGGTCAGAAACCCCTTTCTCTCCATCAGATTTCACCTGAAGATTTGAGCTATTCGTCCATTCTTTAAGACACTCTTGTGTGGCGTCACCATTTGTTAGCGACTTCACCGGTTCCTTCGGTGATATTGCTTTGATTTCCTCGCCAAGGCTACTGGTTAGCTCCTTGGCGTTAACGTTTTCAGTCAAATTCTCACATTGTGAGTCTACAAGGCCATCTTTGCCATTGACTTGTAAGGGAATTGTTTTTTTTACGCTTATGTTATTCTCATTGTTTTCAATGATAGTCCCAGTGTCTTCTGGTGCAGGACATACACCTTCTAAAACCGTTTTATCTGATTTAGCATTCAAGTTGAGACTCGGATCAAGACTTTGTGAATTTCCGTTGAGCTCAGACATTGCTACTCGACTGACCATTTTGGGTTCTGGTTCTGGCGATTTCTGATGTTCTTTAGTTACACCAGAGTCACTTAACCTGACATCCAGGTTATTATTCTGTCCCGAAGCGTTTGTTCCTGACTGTTCTCCCTCCTGGTTAAAATAAAGCTTTTTGACCACATGATCTTTTTCCTGTATAGTTAGTCCTGCCACACCATCTGTCCTGCTGGTTTTTGGAGTTTCTGGGATGCTTTCTTCAATCTTTACCTTTTGTTCTTCAGCAGCTAATGTTGACTCCTTGGTTTCTGAAGAGGGTTTAGAAACAGCTGTCTTCTTGAGTTTCTCTAACCTCTGCTTCTCCTCCAGCGTAAACTGTTTGACGCGCCTCTCCAAAAGACCATCAAGTTTTGAGGCGTTGACTATCTTTTTGTATGCCGTTCGCTGCAAGAAACCCTCGCTGACATTGACAACATCATACCAGAAGGATTTCTGGGGGTCACTTGGAGCGCGATCCTTTGTTACTTCACCTTCGAAAGACTCTCCTTTGACAAGAGAGTCATTTGATAAAGTATTTGTATCATCAGCTGCAAATATAAATAAACAATGTCACAAAATGTTTAGGTTTTTACTCACAAGAATCACAAATGAACTTAAGCAATTGAAACCACAATGTTTTCATGCATAAAATACCTTTATCATCATTTTCAGCAGAGTCTGGAGCACTGGTGTCCATTTTTTCTACAGATCCATTTTTCTCATCATGATTCTCTTCCACTTCTTCATTCTTTTTTTCTTCTTCATTTACATTCTCCTCTTCCACAATGTTTTCAATCGGCTTACTTTCAACTTTTTCGCTCACTTCTTCATCTTTCAACACATCATCTTTCTCCCCAGACGATTGTGCTTCTGAAGAATCCAGAGATGCGTTTAGGACACTGGCCTTTTCAGCCTCATTTTGAGACGAATTTCCATCTGGTTTAGCTGAAGTTTTTGGTGTTTCTGAGAGAGCAGCCTGATTGTCCGTTCCCTTTTTAGCTGCTACAAAAAAAAACATTTAATCCCTGTAAATAAACAATAAACACTACCAAAAGAGACCTTAAACTTTAATTTCAGTATTCAGTACAAGCAAAAACCTACCCTCGAGGGCTTTACGGTAGTTGACGTTGGTGTTTCCAGGTAGCTTTGTAAGAAAACGATGGACGTGCGTTTTACTGACCCAGCTCCAGCCACCATACCCGGTCACCCTGTATTCCTCACCCTTCTGCTTCCACACCTGCAGAAGATTTAAAAGTTAAATTGGTGTTACTGAACGTCCACTGCAATGTTATTAAACTATTAAAACATTTCTGTCCATCGAAAGCAATTAAAATATCTGCCTCAACATTCCATGTAATTGTAATGACATAAAATGTTTAGCATGAACATAATGTAAATTTAATGTGTCAACTGAAAGTACCTGGTGTTTGATGGGAAACGTGTACTTCACCCACGTGGCCTGCTGCATGGTCTCTTCATCCTCCAGTTTTTTCTCTCTCTTTTTCACCTTCTCCTTCTCTTCCCGCTCCACAGAGGTCATACGATGAAGTCTGCAGAACGATGCGGCAGGAAAAAGGAAAGATCACCGAAACTAGGTCGTTAAGGTGACTCACAGTACATTTATGGAGCGCTTCCAGCAAAGTCCTCTGCTATATTACACATGGATATTTTTACACTAAGCAACAACAATGTGCAGTATGATAGATGTATAATCTAACATCAAATTTCCAACCTGTAAACTTTTACTCTAAAATTCCAGATGTAGTTATTTTTATATGTGTTGAAGTCAAATGATATCAAACTGACAGATCTACTCTTTATATTTTAAAATTACTGATGAAAATTACTATTATTTTTTTCTGACCTTGTGTGACCCAGAGAATCCTTCCACATCGGGAGCATGACCACGGGTTTGATTGCACATTCAAGAATGGCCAACGCTAAAGCAAACTCTCTCGCCTTGCTGCACATCTGAACAGCTTTTATCCAGTTTGACCTACAGCCACAAAAAAAGATAAAGTTAACAACATACAATTGTTAAGGTTTCACAAAAGTAACTTTAAGAAACCGTTCTGGAACCGCTTCTGAGACTTGCCTGTGTGAGGCCCAGTTTGGATGCAGGAATGGCGCAGGGACGTTGTTCTCGAGCTGGATGATGGTCAACCTTAGCGTAGACACGATCAGCGCCTTTGAGCCGTAGAGCGAGCCATTCCACTTGAATTCACCAGCAGGGGTCATGCAGAATTTGTGGGAGAGATGTCTGCGTTTGTCGTGGTCCTCGCGGTGCTGGTGTTTGTTCAGCGCAAGCGTGTTCGTGCTGTACTGGTTGTGGTAAACGCGGAATTTTCCCTCATTGCCCAATTTGAAAAAGCTGCTGCTTATGCCCTGCTTCGATGAATCTCTCTTTATCATGCCGAAGGAAAGTGGCGAAGACTGAAACATTCGAACAGTTCACCATCAGTATACAAGGAGTAAACGGGACAAAGATGAACAACGTTTGGTTCAAATGAAAATGTGGGTAGGGTTATTACTCAATTGGCTTAGATTAACATGCGTGTCTCACCTCTTTAAGTGCTTTGCTTCCATCCTGAGAGCTGCAGTCCTTATCCTGCATGACCCTGCGTTGGCTTAGCTTGCTATCAGGGTTGCGGAGTCGTGTAACCATGCGTGAGGCTCCCGTCTTTACACCATCTCCATTAGCTTTATTATCACCTAAAACAAGGAAAAATGCAGTTACAGCATTTTAATCATTTTGAAACAGATTTTTCAAGCGTCTGGCAAGCGCACCTGCGTCTTCATGGCTGTTTAAAGAAGACTGCGAAGACCGGTCCGCCAGGTCGGGTTCTTCCGGATCTCGCAGGCATTCAGAGATGGAGAAATTACTGCTGCAGCTGTTGTCGTCCGCTGTGGCAGGAGGTTCACCCATCAATGCAGAAGACCCTTCACCGTGACCATCAGACTCTGAGCTTTTACCTACAGGAAGTGACATTGACAGGAAGTGAGCACAATGCCATTGCATATTCAAAATAACAAAGTCCTTTTTCCACTCATTGTATGCAAGTAGAATAATGAAAGGTGAATCTAATTCAAAATGTTAACATTGACACATTCGGCAGATGCTTTTATTCAAAGCGACTTCCATGTCTTTTAATTGTATTGAGTGTTTGCTGGAAATCGAACCCATGACCTTTGCACTGTTAGTGCGATGCTCTAGCAATGGATCTACAGGAAAGCAACACAGATCCGCACTCTGTACTTGAAGTAAAGAAGATATGCCAAAGACACTAAGATGGCCAAGATCCAGTTCTGCACTATAAGCAGTTGTGTTGAACAAAAAGCTACTGGGAAGTGTAGACGCTCATTTGTGCCAACAGGAGCTTTGTTTCATTAAAGTGGAAGATTTGTTCTTTGCCAGGAAACAAAGCAGCTAACTGGTTGGGACAGATCTAGCGTAACAGTAGCACCTACATGACTTGAACACAAAGTAAATGATTCATTCCTGAATCCTTTACCGTACCTGCCAACTCTTTTACCCCATCCGCTCCTTCACTCTTCTCCTCCCCAGCGGAAGACAAACTCCTGGAATTCCCAGTGGGATTCTGGGTGTCGGTATTAGATGTTGCGACTGTCTCAGAAGCTACAGTTTTACCCTCTTCCTCAGCCTGACTGGCTGTAGCTTTGAATGGACAAAGAAACACAACTTCTTCAAATGGGAGTAATAAACCAGTACACATCCGGCGTACAGTTTAACTACAATGTGAACTGAATCAGAGTGAATCAATAGTGGCTGTAAAAGGACAACTTTTGATAAAGCAGTTGCTTTAACAGCTGTGTGAAAGCACATAATCTAGAAGAAAATTATTCTCTGCATTAAAAAATTGGATTAGATGAAAAAAGCGTTAAGATTGTAAGTGATAACAACAAAACACTATGCGTTAGTATTAATCGTTAAACTAGGATTTATAGACAGTCTAAAGCACTAAAGCTTTATTATGTTGGCAAACATAAAAAAAATCAAAGATGTTCCAAAAGATTTCTCCGGCTCTCACCGTTTGCAGACGTCTGCTCATTCGTTGTGTTTCCATCACTAGATTCTTGTTTTGAACATGATCCGTTGTCAGGAATCATAGCATCAATCCCTCCTGGTTCACCAGAGCCCGAGTCTGCTTCCTGTCTGGCCTTCTGAGCCTCCTCGGCCGCCCGTCGTTTCACCTCCTCAAGCTCCGCCTCCTGCTTGGTCTTCAGACGGTCCAGAATCACATCTGGAAAAGAACACACACAAAAATCAGAAAGTATTGAAACACTATTAGCACAAGGATGTCTCCATATCTTTACAGATTTCATAATGATTATTTGAGATATAAAGTAATTGTGACATATATCGCATGACTTTTTCTCTTTACATCAAATGGATTGTTTGAAAACAGTAAATGAGGTGCGAGTCGGAGCTATTCTTTTATGCAACGCAGAATTGTTCCAGTCGGTTGATGCAAGACTTCTGCCAATCTCTTTAAAACGATCAGAAAAAGATCAGAAAAACTAAACCCTCGCAAACTATTTGTGCAAATCACACTGACATATAACAGCATATGATCCCAGGTCAACACAAACAGAACTGCTATTAAAGATGCTGCTTAGTATGAAAATATAATTTGTCGAAATCTCCATACGGTTTTCCACCTGCCTCAAAATCAATCTAGCGTCTGTCCGAGCAGATCCTAACAAGCACAAAAACAGACGATTTATTCAGTGCAATGTGACAGTAATAAGCCCGAGCAGATTCCAACCTGAAGACGGGATTCATTACAAATGTATGACTACAATAACACATTTGGCAGCAGAAAACATCCACAACAGCTGTCTAATACGGTCCTCGAAAAATCCTTTCCCCCTTAAATCCTGAAAGATGCATTGTAGGATCAAGATTGTAAATCACTGACATTCGGCATCCTACAAGTTTAAAAATAACTCCTTGTAATTTAAGTTTCCTGAATGCACATTTTAAAAAACCACATAAAAACCGTTTGTACAGAGGAAGGAAAACACAGCACATGAAACAACTGCACAATTTTACAACACGACTCCACTGCACGTCTAACTTCTTTCAATGTTTATAGATTACAGCACATTTAATATGGCTGTAAGTATTAGAATACTAAACTCTATGGCCCGATTTCACAGACACAGACAAAATATTTATGTCGCTTTTATAAAAATACCTTAGAAGAATACATTACTGGTGTGGATCTCGAGATAAAACAACGGCGTTTATATATTTAAAGATATTTCTGGGCAAGTTATATTCAGTTAAGACAGGTCACACATTCATTTAAGGCTGTGTTTTTTAATGCCACGCCAGCGTCCACGGCTATTTTTATGGCGAGAAAAATTATGTATATTTTACATCAGGTTCTTTTAATTATTTTTTTCTAAAAAAATGTAAACATTATTTGATGTGAGGCTATCAAAAATCTCTTTCAAGGAGTTAACTGTATAAAAAAACACTAAAAGCCATGACAGCAATGCCAAGGATGAAATGCGAATGAGCACAAATGACTCAAACTATCAGTTGCTGAAGAAACAGCACTGATTTTGACAACCTCCATGTCCAACGTTTTTTTTATAACATCAGGGATGAAAAAAGTACATAATTAAACACATGCAAAATAGTTTTTTTTTGCGAATTTGGGTTGAATCATGCCTCAAAAAAAAACATGTGAAGGATGCTAATGTAGTTTGATCTGCATCTGAATGTGTGCTTTTTCTACATGCAAGTATGACATCTGCAATTTAAACCTAATTAGGGCTGTCAAACTATTAATTGCAATTAATCGCATCCAGAATAAAAGTCTGTTTACGTAAAATATGTCTGTGTATATTAATTTTGTAATTATAAAAACATATACTTGCATATATTTAAGAACCTATTAAATATATAAAAACTTTTAAACTTTTATATAATTTAAATTTAAAATAACAAATACATGTAAATATTTCCTAAATATGTATACATGTATGTGTCTTTGTTTATAAATACAAAATTAATATGCAAAGTACACAGGCAGACATATGTATTATGTAAACATAAACTTTGATTCTGGATGCGATTATTCGTTTGACAGCCCTAAAGCTAATACATTTAGAAAATAAACTTTAACTCTTTGACTCAGGTGTTATGGTTAAGGAAAACACATAATTCACGCAATGTTATCAACAAATCAGAGTGTTGATTCTGCACATCTGTATTTTAATGAAAATATGGTTCTGGATGAGTGTATTTTTCTTACCATTTGCAATAGTGAGGTAAGCCCTGCTATTCCCACGAGCCTTGTTGGTGAGCTCCTCTGTAATGTCCATGTGAGTATGAAACTCCTCTCTCATCTCCTCCAGAACAGAGCAGAGATCATTCTCCCAGTACTCCTTATCCAGAAGCTCCAACAACTCGCCCAGCTGGACTTTAGTGCTGTAGTACCACGTCTTCTTATTTTCATCATCACCGTCCTCCTCTCTGTAACACATCAACAGAACCACAGGTTACATCAAACACGATTGCAATCACTTTTTTTGAATCAAAACATACTGACCGGATTTAAAATGATCAATAGTACCATAAACAAAATAATCTAAGTTCCTTTAATGTAAAATGTAAGAATATAAAAGTTCTAAGATAGGAAGTTTTCATTTGCTGATTTTATTTGGAGTTTGGAGATGTCCTGGAAATACTCACACAACAATCCTCCTGTTAAGAAACCAGTATTTCCTCTGATGCCGGTCATAACCAATTGGCTCCTGTCGGATGTACGGACGGCTCTTCTGAAACTCCGTCAAACAGTCCGTGGCGCCCGGTACTTTGTGTGCCACACAGATCTCACACTGCCACTCGTCCTCGGGCACCTCCTCCAGAGGTGGCTTCACACACTCCAGGTGATACACAGCCGAGCAGGTCTCGCAGCACAGCAAATCGCCCAGCCTGTGGCACACCCTACAATGGTCATCGTACTGAATGACCCCCTCGGACATCAGCTCCTCGCGGGCGAGGTTGGTGGTGAGGAACTGGTCGACTAGAAACTGCAAGACCTTGACTTTACTCTCCAGAGGGCTGAACGGGTAGTCTTCGCCCTCCAGGTCCGGCAGGACGTGGTGATACTCCGGATCACTCTCGCAGTACGAGCGCACTACTTCTGGCCAGGTCATACCGTCTATGAAGTAGAGTGTGGAGTTGACACTGTCCTTAAGGTCTGCGGGTCCGAAGGTGGTGTTGGAAGTGTCCTCTTCTCTTAAGATAGCTTTCAGCAGAGAAATATGCGTCTCTGCCATTAACGTGCACTGCTCTTGCGCTACCAGAGCGGCACAGAAGTCCTCAAACCTGAACGGAGACAGACGCAAGACGGTGCTAAAACTGCGAAGGACCTCATAAATAGCAGAGGCATTGAGAAGCTGCTCGTTGGGAATGAGAAGATCTTCGGAGGTACTGGGCAATTCCAAAAACGGGATCTCTTTCTGTTCCAGAATTGGAGACGGTGGCCGTCTTGGTCTTGGCCTTCTTCGACCTACTTGACAAAAGAAACGGAATCAGTTTCGACTGGCCAGGCAGAACACAAGAAAATATGATGAAGCACTTATAAAACTTAATGAAAAATGTGTATCAGTAAAATATTGAACTACATATAAGCAAAACAGTGCGTGTTGTTTCAATGAAAGAAGATTATAAAATATATATTTTTATGAAAGACCAGGCAACTCCATTCAAGTCAATTTTATATCAAACATTTAAAACCCTCAAAAGAATTTACCTATAACTAAAGTTTTGGGTTTTATTAAAAGTAAAATAAAAATAGTCACAAATGTGCTGGTCTCACCACAACAACTACAGTGTAACCATATTATTTAAAGTAAAACTGTGGTAACACAAATTGTAATGAAACTTCACTGCAATATAATAGAACCATTATTAATTTCCCTAAAGGATATCCAGTGCACGTTTAATTCATCATCCAAAAGCTGAATAATCACTTTAATCTAAATGATAACAGCCTGACACTGGAAAGCATTTCCTAATCATTAAAACCAACGGGATAAGTGGGACTATAACGTCACGGGTCGAAATGCAACTTCCTCCAGCATCAGGTGCAGCAGAACTGGCGCTGCATTTCAAAACAAGCGGCCGCATGCTGCCCTGTCATCAGCTTGAAACCCCAGTCAGAGAGGGACATAGACATGCTAGTGAGCACAGATAGTGAGTAAAACACTTGAACATAACAGTTTACTCAAAAGTGCAGCTAAATTATGAGATTTGCATAATATTAAAATATGTTTTCATCTTATTAAGCTAATTACTTTACATAATATCAATGCTATACAATCAACTAACGAGGTGACAAGCTAGCAAAGCGTGACCACGTTTGTGTGCTTTAGCTTCAGAGCCAAAACTTTATCAACATTTATCTAACAACTTAAATTCTATTATAAATGTTACCGAACACAAGTTAACAAATTATTCAAGAAGTTCGTGTGATGTGCTAACTGGCTAACGCTAGCAAATAAACAAATGGGAGAGGAAGGTGATTTTCAACTTATTTTAAAAGCACACTGCATACAAGTATGCTAGAAAACACACTAATGTAAAATTAAAAGATTAAGGTTAAGCCCTTTTAACCTCCATTCGCACTGCAATTTTATCTAAACAAATGAGTAGCAGGCTAAAGCTAACTGCTAAACCCGAGGCCTCCGCCAGCAGAGAAAAGCACCAGGATCCATTTTGAGCGTTTCGGTCAACAAAGAGAGATCATACGCAGATCTCCCGTTTTCCAGCCCGCAGCTGCCATCGCAGCACGCGGATCGGTGTCTCGTGAGGTGCGTGTGCATACCCGCGGCGCTGCCGTGGCTGCTCTCCGTGCAGTAACTCGCATCATCTTCATCCTCTTCCACCAGCTCCTCCAGGTAGTCCGACTCATCGTTGATGGCCGCCTCCTCCTCGTCGTCGTCTTCTTCATCATCATCCGACAGACGCTCCTCGACGAAGTCGTCCTCCTCGGACCTCAAACTGACCGCATCCTCGTCGTCTTCGTCGCTTTCGTGGTCGTCGTAAACCACCCCGCTGGAGGCGATGCGCCGTCCCCTGCCTCTGCCCGATCCTCTGCCTCTCCCCCTGCCCCTCGAACCCGCGGTTCGCGCTTTCCTCCGGCCTCGCGACGAATGGTGATGGGTTCCTCGTTTAGGGCTGACAAAATCGTCATCCGAGGTCCCTCTATGCTTCGGCTTTAAACTCCGACGGGGTCTCAGACCGCGCACCGGCCCCGATGAGGGCTCCTGCATCAGCAGGGTTTTGGGCGGCCTGCCTCGTCTCCCCCTCATTATGGATAAAAATCTATTCTCTTCAGTTTCGCGTTTTGCGCGCTCCCTACGCGCATAAAACCCGGGATTTCGGGCACCACCGTTAAGTCGATCTCGCGTAGGTGTTGATGCACCAGTCCCGCGGGAGCCCCGGTCTCGGTTAACGTCGGAATGCTCAAAACGTACGCCCGGCGCCCCGCTTTGGGTCGCTCGTAGCCGCCATGTTCCTTCCTCTCTCTCCGTCCACTGACAACAGACAGCAGGCCTAGTGCTGGAGTCACGTGACCCGCGAGCGCTCGCTACTTTTTTTTACCACGATTTTTGTTTTATTTTGCAGTTTGTCGACGAGCTGCTAGAGAGCGCGTTGCTTTCTTTCCTTCATCGAGAGCGGGAAACGACTTTCGTACGCGGGTTTGATGATTTAATGGCGGTTCCGCGGCAGTGGGTATTGTTATCTGCCGTCGGCTCGTTTAAAGGCTCGGTTTCCCTCTACGTGTTACTTCAGTCGGTTCGTCCAGATCAAGGGATCACTGTCACGGGTTGATGTCAGTGTAACGCACTGAAAGCATTAAACATACTCGTGTAACTCAATATTTTAGTGCTAGTTCGTTTGTTAGCAAAACAGCACGCACAAATAGGCTATTTGCAAGCAGTGTTGACGATTTTATTGGCCACATGGGGATATGAAAGGTGACTGAGGTTTAGTTGTCTGAATTAAAGTTACTAGAGTTAATTTGATCTAGATTTGGGAAAAAATGGGAACATTTCGTTTTTCATTCAGGAATGCTGTGCATCTGAGAAAAATAAAACGTTTGTTTTGGTGTTCTTGAGTCTGTTAGGTTGTGTAAATATTTGGGATGCTTTTATTTGGGGATTTTTAGCTGCTTGATGCTTTGAACCTCTGTCAGTAAAATAGGTCTTCTTTGATCATGTTTTAAGTTTGCAGAGTTAATAAACACATGCATTTTGGTATATTTGCTGGTAAAGTGCAGCATAGTTTGATTGAATATGGATTTAGTCCATTTAACATTAAACAGGCTAACGTTATGAGACACAAAGTAACAACAAAATATAATTGTAACTATCCGAAGAGGTTTTTTTCGCCATGAAATAAACATTTGTGTTATCATTATACATTCACTGAAGTCATTGAAAATAATTCCATTGCTATTGCCGATAATTAAGTATACATTACATGGGTCAAAGGTGTATATAGATTTTCGACTTGCCATATTTAAAATAGAAATAAATGATATGTATCGCAGTTGAACACAAATGCCAATTATAATTTTAAATGAAGTGATTTTGATTTGGGCATAACCTTTAAAATGTAATGTGTTAAAACCGTGATTTCTTAAAATTAATGTTATTGACCCACATATTTATATACATATTTATGAATATTGACTGCTTTTCCCCACTTTTTTTCTCCTGTGACCTGTAAATGGCTTTTTTCATGCTAAAGATCCGTGGTTGTCAAACTGTTTTTGCCTAAGTATACCTTTTTATGATTTTTTCAAGCCAAATACCCCTTGATCAGACCGCAACATATTGGTATCAAAAAATAACTCTTTTAAATTGAAATGCGTTTTAAATGTATGAATGAATTTTTTATGCATATTTGTGTAGTCCTAATTTCATATAACTACTATTATCATAGTTTATTGACTTATTGATTTTCATTATTTATTCCTAAATTTCAGTTTCTCTCACGTACCCCCTCTGCAGTACCCCTAAGTACCCCAGGTAGTACGCGTACCCCCATTTGGGAACCACTGCAATAGATGATATGCCAAAGGCTTAAAAGTGTCTGACAGCAGACAATCACTGACAGTCAGGAACGTTCCTGAATTCCCCCATCTTTACAGATTGCTCTTTCTTAAAGCCATGCTTTAAAACCATGCCACAGTTCTTCTTGCACAGTACAAACAAAACTATAAAGTCTGTTTATGTAGTAATGTAACAATAAAAGATTTTGCTGAACCTGCAACACTCTTCCTGTAATAAACTAAATTTGGTAACACTACTAGAAGTTTATCCACTGTATCAAGCACTAGAAATAGCAAGGGGCCCAAAACTTACAAAACACATAAGCATTTACTAACTCATTGTGCTTCATTTTGTATATTTTCAATGAAAGTTTGATTTACAATATCTAACTATTAACATAACAGGTGGATTGTGCAGGTCCACTTTTGTAAAAGTGAGGACACAGCAGATGCATTTGGTGAGGTCGTATTCAAGACAACCAATGTAAAAGTAGCAGGCCTACATCCAACTATCCAGAAAACCTCAAGAAAATACAAACCAAATAAGCGACCCATAGTGCTCAACACCACAACGAATTGATTTAAATTAAACAACCATTTAGACGTGTGTTGTAGTAACAGAAAACCGCGTATTTCTAAATGTGAAGCGATAGTCACTGGTGGAGTTACAGTGACTTCTAGTGGTCAGAGTTTATATGGCATCTTGATTTCGTTGATCAAAGTAGTTGTTCGTAGTTTGGATTTATTTACATCTTAATAAAACATTAGTTTTAATTGCAAACTGACCATCAACCCTCTAAGATAAAACGATCATTTCTTAGTTTTATTGATTTGCTTTGCTTTTCTTTTTAAATGACGGAACACGCACATTTACGTCGAGATACGCGTGTTCTTTTAGAACGTGTCCTTGTTATACCATCGTTCTTTCAAGTTGAACTCTTTCAAAACGTCAGCAGAACTAATATGAGGTTAAGACGCAACAATCATCTTTTTAGAATGAGTCAAATAATGTACATGAATGATCGTGTGATATGTAGTCGTGGCCGAGTGGTTAAGGCGATGGACTAGAAATCCATTGGGGTCTCCCCGCGCAGGTTCGAATCCTGCCGACTACGAATTCGTTTTTACTTTATATTTTCCTCAAACGAAATTCCTCGCGGCTGTCGGCAGATGGAGCCTTGCTGTCATCTAACAACGTTGAAAAGAAATACAAATTTTGTGGCATAATACTGTATTCTTTCAACACGTATATACATATTTATACTGCTTTTGTGAAGTTCATGAAATTGTAAGATGTATGTTATGATCCACCAACACAAATAATAATTTTATAGCTTGAATTTCTACTCCTACAGTCACTGAAAAAATAAAAGGAACGTCAGGCAGGAGAAATGTGCTCCAGAAAGATCAATGTTTGCATTTTGGAATACATTTGCATAGGGTGCGGTCTGAAGATTTCAAAGCCAACAGAGTTTTCTTTGTCTGGCCCGATGGCATCACGTATGTTTCAATGAGCTAGGAAACTGGCCTTACGCACTTTTCCTTCCAAGATAGCACTGGTCACCTTCTGTGACCCCAACACGTGTCTGCCTCAAAGACCTGAAGGATATAATGAAATTACTTCTATAAGTGGAGAGTAGGTAGAACACACAAAACCACTGAGACATTTCTCAAAATATCTTCTTTTGTATTCCACAGAAGAAAGAGTCGTAAAGGTTTTGCTAAGGATGAGGGTGAATAATTGACAATTTCAATGGATTTCAGCTTTACTTGATTTGGTCACTCTGGAGCAAATGAATGGCAGTTCAATCAATACATAGAACAACATTAATGCAATTCTCGCATGTGTCTATTCCAAGAATACAATTCTTACCTGCATTATTGGAAGCAGTATAGTACAATGTTAGACTACAATCAAGACTTCAAGTAAAGATTTGCCGCCTCAAAAAGTCTGTTTATACCCAACATGATGACAGCAAACACATCAGTGGTCTTTGTAACATCTGGGTCAATCGCAGGTTACAGCTGAAATGTCTGCTACAGGCAAAGCAATCTAATGCTACAATCTTCAACGTCTTACAATCTAATACTAGGTAAAGGTAATTGTCTTATTAAACAGTTATACGGGACATGATACCATGCAGGTAGTGTGAGAGAGAGAATGACCCACGTTTCACCCATAGCAGGGGTAAAGCGTGCAAGTATGCAATTATCCATCAACAATAAAATGACCTTTCATTACGGCCAAGAGCTGCTGGAGTTTGCAGAACAGGTCTTCATGCACCGAGTGCTTCTGAAAATGATAGCAGCATTGTTAAGGCTGTGCACTGGAAAATGGCAATGTGTTTTCACAGCCGACTAGAATATATTGGCATAATTTTAGGGTTCTTGTGCAGAGCAACAACAAATTCAACAGATTAGACATCTCAACAGACTAAATGCAATGCTAGTTTACAAGACGCATAAAGCTACACTTAAAATGTCAGTCACTTGGCCAACATTAAAGGTATAGTTCACCTTCAAAATGAAAATTCTGTCATCATTTACTCACAGTGTTGTCATTTTAAACCTGTGTGATTTTCTTTCTTCTGTACAACACAAAATTTTGGAAATATGTTGGTAACCGAAAACTGTTGGTCCCCAATGACTTCAATTGTGTGGACACAAAACCAATGCAAGTCAATGGGGACCGGTTTTCTGCAACCAACATTTGGCAAACATCTTTGTAAATAATGACCGAATTTATATTTACTATTCGTTCGTGTGAATATGAGATTTACATTACCAGTTATTATTTGGCATTTATCCAAAGCAATTAACAAATGAGTGAAGTGTTATGGGTAATGTAAATAACGCTTGCATTGACAAGTAGTGGTTGTAAGGATATACTAAAACCATGCCAATGAGAGACACGAGAGACACTTTGTTTTATAATTTCATTTTTATTTATTCAAAAGAAACAAGGAAAAAAGCAACAAAAAAGTTAAGAAAAAGGCAAGACATTTAAATAGAATGGACTGTGTTCAGGTGTGGTCGAGAGGGGTGGAAAGGCCAGAGGGACGGACGCACATGGTTTCTCACTGCGGGTCAGACAAAGCCCAATGCTCGGGCTTACAGCAGCGAGCCAGAGACACCATGACACCAGAGAAAAAGGCACTAATCCAGAGAACAAAAACAAGTCACAAACGAAAATTCGGGGATCAATAATACAGAGAGAGAGAGGGGGACAAATGTAAAAAGAGCTAAAACGAACAACACTGGACAGACAAAACAAATAATAATGGGAATCCAAACGAAGAACGAAACGCATCACATCAGCACTGATGTGTCAACTCTCTGGTTTTCTCTTACTGGCTGAACTGGCCCGAGGTCAGTTTCTAAGCAATGAAACACAAAAAACTCATCATCGTGACGAATGCGATACGGCAAAGCGCTCGTGTGATTTTTGACACTGTACATGGACATGTGGTGGTTATCATGCAACTGTTGGTCTACTTCTCCAATCCCGCTTCCCTCATGAAGTTTACAGAGGACTGTCGGCTACATTCACATCCTAACATGAAGAAAAGTGGCTGCAATAAATACATTGGCTTAAAACGGGGGCTAGCCTCGTGGATTTCACATTAGATAAACTGCTTGCTTGATCGGCTGCGATGTCTTTTTGTTACGCACACGGACAACAAATGCTCAAAAGAGTCCTTTCGGTTAAAAAACAAAATAAGAATTTCAAAATGGAATACACGATGTGTTAAATACTATGATGTTACGTCTGAGAAATCTCAGATATTCATAAAATTATACCGACGAGTTAACACGTCCCAGAGCTACTCGCATTCATCCACCCTCCCCGAAAACATAATTTACATAATCTGGAAAAGACGGAAAAAGAAACGTGTTTAAAGGTAAAACAGACAAGACACATACAAATATATAATATATATATTCTTAAAAAAATGGATTCTCTCTATAGGTGATTTTTCTCCACAGCCCAGATGTACAATGAGTTTGCAATTTTTTCCTCTTGCATTTTATACATTTTTTTCACTTTTAAAAACAGCTTCAGGATTTGCTATTATAAAGAGATTTAAACATGCAGCCGATAACAGAAAAGGAAAACAAAACAAAACCTATATGCAGACAACAGAATAAAGAAGCAGCAGATGAATCTACAGACAGAAACGCTGTTGTTTTAATTTATGCTGTGTGTACTATACGCTAAGATTCAGCCTCTCTTCCACCCTACCAGCTCAGTCTTGACTGCAAGCGTTCTTGAAGACATCAAAATTCTCAGGAATAATAGTTTCGCCCAGGCACCACGGCAGAGGTGGATCCTCCAGCCTCTCCGCTACGCATCTTTTTTTAATCTCTCATGATTTCCGTCGTCCTTCTGCGTCATGTTGGATTTCACAGGGTGTTGAAAGGGAAATACAGGGTAGTCTGATTGTATGTGAATGTGAAGGGCCGTTAATTACAATTTATTCACTAATCGCTCGTTTCGTTTTCTTTACATGTTCCGGTTCACAGGCGTGACGTAGTTGCGTGGGAACATGCCCGTCTGGCCGTGACAAGCGCCCTTCCACCAGTTGGGGTCAGAGTTGTCCAGGACCTGAATGAAGTCTCCACGTCTGAAGCCGAGCTCTCCCTCTTCCTGCGGGTCGAAGTCGAACAGGGCCTGCACGTATGTCGGGTGCTGCACATACAAAAGAAATGCGAGTAAATAACAAGGTGACATTTTTATGACATCAACTTTTAATAAATTTGGACTCTTAAATAGATTTTCAGGGACATTTTTATGCGCGTTTATGTTAAATACGTTAAAGTGATAAAACAAGCACTGAGTAAGTTCTTAATTTGAACAGTGATGACATATTCACATCCGAATTCACATATAGAAAAAAACGATATAAAAACGGGGCTTCAGAAGGTTCTTCGATGCCATAGTTGCTTCTTCAGATTATGAAACAGTAAGAGATGCTTCTTTAAAGAACCTTGACCGAACGGTTCTTTGTGGAAACAAAAATGCTTCTTCTTCATTCTTAAAAATAAAGGTGCTTAAAATGTTCTTCACAGCGAGGCCATAGGAGATCCATTTTTGGTTCCACAAAGAACCATTCGGTAAAAGGTTCTTTTTTACTTTTTATAATTCAGATGTTAAAGGTTCTTTATGGAACCAAAAGGTTCTTCTAGGGCATCGAAAGAACCTTTAGAAGCATCTTTTATTTAAGAGTGTGGCATTGCTGTTGAGGCCATATCCAGCAGACTCACACCTTCACTTACACACATCATCAACACCTCCCTGCTCACCGGCACTTTTCCATCCACATGCAAACAGGCCCAGGTCACGCCCCTACTGAAGAAACCCTCATAGGACCCTTCTACTCCCTACAGTTACAGACCTGTCTCTCTCCTCCCATTCACTGCAAAAAGGGCAGCGTTCAACCAGGTGTCTTCCTACCTATCCCAGAACAAACTACTGGATGACAAGCAGTCTGGCTTCAAAACGAACCACTCCACTGAGACGGCACTGCTATCGGTCACAGAAGCACTGAGGCTAGCCAAGGCAGATTCTAAATCCTCGATCCTGATTCTGCTAGACTTATCTGCAGCGTATCACCAGATACTGCTAGCAACCTTGTTATCACTAGGAATCTCAGGCTCCCCTCTCCGCTTGTTCAAATCCTACCTCTCCAACAGATCCTTCAGAGCGTCATGGAGGGGCTCGCTGTCCACTGCTTACCACTTGATCACTGGGGTCCCTCAGGGATCGGTGCTTGGACCACTGCTTTTTCCCATCTACACGACTTCCTTGGGACCCATCATACAGGCACATGGCTTCTCGTATCACTGTTATGCTGACGACACCCAGATATACATTTGTTTCACCCAGACGATGCCACTGTAGCAGCTCGCATTACAGCTTGCCTCGAGGACATCTCAGCTTGGATGAAAGGGCATCACCTCCAGCTGAACCGTGCCAAGACAGTATTACTTGTGTTTCCGGCACACCCTATGGTGCAACACGATCTCAACATCCATCTTGGCAATACCACAATCACTCCTTCCAAGACAGTAAGGAACCTCGGAGTCATATTTGATGAACAGCTGTCCTTCAATGATCACATTGCAAAGAGAACACGGTCATGCCGATACGCCTTATTCAACATTAGAAAGATCAGACCCTATCTCACTGACCATGCGGCACAACTCCTTGTCCAAGCCCTGGTAAACTCAAGGTTGGACTACGGCAATGCTCTCCTTGCTGGTCTTCCTGCAAAGGCTATCAAACCGCTCCAGCTGGTTCAGAACGCAGCAGCACGCTTCCTCTTCCAACAGCCCAAAAGGGCTCATGTGACACTCCTTTTCATCTCACTCCACTGGCTACCGGTCGAAGCCCGTATCAGATTCAAGTCACTAACGCTTGCCTACAGGACCATCACCTGATCTGCACTGGCTTACTTTCACACCCTCCTGCACTCCTACACCCCATCAAGATCCCTGCGTTCAGCAAACCAGTGGCGTCTTGTATTGCCTTCCCATAAGGACAGTAAATCGCGTTCACGCTCATTCTGCTTCACAACTTCTTCCTGGTGGAACATTCTTCCTAACTCTGTCCGGTCAACCACATCTCTCACAACATTTAAACAACTACTTAAAACCCAACTCTTCTGTGAATACCTGACAGACAAAAAAAAGCCTTTCTCTCAACGGGTAGTGTTCTAGCTTTAGTTGAAACCAGTAACTTTGTATTGGCACCTAATGTATTATGGCTCCTGTATGACATATCGCTTGTTGCTCCCTAACTCTAGCTTTGGATAAAAGCGTCTGCTAAATGACTAAATGTAAATGTAAATTTTGTTAAGATCCTTTTAAGCACCATTTTTAAGAGTATAATATAACAAAAAGCACGGCAAACCATTACAGGTTCATTTGGGCCTTCAAACTGTAAACGACTAGTAAATCATTTTCATCTCCATTTGTATTTTGGGCCCAAGCCATGGTTTATTTCTGACTTTGAGAATGTTTAACTTAACATCATACAGAATGTTTCCTCGTAGCTTTATAACAGAACGCACTCTACGTGAGGCTTTAAAAAGGAAATTTCAACAAAGTAGATACAGACCTGAGGCACCTGCTCGATGTCTCTGAGGAAAATCTGTTGGTTTCGGGAAACTGAAGTTGTGCGATGGTAGTCGACGAGCTCGTTGAGCGAGTTAAACTTCACAACCCAGAGGAAATACTTGCCGGCACCGTCACGCAGAACTTTAAAATGTTGTACGTCATTACCAAACCTTTAAAAAGAAGAAACGCTCTTAATCCTTTGCGTTTACGTGACCAACAAAACAGTCATAATCTCATGTTTGACTTACTTGACAGAAAGGGAGAAGTCTCCGGGCGCGCTCTCGCTCTCTCTAATAAGAAACGCTCCATCGTGCCTCTGTTTGTTGAGTATCTCTTCTGCTCTGGCTCGTGGAATTCTCCCGAAGAACCACCTGCACACATATGAACAAACACAGAGATAACAGTCAGCACAGCGAGCAGTCAACACGGAAACAGTGAAATATATGCTGCTAAATGCAATGAGGGACACGGAGCAGATGGGCATGTTAATAATTCACGAGATTAGCTGAAGATGACATTTTTCACTGATTTGCACGGAAGTGTGCATGAATTTAAAAGCCGTGAGATCATTTGCATCACATTAATTCTGTGTGGAGCAGCTTAGGAAAATGAGATGTCAGTTTTCTGTCTGATCACAAGCCAAAAGAGATAAACACACGAACTGACGATCAGCACAACACAAACTGAGCACAGAATATCAGCACATATTTCATTCCTTCCATCCAGCATATTGTGTACTGTACAAGCAGCCGTGAAAAAATGAAAAAACTTGTTCAACGTTTCATTTGAGCAGCATTTCTAGATGCATTATGGCCCTCCCAGTCCAGTTTCTGTTGATTTTCAATAAAATCAAACCTCAAGAGTTACATAAAGTCCACACATGAAACTGTGATAAAAATCCAGGTTATCACATAAATATTTTCCTAAATACATGTAGAAATATGACTGTTGTATTGCTTAAAAGTGAAAATGAACTTGTTTTCTTTGCAGTATTTGAGGTCTGAAAAAATACAGAGCATCTTTTCTGTTATTTTCTGTTTCTCCATTTTTCATTTTCTGCAAATAAATCCCAATAGAAATAATATTTTTATTTGACTTTTGGGAGAAATATTGTTAGTAGTTCACAGAATGAAACAAAATGATAGTTTTTACTTAAACACATACCTTCACATATTAAAAAAAATATGAAAATGGTCTCTATATTTTTCCATGGGTCTATGTTAGGAAATGTATTGTGATATTTATACCAGCCCACTAAAACACTTTTTAGCCTTTTTTCTCAGTCTAAGGGAATTTTATATTAATATTTAGATACTGTATATCGGCCAATATATCTGTTATCAATAGGGCTGCAACTCACGATTCTTTTGATAATTGATTAGTTGGACGATTATTTTTTCCATTAATCGATTAATCGGATAAAAAGTTTAATTCGATCTTTTGCTTATAATGACTAAATCAGAGAAGGGAAAAGTATCCACAACTGGACTAATTTGCCTTCTTCCAAAATGGTGTGGATGTCTCCCTAATTAACACACAACACACAGTTGATTCAGGTCATATTAGAAGCAGCTGACAATAGTCTCTCCCAAATTTTGTTTTTGTGGCATGAAAATTGATATATTTGTCATTCAAATGAAGTGCAGTACAGTAAAAAATATCCAGAAAAAATAATACGCAAGTATAGTATAAAAAGTCTACTTCGTGACGTCCCACCTCAGATATAAATACATTTACATTTAGTTATTTAGCAGACGCTTTTATCCAAAGCGACTTACAAGTTGGGTAAACAATGGAAGCAATTGGGTCAAACATTAGGACAACAAAAAGCATAAGAGCAATAAAAACATGTCTCACAAAGCCTACTACAGTGAACAGAGCCAAGTTTAGTTTATCTAAGCTTAAATAAGCATGCTCTTTTTTTTGAAAATGTAGAAAAGATATAGAAATCAGAAATGATCAGACGGAAGAGATGTTTTCAGCCGATTCTTAAAGATGGCAGGCAGATCATTCCACAAATGTAGAACCGATCCAGAGATGGTTCGTGAGAGAGGTTTTTTAACTTTTTGGGATGGCATCACAGATGGTTCGTTTGCAGAGCGTAAAGATCTAGCGAGTACATAAGTCTTCATATGTGAATGAAGATAGGGGTGCCAAACCAGTGGTGGTCTTGTAGGCCAGGAGCAGAGTCTTGAATTTGATGCGAGCGACTATAGGGAGCCAGTGTAACTTAATGAAGAGAGTAGTGACGTATAATAGATAAAACCCCAAATTAGGGTGTTTCGCCAATTATGTGCATTACAAAGTGCAAACACTACAAATTGGGTTTTACAAATATAATCTTTAATTTTGAAATTTAAAGCTCCCCTTTAAACTTTAAAACTGCGCAACTCATGCTGCAAAGAGCGATGTGTGCACGGAGAGACAAGTTTGACGTTAAACTGTGAAGCTCATGCTGCACGGAGGGACATTTAAAAGGGAAGAAGACGCACTTGATTTATAACTGCGCAGCTCGCAAGTGAGTGACGTCACAGACCAACTTATCGATAATGAAATTCGTTAACAACTATTTTCATTATCGATTAGTTGTTGCAGCCCTAGTTATCAGCTTTCAATGTTAAAGAACTATCGGTTATCGGCCAAAATTTACATATCGCTGCTTCCTTATTAATAACGTGACGTCTTTGGAAACGCTGTGCAGTGAGTGAGTGGCAGGGAGAAATAGCACATTCAACCTATAAACATTACTGAGTCATGTTAAACGGTAACAAGTTACATTCACAAAGTATGAACGTTAGAGCTGATTTACAAACATATATTCAGTTCGCTTGTGTTTCATAAAGAGGCCCAATATGCTGCAATGTTGTGGGGATTCAGAACTGTTTAAGCATGACTTGACTGAAATGGTTTTATGATCTAAAAAGCCTTTTGAACTAAAGACACATCTGAAAGTTTAAAAATAGTTCTGTGGACAGTACGGGCCGCATTCCCATCCGCGAGTACATAAAAAGCCCGTCACTGCTGTTCTCTCATGCGACCACCGCAAGCTGTCCAGATAAACTTGAACAAAGGAGAGGAAATCTCCTTTTTTCTCTTTTCTTTCACATTTAATTTTGACTGCTTTGTCAGAACGGATCTGAATCTGAAGATCGCACTTTAAAACTTGATTTCTGTGCCGTGTGAACTTAACAAGCCTGATATAAATGATAAAGTTCATGCACAAACAGCATGTGCCCGTCACGATCACAAACTATACTACAGGTCTGCTTAATAGACTCGTCTCCCATAGGGTCTGTTACGTAACGTGAGGTAAAACATCTCTGTTGTACCTGCTTAATTTCCTGCTGGCTTTGATGTGGACGGCACAGGCCACAGATACACAGACTCAAAGAACATATGACCGGGAAGTGGCATTATAGCACTCTAGGGTAAATTCCACCCAACCACCGCCTGACCGCCGTGTACCGCTCAACAACTGTTTCTCTCCATCTAACAAGTGGAAAAAAATTTACATTGGCTGTTCTGATAAGAGACGTTCCCTCTCCTTTCCATAAACCTGAGAGAGCTAGTGTACTTAGAAACAGTGTCGAACAGTGTCGACTCTTGTCGAACAGAAGAACAAAGGATCGGTCAGGATAGAAACTGCAGGTTCTCTAGCTGATAACAATCAGCTCGTAAATGGTCAATATTCAATGATGTGTTCAAGTTTAGAGATAGAGAGGGGGAAACAAATCAAAGGCCGTTCTAAAAAGAGTACCTGTCATAAGAACACAAATGAAACACGTCCCTCTCGTCAACTTGTTAGTACACAAACAGAAACATATGGAGAAACAATAGGAAAATTGAAGACCTGTCTTAAAGGGACAGTTGACCCAAAAAGAAAATGTCTGTCTTCATTTACTCACCTTCGAGTTGTTCCAAACCTCTGATGAACACAGAGAAAGATATTTGGAAGAATGTTTGTAACCAAACAGTTCTTGGCCAGCATTGACTACCATAGTAGGTAAAATTGCTTTAAACATGCATTTTTTTCTGTTGAACCCAAAATAAGAATGTAGGACAGCAAACAGTTCTGGGGCACTTTTGACTATCATTGTTATGGATTGTCAATGAACAAGATTAAGCATTTTTCCAAATATATTTCTCCGTGTTCATTTGAACAAAGAAATGTATACAGATTTGGAACAACTGGAGGGTAAGTACATGAAGACAGAATGATCATTTTTGGGTGAACTGTCCCTTTAAATACCGTTCCTTCTTTCAAACAGCAACAATAAACCTTATTTTTCTTGCGTGCACTTTATGACATTGATTGTGTTCAACTTAAGAACGAGTCATGTACAAATAGGTTGGAATGACGGCGAGTAAACTTTGTGTTCATTTTCATATTTGGAAGAAGTATTTCTTTATAATAATAATACCTTTTATTTATAATGCGCTTTTCTTACACCCGAAGCAATACATAATAAAAATACATCCATTACTGCAAATATAAAAATAGAATAAAATTAAGAAGCAACAAACAAAAATATAATAACCAACAAGTAATGAAAAGATAATAAAAGTAAAAGAGTAAAAAAGACAATTTCTCAATATTAAAACACAAGTTTTTAACTGTTTCTTAAAACTTCTTCGAGTGGGAGCACTCCTGATGGGTAAAGGAAGTGCATTCCACAGTCTAGGGGCGGCTACTGAAAAAGCTCCATCACTCATTGATTTTAACCTGGATGATGTTTGAGGAGGAGTGAGTCTTACGAACGGAGAATGCGAGAAGGCCTATATGGGGTGACTAGTTCGCACAGATATGAGGGTGCAGTTCCCTGTACTGCTTTATAGGTCAGAATGAGTGTTTTAAAATCAATGCGTGCTTTTACTGAGAGCCAATGCCGGTTCCTAAGCACACCAGAAATATGTTGTCAATAAGGTGTATGAGTAAGAACGCAGACGTTTCAAAGATTTTGGAGGTAGGCCACTATGAAGAGCATTGCAATAGTCAACCCTAGAAGTGACGAATGCATGTACTAGCCTTTCTGCATCTGGCTGCGAAAGCAAAGGCCTGATCCTGCCGATGTTTCGAAGGTGATAAAATGCAGATTTGGAAATGATCTTAATATGTGCATCTAGACTCAGATGAGAATCAGTGACATCACCGAGATTACGAGCTTGGGAAGATGGACATAATGTAGAAATTTCAAAGTGCATTTTAAAATTTCTGCCAAAGCAGCTGCTAGGGTGCCGACAAGAAGGACCTCAGTTTTTGTATCATTTAATTTAAGAAAGTTTTGGTGCATCCATGAGTGTTGCCATGGTACCCATTATATTTGTTTTCGTACTAATTTATATTTGGTTCTCATCAGCATAAAAACGAAACCCTAACCCGTACTTCCTCTTTAAAGCTATGGATGATATAGGGGCCCATGAAATCAGTTTTATTTTTTCCCAAATTCAATTTTTTTGATTCCGTCTGCGTTTTCTGCATCGCGGAAATCATACGGCCATAATGATACGGGTCATGCTGAAGCATCTCATACTTACGGATGTGCCTTCATCTCGATGTAGTTCTTAGGAATGAAACCATCTTTTCCATTGAGTTCTGCTTTATACCAGTTTTGATCACACTCTTCATTTAATACCTGCCAATAAAAGAGAAAAAGATTATTATAAACTCAGAATTTAATGATGCCGGTAAGTAGCTCCACATTTTACTGCTCTCACAAAACCGGTCCAAACATGATAATTCAATACGTCTGCAAAAAGCTGATTAAATCTCAATATATAAAAGGAAAACGTTTAGACGTTTGAAGTGATAGTTCACTCAAAATTTAAAATCCTGCCATCTGCCATTTACTCTCTTGTCATTTCAAACCTGCGTGACACAAAAGAAGATATTTGAAGAATGTTGTTAATCGGCACCCTATTCACTTGCATTGGTTTGCGCCCATACAATAAAGGTTAATGGGTGCCGCTGTGGTTCGGACTTGTTCTAAATATCTTCTTTTGTGTTCTGCAGAAGAAAGAAAGTCATACAAGTTTAATATGACAAGAGTGTGAGTAAATGAAGAAAGTATTTTCATTTTTGGGTGTACTGTCCTTTTAAAATATTTGAATAACATTGAATTAAATACCAGGCCTCTGTTTTTTTAGATTCACTTAAATATAATATTTCAAAGGCAGCTTTAGAGGCTAAACATCTGTGTGGTCACAGTCCAATGCGAGCGCATTCACCCACGGTAAAACCCACCTGTCAATTAAGCTTTTTTTACCGCGAGTCAGTGTGTGAAAATGCAAAAGTGTGGGTAGCAATCTGTATCAATGTGGTTGGACGATAACGCCCATCTCTGAATCAGTATTCACTTCAAATGTCAAGCACCAGATGCTATAAAACACTGAAGACTGGCCAACAGGAAATAAAAGAGTTTTATATAATCATCATCTGCCGGTCTCATATATCAACCATTACAAATTAAAACCATCTTAGAGCAGTAATATCATTTTTTATGAAGGGGACATTGAGCCGGCCGCATCATTTCAGTTCTCTGAATTGGCTCGATGAGCAACTTCCTTCACAAAAGCATTCAAATGTAGGAGGGGCCGGCAAATATCTGCCAACCAGACTCAGAGCTGCGGTTTAAAGGAAACGAAGCATGCGACATCCTTCCGCTGCAAAGGCTGATGGGTAGACAACCAAGAAGCAAAAGTCTGCACAGATTAGAAACTATTAACGAAAGTAAAATCGCTGTTAAGTGAAGACTGATCGGATGGAAATTATCTTTCTATTCTAGGAAGAGATTATCATTTTTCTCCAATAAATGCTTTCTAAAAGTAGAACACTCCCCCGTAACACCACCTGGCAGAGTTTAAAGCCATTGGCTACGTACCACCACAAGCTAACATCATGACACTCATTCAAACATGATAAAATGCAAACAAAACCATGACGGTGGTGTCCATGCGTGGTTTTAAGGTTAACACAGTTGTCAATAACTTTGAATTTACTAATTTTGCACATTTTAACTACAACAAAATGTGGCCTGCATGAGATAATACGCAAAAGCCCAAGACCTCATGCTCTTCGCAATTTTTTTGGAAACAATGATTTTCTTACTTTGACTCACACATACGATTTCGATGTTCATAACTGGAACGAAGTGGGCGCAAAGTCAGAAATGTAGGAGGAAACATCGAGTGGTTCGCAGGACGGTTTTACAGAACAAAATCGCTTCACAAAAGAAAACGAAGAGACTCAAAACCACGAGGAGTTAAAAAACAGCATGGTTTTCTTTGCACAATGCTTTGCCAATGCAAGAGTACGTGCGAGTATCTTTCATGCCAATAAGACACCTCAAAATTGAAAAACACAGAGAGAGAGAGAGAGAGAGAGAGAGAGAGAGAGAGTATTGATTGAGTAGTTCTCTCCCTCTTGCATACTTAAAATATAATAAGGTGCTAACAGCTCTCTATGCTTCTGTAAGAAGCTCTGCTGAGCCCAAAAAGACAGTGATGAGTTCGACACGATGCTTTCAGCGGCTGGACTGAAAGCTTTGGATAGACATCATTTATTTAGACTTCGAGTTTGACCGTTCCCACAAGCACACGCACAACAAATCCACTCAGCGTTTCCCCTCATCTATACAAAGCCACAGAACAATCCAGCACAATACTAATGTACCCTAATGCAATATCAAAAAAGTAATTGAAAAATATAGTAAATTTGTAGATATACATAATGTTTCATCATTGTATCGATGAATGTGAAAAGGATGATTAGCATTCAAAAATGCCACAATGCAAAAAATCACAATGGTGCTTAGATTTTTCATCTCGGCATCCCAACAACATGACATGAACATCTACATTAGCAAACTAGGGATGTCACCATTCACCTCAGCTCACAATGCGATTCATCATACTGATCGCATCATGCGATTAATTTACTATTTATTTTTGTAAAATGACAAATAACAAAACTAAACTGCAATTTTTAAACAAATTCCAAGTCAAATGAAGAATGAATAATACAAAAGTTTTTTTCATATAAACAAACTAAGACTCTGTCTGTGCTTTTCCTATCGTTTACTTTTTAACAAATATCAGCAGACCCACGCAGCAGCCCCTGCTGTTCAAAACATGTACTGCAATTGAAATAACATCTCAACCGGCTTGAATCCTCACATATTATAATCGATTTTTGAATCAGTTCACTGGGAATTGCAACATCCCTACAAACTGAATTAACAAAAATGAAATTGATGTTTGCAGTTTACGGGTGAGAGACTGACATGACCTTGGCTTTCTTGCCAACAATGACATACATTTGGGCACTTCCTCTTACAAGGCTAAAGATTAAAGGAATAGTTCACCCAAACTTGCATAACTTTCTTTTGCGGAAAAACAACTAGAGATATTAAAAACCATACAATGGAGGCCTATGTGAATTCCCCTTGATTTCAACTGTATGGAAAATCATTCTTCAAAACTTCCTCTTTTATCTTCTGCAAAGCCGGATGTGTCTGGCATGGAATGAGGTTGAGCAAATGACAATTATTTACATTTCTGCTTGAACTGTTCCTTTAACAGACACGGCATAAAGAAATAATGACAGCTATGCTTTTAATAATAAACATGCTATATTTAAAGCCCCCTAATCTAGAAAATGCACTTAAAACATATTTTAAAACATATTTTATATATGCTTTAACATATCTGTGTGTCAGGAGTATGTGTACAGAACCACACTAGGGTGATAAATATCAACCCAATCATTTTTTAGGTGTTATGTTGTTTGATGCAAGACTGAACATAAGACATCCTGACATCGAGCCTACGAAGACACTGTGAATTAGTTTTATTTCTCAACAGAATGTGCAGAAGACATCAGGTGAAGTCACTTAACACTGGGATGCTTCACAAACGGATGTTAGTAAACTGCTGGATTCATAATGTGTCATGTTTTTAGTTATTAAACATATGACGCGTTTGTCTCGTGTATTGTCCCGTATAAAAACAATGTGCACGTTGTAAAGAATACGTTGTATAACCCAAAGTGCATTCACTCAGAAAACAGTTTTTAAACAAAAAAACGCAATTGGCTTTGAACTCTCACTTATAAGAAACGATGTGTTTGGTTTTTAAAGATGAGACGGCGTTTCTCATCGCTTAGTGACCATTCTCTTCAGTTTTGCTGTTGGAAGCACCAGCTCACACAGACCTGCGCTTTAATGCTGGAAAGGGGGCGGAGACCAGCAGCTCATTTGCATTTAAAGAGACAGACACCAAAACAGCCTGCTTTTGTAGGGTAGAGTACAACACAAGATCTGTGGTGTATTTTGAGCCGAACACATTCTGTGCACTCCTTAGATTTAGATTTCATGTTGTAAAAGGGCTACATTTGGGGGCCTTTAAAGCAACACAAACTAGTCATAGGTCAAATCCCTTCCATACCCCTTAGATCTGTGCGTTTGAAAAAAGTTAATCAAGCCAAACACATTCGGTGAAGCTGGACCGTTCTCTTCCTGTGCAAGAGGGAATTATCTGAGAAAGGAAGTGAAAATAACCTAAAATAGGTTTAGAGAGAACTGTGTAAAAACATCTTGCGCAATTTTCATGCAGTTTCAACATTTTTGCCTTGGCAGCATGCGAGTGTGTCGTTTCTCATTTTCTGAGGCCGTGCATGTAATAAACATGAGTTTTAATTTGACTGTTAATTATATTCTGCAGAATTCTGTGCACGATTTCACAAGAACTTGATATTTCCATGTGAAAAAACCCCAGAGATGTATATCTTGCTTCCTAATGTTTCTCAAAAACCACTTAACTGTGTAAACACACTACAGCGTTGCAAAATAAAGCAGTCTGTGTTGTCGAAACAGTGGCATGTAGAAAAAAGATATATCATCATAGATCACATATATCATATTACTCTTTTACAGATCATCTATATCCTTCTGCTCTAACCAATGGTCCACACTAACAAGCCACAGACTTACATCATCTATTATCTCCTAGCTGCGCAAAAAATTTAAAAGATCAAAGTTTAAAGGAAACGTTGCTCTTTTATTTAAACTATTCATTGAAAAAAAAAACTTTTGCAACATTTGCAATGCACCAAATTTAGGTCACTGCATTATTCTCGGTTTCTTTTGGCATTTCATCACGATATAAACGGTTTCAGCAGCAACAACAAAGTTTTGTGGCTCAAACTCAACAGTTGTTGATTCTTTGCGGAGGTCTACCGGAAGTTGAGTCGTTTTAGTTTAAATCAATACAATTAATATACAATAAAATATTAATAGAAATTGATATTGATATGAATTTAATACACAGGGTTTTTCCTGCATAGAGAAATTGGAGGCGGCCGCCTCCGTGAAATGTCGTGCCGCCTCAGACTCCCACCAAAACTATGTTGGGTGTCTTTACAAGAAATGCTGCATGCATTTAACAGTCATTTGTAACTGCAGTTAGCCACAGTAGAGGCGCTGTTTCGTTATCAGCATACTGAGGAGCTAAAAAGAGTTGCAGATCAAGAGCTGGCTGTTTTTTTGCGGCTGTTTGTTTTGCATCCAAGTACTTTTAATTTCTTGAAATTTCTTAAATTAGCATGACGTACATCATTGTAATGTATTTAGCTGTGCAGTTGGATCGTTGAATCAGCGTAAACAGTCCACAGCGAGTTCACAAACTATGAACGCACACTGCATTCAGAACGACTCGCACACAAATGACTTATTTGAACCGATTAATTTAAACTATTGAACTTTTCAGTCACTAGCAAATACAAGACATCATTGAATCATTTAAAGTGAACCACAGAGAATGCAAGATGTGAATAAGCTTTGCTCATTTTAGTCATTAAGGAAGACTGGTTAATTCAGTTGCCTATAGTGGGCAGGAAAGTTGGTTGAAAATGATAAAAGCTGATTAAAAAATATTTTCTGTTTGGTTGAATAAAAGTAATGTTTTATACAAGTTAATAATTGTAATAACATTTTATTAGAACTTTTAATATGTCAAAGTCACTTTGGTTAAGTCACTTAGAGGTACGGTAGGCCTACGTGTGTGTGTGTGTGTGTGTGAAAGATCAGGATGGGACCATATCCGCCTCATTTTGAGGCAGGAAAAACCCTGATATAAAATAAATTGTTACATTAACTAAACACAGAACTGAAGTTCACTTCGGTCCAGGCACGTGCGGTCGATGAAACGGAGTATACAGATAAAAAATGATGTCCATCTCTCGAAAAACAAAATTGGTGAACGAAATCCCATGTGCGAATTGATAGAAGTGTGTGAGAAAGTTAAACACCTTAAAGCTGCAAAGAAGTTTTGCCCCTTTAAGAATCTCTGTTTTAAACGAAATTGCAGGTTACTTTATGTTTTATCTTTACATTGTTTAGGATAAATGTCAATGTGACATTTCCCGCAAAATCGTATATAAAAATACAACTAACAAACCATTATAGCAAGCTCTCTCTTTCAAATCAGCGTAAATAGACAATTTCTGATCCTTTTTTAAGCTAAAGCTTAACATTTTAATTTACAATGTATAAAACAATCAAAATTGATTCGTTCTAAAATACACAAAATGATTTACTGTAAAAATGAACTTCTGTTAAAAATAAAGTAGGAAAGAAGTCTCGCTTCAAACTCGCAGCTGATTCTCCATCTTTCATGCAATACACAGTTAAACCCTAAAACATCTGATTAGAGAGAAAACATTATTTGCTCTGTTTCTTATGAAGGTCCAGGTGTTGTGTCCTACACTTTTTATCCCACAAATACAACATCTGTCCATTTTCACTCGACACAGATGCACTGCTGTCAACACAGATCCACTGCCTCCGACCCCTCCTCTTCCAGCGCTTATTTTTGGTCTTTTAATCAGACGATGGTGAACTTTTTGTGAGGTCTCAAAGATAATCTCATCCCCAGCTGTTATGGCCTTCAGCTCTGACCAACGGTCCACGCCAAGATGACACATCAGTAAACCCACAATGCATTGCAACCCCCTAAATTTAGCCACAGATTTATTCTAATAGATGATAGAGCCATCATCTATTAACTCGACCGACGGTTTAGCAGCGCAAAGAATAAAAACGTTTACGTAGATAAAGACAAATCTGTCTGATGCAGGGGCTGATTTAGGATCACAAAGACCCTCTACGTCAAAAGACAGCAGAGAGGATTGTCATGCATCACGACAGTAGATTATGTGAAAGTGTGGATTAATCTGGAGAACTGCAGACACGGCTCGATCCCGATGGTATCCATCATCTGCCATTCGGAAGAGTTAACAGAAACAGATCCATTGAGATAAACGATCAAAAATAAGCCAAACATCATCCCCTCAGTTGGGCCTGTCGCGATAGTCAATCGACGTATTGACAACATTTTACTGTAAAGATATTTAACAGCAAGTATCTGGCTTAAAAAAAGAGCAAAGCAAGTCTCATGATTCTAATTTATAGATATGACCAAGATAGACAGCACACTATGTGGTTGCTAGGGTGTGTGGTCTGTTACTTGGTGGTTTCTTACTTGGCCAGGTTAAAAGAGCACAGTCCTAAGTCTGTGTGACATTCCAGTTCCTCAGTATAGCTCAAGACCGTCTTAAAATCCAAGCAAACCGTTAGTCTATAACACAGGACAGTCCTTTATAACCCTTGAGCTATGTTATCAACACTTCTATCCGTGACTTCACAAAGGGTCAGCGAGTGCTACAGCACCATAGACACTAATGTGAGCCACAACAAAACGTCCTTTCATTACAGCTGCCCACTTCACAATGACAGCAGTGTGGACGCTTCGTGTCAGTCTCGGCTTATGACTGACTGCACCACAGCATCTTTATAACTTGCACACGTAGAAAGACTCAGCATGACAGTTCAATGTCCCAACCGGTCAGTGAATAGAAAAAAGCAGATGACATACACTATATGGACAAAAGTATTGGGACGTTGGCTTCTAATAAACATAGTTTATCTGTTCAAGTAATTCCATTCGAAACAAATATTAGCACTGTATCATATAATACTAAAGTGCGTTTAGTACTAAATGACCAAAGTAGTCAAACCTGTTTGTTAGAAGGGGGCGTCGCAATATTTTGTCCTCATCTTGGGGGTTTTATTTCATAGCCTCATCATATTTTAATTAACTGTTTAATTGCAGGCGTTGGAAAGCTCGACCTCATTACAAAAAGTGAAGTGGTAACTGTAGAATTCCATTCAAAAGTCTTTTCCCAGCAGTATATTAAGTCAGGTGTGATGTTACGGTGTGTAATCACACTCAAAGATGAAGAGGCCAAGATCACGACACAACCGCAAATTACCCCAATTACCAGGGTCTGATTACTGTCAAGTGCCGTCGTTATGCTTGGGTTTGAATGCGACGAGAGAAAACATTCACACGGAGACACAAAACGCTGTGAGACTGTACACATGTCGAAAATCATTTCTGAATGTAAAACTGAGAGCTGAAGCAGTGGATTGACACGTATAATTTTGGCTCTGATTCACAGATCTCCCGCTGGGACTCTGATTGCAGATTAAATACAGCTAACTAGCATTTATCCACTGAGAAACAATTTCATCATATTTCAGGGATTAATGAAGTCAGTAAACTTTGTGATCTTTCCCGGAAGAAAGAAACGCACTCTTAAAGAAAGGTGCTTCACAATGTCATAGAAGAACCATTTTGGGTTGCATCAAGAAGCTTTAACATCTGAACCAACTTCCCGTTTCACAAAAGGTTCACTGAAGTGTAAACTTGTTATTTTGTTTATAAAAACGTAAGAAATGGATCTTAAGAACGTTTGACTAAATGATTCTCTGGGGAAGGAATAACGCTTCTTCAGTTTTAAAAAAGGTGGTTAAAAAGGTTCTGTGATGCCATAGAAGAACACTTTGGTTGTATAAAGAACCTTTAACTTTTGAAGAACCTTTAACATCTGAAGAACCTTTCTGTTTCAAAGGTTCTTCAGATTATAAAAAAGTAAGAAAGAGATTGAATGGTTCTTTATGGAACCAAAAATGGTTCTTCTATGGCATCGCTGTGAGGAAACTTTTAAGCACCTTTATTTTTTAAGAGTGTTTGGCATCACAGTGAAAAAACTTTTGAACAGATAACTTATGTTTTTAATTGTGTTATTTAGCTGTATTTTTTGCGTTATAATTACTCAATCAAAACAACCCAACTGTAGTTTGATGGATTTTAGATTGCACAAAAAACGTTTTTTGACTACTTTACAAATCTGCTTTTGCAGCACTACATTAAGAATGTAGATTCATGAATCTTTGGTTTACATGATTTTATATAATAGTTCATCAGTCCATGTGTTCTCTGGGAATTAAAGCGCTACTGATAAAACTCAACTTCCTCAAAATCAGAATGAAAAAATGTATGTTTTCAGTAAAGAGAAACAAGTGAGAGGTGAAATTAACGTTTCTTTAATCCCAATTACTGTCACTTAAATCCACAAAAGATTTAAAGAAAACCTGTTTGTCTTTGTATTTTTACAGAGTCCTTGAGATACCCCTCATTAATTTAAAATCATGGATCGGTTAGTTACATAATCCATTGCCCTTTATGACAAGCAGAAGTCTATAATCACGGATGGATGGTTTATAGACAGACATTGAGATCTCACATAGTCATCTTTAAAAGTCTTAAAAATGGCATTGTCTACAGTAATATACATCCAGAAGTAGGTGAGGGTGAGACAGGCATTTGGTTTAAAAAAGCAAAAATGAATTTAAATGCTTTAAAACATGTTATGCGCATCTCGAACATCTTGTGGACCTAATGTTCACAAAGCAGTTCATCCAAACACTGAGGCATCACTGAGTCACCATTACTGCTTGACAGGGATGTCTATCCAGAAGACTTGCAGTACATGAGATAAGAACACATACAATTTTTGTGCCCATCTTTAGTCCTCCAATCCCGATCAATGGAAACTCATCGTGAGAGTTTTAAGAACTCTTGATGACATGAGAAAGCTTCAGTTAGCACACAGCGCATGAACCTGCACCGGTGCTGCAAGCAATGATGCACAACAGACAAGCCTGTGGCTTCTGCTGATGCAGAGCTCACAGAGTGATGCAAGTGGTCATAACTGTTCTTCTGCTTTTTCATGGTTGGAGGCAAATCAACAATGACTTTGGAAAATCAAACAACGATTGATGATAAGCGTATTTGAAAATGTCACCAATATAACCACTGCACAGTTGTTAAAGCACATTTGCACACACAGGGCCGAACAGTGCGACATATGTTGAACATGCTACGAAAAAAATCTGTCTGTGATATGAATAAATGAAATAGCGTAGCATACAGTTTGGAGGGTGCATTAGACAGAGCCGCTTGTTTGTGTGAAGTGCGTTTGTCATTGTGGTTGTTTGTGTGTGAGGCTAACTAATGGTTAGTTATACTATTTAGTATAGAAATGTTAAAATATACTATACAACACAATAACTGCAATGCAGTTTTATGTAATGAATACTATGGTATACAGCATTTTTATGGGCAAATGTATTTACTACTGTAAAGTAATGGAATAAACAGAATTATAAAGGAAAAATAAATTTGGTTAAAGCTAAACATTATATGGCACTAATAAATCCATATGTATTACCTTTATGTCCTTTTCTGCACTTAGGGTGCCATAGAATGGGAGCTGTATCGACCTTGGAATAGATCTTGAGTATAAATAAGACCATTGAAAAAGAGCCCAATAGCAACATAACACTGACTGTGACGATACAGTTGGATGTATGCCCCAAACATTGCCATTAGAACCCTTCCGTAAGCAGTAAGTAGTGATTTTCTCCACGTCTTCCATTTCACGTCTGACAGTAGCGATCTGTTTGCTGTGTGAGCAAGTGGCATAAGCATCGCAGAGAAACAGCCAATCAGAGCGGAGTTCAACCTTAATATTCATGACCCTTCCAAATAAGATACTAATAGACCTTTTCATTCTTAGGACAAATCCTAGGGTAGTAAATGGACAGGAAAAAACATTTCTGGATCATTATTACTTAATAAAGCCACTTCCTTCTATGTAGTTATCAGAGAACAATTTTAACATATTGTATCAATGAATTCTTCGGCCCCTTTAACTGTTTGGCCTGTGCCACAAAACTTCAAAACTCTGCAGCACTGGTGCTAAAAATGTTAACGTGCAGCCCTGATACACCAGTTGATTTTATCGCCCTCATGTCATTTCAAACCTGTATTACATTATTTCATCCAAATGACACAAAAGAAGATATTTTGAAGAATGTTGGCACCCAAAACAAACAACATTGGCCCCCATTGACAGCCACTGTATGAAAACTGTTAATAAACAAAGAAAAATGTGCAATTACTCCGTGATTATTTGTATGAGTTACAAAAGTATTAAATGTTGCTTGTTTTTACATGTGTATTCCTTTAATAAAAAGGGGTTAAGATACATTATGATTTATTGTTTTACACCTGGAATGTAACAATGTTATATAGTTACTTATTATTAATACTTGCACTTAGAGTTGATGAAAATTTTTATGTTGTTAACATGTGTGTTCATTTTATAAAGTAAACGAAATTAGTAAAACATTTATGTATAAGACTAGAAATGTTTGAATGTAAAATGTGGTGTAGCAAATGAAGTATATATTTCAGACTAAAAATAGACGAGCACAGCGGAGATGAGCCACGCAAAGAGCAAACCGGAGATGCAGATTCTTTCCTGAAACGACTTTAAAAGACTGTGGAAGCCTACGAAAAGTTCCAACTGATGACATCAGTCAAAAAAACTAACTGCAACCATAGACTGCTTGGGTATAAAAGAAGGAAGCGAGAGATGTTTACCAGATACTGTTTGACCAGTGTCTCTTGATGTGTGAAACCCAGTTGATAACACCTTTGCTCGAAACTTATATACAAATGTTATTGAGTTAACTTAGCTTTTATTTGCAAGATATTTTATTTAATAAATATAGTTATAATACTTGCTAAGAATTGTGTCTACCACTTGTGTGTTTGATAAAAACTTAAAGTGAGAACGTACCACGGAGGTGTCTTTTGTCCAAATTTTAAGTATTATATAAATGCCCTTGGTTAAGGTCAGACTCGACTTACTTTACCTAACCTGAGAATAATAAATAAAAAGGTTGAAATGTGTAAAGGATACACGATACAGTTTAATAAAACAAAACACAACCACTGAGACATTTCTGAAAATCTTTTGTGTTCAACAGAGCAAAAAGATTTACATATTTGAAATGAATATATTATCGAAAAAGGGTGCTATAAATAAAACTGACTTGCCAGTATCACGCAGGGGAATATCCAGAAAACCAAAATAAATTCAAAATGATTTACTTTTAGATCTAATTGAAGTTCTGGAATCGAAGACTGTATATTACAATTCCACAGCATAAAATTACTCAATCTGTGAACAATTCCTCCTACATATAAAAAAATTAGATTGCCTACAGGATCTCATTCCTAACAACTGTTAATAGTGCCCTCACAGCAAGATGAGGCATGTTTAAATGCTAATGTGACAGTGAATTTAAAACAATAAAATCAGAAAATGAGAAACGTTTAGCCTAAATGCTTGAAGCACACACTCCACTGCAACTTTGTGGAGACAGGAAGTCGCGGGGGGTGGAAGCTGTACCCAACAGGAAGTGAGAACAAAGTAGCATTAAAGGCGGCTGCAAGCTCATGTGCTGATGTCACCAGAGAGCTGTTGCACACGCCTGGTTCTACTGCAGAGTGATGCGGCTTCCCAGAATGCCTGCGTCAGGAAGTGATGGAGGAGGATGACATGGGCAGAGGGTGTGCCTCTGACTGGCAAATAGCAAAAGATCATACGCATATTATAGATTCCACAAACTGTCAAGACATTAAAACTGAGACGTTTATAGTCATCTCAAACCATCTAAAACATTTTGAAGGTTAACACACGTGGGACCTGATAACTACATACATGGATTCTTAGCGATATAGAGTTCTGGATAAATATGTTTTAATAACAGAAATTGCACTCAGAGACGTGTCAAAGAGGATATCGTTTATTGTAAACTACTGTAAAATCGAACATACGAAGACAAAGTATTCTATAAAATGCATGACATAAAAGCGATGGAGATGTAGTGGCAAGAGTACTATACATCCGATATCATAACCGGGGTGCATTTATAGACAATTCTGCTGATGTCTAAAGTCGACAAGTTCCTCCTCTTTTCACTTGAAGTGTGATGCAAAACCACAAGATCTTTTTTGGTTTGCAAGCTTTGGAAAAACACAATTTTATTAAAAACTACACTTGCTGATAATAACATGCCCCAGCTGGCCACATCTATCTACACCATTAAAAATTCTAAAAGTTGCTTCTAGAAGCATAAAGTAAAAATAAATTACTCGCGCAAAGAAGCGGGAGGTCCACAAGCAGCTCACGATCAGATCGTTTTAATGAAAACGCAGAACACAAGTACAAAATACGAACAGAACGTTGCAATAAGAAAACTGTTTTCATGCATGTTTGAATATAAGGATCGCACATTAACAAAAGTGTGTCAGTGATCGAATGTTCAGAACTCGAGCTGATGAAAACTGTGATGTATATAATGTAGGGATGATCGAGATGAAGATGTGCTCTGAAAACACACGGCCCGGATGAAGCATGTAAGTTCCCAAAATGTTCCCAAAATAATTGAACCATCATCTTAAAGGGATAGTCTGTCCCAAGATGAAAATGCTGTCATGAACAAGTCCTCCTCAAGTTGTTCCAAACCTGTAGAAATTTCTTTGTTTGGTTGTACACATAGATGACATACACAAGATATTTGGAAAAATTTAGCAAGTGCGTCTTTTGGGGCACCATTGACTAAAAAATATTGTTTTTTGACACAAAAGAAGATCTTGACTAATCTTTGATTAGCATTTTTTACTACCCCAGGAAACTCAGTTGCTGACATTCTTCTAAATATCTTCCTTTGTTTTCAACAGAACGAAGAAATTTAAACTGGTTTGGAACTACTTGAGGTTAAGCACCATGACAGAATTTTCATTCTTGTGTGGAGTATCCCTTTAAGAAAACTTCCATCTATTCTATAACCCCATAAATCTTGTAAGCCTTACTGACTGATAAAAGAAGTAAAAGATAAGCTGTTCTTGAAAAGCTAAATTCAGCTTTAAGGCTCATAGACAGCTTTGGGATTATATAATTTAGGAAGCAAAAACAAATTTGTAGAAAAAGATACACCGGTTGCGCGTATACGACAAAGCATTTTAAATCTGCGGGTGACGCACGATCACAATATTTTTAGAGCCTGGCTATAAATATCCAAGCATGGTATGTAAATTAAAGTGAAAAAGGACATTTACTTTACACCAATACCATAAACACATCATCACAGATCTTAACTCTACCCGCACAATTCTAGTTTAATCCACATTTGCCATTATTTGTTTTCCTATAAAGTCAAGCATCTTTTATTTGAAAAAGCATCCAAAACCATCTAATATATAAAACAAGGCTTAAACTGTCATGACCCACGTGTTAAAAGTCAGCTTGCCCTGTCAGAGATTTTTCGTCAGATCTGAGCCAAGGAACCTAGAATTCATTCAAAGCCTCGCCATCAAAAATTCAACATTTTGGCCTAGAACACGGTCATGTCGGTAACGTACAGAGAGTTCTTTTCAATTACAGCACACAGACAGCCGCCCACATCAAATCTTCCAGACGTTTCTGTCCTTCAACTCAACTTTATTTTTAACATCCAGAACTGAACATTTTCTCGACCCAAAACCACTAAAGCCCTTAATAAATTCATCTCTGATGAATAGGTCAAGAGAGTCCATCTATTTATGCCTTTTCAACGAAAAGATTCAGAACTTCCATTAAGCCAATGAGGTTGACTTTCCACTTCCCTTTATTACATTTTAAGACGCGGTCTTCACATAGTAGTAAGAAAAATCCAGCCATGTTCCATATAAACGTGACAGTCTAAGAGGCTGTTCAGTGAAAAGAAAACGTTGATGATATTAGTCCAGTCACAGAGCACTTGTCAGTCATGACATGGAAAATCTTTTTTATCTCTTGGTAGTGTGTGTCTTTAACGCTTGGTCTCAAACCACCAGTCATCCTAAATGCAACATTGATGCTTATTTTACAAACTAAAAACTTCATATATTTTGTTTTACATTTTTCAGAAAAGTGGCAGTTCAATTCTTAAAACACCATCTTTCACACCCACCTCTTATATTAGTTAAGTAATATTCTGACCCGCAGGCATAATAAATCACTCCGTGGCTCTTGATTCTGACAGTATATTCAGCTGAAGGACCACAGAGCTGCTGTAAGTAAATATTTGTCCATTATCTTGATGCAGTCTACTTTATTGAACTGAGACTCGTAGCTGCTGTGCGCCGCATTCATTTGGCAGAGCTGAAGCCATATTATCTAATTCAGCAGTAAAGCTTACTGTTGTGAAGATACTTCCAACGAATATAAAACTGCTCTTTAAGCAGCACACCCTGACTCAACTAAAACGTGATGTGATGAGACGTTTCCAAGTTTGGTCCCGTCGAGAACGGCTCCGCAACAACACTGTAGCACAGAGACATGGTTTAGTCAGAGCAGGTCAAAAGAGTCACAATCTTCTTAATGGAAGAGCTTGTATTGATCGTGGAAAAAAAATCAAGGTAAAAAGTATTTGTTTGTGTTGTCATCTATTAGTATTAGCATTATTATTGATTGATATAAATGATGATTAAATGCCAGATGCTTGGCGATTATAAGTTCATTAGTTTCAGCCAATAAAGATAAATATATCAGTTTTTATTTAATTAAATCAAACTGGCAAATAGGGCTGCAACAACGAATCGATTTAATCGATAAAAATCGATTACTAAAAGAGTTGGCAACGAATTTCATTATCGATTCGTTGTGTCGCGTGACACACATATAAAAAAAAAAACTTTATTTGAGCGCGGAGCGGAGTGAACACACTCGGTCTCTCTCGCACTGATGCTAGCAGAGTTCGGCGCCTCATAAACAGGGCGGAGCAAAAATAAAATAAACGAGCGGAGGAAAGATACATGGCGGAGGCAGTGAAATCCGCGCGACCAAAGTCATCCAATGTGTGGGAGCATTTCACACTAAATAAACAGAAAAAGTGTGTTAACTGCTAAATATGCTAAAGCGACATGGCGGGAGCACCACGGCAATGATCCAGCATCTTATACGCAAACATGTGGTAGTCTTTGATGAGGAGGATGGTAGTTCAACAGCAGGTTAAGTCATTACAGAATCCTACTTTTGTTCCGTTTTGAAGTGAAGAACGTAATGTCCCTGGTGCGGGTGTTTACTCGTTATCCAGCTTGACTAGCATGACAAGTTAGCGTTAGCTCGTTAATAACAGAATAAAGCAGGGGGGGTATAGTTACTTTGCACTTTGGATTGCAAGAATAAAGACACGTTTTTATTCACTCGCCTTTTTTGGACCATTCATTTATCAATCTGTTGTCATGTATAGCTACACTGCAAAAACAGCTTTTCTTACTTAGTAATTTTTTTCCTGTTTCCAGTCCAAGTATCTAAAAAAAAAATCAAGATTACTAGACAAGAAAAATGGCATGAGAAAATTAATTGATGCTTAAAACTTCTGTTTGAAATTATATCTCATTAAGATAATTTTTCGTACCCCATTGGCAGATACTATTGCTTGTTTTAAGCAAACAATCACTTCATTTTGAGGTGTTTTTTCAGAAAACAAGACATCATTCCTTATGCTATTTCATGTGTCTAGTAAATGAATCTTGATTTAAGATTTTTTGATATTTGGGCTGACAACAGGACAAAACTACTAGGTTAGAAAAGCAATTTTTGCAGTGTATATTCTGTGCTTTGTCCCATATAGGTTATTATTGACAAATATATTTGTGTGTGTTGTACTTTTTATTTTAATTTTAAAGTTCTTTTATAGCACTCGGTCATCTTAAGCTTTGTTTAAATGTGGTGTATAAATGAATAATTTAATGAATAAGCTTCAAGTGAACTTGAGAGAGAGTGTGTGTGTGTGTCAGTGTGAGAGTTTGTGAGTGTGTGTGTCTGCGTGTGTGTGCATCTGCGAGTGTGTGCTTCTGCGAGTGTGTGCTTCTGCAGTGTAGTGTAGAGAACAAGTTCTGACATTCAAACAAATCCTGTCAAATTTTCTGATTTGTATTGTTCTTTATTTTTTATAAATGATTTATTGTTCTGGCAGCTCAGGTGGCACTTTATTTAAAAAAAGTCTATATATTTGGCAGATGTAAAGCATACATGTGTATGTTTTTTGTGTTAGTCCATTTTTATTTTATTATTATTATAACAGCTCAGGAAAGTTCAAGGAGCAACATGTTTGTGCAGTTTCTAAAGATTTTAGTTCTGATTTTGAATAAAGGGTTGGAAATGAATGCTTTTCTTGGTTTATGTTTTTATCCGATTCATCGATTAATCGAAAAAATAATTTATAGATTAATCGATTATTAAAATAATCGTTAGTTGCAGCCCTACTGGTAAACAACCATAAAAATTCATCTCTATGGGGCTTCTTTTATTGTAGGTGGAACTATCAAAATACCACAAATGTGCATAACTTAATACACATTTATTTACTTAAGAAAGTCTAGTTGCTGCAAGATGCTCAGAAAGAATGCTAAACATGTACTCAAGTTGTGTAATTTTCACTATGCAATTTTGAAAAAATATATATTTCAAATCCACAACCTGATTGAATACCATATTATTATATATATTGAATTGTGCAAGTTATGACAAAGGCGAAAATATAGAAAAATAAAACAATGCAACATCTATGCAGAACCTAGTAAGAGAGAGAGAGATGTCTGAAACATGGCCAGCTGTGTACAGAAATGATGTGTTCAGGATGCTGTGCAGGTTACAGCCCCATGATTCAGATCTAGGACACGTGAAAAAAAAAAACTTTAAAACCGCAGCACCGCAGCAGACATTTACAGACATACCTTGTGTGTGAGGAACATTGCAGAAATCTACCTGTTTGAGGTTATCGCGCTAAAGGTTTGGGATCTATTGAAACATTCCTATGGGTAGTCGCAACATCGTGTCACTGCTCATGTACAAAACTGCAACTGCATCACCAGATCTCATTGAAAATAAGTCACTTCACTGTTAATCGTCCGTGTGAACAGCCCAGAGTCAAGTAGAAGAAAACAGGTGAACAGAGGCAAGATGAAGAGACTAAATTCAGTTTGACTCAAGGCTAAGAGTAATGAAGCATGGGCCTGTTTAATCCTGTCTGTGTGTCTGCACAGACTCATCTATAGGAAAAGATCTGTGTGTCTATGTGTCACAGTCTAGGAGAAGAGAGACAATTTTAGACGGACAGACAAAAAAGTACTGCAAACATTTGAAAGGAGCTAATATAAAACGTACAAATGTGGACTACAAAGCTCATGTCAATGCAAATCGCATCAATCCCCTGACAGCACAACTCTAAACAAATAGTTCCCTCATACCGTTTCCTGGATTGTTTTACATCATTACACAACCAGAGGCAAATATACACATTAGCAAAAGCCATCCGTATAAGGAACAAATGACAGACATTAGCCTGCCGTCCGAGTTATTCCCCCATGGGATTTTGACAGACTTGTGGCGCTGGTGACGTGTAATGTTATCACGTCGTGTTAGTGTCAGCACTTATTTTTACAAGATAAAGTTGACAAAAGCACCTTTTTAGTAAACAAACACTCATTTGGTTACAAATAGCAGCCGAACTCCATGACTTCGCGCTCGACGGCAGCCCAGAGAAACATAGGCAGCGTAACGGAAGTCTATTTGAATTATATACAGAGAGCATCTTTGCAATACCTTACAACATATTTAAAAACTACAATACTAATTTCTCGATTGAAATGCAATCAGAAGTTGTTGAAAGTGAAAATAAACTTACATTTTTACAAAACAGTCCTACAAACAGGCTTTTCTACCACCATTTTATTTTTTAGAGCTTGAGCCATCTCGACCACTCACGTTTCTTGCATGTTGTTTATGGAAAAGAAAGTTGAAGTTTTTTTAACTCTTAGCTGCAGAAAAAGACGCCGGCGCTGGCGTTAAAAAAAGCACTCAGGACATTTTATGCACGGTTTACTCGATAGGATTGTAAATTAAAACAGATGCTAGCAGCTTCAAAAAAGAAGTCAAGTCAGAAGATGCCACTAGAAGTCACTTTAACCGCTGCTAAAATTCTGATTTATAAACGTTACATCGGAAAGAATCACAAGCCTGTTAAACGAGGGGTTAAACGCAAAAACGGTGCCTGAGAAGCTGAAACTGAGGAGGTGTGAAATGAAACGAAACATGGCACATGGCTAGCTGAAATCCACTTGATAGTACAGATGAGTCATTTAAAACTATATGGATAGTTCACCCAAAATTTTTATTCTGTCTACATTTACTGACTCTCAAATTGTTGCAAACCTGTATGTTACATTTACGCATTTGGCAGACGCTTTTATCCAAAGCGACTTACATTGCATTAACCTATACATTTATACTTAGGTATGTGCAATCCCCTGGGATCGAACCCACAACCTTGCGTTGTTAACGCAATGCTCTTACCACAGAGCTACAGAAAATTTTAGATTTTGTTAATCCATGAAGATGTGACCCACACACGTGGCTACTGGCCATCTCTCAACAAAGTTGCTAAAACGTGTCCATCCCGTTTATGCCAGACACAGAGACTTCAAGCAAAGCTTTCAACTGACTTCTCCCCAACACTAAACGGTCTTGCTCCATCAATCTCAACGGGGAAAATAACAAGGGAATTAAAAGGCCACTCCAAAAACAGCATAACAATAAACAATAAACAAACATAACACCTAAGAAAACGATTCACTCTATGCTCAAGCAATACTGTACTAAAACAAAAGAAGAACTAAGATAAGACAATGTTAAGAGCACAGATAAACACCCCACTAAAAATGATTATCCTCTTATTGTTGAAGTGCCACCGAACCCACTTAAAGGGATAGTTCACCAAAAAAATTAATTTGTCACTATTTACTTGTCTCAGGTTGTGACAAACTTGTATACATTTCTTTGTTCCGATGAAAACAGAGAAAAATATTTGGAAGAATATTAGCAATTTCAGTTCTGGGACATCATACACTACCAAAGTTGGGAAAAAATATTGTATTTTTGGTTCCATTAAACACAAAATGAGTTACTTTTAAGCTTTTTTTTGAGTTTACCATTTAATTTTTCCTACTATGGTAGTCAATGATGTCCCTGAACTGAAAGTTGCTAACATTCTTTCAAATATCTTTCTCTGTGTTCATCAGACCAAAAGTATGTTTACAGGTATGAAATGACATTAGGGTGAGTAAACGATGACAGAATTTTAATTTTGGGTGAACTATCCCTTTTAACAAAACATGCAAACAACATGTTAGATCTACTATTACAAACCATAAGCTTGCTTTATAAACCAGAGGGGGCTGAACTGATATCTGGAGTGTCTTTAAACCCCAAGCATTTGAATGTTTATGCATCTGTCTGAACGAAGCTTAATACATTTACTTAATCCACTTGTGACTAAAGGGCCAAATACAGCGGATAGTGTTTTAATCTCTGGACATCCATATTTCACAGTGTTGCTGGCCTCTTTTTTATCCCCTCACATGCTTGAACGAAATAGATTTTCAAACTGAACATAACCCCAAAATAAACAACCTTGCTCATCAAACGGCGCAGGAGATTTAAATGGTGATCTACTTGGACTGAGACCGAGAACTGAAACCATGAAAACTCCACTGAACCACTGAAATTTCAGATCGAGACGGTTAAAGGTACAGAGACTGGGGTCAGTCTAGCTCTGAAGATCAGGAGGTCATCTGTGGGTCTTCAATACCAGACGACAGCTGCCGCAAAAATGATCTAGAGACTGACACGCATCAGGTTCACCGTCCGTTCATTCTTTGGATCACGGTCCACTACTTAATGGCTAAAAATTAAAATGTAGAAACTTTTGTATTGAAAAAAAATGTTACACCACCTAGACTCCCTGGCAGCTGTTATGCCATTAGCTTCAGTAGATCCCTTATCACTTGATTATTCTGGTGCCTCTGGGCAATGTTTCAAGTTCAACGCAAAATCAGCGCTGCTTGCTAAGACAAGCTCGACTGATACTTTTGCTTTTTGACTTTCGAAACATTTAACACTAAGCATTTAAGTTCATCGCCCATCCAACACAGTTTGTGAACGATATCTGAAATCGCGTGGTTTGCAGAGAAGCGTAATATGACTTTTTTTAAGCAGACGTAGTTCAATCAGGCAGATGATAAACCAAAAAAGATTTCCAAGCAGCCGCATAGCAACTAAACACCACTAAGAGAACTTTAGCAACCGCATGGCAACACCCTGGCAAGAATCACAACCACACAGCCAATGAAGCCTCGAGATTTGCATGTCAAAGCACCACTGACATTTTTGCCCGAAAAAAGAACACTATGCTGACAGGGGAAATTAAAAGATACACATCTCTCTAGATCTTCTTTTGATTGCTTGCTGACTTTTGGTCGTTTTTTCGCATACTACAAAGATTCACTTCCCTATAAAACCAGACATGAATCGGAATGGAGAAAAATAACAGGAATGTATGATCAAAAATACTGCATGCCACATGTTTAACATACAGTCGACGTCGGAACTAAGGTTGGCTATCATTTTAATTTTACCGATTCTGCTCATCGATTTCGATTGTTATCGATTCCCAGTTTCGATTCCAAAGTTGACCTGTACGGTCATATAGCCCAATTATTGACTGGTTATGAGCACCGTTTTGTGTGTATATACACATAGCAACCATGTTTTGTCTAAATTTTTACAATTTGTATTACTGAAATTAAATGGTTAAACTGTAGTTACTATAATGAAACTGGTAAATCTGTGGTTCCTGTGCTTTACTGCAACTACTATATTTAAACTATGCTTACTATAGTAAAAATATGGTTCATTTTCATAATGGCTTTTATTGACATATCACAAGTTAACACACTCCCATTTCTGAAAATGTGCACACAGGAATTGATAAAGAGAAATTGACACTTTAATTCAAAAGTATTCGATTCCTATTCCGAATTGGAATTGAATACTTTTGAATTAAAGTGTCGCCAACCCTAGTCGGAACGCACGTCGCTAAGAATCTACACTAAACATACATATTTCTATTTGACTGCAGACAGGCAGGAGGAATTGTGGGAAGTGGCCGGATTTAGAGCCAATCAGCGAGTGTCCTGTGAAAAAGGAGGTCATATACTTTCCGCACTAAACCTTAGATATCCCAATAACACCGTTGAAATGGATGCCGAGCTTCGGAAGCGGCGGGCTAATAACTTATCAGTTCATGTACAATGTTTAGCTATTGTGACCTTACCAGCAGCTACAGCAAGTCACCGAAACCAATTCCTTTTACAATACGAAGAGAAGCAAAATTTATAAGCATATGTCTGCTGATCACACCGTGTTATACATACAATATTTCACGAAAACACACACAAGCGTCATTTTACACTCTAATCTAAAAACACAGGAAAAATCCCATGACAGGTCAGACCAATGCTGTAATACTCTACAACATAATCCATATCGGTTCAGAAACGTGGCTGGGGGAGGCGAGCACATCCACCGAGTTAACCATTCCATCACAAAGACAAGGATTTAATCTCAGACCGAAGGAATGATGCAGTTGATTTGCTTATGACATGTCCCCTAAGGGAACGTGAAGGATTAGAAAGATCGCGTTTAAATCGCAGAGCTCATTTCTCTATGTATCCTCATGATTTTTACTTTCTTAAGAGAGAGATGGAATACAAGATTGTGGCCCTACGTGAGATGGACCGTGACATACAGACCCATAAGGTCCTGACAGACCAACAGATGCTACGCTTGAGGTCAGCGTTCAGATTCTAGTGAACTGCTTGTGTAAAGTCATGGTGTGGAGCTGCTGTGTATATATATATTATTTAGGAAATAAGCTGACGCTGCAATTTTAGATTTGAGGAAGTTAAGACGCAAAAAAATCTTAAAACAAACAGTAAGATATTTAACACGATTTTCACAAAACGTTACAAAATAGCGGCCTCCTCAAAACCAATTTACTTTGACAATATTTGGAAGGAAGATATTTGGAAGAATGTCAGTAACCGAGCAGATCTCGTCCCCCATTTACAGCCAATAAATACAGGTTTGGAACAATCTGAGGGTGAGAAAATAATGACACAGTTTTCATTTTTGGGTGAACTATCCCTTTAAGTTAAATGCACTCTCATTTGTTAGTCGCTTTGAATAAAAGTTAAACGGATGTCATTTCTTGCTGTCTTCTCTCACTTAATATTAATATGACTACACATGAGTTTATGTGTTGACAAAACTAATAAACAAACATCTTTCATATTTGTAACCCGTTCCCTATAAAGAACCCGATCACCATCTATGACACCCAAATGATGAAAGTTATCCATAACGAACAAACCAATTGATTTAGATCCAACACACCATAGAAGAAGGTTAATAAATAACTAAATATAAATGAATTAACTTAATATCCTTATTACACAAACAAAGTCATATAGATAAGCACAGTTCCTGTAAATGAGTGTGAACTTTGTATCAACAAACCCTGATATAAGAAAAAGCACAGTAAGGATGATGTTACCTTCAATATTTCCCCACGTTTAAAACTCAGCTCGTCATCTGCAGTTGCTTTGAAATCATACTTGGCGATGGCCTCCATGATTCAGCAGGATAGATGCGTTAAGACACAAAAAAGCTGAGGAAGATGCAGTTTATTTCCTTATTGCCGAGCAAAGGAGAAGACAATGAGATCAAGAGATGATGAGCACAGTTCAAACGATCTCCGGTTTCTCTCCACCTGTCTTCTCTCTCAGCCCCGCGTCTCTCTCCCGTCGCGATCCTCGCATACAGGACACGGCGAGAAACCTGGAAAGAAATCAAAAGCCTCTTTTAAATTCCCACAGGAGTCGATATTGTTGATGTGAGCGCACAATTCGGGCTTAACGTAGATGCTTCAACGGGCCGCGCCCCACGAAACAACTGGCATTAGAAGCGAAGGCTCCCCATAAAGAGGAAGGAAACCCGTCTGTTTGACGTCTCGAGCGGCCAATCACGCGCCGGGGAATGCTCGGGCGGACCAATTAGATTGTGGCATCGATACGGATTCGGCCAATCAGGGACTTGGAGACGACGGCATCACCCAATCAGGAGTAGAGCTTCTTGCGTCCTACCAATAAATGGACAGAATTTCGTTGCGTTTCTTTTGACGTCGTGTAGCGTTGGAACGTGCACGAAATAATACACGATCTTTGGCATTAGGCCAATAGGATTGTTCAGTCTTTAGTCAACATGTAGGCATGGTTACGTAAATATGACAGTCGGGTAACGTTACACGCAAGACAGAGTGTACGTTAACAATAATAACAATAATAAGCAGATTTCAACATATTAACGTTACCCCTAGTGACTGAGAATATAACAAGATTATCAAAAATGATAGATTTACGTACAATTATATAAAGCGATACCGGAAATGGACCATATAACGTAGAGATAACGTTAGCTATGATAACTCAAGTGTCCGTGGCATCTTTTACCATGTTGACAAAATGCAACAGGCAACATTTGACAATGTGATGGCCAACATGCGATCCCCTAAACTGAAACAGCACGATCTTCCCTAGATAATGATAATTAAATAATAGAGTTTTACGATATGATAACAAATATGAGACCAAAAGCTATAAGATTAAATAGCTATAAGCGAAAGTGTTTACCATGCATATACGTGACGCACAGACCTGCAGTAACAAAGATAAAACTCACTTCAACAGTCACGCTGTTACATTAAGATTAACATCATTTGTATTGCACCGTTCTATTAGGAAAATACACAAAAAAGACAGATTCAGTTTCGTGGGTTCAATTTTTTTCTTCATGGCATAACGTTACCTCCGCAAAAACAGCTAACATGAAGCCACATGTCAGACTGCGCTTTCTCTATTTTCACTTTGTGGAAACGCGTCAATAAATACTCATAATGACGGTCATTTCACGTGTATTAAATATAGAGAAAAAACTGGAAATAGCTAGAGAACACGGGCCTTATGGCCTTGCTTATGTTAGCGTAAAAAACAACACTGACGCTTGGCAGTCAGAGAAACTCTGCGGTCACACACTCACCCTTGTAAACAACTGTAAAGGCCGATATTCCCGGTTTTCTCGATGAATTTACAATCCACTGGAATTGGCCTTTAATCGTTAGCGAGGTTGAGATCTTTTCCTCGCGCGACTTGAAATGGTGAAAGATTGCTGTATTTTTCTGTTTATTTCCGCTTCCTCTCTGATACAGCTTCCGCCTGCCCCTAGTGGACGAAATCATTTTTTGAGGTTTTCATGATTTTTTTAGTCACATTATAATCAAAGCATTGGACACATCAACTATATATCAAATTTTTATGAGGATTTGTTGAAAAAATGTAAACAGTGGAATAAGTAAATAGAAAAAGCCTCACTTTACTATTTTGTTTAATGTCTTTTTAATGTTTACTATTTATTGATGTTTTATGTTTTTTTTTACCTTAAGAAGGTAAAGATACTTTTGTGGTTATGTAGCCTGGAGAAAAGAACAAGATTCTGTTTGTATGTTACCTTTCATTTCCACTTGTTATAATATGTTTTAAGTTAATATGAATGTCATTGGCAGTGTCCAAGGATTTATTTAACTTAATTTATGAACATTGTGCCAGCATTAATTATTGTTATATTATTGCCTAATGTGTTTGATTTTGAAACTACAACTCACAAAAAAATGACTTGAAATAAAGTGGTATTATTTTAAATTACAGTTCAGACGAGTTCATAAAGGTTCATAATGTTACATAAATATTATAATTGATTGTTCGATACAAATTAAATCGATTTATAGTCAAAACATTTTCCTGCAAATCTTTAGAAAGTTCATCTTTGTGAGAAAGTTATTTTAGGGAAGAGATCATCCATTTTGGGGCAAACGGAACCCCCTATTTTTGTTGTTTAAACGTTCCTTTATCTGTGTAAATAGCCGAATTTAGTTCACTTTTAATGAGTAGTAAAGTAAGCGAAATCTATTGTTCAGGCTGCAGCATAGCGCCATCATCTGGTAAAATATTACAGGTAATAAAATAACAGCAAACACCAAAGAGCGTTCAATGTTTTTTTCTGTTGAAGCCTATTAACGTTTTACAGCTTTGTACTAAATGTTGAAGCAAACACATAGGAAAAAAATTGCAGATGTATGTTTACCACATGGTCAGAATGAAAACAATTGATTCTGACCACGACAGATGTCGAGTCGGATGTGTAGTTTGTACAATTTATCCAAACAAATTAAATTACATTTTTTGTGGAATGCATGATAAAAGTTTAATGTCAAAGTAAATAAATGAATAATGCCAACATAACTGATCTTGACAGAAGCCAATTCAAAAACTGTCCCTGATATGCCATATAGCAGGTTTCATCGAAGATTTAGCCTATTTCAGTCATAATACACATAACTTCAAAGTCAAGGCAGGAATGGTCTGCAATATTCATGTTCCCCTGTACAAAGCCCAAATCTTCCAGTCTCAATTAATAACAGCATAACATTGTAACTTCGGAGAAAGCTAATCCTGTTTCACGTCGGTTGCTTTTGTTTAATAAGTGAACACTTATTTGATTAGTAAAGTTTTTGAGGTTTCACCAGTTTTTCATCGGGTTGTTTTTAAACATTTGGTTAATTATTTTCAATAGTTCAACAGAAAAAGTCTACAGCTTATGGGTTAGGCTGCTGAAACTCCTTCCAGGTTTAAAAATTGATCATAAACACGTTTTCACTCTTGATTTTGTTGTGATGGGCAGGAAAATCGGTTTCAAGGAACGAGCATCAGAATGTAATCTGATTGAATATGATTAAGATTCAGACCAGCGGCTTGTGTTCACACTGCACGTTCATTCCAACAGTGTTGGACCTAAAGTGTCCAAATGAAGCGCGTCACGTCAGCAGCAGAGCGCATCCAGCTGACAGCACCATCGCATCAGGCGTCACATCTCCACTCATTCAGCATGGAGAGCATCTCAGCTGCGCTCTCCACACCTCCTGCGCATTGGAAATTAGTGAGAGTGTCGGCAGCATCGAGCTGCTTCTGATTTTGATCGCAACCCGAGGAAGGGATCCGGTGCGCCCGTGCGCTCCAGTGCGCAATACGCGTCTTTACCCGCAACAGACATGGTTCAGGAGCGCGCATGGAGAGCTATCCACTTGTGGCATTGCGTCTCAGCGGAGATCTTAAAGACAAAGGAAACTGGTTCTTAAAGCTCAGATTTACAAAAACCAAGGAAGGTCAAGGTGATGCGCATTTTTTTACTACATTTACCTTATAGTACAACATTGGGACCTTGTTTCGTATTTGTATACTGGTCACATTTGTTGAACATTTGAGTATCATGATGCATGCAGAGGACAAATAGTTATTTGGTTGATCAAAGTCTCCCAATCTGAAACTGTACATCGCTGTTACACTTTATCAGCACTTAGTCACTTTTATTACTCACTACATCATTATACTGTCAAATGTATTATTTTATTGTCATTTTTTACCGCACACTGTTTTTCTTATATTGTCTAATGTTTTTTTATTATTTGTCTTTTTTACCGTGTATTGTTCATCTTTATTGTGCTGCCCGTGTTGTATATGTTTTATCATTTCTAATGCCCTTCGTCTTTCTCAAGAGGAATGGACAAAATAGGAATTTCATTAAACCAAAAGACAGAAGGCAACAAAGATCTTTTTAAACTTTAAGGTTTTAAATGTAAGATCTGATTAATAATACAATTCATACAGCCGAGTGTACATGGTGAAAGGCATGAAAGTGTAAGTCTGTCACATTTTCTCTTTTCACAGAAAAACATTTCTTCTATTGCTGTCCTTTGGTCTTTCTTGGTAGACCATGTACCAAATTATGTTTTAATGACCTTTTGATGTAATAATTGCAATTGGATTAGAACAGAGTCACCGCTCACACCATGTTAAATGTTAATTTGAACATAACATGTTGACGCAGCCTGTTGTTCATATCCATTTGTATTCAATTCCAGGGAATCCAACAAAGCTCAGAATGGATTTCAACATCACCTTCACGGATAATTTCGGTGACGGGTCTAACTCATCACAAAGTTTCAATGCAGGTACATTTACTGTAAAAATCCTATTCAAACCAGCTCACATAATAGAAGTGATATTTAAAGGTCAGGTAGAAAAGCACAAAAGATAATTGTGAGTTTCCCTTTCCATAATTTAGCAAATTAAATATATTTATGTTTTCTGCATGTGTCAGCTAATACCTCACAGACCTAATGTATAATTCACACACGGCTTAGTCAAAATGTATGAGTATAATCATATGAATAAATGCTAGGATAAAAGCCAGATGAAAACCATTTGCTTGAAAATTACGCAGTAAAACGTTTCTTTTGTTTCCCACAGAAACCGGTGAGCAGTACCACAACGTCCTCATGCCCAGTATTTATGGGGTCATCTGCTTCGTTGGCATTATAGGCAACTGCATTGTCATCTACACCATTGTGAAAAAGACAAAGTTCAGGGCTCAACAAACCGTGCCAGACATCTTCATCTTCAGCCTGTCCATCGCAGACCTTCTGTTTCTTCTGGGCATGCCGTTCCTCATCCACCAGCTCTTGGGTAACGGTTCATGGTGCTTTGGTCCCACCATGTGCACCGTCATCACGGCATTAGATTCCAACAGCCAAATCGTGAGCACGTACATCCTAACTGTCATGACCCTGGATCGCTACCTGGCGACGGTTCATCCCATTCGCTTCAACCACTTACGTACCCCGTGCGTGGCTGTGGGTGCCGTCGGCCTCGTGTGGATTCTCTCTCTGCTTTCCATCACGCCCGTGTGGATGTACGCCGGTCTCATGCCCCTACGGGACGGCTCTGTGGGGTGCGCTCTGCTTCTCCCCAATCCGACCATGGACACCTACTGGTTCACTCTGTACCAGTTCGTGCTGGCCTTTGCCTTGCCCCTGGTGATCATTTGCGGGGTGTTTTTCAAGATCCTCCAAAACATGTCAGCCACGGTGGCCCCGCTCCCCCAGCACAGCCTGCGCGTGCGCACCAAGAAGGTCACGCGGATGGCCGTGGCCATATGCCTGGCGTTCTTCATTTGTTGGGCGCCCCATTACATTTTGCAGCTGGCACATTTGAGCGTGCATCGGCCCAGTTTCGCCTTTCTCTATGCGTATAACGTAGCCATCAGCATGGGATACGCCAACAGCTGCATCAACCCGCTTCTCTACATCGTGCTTAGCGAGACCTTCAAGAGACAATTCATTGTCGCCATCCGGCCGGCGCACAAAGACTTCCGGGCCGATGGCGGGACGGCCGACGGGAGCCTCAGCCTGCGTTTGGCCCCTGACGGAGGGCAACAGTCTCAGTCCTCCAGGGAGTTGCTGCCGGTAACCGTGGCTGTGCATTGAGCTCAGGTGAAACCGCAGGGTTTGATGCTGAGCGGAATTGTGTTAATTGCATCCGTTGCATTAAGTGTTTAATGAGCATCCATTGAAAAGAAGTTCTTCAGGATCTTGCAGAATTGCTCATTACGAGGCGTTGTGTATTTAAATAGATTTGTGACGACACCAGCGAGTTCTCACAGGAAACATTTATTATGTATATGAATTGGATGAATCATACAAATATCAATGATTGTACGAATAAAAGCAGTTAGCAAGCCCCACCCCTAACTCCGCCCTAAAACTAACTAATATTGGCATGAAGGCAGATCCTAAACATACAAATTAGATCCTACGAGGTGATTTGAATAAGCCACCTGTTAAAATAGTTGAATTTCCATGAGTGCCGTTGGATGATGCAACTTTTGTTTCTGTTGTTCAGTGTTTCAGTGAAAGTGATGTTATGTATACAGGAACACAGTGGATCAATGCAGAAAAAAAAAATTATATATATATATGTTGTGGAAAAGACATTTTTGATGCAAAATTATTTCCAACACTTTTGGATTTATGTTTTTTCGTCCTCTTTCGAGCTTCAAATGAGCTCATGCTTGTACATTTTGAAAGCATTATGTTTTGTAAAGTTCATGCAATCACAAATGATTTCGGTTCTATTATTCAAGGGGTAGTTCACCCCCGCAAAAAATAATTCAGTCATAATTTTATTCACAATCAAGTTGTTCCAAATCCGTATATATTTCTTTGTTTTGATGAACAAAGAAAGATATTTGGAAGAATGCTTTTAACCATATAGTTCGTCAACATCATTGACTACCATGGTAGGAAAGATTACGTCATATTTTTTGTTTCTGTTTAACACAAAATAAGATATTTAAAGAAAAGGTAGGGCAGGAAACAGTTCTGGACCCCTTTTGACAACCATTGTCATTTTCCCTACTATGGTATTCAATGGGGTCCAAGAACTGTTTGGTTCTAAGCATTCTTCCAAATATATTTTTCTATGTTCAACCAAACAAAGAAATGTATACAGGTTTGGAACAACTGGAGACTGAGTAATTCTTGACAGAATTTTCATTTTTTAACTATCCCTTTAACGATATTTCAGTTAGTTCACTGCCTCACTAAAGTGGATTTTGTCGTCAATGTTATGTAAGTGATATTATGTTTATAATGCATTACCAGACAAACATTTTGGAACATTGAGTGTTTGTAATTGTGCCAATGTAATTTTTTCTCATTACAAATTAAAGTTTTATTTGAGACCAATGAATGAAAAAAGAGCAGCCAATAATAGGAACTGCCAAGAAAACATTTATGCAAATTCTAATCAAAAGTATCTACACTGAAGACAGTACAATAAAGTGTTATTTTTGAGATTTTTTTAGTTAAAACAAAATTCTCATATTAGTTCCCTTACAATGCTAGTGTATGCTTGTGATATTATATGTATAATATTCACATTATTTTGGTCATCTTATAGTATGATATCTATCAAAATGTCTGTATATTTAAATGTGTATATTTGTCTAATGTCTTTTACTGTGAATGCATAAGATGAAAACTTTCCTTCTGAGAGTTTGTTAAAGCGTATATTCAAGTGTCAATTAAGTGCGCTGTTCGCTCCCAAAATCAGCGTTTAATGTGAATTATCATTAAAGAAATCCCCTCGTGATTTCACTGCCTGCTTCCTTCTCTGTTGCTCTGTGCATTTCACATGCACCCTTTTTTAATGCAGATCTGTTCTGCGACGTTTCCTAAAGATGTTTAATGTATAATAAAGAATCTTGGATTCATTTTTGTATGCTTGTAAATGTTTTTTTCCTCATTATACAGAAAACACCTTCTGCAGAATATGACCTTCCCCTGATGGTGCAAATGGTGCTTTATTGAGAGGAAATATTGACTGAACATATGTGAACTGAATGGGAGTGGATGGTGATGAATGTTGAAGCTGTGTAGTGTGTTATCACAGGAAGCTGCACATGAGCTGCGTTAGAGATATTTAGAGTAGAGTTTGTTGCACGCTCGCTCTGAAAGCAAGGTTATGGTCTGTATTCATGCATTAAGAGGTTTTGTGTTGTATTAATGCACGTGAATAGACGATGCAATCACGCTGAGTGCCTGAAAACTAGGTTTGAGATACGAGCGGAAGGTTATGAATAAGGATTGATATCCTTCATATTCTAAGTCTAAACCAAGCGATATTCCCATATAAAGAAATATTGCAGATTCTCTTTGTTTGTAGATCACAGAATGAAACAAAAATGAAACATTTTCCCCAAACACATACTTATAAATAGTAAATTTAGAAAAACTGAAAATAATTTTAAAACTGTATCTTAACAATTCAATTCAATTCAATTCAATTCAATTCAAGTTTATTTATAAAGCGCTTTTCACAATGTGTATTGTTTCAAAGCAGCTTTACAGAGGCAAACAGGAAAAACAGAAAAGTTAAAACACAGCACAGTGCATGGTATTTATACAATGAGTAAGAACATTCTAATAAATAATATCTAGTTTATAAATAAATAAATGAATGAATGCAGTCTCCCGGTGAGCAGGCCAACACTGCCCTGCTGTGGCGAGGAACCCAAACTCCAATGGTTAATTAATGGAGAAAAAAACCTCGGGAAAAACCAGGCTCAACCGGGAGGGCCAGATCCCCTCTGACATGTCATAGCTGCACTCAGACTGCTGACATGTGGTTTTGGTTTATCATTTAATACCAAATATTGCAACATCAACATTAATAAGACAAATAGTCCGTCTTTGCTCTTGGTTGGGGGTATATGGTCTGAACTGGGATGGTCCGATGGTCATATTTCTCTTGGCTAGTGGTGGAATTGCCTTAGATGGAGCTGGGATGGTCAGTCAGTCTGCAGCTGTAGCTGGCGTAATCTCAAATTGGGGATGGGCATCTGTCGGTCATCTGGACATGGTGAAACTTCTTCCTACCTCGGGATGGGCATCCCGAGGCAGAGGCGGAAAGAGAATAAAGAGGATAATTAGCGTAGCTGCTGTTCATTAACTATGCATTAAGTGAAAGCTTGGCTGAAAAGATGTGTCTTTAATCTAGATTTAAATTGGGAGAGTGTGTCTGACCCTCGAATAGTATCAGGAAGGCTATTCCAGAGTTTAGTGCTACGTATGAGAAAGCTCGTCCCCCTTTGGTGGATTTTGTTATTCTAGGTGTTGTCAAAAGTCCTAAGTTTTGAGATCTTAGGGAGCGTGATGGGTTGTAACGTGATAAAAGCTCGGTTAAGTAAGTAGGTGCTAAACCGTTCAGGGCTTTGTAAGTAATTAAAAGAATTTTAAAATCAATACGCTACTTAATGGGTAGCCAGTGAAGCGATGATAAAACTGGGGTTATGTGATCGTATTTTCTTGACCTAGTAAGAACTCTGGCAGCTGCATTCTGAACTAACTGTAGTTTGTTTATCGATGATACAGGACAACCACTAAGTAGAGCATTACAATAGTCAAGCCGTGAGGTCACAAATGCATGAATAAGCTTTTCTGCGTCTGCAACACATAAAATATTTCTTAACTTGGAAACATTTCTAAGGTGGAAGAAGGCTGTTTTTGTGATATTTGAGATGTGATTTTTGAATGACAGGTTGCCGTCTAATATAACGCCTAGGTCTTTAACTTTATTTGTTGGAGTAACAGTGCAGCTTTCAATTTGCAGGCTGTAATCGGAGATATTCTGTTTACTGGATTTTGGTGCTATAAGTAATATTTCTGTTTTGCTAGAGTTTAAAAGGAGGAAATTACTAGTCATCCAATGTTTTATGTCCTTGATGCACTCTGCCAGTTTGGATAGCTTAAAGGAATCATCTGGTCTTGATGAGATATATAGCCGAGTATCATCTGCATAACAGTGGAAGCTAATTCCATGTTTTCTAATAATGTTGCCGAGGGGCAGCATGTATATGGAGAAAAGCAAAGGGCCTAAAACCGATCCCTGAGGTTGTCATGATTCCGCTATCATGTCATGTTTATTCTTATTCTTGCAGCGGAGTCATGACTAAGTCTAGGGTTTTGTGTGAGAAGGACATGGCATGGCTTAGATATTAGCTGTCATGCGCCTTCTCGTGTCTCGTCTATGACCCGCCCCTCTCGTCTCCTCGTTAGCTTCCCTTGAGTGTTTTATTACACACACCTGCCTATTGTAATTATCCTTTGTTCGTCTCCCTATTTAATGCCCTGGTATTCTCTGTCTTGTGCTCGTTTGTTCTTGTACTTACTTGTAACTTTGTATCTGCTTGCTCGTCTTATCTGCTGTACGAAGGATTTATCCATACGCTGTGTCCCAGCGTTTCTGTTCCAGCACTCTGTTCCTGAGAGTATTTTTGTTACAGTTTGTTACCCTACGTGAGTTTTTCGTTCCTGTTTGGCTATCTTTGTTTATCCCCTTTATTTTACCCCATTGTGGGTTTTTGTTTTGTGTTTATTAAAATCTTTTGTTACCCCGTACCGCTGCCTGCATTTGGGTTCTATCACTTCCATTTCGTGACAGAGGTAATCCATAATTTACTTGCGTAAGATTTGACGATTTCCCATTTAAATGGACGTATTGATATCTGTCTGTTAAGTAAGATCTGAACCATTTCAGTGCCTGTCCCTGAATACCGATGTAATTGTGTAAACGATCTAGTAGTATTTTATGGTCTACAGTATCGAAAGCAGCACTAAGGTCAAGCAGGACTAAGAGTGAGATGTTACCTTTATCTGAAGCAATAAGGAGGTCATTTGTAATTCTAACGAGCGCAGTTTCAGTGCTGTGATGCGGTCTAAAGCCAGACTGAAACTTTTCGTACATGTCATTATTTTGTAGGAAGGTACACAGTTGAGTTGACACTACTTTTTCTAGTATTTTAGACAAGTACGGGAGATTTGAAATCGGTCTATAGTTTCCAAGTTCATTGGGGTTTAAGTTTTTTTTTTTTGATAAGAGGCTTAATTACAGCCAGCTTAAAGGGCCCTGGGACATGTCCTAGATTAATTGACGAGTTGATTATGTTACAAATGGGCTCAATTACAGCAGGTAGTAACTCTTTTAATAAAGTAGTCGGAATGGGGTCTAATAAGCATGTTGTCGGTTTGGATGTTGCAATAATTTTAATTAAATCTTCCCGATTTATAGGAGAAAAACACTCAAGCTTTTCTTTTTGGGTGACGGTTGAAACTAATTCTTCCGACACACTTGGAGGTTTGGTTTTAGCTATGTTGTCTTGTAGTATTTTGATTTTCTCAGTAAAAAACTTCATGAATTCATTGCTACCAAGGTGCGGCGGAATACCCAGGTCAGGTGGAGTCTGTTTGTTTGTTAGTTTAGCAATTGTACTAAATAAAAACCTTGGATTGTTTTTGTTATTTTCTATGAGTTTACGGAAGTGCTCGGCTTTTGCTGCTTTTAGTGCCTTTTTGTAACAGCTTGCACTCTCTTTCCATGCAATTTTAAAGACCTCTAATTGGGTTTGTTTCCATTTTCGCTCCAGTTTACGCGTTTCTCCAGGGAACACTCCAGGGAATAACATCAGGGAATAATCTCATAATCTAATTTTGAGACAACATGCATCGAAGTTTGATTTCAACCATAAATTTCACTATAATTTCAATGTTTGACATGGCCTCAGGTTGTATTTTCACAATATTTTCTTTACACAATTTCAGATGAGTTTATGTAGAAAACAGTAAACCACACACACAAAAAAAATTCAGATAGGTTTTCAGTAAAAACAGAACGTGGTCATTGTTGACTTTTCATGAACACATGGCACATCCAAAGGTTCGTCCAATCAAATGCTCAGCATTAATATGTTTTTGGGAAAGCATTTTGCTTCGCTGAGGAGCATCTCACACTCGTTCCTCACACTGAAACATGTTTAAATGATACATTTGAATCAAGTTAAATGACTGAAAGCATCTTGACAGTCTTAATACCAATGAGCTGTATTTTCCACAATCATCAGTGATGGCTGAATTCTAAGAAACTTCATCCTGCGTCATTATGGAAACAATGGAAGTGGCCTTGTGTCATTCTTAATGCTTGTAATCAGTTCTTGATGAGCAAGAAACATTTGATACAGAACGATTTTTAACAATTGATCTTTTCTTTTGTTTAACTTGACATAGAAATAGCGATCGCAGCTGTGACAAAGAAACACGTCACCTTGTGCTAGATTTGAAATTATTTTCTCAGAAAAACACATTATTAGGAGAGATCTAATTGGTTAATGGCACTTAACCTTCTAAAGAAAGCACGGTAAACACATTAAACGGGACCTTGGGTCTAACAGTCAGTGAAATTATGGCATCATTTATTAACCTTGTCATTTTAAACCTGTATGGCCTTTTTTCGTTCGCAGAACACAAAAGAAGATATTTTGAAGAATGTTGGGGAAAGTGGCGGCAGCCATTGACATGCATTGGTTTTGTGTCCATACTCCATACAATAGAAGTGAATGGGTACCGCCATTCACTTCTTGTGAAAAAAATCTTCTTGTGAGTTTTGCAGAAGAAATTCATACATGTTTGAAATGACAAGAGGGTAAGTACATAATGACAGAATTTTCATTTTTGAGTGAACTGTCCCTTTAATAATTCTGACATCATTGTATTTTTGTTATAGCCGTTGGTTAGCCAAGTAGTGGAAAATGTTTACTCAAAATCTGAAACTTAAAGGTTTTCACATGAACCTTTCATAAGTGTTGCATTTATTAAAGGTCAGGTCAAGGTCAAAATTTTTAAAAAATAGAAGATGGAAAAAGTTCACTCGACAAAATGACAACTTGTAAAAACTATAGGCTACACAGAAGTCATATTTAAGGTTCAAAACAGGTCAAAGTCATAATTTCAACATGTTATTGGTTGTTGTAACAGATGGTCTGCAAAGTGTGTTGGTCCATGGTTGCTTTTAAAAATGGTTACATATCACTGTTGGATAACTTCTCGCAATGGAATGGAAGTCCATTTGCAGCTAACTACCGCATGAATAAATCATTTCCATAGCAGTCCTGCTCTACCATAAATTAAACGGTCAGCGGAGAGTACTGATCATTCTGATGTTATGACATATGTCACAGAATGTGAGGTCATACATTCCTCCTTTTTCAATCTAACATTTGATATATATTTGATTGCTGTATCCAGGCATCGGTTTCATGCGTCGGCAGGGAGCGTAATGACCTGTAGCTGTCACATATGTACCGTCACTGTCTCATTTTGGAGCCAACAAGTGTTATTTGATTGAAAGATATACAATCAAAGCAATTTTGTGATCACATGAAAATCTGCAGTTGCAGACATCCGTGAGCTGTTATTCCATGCATATTTTATTCCTTTATCATTTGATATATATCCTTACTCATTTAAAGGTCCAGGGTATCAAATTCAGCGGCATCTAGTGGAGAGCTTGCGAATCGCAACCAACAGGTCACTCCACCCCTCCCTTTCAAAGCACTACGGTGGCTGACACAGAACTAAGATGTTGTCATGTTTTCGCTTCATTGCCGAAGGACATTACGTATTTACGAATTGTCTGTATCTACAGTTTTTCCGTTAAGGGCCACTGTAGAAACAACATGATGAATCCCCTGCAAGGTGACCAGCGTTGTATGTAGATAGAAATAACTCATTCTGAGGTAATAAAAACATAACGCTTCATTGTGTAAGCTCTTTATACAACTCTGAACACAATGATATGTATATTATATGGCAATTCTGTCAACAGATCCTCCACAATTTGATAAAATAGATCTTTAATTTCTGTCATATGCTTTTGTAAAGTACTTGAAATTACCATTTGCATACAGCGTTTGCTACATAAACATAAACACATCTTGCATAATGACAAACATTGACCCCTATTAAGAGTGCACAGCTCTTTCTATCAGCGATGTGGATGAACAATCACTGAACAACTCTCATCGCATAGACTCTTGTCGGGCTGAAAGGCCACCGACTGCACCGCGGGAGTCACATCTCATGTGAAGCCTCTGCTAGAAATTGTTTTTTTTCTGGAGAGCTCGGGTGCCAGTGCACCTGCTTCTCTTCTGTTCCTGGCTTCACACAATTCCCGGGAGAGGAGCACAGTCTCATATCCCATCATATCCCCCACTGCAAGCAATTTTCCGCCAATTGGATAGAACATTTATAAAAGCACATTTCCATCGAAACAGCAAACAAAACAATAGATTCCTGCGCTGTGATGGTGGAAAGAAATGATAAACATACGTTTTGGACGTAATATATGTATTTACGTAGCCAAACACAAAGCCGCCGTTCCAAGCTGCAGTCAAGTCTCCATAACTTGCGAAAGATAAGCATATAGCATGACTTCAAAGATTGGAGAACTCTGGAGATGAGTGACAGCATAAATCACGGAGGCAGCAGAAGTGAAGAACACTTTCAGAAACTATTTAATTTGTTTTGGGAATAATGAGGCGCTGAAGAAGAAAACTTTCACCCTTGTTGTTGTTTGTACCAGAAACCTTTTAAAGACGTTGTTTCACAGTCCTGCAAACCCAGACTCAACAGCTACACTAATTGATGAAATAGTTTGATGAATTCAACCAGACTTTTGGTTACATTTGTAATATTTCACCACAATACTACTACTTTTACGGTATTGCCTTTGAAATATACTGAAGCCATACAGTCATTCTTGAAGTCGTACTGCAGGGTTTACAAATAGGTTAGCAGATGTTGATGCCTCTTCACCGCAAAACACAACAGCTGGACGCTCTGACCTTCAAAATGTTTGCATTCATTGCCTGCATCGGTTTGCATAATTCATCTTTTTTAATATACGTCTTTTTTTCTCCACAGGGAGATAAAAATAATCGTATTTAATTGCCTTTACGTTCCCTACGCAGGAGCTTTACATCATTTTGAGAAATGGGTGGAATCATTGATGGAACGGATCTTGGAAATTATAAGATTGAATAGCTGCAGAAAAATTGTGATCAGGGAAATGATTTATGCAAGGAGATGTACACGAGAGCAGATCATGGGAGATATTTTGCTCACAGAGATTTTCACCAATACTTTATACAGCTCAAACAACTCACGTGGGAACTCAAAGGGGGTTAGTGAATACTTCAAAGAACCACATGAGTTCGAACGCCGAAGACTGTTATATCCCATCAGGCTTTGGTCGGCTTAACCGGTTGCCTTCATGAGAGAAATCAATTGCTGTTCTTTGCGGTGAGACACACTCACTCGATCGTGAGGCAATGTAATATTATCGGGATCAATCGAGTTTTGGGTCATCATGAGTGAATCATTGGAGGTCTTGATATGTTTTCATTTCATACACTGAAGTCACCGGGGGCAAAAAGGTTAGAAAAAAGATTAGAACACGGCAAAACAATAACTAGGGGAACAATCATCAGAGCAATTTTTTCCAGACATTGATAAATCATTGATCAACCACTGAGAGCAAATCAAAATCCAGTTGACTTTAAAACATAATGTTTTTGTCTTTTACCGTGAAGGCTTATAGTTATCATTAAAGTTATCTTAATTGTTAGTACTCTTGGTGTGAACGTGTCTTAAGAGTTTTTGTTATGTCCAATTACGTTTTGTGCTTCATTTCCATCTGTGGCAATTTTATCAAATTGCACTACATTTTAAATACAGCAAACTCACTACTGTAAAAGCCATTCCAAGTCATGCAAAGACAATAAAGAAATCAAATCTAATGTTTAGCATCTTAACTAGTGCTTTCTTACAAGTCATTTTGTGAAATAATAAAATTTGGGTTTTGAAAATTAGTTTTATTGGAGCATTTCACCATCTTGATAAGACCTTCGGGCATTTTACCAGACAGCTTTTTTCCAACTTGTAAGGTCAAATCCACCGAAACTTCCTTGGCAAGGCTGCATAATTTCAGAACTAATTTGTCTTTTAGACAGGTTATTTAGCCATCTGTCTGTGAGTCAGAGTCCTCTGGTTCCATGTGTTTGTTGTTGATGCAACCAGCAGGGAAAAAAAACCTGTGTTGCCTTTCAGAGACCAATTTAAAAATTTAGTTTTTCCTAATTTACTGTTTATAGGTATGTGTTAGGGGAAATGATCATTTTTGTTTTGTTCTGTTAACTACTAACAATCTTTCCCCAAATTTCAAGAAAAATATTGTTTCTATTTGCAGAAAGTGAAAACTGGAGATAGAGGTGAGAATTACAGAAACGATGCTCTGGATTTATTCAGACCAC